>OX328270.1:2500-602500 GCA_946814005.1 Chamaenerion angustifolium | reverse complement strand
TTTTATTTTTTTTTTCTCAGAATTTATATGCCTTGATTTATAATCAGTAGTTGCAAGATCTTATCCTAAGCATAACATAACCATAGAATGTTGATACCTGTATTTTCTAGCCTTCTTCATTCATGTGAGTTCCTTCTCTTTTGTTTGTTTTTGCCATATTGACTCATCTAAGCCTAATGACTCTTTAGTTTGCATTTGCAGCATAGTTGGACCATCTGGTTTCAAATTATCTCGAGTTTCACTTCATTTGTACCTTTACAGACCGCCACCGCCACTCTGGTCATGTCGCCAAAACGCCAAGCAGAAGATGACGGCAAGACTGGGGCAGATGGAAGTAGAAGGGACGATAAGAGGCGGAGGGTCCCTAAACCATATCTCGCAGACGACATCAACAACGAACCCGGAGGATCGGGATCCTCACCACCTTGTCCAGGCTACGAACACGAGGTATTCTTAAGTTTCAGGGGATCCGACACTCGACAAGGGTTCACAGATTGTCTCTACCATGCCCTCTTAGATGCCGGGGTTCGAACCTTTCGGGACGATGAGAGTCTACGAACAGGGGAAGAGATCGGCACCAACCTTGTTAGAGCGATTGCAGAGTCAAAGATTAATATTCCTGTTTTCTCTAAGGACTATGCGTCCAGTAAATGGTGCCTCAAGGAGTTGACTTTGATGATGAAGTTTAACAAAGAGAGAGAGCATATGATACTGCCTGTATTCTACGATGTAACTCCTGCTGAAGTTCAAGACCAGACTGGGGACTATGGCAGAGCCTTGCAGAAGCATCGTGAGGAGTATGGTCCGGAGGTCGTGTCGAGTTGGAAAGAGACTCTGTGTAAGGTTGGGCACTTGAAGGGAATGGATTTGGTCAAGCTCGCAAATGGGTACCAAGGTCAATTCATAAAGTTGATTGTTTCAAAAGTGTTAAGTGAGTTGAAGAAGTCTCAACTTGTTGTAACAGAGAAGTTGATTGGAATTGATGAGCATGTTGAAGCCATCAAACAGCTGTTACAGTTTGATGCCTCTGAAGTGAGAATTATAGGTATCTGGGGCATGGGTGGTATTGGAAAGACCACTCTTGCCAAAGTTATCTACAATCAAATTCAGGATAGCTTTGAATGTTGTAGTTTCATCAAAGATGTTCGTGAAACCTCACGATGTAATGGACTCCCATATCTGCAAACCTCATTAGTGGCAGACCTATCCAGGCGTGAACCGCCACCTTTCAGGAGTGTTGATGAAGGTATAAACGAGCTTAAACACAGGTATTGTCAGAAAAAAGTTCTCGTTGTTGTTGATGATATTGATGACACCGATCAACTTGACGCCTTAGTGATAGAGCGTGATTCGTTTGGTCCCGGCAGTAGAATTCTCGTCACAACGAGAAATAAATACATTCTAGATAGAGTTGAAGTGGACTGCATATATGAAGCCAAGGCAATGAGTGGAGGCAACGCACTCAAACTCTTCTGCAAGCATTCTTTAAGGAGAGATTCACCAACAGATGAATTAAGTGATCTATCCATTGAAATTGTAAGGAGTACTGGAGGGCTTCCTTTAGCTGTAGAAGTGATAGGCTCTCTTTTATATGGGAAAAGAGTGCTTATATGGAAAAACACATTGGAGAAGTTAAGAATTTTACCCAATGAAAAAGTGCAGGATAAGTTGCTGGTGAGCTTCGAAGCATTGGATCATGAGCAGAAGCAAATATTTCTTGACATTGCGTGCTTCTTCATAGGAGAGGACATAAGGAAGATGTTTTTCATGTGGGAAGATTGTAAGCTCTTTCCAGAAATTGGAATTGATGTCCTCGTTGCACATTCTCTTGTTAAGATTGTTGATAATAATAAGATCTGGATGCACGATCAAGTCAGAGATCTTGGTAGGGCAATCGTCCACCGAGAGAACTCTACGAATTCAGGAATGCGAAGCAGACTGTGGCATACCAAAGATGTAAAATATGTATTGGCAAACCAAATGGTACCAATTCGAACATCAATATTAATACAACTTTCCATCAAGTCCTTAGCTGAAATTTATTGTTCTATCTAATGCAGCATGCATCATCAAATGTTGAAGCCATTCGACTGAATCTTAGCGAGCATAGCAATGTACAACGATTTGCCTCGGATTTACCCTACTCAACAACTGTAAGTATTTTAAAATACTGAATTACCATTGTGCAATGATAATCACTAATCTTCCATTTCATTCTTTGTGGATGGAGCAGGGATCATCGCAGGACAAAGCCATTGACATTCCTGGAACTAGTTCTGGTGAAGAAAAACACATTTTTACAAGTGAGCAATTTAGAAAGCATTCAAACTTGAGGTTTCTAGACTTGACAAGGGTACATCTTGCTGGAGACATTACTATACCGAGCTTGCAATGGCTAAGGTGGACGAGTTCTTCAGTTGATTCCTCGATCAACTTACATCTGCCGAACCTTGTTTCTCTTGAGCTTGTGAACACTAATCTTTCACATTACTGGAATGGTTGGGCTTCGATCAAGGTACGCACATGTTGTTTTTTTCCTCAACACTTGCAATGTTTAGCTCCTAAAGTTAAACTAAATACCTTTTTTTTTTAATCTTTCTACAGATGATGAGGCTCAAATTTCTTGACCTCAATGGTTCTGCTAATCTAACAAAGACTCCTACTTTCTCCGGGTTTCCCAATTTGGAGAGGTTAACTCTGTCTCACTGTTCAAAACTAGAAGTGATTGATTCATCAATAGGTGAGCTGCAAAATCTGACTTACCTAGATATCAGCAGCTGTGGTAGAATCAAGGAGTTGCCACATGAACTGATTTCTTTGGAAAAGCTTGAATTTCTCGATATTTCAGGGTGCGTGGCAGTAACAACTTTGCCAAATCTTTCAAAGTTAAAGTTGTTGAAAATATTGAATGCTTCCAGCTGCATAGAGTTGGAAGGACTTGTTGGGCTTGATCAACTGTATTCATTGGAGATGCTAGATATTTCAAGGTGCGAGACAGTAACAACTTTGCCAAATCTTTCACAGTTAAAGTTGTTGAAAATATTGAATGCTTACGACTGCCTAGATTTGGAAGGACTTGTTGGGCTTGATCAACTGTGTTCATTGGAGAGTCTACATATCACAAACTGTTTTTCAATTAAAAGGTTGCCGGACCTATCAAAGTTACAAAAGTTGGAAGTGTTTTGGGCTTATTATTGTTATCAGCTACAAGAGCTTGTAGGGGTTGATGAATTGAAATCGTTGAAGCGACTTCTAATTCATGAGTGTACAAAAATCGAAAAGCTTCCAAATCTATCAAAGTTAAAGCAGTTGAAACAATTAGATGTTTCTGGTTGTAACAATCTACAAGAAATTATGGGATTTGGTGACTTGAATGCATTGAGAGTTCTTACTTTTGAGACATGCGGACAACTCAGGAAGCTCCCGGACCTATCAAAGTTAAACTGTTTAAAAACGTTGAATCTCGAAGGATGTGAGAAGCTGCAAGAACTTATCGGACTTGATCAATTGTGTTCATTGGAGTACCTAGATATCGGTAACTGTTGTTCAATTGAAAGATTGCCGGACATGTCAAAGTTAAAGCAGTTGGAAGAATTATGGGCTTATGATTGTCAGAAGCTACAAGAAATTATGGGATTTGGTGATTTGAATGCATTGAAAGTTATTGATCTGCGGATGTGCAAACAGCTCAGGAAGCTCCCAGACCTATCAAAGCTAAACCGTTTAAAAGTGTTGGATCTCTTCGGATGTGAGAAATTGCAAGAACTTATCGGACTTGATCAACTGTGTTCATTGGAGAGGCTAGACATCACAAACGGTTATTCAATTAAAAGATTGCCGGACCTGTCAAACTTACGAAAGTTGGAAGTACTTTATGCTTGTGATTGTCATGAGCTACAAGACCTTGTAGGGGTGGGTGAGTTGAAAGCAGTGAAGGGACTTCATATTGAAAACTGTTACGAAATCAAAAAACTGTCAGATCTATCAAAGTTAGAGAAGTTGGAAGAATTGAATGTTGTTGGTTGTATGAAGCTGCAAGAAATTTCTGGATTTGGTGAGTTGAATGTATTAAGGGTTATTAAAATGTCAATGTGCAAACAAATCAGAAAGCTTCCAGACCTATCAATGTTGAAAACCATACAGCAGTTGAATCTTTGTGGATGTGAGAAGCTGCAAGAACTTGTGGGGCTTGGTGAACTGAAAGCATTAGAGAGACTTGAAATTTCTGGATGCAAAGAAATCGAAAACCTTCCGAACTTTTCAAAGCTGAAAAGCCTGCAATATTTAGATGCTAATGGTTGCGAAAAACTGCAGAGGATAACAGGTCTTCACAACTTGGAGACGTCAAATATAATTTTGTATTTAAAAGGGTGTAAAGCAATCGAAAATCTATCAGAGCTAAAGGAGTTACGGTTACGCCATTTGGACTATGAAGATGAATTTTCCATGGAAAGGTATCTCCGTAGTGAGGTTCGTATTATATTCATATTGCATTCTTGATGATGTCTTCTTATTCAAATCGCAGACTCTTGTTTTCTATTTCGTATTTGCATCTTTGTGTGCCATGGCAGGTGTCACGTTGGCTGGATTTAGAGCAAGAAATAGAAGAATAAGCACGTCTATCAAGCAAATGCAAAGTTGGATATCGAATTTCAATTCCAACATGCATAGAAAATGAGCAGGGTTAAAGTCAGGTATCTTTCATTACAATTCCATTTGTTTAATCTTTTTGGTGCTATTATTTTGAAAGATATGATGACCCCTCTTCACATATTTTTGGCAACGAAACAATGTTCAGCTGGGGGATAGAGGGTAAGAATTTAAGTGTTCTAGGTCAAGAGGAGAGAATAAGCTTAAACCTAAATCATGGGAAACTCAAACGACAGGATTATGAATGTTCATCATTGTTTTGCACAAGAGTCAACATGAGAATACTTGAATTCCCATCTTTGTACTTGCAGAAGGCACCAACCATACTCTCATTGGAAAGATACATATAAAAAGTTAAAGGAGCTTATCCAATATATGATCTTCCAATTTTGCCTATCTTTGCTTAGAAAATCTGGTTATGCTGGTAGAAGTTAAAGTAATGAGTGTGGAAAGTGGTTGGTAGAATTTTGTCACCTTCTTCAGTAGCATTTCTCACATGTCATGCATTCCAAGTAGATTGGTAAACCCCTGTAATTTCAACAATATTGGACACTCTTACCAAACCAAAGAGCTTTACATCTTCTGTGCAAGCAAGTTGGGGGGTTGATCCTTTATTCTTACATTGTAAAGAAGATTGGACACTCAACAAGTTTATTTCGATCACAAACTGCAGCTTTTTAAAGACTAAAATGTTATTATTTTTGAAAGTATTCTATTGTTTTTACAATTTTTAAAACTTATATTGCTAAGATTGAATGGAAAATCTGACAGAATTAGTAAATTCGACATATTATCAAATATTAGGATTTTTTTATTTTTTTTTTATAAAAAACTTTAAAGGAAAACTAAACATTAAGTCACAATCTTATTTTAGTTGGGTCCTTTACTCCTTGTAGGATACAATACAAAGAGAAAACGGAATACGGACAAAGAAGACGAAGTTCCTTCCGATCAAGAAATGAGAAGAATGGAAGAGAAGTGCAAAGGAGGAAACGACCGATGGAGCGGAGCCATCACGAATATAACCGCGATGTCTTCCAATCTAGAGTCTCCCCAGAAGCTACTCCTAAAGAAAGACAACTTCGTCGATGAGGAGACCTTTGCCAGAGGCTCCATCAATGCCGAACAAGCCCGCATCATCAAGGTATCAGTCTCTTCATTCCTTTAAATATTTGGTTTTGATCTGTACAATGATTTCTATTCAAAGAACGAATTGAGCTAAGAAATTGGTATCTTGATCACGTGTGAGCTGTTCAATTGCTAATCGTAACCATCAGAATTCTTTCCGCTTTCTCGATATGTAATAAAAATATATAAATGCTATATTTTCAGTTAGGGTTTAAAGTTTAAACTCATCTACTGAATCTTAAGAGATATGACATATTGCAAACTATGATGATATCATTAACTATGTTGAAATCCTAGGTGTATCAACCAAGAGTTTGATGCAGTAACTGAAAGAGAAGCCTTTATCCAATTTGATTCCGGATTGATTTTGACGAAAGTATTCAATTTTTGAATTTGAGAGTAATTGCTAGTCTTTTGCATTTGAGAACTCAAGCAACTGCATTTGCTTCAGTTACTTGATGCCATTAATTGGGCAATCGTTAAGAAAATCCAGAATTTAGCAATAACCATGAATTTACTTTTTGTTTACTTGCACGCAATTTGGTAGAAGAAACTAGTAGGCTAAAGATTTATGTTTCTAAACCGAAAAAGATTGTTTTTTAAACCATTTCTAAGTGTATTTTCTTATCTAGGCTCTTCAACAAAGAGTAGAGGCTTTAGAAAGAGAGCTTGATGCTGCCATTACAGCTGCTGCCCAAGCTCGATCAGAGAAAAGGCAAGCTGAGGCTGCACAGAAGGCTGAGGAATTGCGGTTTCAGGAAGTGGCAAAGAAACTTGAGAACACTACTAGTAAGTCAACTCTAGTTTATAGAAACACTACTTTCTTTAGAATCTAGAATCTAGAATCTCCATGATGAGTTTTTTCTTAGTTTACTAAATTGTTTATTTGCTGCAGAGATATTCAAACTGCACATGGAAGGGCTGCGAGCAAAGCAAGAGGAGATCTCCAAACGAGATAACGGCATCAAACTCCTAGAAGCTATTATCCAGACTCTTGGTGGGAGAGTCTCGGGCTCTTCAAAGGGGTTAAGAAGTGATTAATAGTTTTTGTTTTTTGTGCTCTATATGGTAAGAAATCCACATGTTTAGTCTGTGTTTAAAAATGAAAATTTTAATTAGAACCATGTACATTTTTAGGGTCTGGATTTGAATACTGCAGACCCTAAAAAGGTCTTGCAAATTATTATTACAACCGTTCAGGGATGTCTTGCATTTAGGGATGTCAATGGTGTGTGGCAGTTTTGTCGAATACCAGTCCTGCACTGCGGGACAAATACTGTTCCGCACTGCGAGACAAATACAGTCTATCAGACCCCACAGCGAGAATGGCGGGCCGAGTTTCTAATCAACCATTTCACGGCAGTGTACCCTGACTTTTCTACTTAATATAGAATTTATTTGTTCTTAATGAAAATAGTATGGATTAATATGCAATATATACAAAGTTAATTCATATAGTATGACTTATTTTTATACATATTGCGTATTAACCCATAATATTTTTATTAAGGTAAAATGAGTCATATATTTTTCGGATTAATCCTCCATACCATGACCAAGTTCGCATCGCGATGGTAGTCACTTACTTATCCCATAATCCGCGGGTCAAAATACCGCGGGTTTGCTGTACGCCACAACTCGTTGACACCCCTACTAGTACTTGCATTAGATTGTTGTACTAGAAAATAATAATAGAGTGAGCTTGGAATGTTGATCCTAGTCACTGTTTCCTGATGTTGTTAAGGTTCATAGTCTAAAAATAATTGAGTAGACACACAAGAGTAAATGTGTAGTATTTATCTTATGAAGTAACTGTATTTTCTTGTCATCTGTTTGTTGTGTTTTGCAGAAGAAGTGTTGATGATTGCAGTTGCATTTCTAGTGATACTGTTTAGTGTACAGAAGTATGGAACAAGTAAGGTTGGACTTGCTGTAGGCCCTGCGTTGTTTATATGGTTTTGCTCTCTTGCTGGTATCGGCATTTACAATCTGATTAAATTAAATATGACACCAGTGTACTACGAGCATTTAATCCCATCTACATTTATTACTTTTTCGAGAGAAATACGATTAAGGCTTGGTATGCACTTGGTGGTTGTTTTCTATGTGCGACAGGTGAAGTATTTGCAAGACTTTTGCTGCTTGTTATTGACATTCGAATTGAAATGTGTACATAATGTTCGAGTTCTATATTTAATAGCTCATTTTCATTTTAATTTATAATAGAAACAGAAAGTCTTTACAGGATTCTTCACTGTATGTATACCTTGCTTATATTATCTGGTAAATATTTCAGGTTCAGAAGCCATGTTTGCAGATCTTTGCTATTTTTCCTCTCGATCAGTTCAGGTATGAAGCATGATAACAGTTACATAGTTCATGTCCAATAGTACTAGCATGAATTTATGTTGACCTTTTTCCTATTATGATCAATTTTGATTCATGAAGTTTTCTGCAGCTTACCTTTGTTTTCCTTGTACTTCCCTGCCTTCTTCTGGGTTACCTTGGCCAAGCTGCTTATCTTCTTCAAAACCATGCAGATTATGAAACAGTGTTCTTCTCATAATCATTTTTCTCGCCTAGAATGGTTTTGAGTTCTGGTCATTGTCCTACATTTGGTGTAAATCATTGGTGCTTACTGATGTCTATTTTTTATTTTTTTTTGTAGGTGGAGCCTTCTGGCCTGTCTTGGTTATTGCCAATATAGCTGCTCTTATTGCAAGTCAGACAATGACGACAGCAACATTTTCATGCATAAAACAGTCAACAGCCCTTGGTTGTTTTCCCCGTTTGAAGATCATTCACACATCTCGTAAATTCATTGGACATATATATATACCCGCCTTAAATTGGTTTCTGATGGTGGTCTGTGTGGTGTTAGTCTGCTCAGTTTCAAGCCTTACTGAAATTGGAAATGCATATGGTAAGTCTACTTCTTTTTACATTATTTATTTCCACCATCTTAAAGTTGTATGTTTTTTTTTTTATATTCGAACCACCCATGCATGTTTTTATTAATAAATAGTTTTTTTTTTCATTTTCATTTCCATCTATATCTCTTCTGTAGTGTGTGATATATGTGTGTACATATATAAGCTATATTTGGCTAAGTAGGATTAGTCTATGTTTTAAAGCAGAAAAGAAGTGGGCCAGATTGCACCTTGATGACTGTTCAGGTGGTTGGTTATCCATCAATGTAGTATCTCCTTAGCTCAGCCAAATTGTGGAAGTTATAAAATATATTACTTGAAATTTAATCCATTGATATTATTTCAGCTACTTTTTAAGTGCTAGCTTTCAGTGGATGATTTGTTCCTATCATACTAAAAGCTTCTTATTTATCTGATGTTAACAGGAATTGCCGAGCTGGGAGTAATGATGATGACTACAGTACTGACAACCCAAGTGATGCTCCTCATTTGGCGGATAAACATCATCATTGTGGTGATTTTTTCAGTTGCTTTCCTTGGAATCGAGCTAATATTTTTCTCATCGGTCCTATCCAGTGTTAGAGATGGTAGTTGGATAATACTGGTCTTTGCAGTAGTCATGTTTGTCGTGATGTATGTATGGAATTACGGAAGCAAGCTGAAATATGAAACTGAAGTGAAGCAGAAGATGTCCATGGATGTGTTTCGGCAACTGGGTAGCAATCTCGGAACTGTCAGACACTTGTGGATGAATGATCGTTTATGTCTGTATTGTTGTTCTTTTGAGCCTTCTTGGATGTTTGGATAAAGCATGTGTGCCAATAGTGTTGAGGGTAAAAACTCACTTTATGTTTGGATGTTTTTCTGGGAAATGTAATGGTGGTTGGAATTTTGTTCGAAATGTGTGGAATAATGGAAACGACAAACTAACTAAAGTCAACAGTGTGTCTTGAAAAATTAAGAAAAATCCAAATATCACCCACTAATGCACTTACCTTTTTCTTTTTTTTTGAGACTATTTTAACTTTATTAGGAACAATTATTGAAACGCATCAATATATTAATAATAATCTGAAAATGACAACTTAGCTTTACCTAGGTTCTTCGAACCATAACACATATATGATGCTCTTAATTATGATCGATTACAGTTAAATGACGATACAACTATATTAGTTGATTGCAGAGCATATTTTCCGTCTCTCCATATGTTCCTTTCTTGACCCCGATGTTGCTCATTTCCAGATATACTGTCGAAAGCTAAGGTAATTTTGCAAACTTCCTTCTCTTCTCTTTTATAGCTTAATTCTGTAGTGGATAACAATCTTAAACAGATTTATACTAGATGAATTGTATCTTATTGTAATTTTTCCATTGTTTGTTTTGGAAAATGCAAGCCTTGGAGAAGTATAAATTTGAACGGTCACTTGAACATACGAGCCAGTTTATTGAGAAGCTGGAGAAAGAGCTAGAAGAGGTAAAAGGGACAAAGAGCAGACTCTTCTTGATCCCGGGCTTAACAGTTGATGGTATGCTGCTCTTTTCATTAATTCTTGGCTTCTTGGTCGTAGAAAGGTTATATATTTGATGAGTATAATACTTCCATGCCTAAGCAAAGGCATAAACTGCACATTACCGGTTTTTATTTTAGTTTTTCTCGGGAGTTTATATGCCTGGATTTATAATCAGTAGTTGCAAGATCTTATCCAAAGCAAAACATAACCATAGAATGTTGATACCTGTATTTTCCCGCCTTCTTCATTCAAGTGAGTTCTTCTCTCTTTTTTTTTTTTGCCAGATTGACTCATCCAAGCCTATTGACTCGTAAGTTTGCATTTGCAGCTTAGTTGGACCATCTGGTTTCAAATTATCTCGAGTTTCACTTCATTTGTACCCTTAAGAGTATGTGGCAACATGGTTTGACATTATATTTGACATGAAATGCTAAAGGGGGTAAATTTAGCATTTTTCAAGGGTGTTTTCAACAATGAACATAATTGGATTGCAGTGGAGGATAACTTTTCTCTTTAACCGGGTGTCCAAAAATCCCCCAAACAATTAAAATAATTTTTTCAGGCGGATCTATTTGTCAACCAGGTGCACATGACTTTCTGGGCATCACAAAAAGTTACTTGAGAGGATCTCTCTCTCTATATATATATATATAGCGTGATCATATCCTCTTCTGCAGATGGATATTCATCTCAATTTGATCGTCAGACATACTCCACCATGTATTGGATAGTACTTAATGTATAAATGCCATGGAACTGCAACACAATTGTTTTGTTTATCAAAAAAACAAAGAAAAAGACTTTCTAGAAAGAACCATAGTTGTACCAACACGTGGTTAATGATAATAAGGAATAATGATTAATTCTTTTTGATGGAACATGAACCAGACTGGACTGGTAGATCAAGAACAAGAAAAAGACTGCTCTGAAGGCATCCAACAAACATCGAGATAAATCCAACAGAAGGTTTTTTTTTTGGCTAAGTACCAACAGAAAGTTCATTACTGCAAATATCAGCTATGGCTTGGACAGCAACATCAATTGCTATCGTCGCTGTCATTCTCACTCTTTTGTTAAAGAAGTTCTGGCCAAAGCCACAGCCACAGCCTAAAACATATCTTGCAGACGACATCAGCGACGAACCCGAAGGATCGGGATCCTCACCACCTTTTCCAGGCTATGAATACGAGGTATTTTTAAGTTTCAGGGGATCCGACACTCGACGAGGGTTCACAGATTTCCTCTACCATGCCCTCTTAGATGCCGGGGTTCGGACCTTTCGGGACGATGAGAGTCTACGAACAGGGGAAGAGATTGGCACCAACCTTGTTAGAGCGATTGCAGAGTCAAAGATTCATATTCCTGTGTTCTCAAAGGACTATGCGTCCAGTAAATGGTGCCTCAAAGAGTTGACTTTGATGATGAAGTTTAACAAGGAGAGAGACCATATGATACTGCCTGTATTCTACGATGTAACTCCTTCTGAAGTTCAAGACCAGACTGGGGACTATGGCAGAGCCTTGCAGAAGCATCATAAGAAGTATGGTCCGGAGGTCGTGTCGAGTTGGAAAGAGACTCTATGTAAGGTTGCGCACTTGAAGGGAATGGATTTGGTCAAGCTGTCAAATGGGTACCAAGGTCAATTCATAAAGTTGATTGTTTCAAAAGTGTTAAGTGAGTTGAAGAAGTCTCAACTTGTTGTAACAGAGAAGTTGATTGGAATTGATGAGCATGTTGAAGCCATCAAACAGTTGCTACAGTTTGATGCATCTGAGGTGAGAATTATAGGTATCTGGGGCATGGGTGGTATTGGAAAGACCACTCTTGCCAAAGTTATCTACAATCAAATTCTGGATTGCTTTGACTGTTGTAGTTTCATCAAAGATGTTCGTGAAACCTCACGATGTAATGGACTCCCATATCTACAAAGCTCATTAGTGGCAGACCTATCCAGGAGTGAATCACCACCTTTCAAGAGTGTTAATGAAGGTATAAACGCGCTTAAACACAGGTATTGTCAGAAAAAAGTTCTCATTGTTGTTGATGATATTGATGACACCGATCAACTTGACGCCTTAGTGATACATCGCAATTCGTTTGGTCCCGGCAGTAGAATTCTCATCACAACGAGAAATAAAGACATTCTAGATAGAGTTGAAGTGGACTGCATATATGAAGCCAAGGCAATGAGTATAGACAACGCACTCGAACTCTTCTGCAAGCATTCTTTAAGGAGAGATTCACCAACATATGAATTAATTGATCTATCCATTGAAATTGTAAAGAGTACTGGAGGGCTTCCTTTAGCTGTGGAAGTGATAGGCTCTCTTTTATATGGGAAAAGAGTGCTTATATGGAAAAAGACATTGGAGAAGCTAAGAATTTTACCCCATGAAAAAGTGCAGGAGAAGTTGCTGGTGAGCTTTGAAGCATTGGATCATGAGCAGAAGCAAATATTTCTGGACATTGCGTGCTTCTTCATAGGAGAGGACATAAGTAAGATGTTTTTCATGTGGGAAGATTGTAAGTACTTTCCAGAAATCGGAATTGATGTCCTCGTTGCACATTCTCTTGTTAAGATTGTTGGTAATAATAAGATCTGGATGCACGATCAAGTCAGAGATCTTGGTAGGGAAATCGTCCGCCGTGAGAACTGTTTGAATCCAGGATTGCGAAGCAGACTGTGGCATACCAAAGAAGTAAATGATGCATTGGCAAACCAAATGGTACCAATTCGAACATCCATACTAAAACAACTTTCCATCAACTCATCAGCTGAAACTTTTTGTTCTATCTAATGCAGCATGCATCATCAAACGTTGAAGCCATTCGCCTGAATCTTAGTGAGCTATATAGAAATGTACAACTTTCTGCTTGGATTTTACCCTACTCAACAACTCTAAGTATTTTATAATATTTGATTACCATTGTGCAATGATAATTACTAATCTTCAATTTCATTCTTTGTGGATGGAGCAGGGATCATCGCAGGACAAAGCCATACACATTCCTGGAACTAATTCTGGTGAAGAAAAATACATTTTTACAAGGGAGCAATTTAGAAAGCATTCAAACTTGAGGTTTATAGACTTGAAGAGTGGATATCTTGCTGGAGACATTGCTATACCGAGCTTGCGATGGCTCAGGTTGACGCATTCTTCAGTCGATTCCTCGATCAACATACATATGTCGAACCTTGTTTATCTTGAGCTTGTGAATACTAATTTTTCACATGACTGGAATGGTTGGGCCTCGATCCAGGTACGCACATGTTATCATTTTGTTTCCTCAACACTTGCAATATTTAGCTCCTAAAGTTGAACTAAATACCCTTTTTGATTTCTCTATAGATGATGAGGCTCAAAGTTCTTGACCTCAATGGTTCTGTTAATCTAACAAAGACTCCCACTTTCTCCGGGTTTCCTAATTTGGAGAGGTTAACTCTGTCCCGTTGTTCAAAACTAGAAGTGATTGATTCATCAATAGGTGAGCTGCAAAATCTGACTTACCTAGATATCAACAACTGTATTAGAATCAAGGAGTTGCCACATGAACTGATTTCTTTGAAGAAGCTTGAATTTCTCGATTCGAGCGGGTGTAGTCAGCTTACTAGGATTCCAAGTTCTATTATTGGCCATCTTCTTAAGCTCCAGACTCTTAACTTACGGGATTGCAGAAAGCTTGAAACTTTCATGGCTCTTCCAGATTGCTTATGTAACCAACAAGTGCATAAATATATCGATTTGATCACACTCGATATTTCATGGTGCATGACAGTAACAACATTGCCAAGTCTTTCAAACTTAAAGTCGTTGAAGACATTGAATGCTTCCAACTGCATAAAGTTGGAAGGACTTGTTGGGCTTGATCAACTGTGTTCATTGGAGAGTCTAAATATTGAAAGTTGTTTTTTAATTAAAAGATTGTCGGACTTGTCAAAGTTACAAAAGTTGGAAGTGTTTTATGCTCGTGATTGTTATAAGCTACAAGGGCTTGTAGGGGTTGATGAAGTGAAATCGTTGAAGCGGCTTGAAATTGCAAATTGTAAAGAAATTGAAAAGCTGCCAAATCTATCAAAGTTAAAGCAGTTGGAAGAATTATCTGCGGATTATTGTGAGAAGATACAAGAAATTGTGGGATTTGATGACTTGAACGCATTGAAGGTTATTAATTTGAGGATGTGCAAACAACTGAGGAAGCTCCCGGGCCTATCAAAGCTAAACCGTTTAGAAAAGTTGGATCTCTTCGGATGTGGGGAACTGCAAGAACTTATCGGAGTTGATCAACTGTGTTCATTGAAGTGGCTAGATATCACAAACTGTTATTCAATTAAAAGATTGTCGGACCTGTCAAAGTTACAAAAGTTGAACTTTTATTTTGCTTGTGATTGTTATAAGTTACAAGGGCTTGTAGGGGTTGATGAATTAAAATCGTTGAATCAACTTAATATTGCAAGTTGTGGGGAAATCAAAAAGTTGCCAAATCTATCAATGTTAAAGCAGTTGGTAATATTATTTGCTGATGATTGTGAGAAGCTACAAGAAATAGTGGGATTTGGTGACTTGAATGCATTGAGGTTTATTAGTCTGCGGATGTGCAAACAACTCAGGAAGCTCCCAGACCTATCAAAGCTAAACCGTTTAGAAGTGTTGAATCTCTTTGGATGTGTGAAGCTGCAAGAACTTATCGGACTTGATCAACTGTGTTCATTGAAGAGGCTAGATATCAGAAACTGTAATTCAATTAAAAGATTGCCGGACCTGTCAAAGTTACAAAAGTTGGAAGTGTTTTGTGTTGATCATTGTTATAAGCTACAAGAGCTTGTAGGGGTTGATGAAGTGAAATCGTTGAAGAAGCTTCAAATTAATAGGTGTAAAGAAATTGAAAAGCTGCCAAATCTGTCAAAGTTAAAGCAGTTGGAAGAATTATCTGCTAATGAGTGTGAGAAGCTACAAGAAATTGTGGGATTTGGTGACTTGAATGCATTGAAGGTTATTAGTCTGAAGATGTGCAAACAACTCAGGAAGCTCCCGGACCTATCAAAGCTAAACCGTTTAGAAGCGTTGGATCTCTTCGGATGTGAGAAGCTGCAAGAACTTATCGGACTTGATCAACTGTGTTCATTGGAGAGGTTAGATATCACAAACTGTTATTCAATTAAAAGATTGCCGGACTTGTCAAAGTTATAAAAGTTGGAAGTGTTTTGTGATGACGATGAAGAAGAAGAGGACGATGATGATGGTGATGATGGTGCTAACTTTTCTTTCCTTTTTTGTTAAACTTGGGTTGTTGTTGAATCTGAATGGCAATGACATCTGGTCACAAGGTATAGAAAACAAAACTCAGCCTACAATACTGTACATTGCGATTCCATTCATTCATTCATTCATTCATGTTATACAAGCAAGGTGAGAGGGCACATGAGTACAAGCAGCAGTGATGAGGTAAAAGACCAATTTCATTTTCATATATCATTTCACCAAACAGACATTGAAATTTTATAGTCTTTTCTATTTCAACCAATCAACTAAATAACATTATATTATTATCTCCTATTTCTTATTCTTATTCCGTATTTCACCAACCAAAACATATCAATAAGTCACAATCGTATTGTACTTACAACCATTTTAGTTGGGTCCTTATAGGATACAATACAAAGAGAAAACGGAATACTGACGAAGAAAATGGAGTTCCTTCCGATCAAGAAAGAAGTAAGAATGGAAGAGAAGAGCATAGGAGGGAACGACCGATGGAGTGGAGCCTTCACCAATATAACCGCGATGTCTTCCAATATCGAATCTCTCCAGAGGCTACTCCTAATGAAAGCCATCTTCGTCAATGAGGAGACCTTTGCCAAAGCCTCCATCACTGCCGAACAAGCTCTCACCATCAAGGTATCAGTCTCTTCATTCCTTTAACTATTTGGTTTTGACCTGTACAGTTATGATTTATATTCAAAGAACGAATTGAGCTAAGAAATCAGTATCTTGATCACGTGCGAGTTGTTCTATTGCTAATCGTAACAATTGGAATTCTTTCCGCTTTCTCGATTTGCAATAAAAATATGTAAATGCTATATTTTCAGTTAGGGTTTAAAGTTTAAACTCATCTACTGAATCTTAAGAGATATGAGGTATTGCAAACTATGATGATATCATTAACTATGTTGAAATCCTAGGTGTATCAACCAAGAGTTTGATGCAGTTTTTAATTTGAATTTGAGAGTAATTGCTAGTCTTTTGCATTTGAGAACTCAAGCACGTGCATTTGATTCAGTTGCTTGATGCCATTAATTGGGCAATCGTTAAGAAAATCCAGAATTTAGCATTAACCATGAATTTACTCTTTATTTTGTTTACTTGCACGCATTTTGGTAGAAGAAACTAGTAGGCTAAAGATTTATGTTTCTAAACCGAAGAAGATTGTTTTTTAAACCATTTGTTGACTCCATATACCAAATATTTGTAAACTCTAGTTTCTAAACATGTAATCACATGCTAATTCTATATATGGGTCTTGTCTTCAGTCTGCATATTTTGCTTTCTTTCCTTCCCATATTTGTATGACCTTGTTGTGTTACTTTGTCTGCTGGGTTACAGTATTGGAAGAAGATTTGTGATTGCATTTCAGATCCTCAGTGTTGTTTTTGGCGATGTTGGAACCAGTCCATTGTACACCTTCACAGTGATGTTTACTAAGGCACCTATAAATGGAGAAAAAGATGTTCTAGGAGCATTATCTCTTGTGCTGTATACATTATTTTTGATTCCTTTGGTGAAGTATGTCCTTATCGTTCTTTGGGCTAATGATGATGGTGAAGGTACGATGTTCTCTCCCTAAAACAAGCAGTCAGGCTTATTCGTATATTCTATTTTTTTTTGAATTGACACATGTAAAAGTCCTAATTTCATTTAAATTTTATAGGTGGTACCTTTGCTTTATACTCATTGATCTGTAGGCATGCCAAAGTCAGCCTGCTTCCTAACCAGCTGCCTAAATCATGGGAAACTCAAATGACAGGATTATGAATTCCAACTGGTTGGGGGTTAGATTTAGTGTATCTAAGAGAAAAGGAATGGGTCACCAACACCATTGAATGCTTGGAAATTGATGTGAAAAATCGAACAATTTTAGATGATATCATCGGAAACTCACCAACAAGATTGGACACTCTTACCAAACTCACATGTCATGAATTCCAAGCAGACTGACAAACCCCAATGTCATTTCAACAAGATTGGACACTCTTACCAAACAAAAGAGCTTTACATCTTCTGTGTGCAACCAAGTTGGGGGGTGATCCTTTATTCTTACGTTGTAACCGACCTGACCCTGCAAAATTTGGACAATAAATGACAAATCTGTCCAAAATCGATGATCGTGCTGCATATATATATGCAGTAGTTTTCTTATTAGCCATGATAAAGAAGTGGTAAGGATTGTCAACAGAATTGAAGCAATGACAATGTTGCCATGATGAATGAACATTTTCACCGCAACCCCGTATTACCCAAAAGAGATACATACCACGCCGTCCTTATCACATTTTGTATCCAACCATGCAATCTACCACCTGCTATCAATTACAGAAAAATAATCACTTACGGCCATGAAACATTGCAAATTTGCCAAATTTAGTTAACACAGTGACAAGAAAACTTGGTATCAATACATTTATTTGAGTTGGCCAAAAAAAAAAAAAATACATTTATTTGTGGGTTCTTACTCATTTTGAATAAGAAAAAAGAAATATTTTCTGAAAAGAAACATTGGCAATGAACACAACTTATGCTCTAAAATTAGAGGCTATAATAAAACATATTCCAACTGAAACTGATTATGTGATTTGAGTAAGAGCACAAACCTCAATCATAAAAATATTCCAACTTCTTTAGTGTTGACAGATCTGGTAAGGTTTCAATTTCTGCAGACCAGTCTATAGACAGAGACTTCAAGTTTTCCAATTTGTCAAGCGCTGGTAACCTTCTTAGCTTCGTACATCCCCTAGCATCTAGACACTCCAATCGTTTTAGCTTTGGTAGGTCTGGAAGCTCTTCGATCTGTTTACATCTTGAAATATTAAGAAACCTCAATCCTTGTAGTTCACCAAGTCCCACAAGTTCTTTCAACTTCTCACATCCAGCGATATTCAGACTGTATAATTGGGATAACATCGTTAGGTCTGAAAGTAGACGGATATCTTTGCAGTACTCCATATTAACAATCCTTAGCTCATTCAGTTCACCGTATCCCACAACTTCTTGCAGCTTTTCACAGCCTGCAACGTTTAATTCTTCCAACTGCTTCAATTTGGATAGATCTGGCAGCTCTTTGATGCCTAAGCATGCTACACTTGTATGCACCAAGAAATTCAAGCTTCTCCAAAGAACCCAGTCCAGGTGGCAACTTCTTAATGTTATGACAACAGCTGATATCTAAGTATATCAGATTCTTTAGCTTGTGAATGGATGGGTCAATGGCTTCCAAGGCCATACAGCAGAACAAATTTAACCTCTCTAAATTGGGAAATGCATCGAAATTGGGAGTTCTTGTTAGTCCTCTAGAATAGCTAAGATCAAGAACTTTCAGCTTCATCATCTGTAAAGCACCGAAAATGTAAGTAAAAATATTACAACTGTAGAGTGACTCTTAAGTTTTTTTATTTTATTTTTTGTATAAAACGTTAACTGATACTGATCAAAGCTCAGGTTCTTGTGAAAGCTAACTGATCGAGAGGGATGGAAATTTGATTTGCCATACCTGGATTGAGCTCCAGTTCTTCCATTCATCTGTAAGATCATTATCTGGCAGCTCAAGATAAACAAGGTTTGGCAGATGTAGATTGATCAATAAATTGAAAGAAGAATATGGCCACTTGAGCCACTGCAATCTCGGTAAAAGGTTCTCAAAGTCTCCAGCAACACGTATATTCTTACCTGCTTGTCTGTGAATAAGGATGTAACTTTAAAAATACCTGATCTCCAATCTCAAATTCTCATTCCGATCTCTTCCGATTCGCCACTTGACTCATCCGATTTCTTGCCCTTTCCAAATGAAATTTAAGTAACTTAATACTTAATGTTAAGATGACTTAAGAGTATACCGGTCGCCTTCACTCACAAGTTCAGACTTTTGAGACAGTTGGTTAAGGCGTACGTCTTAAGTCTCACATGGTATCAGAGCGCGCAGGTTCAAATCCTGGCGACGTTGAAAAACTCCCATTAAAGGCCGAGGTCGGGCACTAAGCCCATGGTATTACACTTAAGTCTCACACTTAATACCTATTGCTTCTTCGCTATGCCAAAGTGTGCTACGCTTTCCTGGTTGCTTGTAGTTTTCTTGGCGGACAATTTCCCTGCCAAGGTCTCTAAGTTGATCATGCATCCATATCTTATTATCTGTAGAATTTAGATACCAAAACACATATATTTGCAACAAGAACGTGAATTCCAATTTCTGGAAAAAACTTTGAGTCCTCTCACATAGGAAGTATCTTACTTATATCCTCTCCTATGAAGAAGCATGCAATGTCTACGAATATCTGTTTCTCCTGATGATCCAATGCTTCAAAGCTCACTAGCAGCTTACTTAAGACTTCTTCATTGGGTACCATCTTCAGCTTCTCCAACGTTCCTTTCCATATCGCCACCTTCTTTCTATATAAAAGAGAGCCTATGTCCTCAAGAGCTAACGGAAGTCCTCCGGTTGTTTCTGCGATAGCCCATGAAAGATCAAATAATTCATCTGTCGGATGACTTTTTCTGAAAGCATGCCTGGAAAAGAGTTCAAGTGTGAAGACTTGATTACTAGCCTTGACATGTCTCAAGACTACAACTAAAGAGTTCCCGTGTTCCCATTCATTGTGTATTTCTGCACGACTGGGTTTGTTTGGAGGAGAAGATTTTGAATCCACGAAGGTGGAGTGGAGAAGTCAGACGTTGAATGACGTTGACCATCGTACGTTGTCGTTTAATAATATTTTTCATTATTAATAATAAATTCATAAACCAATCTCGAGTCTCTCCAGAAGCTACTCCTAAAGAAAGCCGTCTTCGTCGATGAGGAGACCTTTGCCAGAGCCTCCATCACTTCCGAACAAGCTCGCGCCATCAAGGTATCAGTCTCTTCATTCCTTTAACTATTTGGTTTTGATCTGTACGGTTATGATTTCTATTCAAAGAATGAATTGAGCTAAGAAATTGGCTCTGAAAAAGCTTCTTCTAGTTATAGTTCTTGCTGGTACCTCAATAGTTATCGCTGATGGGGTTGTTACCCCTGCAATGTCAGGTTTTTTGTTTCTCGCTTCTCCATATTGTTTGTACAATCGAGAGTACTCTGTAAGTCATACTCATACAGTTTACTGGGTTGAATATCTTTGCCATCGCTTTGTTAAGGGGCTCACCCCCTCGCTGTGCTACTGGTGATATTTTCTAACCTTTAACATTGGAATTGAATTTCTTTGCATCACTCTGTGTTATCTGATTGTTTTTTTTCTTGACAGAATCATGGTAGTTTTGTGAGCTCTCTATTTATATACATGTTTTTTGTTTGTGTAATGCAGTAGTGTCAGTTGTTGGTGGTTTTAAATTAAAAGTCGGTCTATCTGCAATTAAAGATGGTAAGCTGAGCTTTTCATGATGTTTATCTTTCATCTTCTACCAAACAGTCGATATATGTATTTAAAGTTCAAACATGAGAATTGATTGGGTCATTATTTGTTTTATGAGTAGACTCAAACATTAGGAGATGCAAATACCAGGCTAAACTTTCCTTTCATCATCGATTGGGGAAATGAAGAAGTCTTCGCTATACTGCTGCAAAGAACGAAGTAGAATTACAATTTTATTCTACAAAAAAAATGCAAATTTTAGGTAGAACCATGTACATTTTCTTGCATTTTCGGTTTCAATTTCAGCTAAATCGATGCTTTTTTTGGTTAGAAGATGAATAAAGATTCTCTACATTCATAAGGTGTTCGATAAATGTTTACAAGAACTTTTGATTGCTCTTTTTTATGTATGCATGTGTTCTTTGTTATTGATCCCCATTGCTGTTCTGTCGTGGATTTGGTTATATCTCTCTTTCTTCTGAATTCTGATGCTGGAATTTACGGAAGAGAAGTGAAAATGAGGTTCTTCTAGCTAAAATTACATTTGCGTCTGTCAATTGGAACAATTGCTAGCATTATTCAGCATTCATCAACCCATTTGTCTAATGATGATATACAGAAAGGCATTATTCATTATTTTTGCAAGATTTATGATGTAGTGCTCTCATTTGAAACTTTGACCTGTATTTGCTTTTTCATATTCAGTGATTGTCCAAAAAATATTCAGTGATTGTCTCTGGATTTTTGCAGGGCATAATGGCAACACAAACCACTGTCCTGGGTTTTACTGACAGAGTGGTTCTTCAAACAAGTGAAATTATGGACTTATTGAAGGGGCTGGAAGTCGAACATTTTGAGCAATCCAATCCTCAAATTATCACCCAAGCATGCTCACTAGGTATCTTTTCAGTATCTCTCATGCTTATCAGAATTTGCAACACAAAATGGTACATCATGTTGTGGATAAAGCCCTCTACTATTTGGTGTGACAATCAAAGTACATTCAAATTGCACTCAACAACGTCTTTCATGAATATCCCAAACATATTGAAGCGGATTGTCACTTTACCCCTCAAAATATCCTCAAAAAAGCTGTTCAAGTTTCCTTTGTCACTTCTTAAGAGTAACAACGAATATGTTTGCAATGACTCAACTTCTTACTCGATTTACTCGTTCACTTTACAAACTCAAGATGATATCAATTAATGCATCTTGACTTGAGTTTAGAGATGTTAAAGGTAGAATATTACGTTAGAAATTCATGTAATGTAATGCATATTACCTTATATTGTTTGTTCACCATTTTATCTCTTATATACAGAAATACATGTATAATACGGTTAACAAAAATAATGAAGTCTTTGTTGTGCATTTTGCTGTTGAGTGAGGTAGGGCATTTAAGTAAGCCATATTGCTGCTCCGCTTGTCTCTAAAAGAGCTTGATTACTGCAGGTGAGCTGCCTCTCGAGTCTTCATCTATCAGCTTTGCTGTTGCAATCTCTAGTTCTCCAGAATTTCCAAATGATGGACTCCTCAAAGATATCTTGAGAGTGTTGAAGCCTGATGGGACTGTTATTGTTCAGATGGAGGTATATCTATATAGCATAATACAACCTCCTTCTTTAACTTAAAGCCTGAGCTTTCAAATTATTCCTTCCTCTTTCAGGCCTCCTCTGCTATTGAACGTAAATTGCTTCTAGCCGGGTATTTGGATGCTCAAGATCTCCAAATCAATTCAACTGCAATTTCTGGCAATGTTTCTGTGGTGAGTTATGGCTATTCTGTTATACTGTGATTGAGACGCTCCTTCTCTTGTCAACTTTGTGGATGTGTTACTTAGATTTTTTTTTTTTAGAAAAATAATATTATCAAAACTGTGTATAGGTTAAGGCGAGAAAGCCATCTTGGAAAATTGGGTCATCCTTTTCCTTAAAGAAGCCATCAAAAAGCATCCCTACAATTCAGCTCAACGACGATGATGATCTGATAGATGAAGATAGTCTCCTAACCGAGGAGGATCTGAAGAAGCCACAACTTCCAGCTGGTACGAACCCTAATAACAAAATGTCTTCAATTTTAATTTAAAAAGTTCCTTCTGTGATTGCAGTATTAAATCAAAAAACTTGTTTGCAGTTGGCGACTGTGAAATTGGAAGCACAAAGAAAGCCTGCAAGAATTGCACTTGCGGGAGAGCCGAGGAGGAGGAGAAAGTGGAGAAAGTAGGGTTAACCATGGATCAGCTCAACAATCCTCAATCAGCATGTGGCAGTGTATGTTGTTCAACTTATGTTGAGGTCACAAATACGTTGCTTATTTGGTCTTGGTTAAATATTAAATTGCTAACTGAACTTGTAACTGATGAGGCTGTTGCTACCTGACTTTACCCCCAGCACTTGTGTGTTCTCAGACAGAAATTAGATAGAGCTAGTAAATTGCACTATTGTATTAGTTTAGCGCTGTTACTTCCCATATGTTGTTCTATCTTTTATGTTAATTAATGCAGTTACATTGGTATGTGAAGTGTGGATTAGGGGATGCCTTTCGTTGCGGTAGTTGCCCTTACAAGGGTCTTCCGCCATTCAAGATGGGCGAAAAGGTTGCATTGCCAGGGAACTTTCTCGCCGATGACTTCTAATTCTCGTGTTCGCTTCACTGTAACTGGACGAAAGATCGATTTATGTCTGTATTGTTGTTCTAAGGAGATAGCTCGAAGAATCCCGAACGTGAGATGAAATTTTCTAAGGAGAAGCGCTAACAGGTGCGCAAATTGGATAGATAGAAAATCCAGACAGGGAATGTGTCCGGTTAACTCGACGTTAATACATCCACCTTCGTTTATTTCAATATGTATTTTGGACATTGCGGGTTCAGAGTATGAATGAACGTGAATTGTTTTGGAAAAAAAAAAAAGAAAAGTATGCTTCACAATTTTGTGTTACTTATTTTTTTTTTGCATTTTTGTCCTAATAAGCTCACTTGACTATTGACATTATTAATGTGATGCAAATTTAAGTTTAATTAAAAAATACTACTTTTAAAGTTTTTTCTACTACGATTAGTTTTTTTTCCCCCTTTCTTTGATAAACAGTTCATTCATATAGTACATACTTCTCAAACTTATTAATCTCATTCTTAATAATTCTGAGATTTAATACCAAAAATCTTTATATATAGCACATAACTTTTTTCTTAAATTGCTATAATTACCGAATTAATTAATAGGGTCCTAAACTCCACCAATCATCCTTTTGGATCCATCCTGATTATTTTAAGCTTTTGCTGCTAATTAGAACCACACATTAATTATTATTATTAACATTATCTAGTAATCTAATCTCAATCTCCTAATAATTATGCACGTCTTTTATAAGAACATGCATCGTTGAATTCAACGACAACAATAATATGCAACCGACAAACTAATTAAAGTCAACAGTGCCTGTCTTGAAAAATTAAGAAAAATCCAAATATCATCCACTAAGGCACTAACCTTTTTTATTTTTCTTTTTTATTGAAACTATTTTAACTTGATTAATTAGGAACAATTATTGAAACATCAATATATTAATAATAAACTGAAAATGACAACACTTAGCTGACCTAGGTTCTTCCAACCATAACACATATATATGATGGTCTTAATTATGATATCGATTACAGTTAAATGATAGGATTATATTAGTTAATCGCAGAGCAAATTTTCCTAATCTCTCCATCTTTTCCCGTCTTGACACCGATGTTGCTCATCTTCACCATCGCCTTCCCGAACTCGGCATTGAAGTTCAAGGACCCGGATCCTTTGGCGGTCGAATACTGCTGCACGAACGGTTTAGTCGTAGTGTCGGTCCAGAGCTTCTGGTCCGACTCGAGGATTCCTCGCCCGGTTCGGACGTTTGTGAAGTAAGAGGAGTCAAACTGGTTAGGACTTCCCGTGTCGAGAGCAATGCGCTTCGAGCCATCACCATTTTGAGGGCAGAGGGTTCGGAGTTGGGACACAAAGGCGGGGTCGATGGTGGGGTCCGCTCCGGTGGAGGTGGCCGTGCTGAAGTTGTAGAGTCGGTAGCTGAAGAACTGACAAGCCGACGTTCCGATCGTGTGGCCACCTATAGAGAAAGTATACGATGTAATTTAGAAGGAAGGACTCAACAAAACCCTAAACCCTAATTCTTACATATTCTATCATTGAATAATATTTTTTTAGGAGAAAATAAGAGAATTCAGCAATTTATATATGTTTGCATTTTTTTATATTGATTTATAAAGTATATATATTAACCTTAAATTCACCCTTAAATCAAATATTAATCTTACCAGATAGAGTGACAAGATCCTGAACGCTCAAACCGAAATTCGCAAACTTTTTCTTCAGAGAATCTACAGACTCGGTAAAACCCGGCAAGTTTGACGTGTCTGATGCCTGAGAAACCCTACCGTCCCTCCTTCCGGTTGGCACCGGCCAGTTGGTTCCACCGGTCTGCATTTCAAAAACGGTTCAAGATGGATGGCAGTAAGAGTACTATTCTATTGATCTTCTGTTTTAACCAAGTTATTGCTCTTACTTTAGAAACATATATATATACGTATAATCTTATATATATACTTAGGGTTTCATTTCGTTACCAGAACGACCGAGTCACGAGCGGCGAGTGCGAGGATATCCGCACACGAGACAACCCCGGAACAGATACCCTCGAGCTGCGTCTTTGCGTCGTCGATAACCTCGTACCCTCTCAATAAAGTGTTTGGTCCGGCAGTTTTCTCGGTATTGCTTCCATTGATAAGAATCGATCCGTCGCAACCCTGAACGAAGCAGTCGTGGAAGTGCATCCTCAGAAGCCCAGGGGCCACAGTCGGGTTGGTCTGGAAATGGTTCTTGACGACCGTCCTGACGGTCGCCTCTGCCTGAGGACATGTTTGGGAGTAGAACCCAACCCGTGTCTGGGCTCGTGCTAAGGTTGCGATAGCACATACGAGGAGGAGGAACACGGATGTTCGGTTCGACGAATAAGCTGCCATTGTTCGGAAGTCGAGGAAAACGATGGGATCGGACAATGAGAGTCGCCGGTCGCGATTAGGGTTATCAAGACACTATTATGTTGTATGTTATTGTGATAATACCATGCATGGGGATGGGGAGGACTCTCTATATAAAGAAGAATGGTGCATGGAAGTCAAATGTATGTATGTGAAAGTAAGCAAAGACGGCCAAACTTTTCAAACTTGCCATAGTAGTGCTTGAGACTATTGGCCAAAAAAAAAAAGTTACTATTAATAATTATATTCAAACATTTTTTATTTACAAATATACTCACAAAAATATATTATTAGTATTGATTTGCAGTTATACCATTTAACTAAATTCATAATACGAAATAAACTTAATTTGCTTTTACCCACTCCAACTAAAATTCATGTACTTTTATACCCATTAACTATGAAATTAAATTAGTGATTTTTATGTCGGATCGTATCAGATTGTGTGACTCGACTTGATTCATATTTTTTGTTAAAAAAGTTATTTGTGTTATCGTAGGTGCCGCATGTGATCTATTTATTAAGCGTGTCATATTCGTATTTTGAGATACATTTAATATCTATCCATTCGTTTACCCAACATAAATAATATAACACGATCGAATTGCACCACTATGTGTCTAAATATCTAATTTTGTCATATATATATATATATAAAGATAATGATAATAGTGATGTTGAATTGAATCACGTGGACAATTTAATATTTTTACATTTATAATTAATTCCTCTGGGCATCTAATCTAAGAATACAATCCACAGTGGTTGAAGATTCGATTATATCATTCCAAAAGTAGAAAACGTGGCAACCGACCGGATCAAAAGGGATGGATGAACCGACCGGATCAAAAGGGATGACGTCACTATAAAAATAATTTTACAATAACAACGGAAAAGCATCATTAAAGATTAAATTACTGTCATTAACATGTAGTATCGGCAAGTATAAGTCTTGTTACAAAATGTTGTAGTAATGGCAACTTAGTTACGTTTACTTAATTCATAAGTTAAAAAATATTTAATGACGATTTAATTAGCGCTAATTATGACATAATTTTCATTATATATATATATATATATATGTTTCAATTATTGAATTTGCATGCACTAGGGGTGAGCTTGGGCGGTCCGGGCCGGTTTTTTAGGCAAGACCGAGCCTGAGCCCGAAATTTCGGTCTTCACCTTTGGAGAACCGAGACCGAATCCGAGACCGACTTCGGTATAAAAAGCCCGCCCGAGTCGGTCTTGCTTGACTCGGGCCAGTCTCGGTCCATTACCGAAATTTTCAATCCAAATTAAAAAAAAAAAAATGTCTGAATTTTCACCAAATTTAGAACATACAAACACAATAAATCAAGTATCAAACATACAATCCAAACACACATTATAAATATAGAACATACAATCCAAACACACATGGAGACTTTGTGAGTTGTTGTATACTACTATACTTGTATAGTATATATAGTATTATGTATTAGGTTTTTAGGCAACTCGGGCCGGTCCGGTCCTAATCGGGAATTTCGGGAAAATCCCGAACCCGAGCCCAATCCCGACTTTAGAGGAAAAAACCCGCCCGCTCGGTCTCGGTCCTAGTCGGTCTCGGTCTTAGTCGGGTCGGTCTCGGACCGATCTCGGACCGGTCTCGGTCCAACCAGTATTTTTTGCTCACCCCTAACATGCACCTATTGGCTACACTAAATTATTGCATGCAAGAAAAAGAGAGCCATCGAAGAAAACGCGTATGCTAGAATCCACGAAGGTGGAGTGGAGGAGTCAGACGTTGAATAACGTTGACCACGTACGTTGTCGTTTTCCCTTCATTGATCAAAATCCCTTATCCTTATTGGGCTTAATTTAGGCCTCAATATTGGGCTCAACTTCAGCCTCTCCCGCATCTTTTGTCGGCCCCAGAGATCTCTTCCCGCGGGCGGCGTCCCCAATCTCTGATCTGATCCCTCTCTCCGCGTCGTTCGAAAATCCACCGGACAGTGGCGTCGGGATAAGCAACTTTCATTTACAGAGTAAACTGCAGTAATGGAAGCAAGCGTTGTTTCTTCAGTCAGAGCTACGCGCGGTAGATTCTCTAGATATTTAACTCAGAGGTAATTGCTGCTCTATCTCAATCCCTGTATCTGCGAAACTGCAGAAAATTGTAGCTTACAGGCTGGATACGTTCATGAGTAAGCAGCTGAACTTGCTCAGTTGAGCGAATGATTTGTGACTGACATAAAGCCATACAATACAATATTGCATATTAACCCGTAATATTTTTATTAAGGTAAAATAAGTCATATATTTTTCGGGTTAATCCTCCATCCCGTGACCAGGTTCGCATCGCGATTACCTGATGTTGTTGGGGTTCATAGTATAGCTAAAAATAATTGAGCATCTAGTATACGTTTCCATTTTCTAGAAATTGCAGTTGCATTTCTAGTGATACTGTTTAGTGTACAGAAGTATGGAACAAGTAAAGTTGGACTTGCTGTAGGCCCTGCGTTGTTTATATGGTTTTGCTCTCTTGCTGGTGTCGGCATTTACAATCTGATTAAATATGACGCCAGTGTACTACGAGCATTCAATCCCATCTACATTTATTACTACGCCAGTCTTCTTGGATGTTTGGATAAAACATGTGTGCCAATAGTAAAAACTCACTTTATGTTTGGATGTTTCAAACAAACGTCAACATGGGTGCAAATTTCCAACCGATTCTTATTGCAAATTCGTTCCAACAGATTGAAGAGGCTATAGAATTCTATTGAAAGAGACTCTTGAGAGTATATATGATGCTTTAGAGCCTTAATTATTAGAAAAACCTCAAATTAAAATGGACGGTAATTGCTTTAAAAATGGTGAATTTTTTTACATTTGCAACGGGTACAGATTCCGTGGGAAAATGTTGGAATTCAGTGGGTAATTTCTGGGAAATGTAATGGTTGTTGGTATTTTGTTCGAAATGTGTGGAATAATGGAAACGACAAACTAACTAAAGTCAACAGTGTGTCTTGAAAAATTAAGAAATATCAAAATATCATCCACTAAGGAAAAAAAGGTTAGTGCCTTAGTGACTAAGGCACTGACCTTTTTTTCTTTTTCTTTTTTATTGAGACTATTTTAACTTTATTAGGAACAATTATTGAAACGCATCAATATATTAATAATAAACTGAAAATGACAATTTAGCTTTACCTAGGTTCTTCGAACCATTATTGGCCAAAAAAAAAGGTTAAATGATAGAACTATATTACTTGATCGCAGAGCATATTTTCCTTATCTCTCCATTGTTCCTTTATTGACCTCGATGTTGCTCAGTTCCAGATATACTGTCGAAAGCTAAGGTAATTTTGCAAACTTCCAGTCTCTTGAGCAGAGGAGCCAGTTTATTGAGAATCTGGAGAAAGAGCTAGAAGAGGTAAAAGGGACAAAGAGCAGACTCTTCTTGATCCCGGGGTTAACAGTTGATGGTATGCTTCTCTTTTCATTAATTCTTGGCTTCTTGGTCGTAGAAAGGTTATATATTTGATGAGTATAATACTTCCATGCCTAAGCATAAACTGCACATTACCGGTTTTTATTTTAGTTTTTCTCGGAGTTTATATGCCTGGATTTATAATCAGTAGTTGCAAGATCTTATCCTAAGCATAACATAACCATAGAATGTTGATACCTGTATTTTCCAGCCTTCTTCATTCAAGTGAGTTCTTCTCTTTTTTTGTTTTTGCCAGATTGACTCATCTAAGCCTAATGACTCTTTAGTTTGCATTTGCAGCATAGTTGCATTTATATGATTAACTCAACTTACAAAATAAATTTTTTTATGTTTGCTATTGATATAATATTGTTCACAACATTTTTTTTTGGTCATAATATTGTTCAACTTACTTTTTATTTGTTTGTAATGTTTATTATTTATAGTATATTCATTACATATATATTAAATTCATTTAGTAATATAACTATAAAAAACGGTCATTTATAAATATTTTATTTAGTAATAGTTAATTGTTTATTATTTATTTGTTTTCTTAGTTAAAAATGAGTATATACACAAACATAACTTAATAAATTATATATACATATACACTATTTAGAATACTATTACTGTTTATGTAAAATAATAAATTATTCAAATATAATAATAATTGATAAATAACAATAATAAATAATTATTTTTCAAAATTCTATGAAAAGTGTCATTTTAATTTAATTTTATAATTATAAATACATAACTGAAAATCTAACATGTGTGTTTATATACTTAATTTTATAAAATATAATATTATTATATTATAATTTTTTTTTCAAGAAGAAAAACATAATTGTGTACACATTTAAGCATGTCAGTATGACAACAAAAATTATCAAGTTACATTTGATTGGTATTTTTATTATTAAAAAGTGTATAAATCAGAATTTACGTAATATAAATTCAAACATTTTAATATTAATATTAACAAATATTGAGATACCTAAAATCATTTGCCAAAGATGTATATATCATTTTTATTATCTAAAATACTTATTAGATTGTATTTTTTTATTTTTAAATTTAATTTATTTCTACACTTTTTTGTTTTAAATTTAGAAATCAAATAGATAGTTATATATTTTAATTATTGGCGAAAAGATATATAAATTACTCTCCATTTTGTTCAGTTTTTAATTACCTTAGATACTATTATTTATCATTTTTTCATTATAAATATTATGTACTTTCAACACTTAGTTCATTTTTTAAGTTAATTAACCTAAACTATAATTATAAATTAATTGTATTTTTTTTTGTCATAAAATTAGTTGTATTGACTTGAATATATATTAAATAAAATTTATATATAAGAAGTTTTGTTTATCATTTATTTATTTAAAATTATTTTGCAAATTTAAAAAAAATTGTTGTGTTTTCATTCTTATTTATTTATTGCACTATCAATTTTTGTGTAATTTTTCAAAGTAAATTATTAGGTGCAAAACTTGCAATTTACTATTATTTGAAGGTAAAATTTAAAATTTAATTTAACATACTTATAAATGTAACATCTTTTGAAATTAAATGTGGAACTTTTGATTAATTTTAGAGTGTCCATGTGGATGTGATAGAATGATGACATGAATGTATTTTTTTTTTTAGCATGGACCAATCAAAGTAAAATATTTTAATACTATGACAGAGAAAATTGTGTTAAAAACTTATCAAAATTACATATACTTAGCCAAATTAATATATATATAATTCTTTTTTACTAGAATGAGGGTATAGCTTGATGGAACATGAACTAGACTGGACTGGTAGATCAAGAACAAGAACAAGACTGGTCTGAAGGCATCCAACAAACATCGAGATAGATCCAACAGAAGGTTCATTACTGCAAATATCAGCTATGGCAAGGACAACAGTATCACTTACTATCATCGCTATCATTCTCACTGTTACTAGCATCTATACTGTAAGACATCGGTTCCAATTTCAGTTATATTGATGCTTTTTTTGGTTAGAAGATGAATAAAGATTCTCTTCATTCATAAGGTGTTCGATAAATGTTTACAAGAACATTTGATTGCTCTTTTTTATGTATGCATGTGTTCTTTGTTGTTGATCTCCACTACTGTTCTGTCGTGAATTTGGTTATATCTCTCTTTCTTCTGAATTCTGATGCTGGAATTTACGGAAGAGTGAAGTGAAAATGAGGTTCTTTTAGCTAAAATTGCATTTGCGTCTGTCAATTGAAACAATTGGTAGCATTATTCAGCATTCAGCAACCCATTTATCTAATGATGATGTACAGAAAGGCATTATTGATTATTCGTTATTATTTTTGCAAGATTTATGATGTGGTGCTCTCATTTGAAACTTTGACCTGTATTTGCTTTTTAATATTCAGTGACTGAATTTTTACAGGGCATAATGGCAACACCAACCACTGTCCTGGGTTTTACTGACAGAGTGGTTCTTCAAACAAGTGAAATTCTGGATTTGTTGAAGGGGCTAGAAGTCGAACATTTTGAGCAATCCAATCCTCAGATTATCACCCAAGCATCCTCACTAGGTATCTTTTCAGTATCTCTCATGTTTTCAGCATCTTCGATCTGTTTCTTGTAGTATCAGAATGTGCAACACAAAATGGTACATCCAAGTGCTATTCAAATTGCACTCAACAATGTCTTTCATGGATATCCCATACATATTGAAGCGGATTGTCACTTTATCCCTAAACATATCCTCAAAAAAGCTGTTCAGGTTTGCTTTGTCACTTCAAGAGTAAAAACGAATATGTTTACAATGACTCAACGTCTAACTCGACTCACTCGTTCACTTTACAAAATCAAGATGATATCAATTAATTCATATTGACTTGAGTTTAGAAATGTTAATGTTAGAATATTATCGTTAGAAATTCATGTAATGCATATTATCTTATATTGTTTGTTCACCATTGCTACGCTCCAAGGAATGTTGGAGTGTAGTAGAGGCGACAAATCCGTTTCGGGATCAGAGACCTGCGAAGAATGTCGGAAAACCGACAAGGGAGAGAGAGAGAAGATTTAGAGAGAGAGAGAATAATAGTTGTTTATTATGTCTACATAATCGTTGCCCTACACTGGTACTTATACTACTCGGTTCGGTCCAACATGCCTAATTATCCGACTTACTGAATATCTAAGCTAATTCTACCCGACTCGTAAGCTAATTCTACCCGACTTGTAACATCACACCCTCCCTAAAGGACGACCTTGTCCTCAAGGTCAGTATCTGGATACTTCCGCATGAGATCATCAAGGAACTACCACGGAGCTTTATCTTCATCATGTCCGAGCCACTGTATCAAAACCTTCGTAGCTGCCTTGTTTCCTCAACGAACCATCTTTCGAGCCAACACAAACTGTGGAACACGACTTGCTTGTCTTGTGAATTCGGCCAGAAGGGACACCTGATGCTGGAATTCTCTGTGGGCTTACTTCAACTGGGATACATGGATCGTGGGATGAATCATCGCCGTTTCTGGCAACTCCAGCTTGTAAGCCACATGACCTACCTTCTCCAGCACTTTGAATGGTCTGAACCACCTCGGTTGCATCTTCTGTTTACCCTGTTTCCTTAATGAGTGTTGTACGTAGGGATGGAGTTTATGGAACACCCAATCATTCGCCTCAAAGCTCCTATCAGACCTTTTCCGATCAGCCACCTGCCTCATTTTGTTCTGGGCCCTTTGAATATTGACTTTCAAGACCTTTATTGCTTCTTCTTAGTCTCTCAGCATCCTGTCTACTTCAACTTTCGAATCCTTAGGAAGGTAAGGTATATGAAGTGGATGGGCAATTCCGTACAGAGCTTCCAAGGGCGTCATTTTGATCGTCGAGTGGTGGGAGGTGTTGTACCACCATTCCTTGAGGGGTAGCCACTTCGTCCAGGTGGCTGGTCGCTCGCCTGCCATGCACCTCGGGTAGGTTTCGAGACAACGGTTCACCACCTCCGTTTGTCCATCCGTCTGTGGGTGGTATGCTGAGGAAGTGCAGATCAAGACACCTAGCTGCTTGAATAACTCCTTCCAAAACATGCTTACGAAAATAGGGTCCATATCACTCACGATGGTGCTTGGTAGCCCATGCAGTCGGTAGATGTTATCAATGAAGGTTTGTGCTACTGTGGCTGCGGAGTAAGGATGGCTAAGGGCCATGAAGTGACCGTACTTCGTGAGCCGGTCCACCACCACGAAGATCACCTCCTTCCCTTTAGAATTAGGTAGCCCTGTTATGAAATCCATAGTGATATCAGAGAATATGCCTTCTGGTATGTCAAGGGGTTGTAGCAGTCCGGAAGTAGCCGATCGATCGTACTTGTGCCTTTGGCACAACTCGCAGCAACAGATAAATTCCCTCACATGTTTCTTGAGTGCCTTCCAGTATAGAATAGAGCCGACTCTCTGCAGGGTGGCAGTTGTCCCCGAATGACCTCCTAGTGCTGAGGCATGGAACATAACCAGTATTTCGTTCCTTAACACTTCATCTGCACCAACTACTATCCTTCTTTTGCACCTAAGCAAGCCTTCCTTCCAAGTGAACCTCTACAGTTCCTCCCCTTGCTCAAGACGCTGTATTAGCTGCGCACAGGTGGGATCTGTTTGCCAACTGACCTTGATCTTGTTTAGCAATTCGTAAGAGATCGAGCTTAACGTCATAGCAAGCAGCTCAGTCCCTTGTATCCTTGAGAGCGCGTCCGCGACCACATTCTCCACCCCCTTCCTATAGACGATCTTGTAGTCGTAATCTAACAATTTGGCGAGCCACGTATGCTGGAGTGGCTTTGATAATTTCTGTTCCAGAAGAAACTTCAGACTCTGGTGATCGGTCTTTATCACGAACCTCTGATTGATGAGATAGTAATGCCACTTTTTGATCGCAACCAATATAGCTAGAAGTTCCTTATCATAAACCGATAAGAACTGCTGCCTTGCGGACAATCACTTACTCACAAACGCCACCGGATGGCCCCTCTGCATGAGGACCGCTCCTATTCAGATGTTGGATGCGTCTGTCTCAATTACAAATGTCTCGGTCATATCAGGCAGTGACAGCACGAGCTGTTATCATGGCTGATTTCAACTTCTCGAAAGCTTGCTCTGCTTCTGGACTCCATTGAAAAGCATCCTTCTTGAGCAGCTGAGTTAGGGGTCTGCTTAAAGAACCGTAACCCTTGACGAACTTCCTATAGTATCCGGTCAATCCCAAGAAACCACGCAGCTGTTTGAGATTACGGGGTTGTGGCCATTCCTTGATGGCTTCAATCTTCAATCTTAGTCGGATCCGTGGACACTCCAGCTCCGGTTACTACATGCCTCAGGTACTCCACTTGCGCTCCCCCGAAGCTGCACTTACTGAACTTGGCAAAAAGGGTGTGTATCCTCAACAACTCCAGCACGGTTTGAAGATGCTCCTGGTGCTGCAACACATCCTTGATGTATATGAGGATGTCGTCGAAAAATACGAGGACGAACTTCCTCAATTTATTCTTGAATATCTTGTTCATGAGTCCCTGATAAGTGGCTGGCGCGTTGGTGAGTCTGAATGACATGACGAGGAACTCGTAATGGCCCTTATGCGTGCAGAATGCTATCTTGTATGTGTCATCTGCATTCATTCTTATCTGGTGGTACCCCGAGCGAAGGTCGATCTTCGAAAAGATGGTTGCGTCGTGGAGCTCGTCCAGTAACTCGTCCACTAGCAGAATGGAGAACTTATCTTTGATGGTTGCTTCGTTTAACCTCCGGTAGTCCACGCATAGGTGCCACAACCTATCCTTCTTCTTAACGAGAACCACTGGGGAGCCTAAAGGGACTAGAACTCTGCTGTATGATCCCATTATTCAACATTTCTTCCACCAGTCTCTCCGTTACATCTTTCTGCAAGGTTGGGCAACGATAGAGCCTTAAGCTGATCGGGGAGGTTCCTTCCTTTAGGGGTATTCTGTGGTCGACTTCCCATGTTGGTGGCAACCCCTGTGGTTAGCTAAATACGTCGCCATAGAGCTCGAGCACCTCTTGGATCTCGGGTGGTACTCCTTCTCCCTCAGTGACTTGTGCTGAAATTTCATGTGAATAACTCCTCGTTTTACTACCCTCGGATATACTGCATAATAAGATAGCAGCAATATCCCCTGTCTTAGTGAGCAGTTTGTCCAACTTGTCTGAGTCATTCAGGCGTACAGAACCAGAGATGGTTCCCTTAAGCTCACACTGCTTCGGCCCCAACCTGAACTTCATTGTTAGAGTTCTGAAATTCCACAGAATATCTTCCAACGTGGCTAACCACTGCACCCCCAATACAGCATGGTAGTTTTCCAACGGAACCAGATAAACACCGATGGTAAAGTGATGGCCCTGCATGCTCCATTTGAATTCATTGCACCTCTTGTGGAACCTCATTTCATTACCATTTGCATCTTAGAGACGGAACATTCTCTGTGACACAACCCAACCTCTCTGCAACCGACTCATCCAAGAAGTTGTGTCCGCTTCACGAGTCGATGAGCAGCTGAAGGGTGCGATTATTTACTCGCCCTTCCACCCTCATGGTCGAGTAGTTTGCAATGCCAATATGGCGTGGAGTGAGAGCTCCAGAACTTCTTCCTGTGGAGCTGCTAACTCTGTTCCTCCTTCAGTCTTTTCGTCTGGTTCAAGATCATCCTCCTCATCTTCACCTACCTCAATCACAAACAACTGTTTTTCCCGACACTTGTGCCCCAGAACATACTTCTCCGGACACCAGTAGTGCAGTCCTTTTGCACGGCGTGAATCCATCTCACGAATGGTTGTCACCCTCGAACTCCTACTCTCTGTTCCTGGCCGAGTATTCCCTACGAAGCTTGTCCTAGATTGGCTACTAGCATTGACAACAAAAGTATTCCTAGGAGTATTATAGGACTGGGCAGCATTCTTTGGGTTAACAACACTATTCGCAGTCTTTGAGCTAAACAGAGTGTTACCCGTTCAATAGGATCGCTGTGCCGCAAGCTCCGAGTCATGGAGTTTGGCTACGGCGAAGGCTTCGTGCAAGGTCTGGACATGCTGTAGGCGAACTTGACCCTGTAGTTGGAACTCTAGACCGCCAATGAACTGATTTATAGCGTTCTTCTCGGAGACTTGTTCTACTAGTTGCCAACGGTGGAGAAGCCCATCGAACTGCCTTTGGTAGTCTACTAATGAACCTTCCTGTCTGAGATTCCGAATTTCAAGCGTCGGATCTCCAAACAGCTCGTCCCCAAATTGAGCCTTCAGTGCTTCGACTTACCTCGACCAAGATACTGGGTTTCCTTCAGCAACTTGTGTCCTTACGTAGCCTTGGTGCCATTGCAGCGCCTCCCCATCCAGGTGAATGACAACCACCTTCAACTTCGAGTCCTCTGGAGTTCCATCGAGTTCGAAGTAATGCTCACACTGGAAGAGCCAGCTTGCCACATCTCCTCCCGCGAAGCGAGGAAAATCCAGCCTACCTATACGGTAGAGGTGTCTGTTCTCGCGGTTCTCTTGGTGCGTGGTGTCTCATTCCTCCGTCCTTGGTCCCGCTGGAGTCAGAGGTATGGCCGCAGGTGGTGTTTGAGGTCCTTGGTGGTGTGTCGGAATCGCCTGCGATTGGCTGGAGCCTGACCCCAGTATTCCTGTTGCAATGCGTGTGGCTTCCGGATTCTGTGCTGCTTGTGAAACGATCATCAGTTTCAGATCAGCAAAGCCCTGGCGCATCTCCGCAAAAGCCGAACAGGAGTAGTCCTCGAAAGCTGCTGACCTCTCTTCAGCTGTGGCCATGCGTCTGATGAGTTCAGTCAGCACTTGGTAATGTTCTCTGATGGTGGTCTCGACCCTGGCGTCACGCTGGGCTCTTGTTTCCGCGGGTGGATTGTTGGCGGAGGACATGGTGGTGCGCGGCGGTTGGTGGTGTCAGCTTTGATACCAATGCTACGCTATAAGGAATGTTGGAGTGTAGTAGATGCGACAAATCCGTTTCGGGATCAGAGACCTGTGAAGAATGTCAGAAAACCGACAAGGGGTAGAGAGAGAGAAGATTTAGAGAGAGGGAGGAATAGTTGTTTATTATGTCTGCATAATCGTTGCCCTACACCGGTACTTGTATTACTCGGTTCGATCCAACATGCCTAATTATCCGACTTATTGAATATCTAAGCTAATTCTACTCTACTTGTAAGCTAATTCTACCCGACTCGTAACAACCATTTTATCTCTCTTTCTTTATGTACATACAACAAGTAAATATAAAGAAATACATGTATAGTACGGTTAACCAAAATAATGAAGTCATTGTTGTGCATTTTGCTGTTGAGTGAGGTAGGGCATTTAATTAAGCCATATTGTTGCTCCGCTTGTCTCTAAAAGAGCTTGATTACTGCAGGTGAGTTGCCTCTCGAGTCTTCATCTATTAAGTTTGCTGTTGCAATCTCTAGTTCTCCAGAATTTCCAAATGATGGACTCCTCAAAGAAATCTTGAGAGTGTTGAAGCCTGATGGGATTGTTATTGTTCAGAAAGAGGTATAGCTATATAGCATAATATAACCTCCTTCTTTAACTTAAAGCCCGAGCTTTCAATTTATTCCTTCCTCTTTCAGGCATCCTCTACTATTGAACGTAAATTGCTTCTAGCTGGGTATTTGGATGCTCAAGATCTCCAAATCAATTCAACTGCAATTTCTGGCAATGTTTCTGTGGTGAGTTATGACTATTCCGTTGTACTGTGATTGAGAGGCTCATTCTCTTGTCCATAATATTTAAAGAAACTGTGTATAGGTTAAGGCGAGAAAGCCATCTTGGAAAATTGGGTCATCCTTTTCCTTAAAGAAGCCATCAAAAAGCATCCCTACAATTCAGCTCAACGACGATGATGATCTGATAGATGAAGATAGTCTCCTAACCGAGGAGGATCTGAAGAAGCCACAACTTCCAGCTGGTACAAACCCTAATAACAAAATGTCTTCAATTTCAATTTAAAAAGTTTCCTTATGTGATTGCAGTATTAAATCAAAAAACTTGTTTGCAGTTGGCGACTGTGAAATTGGAAGCACAAAGAAAGCCTGCAAGAATTGTATGTGCGGGAAAACCATGGATCAACTCAACAATCCTCAATCAACATGTGGCAGTGTATGTTGTTCCACTTATGTTGAGTTTACAAATATGTTTCTTATTTGGTCTTGGTTAAATATTAAATTGCTAACTGAACTTGTAACTGATGAGGCTGTTGCTACCTGACTTTTCCCCCGCCATTGGTGTGTTCTCATACAGAAACTAGATAGAGCTAGTAAATTGCACTATTGTATTAGTTTAGTGCTGTTATTACTTGCCATAAGTTGTTCTCTCTCTTATTTTAATTAATGCAGTTCCATTGGTATGTGTAGTGTGGATTAGGGGATGCCTTTCGTTGCGGTAGTTGCCCTTACAAGGGTCTTCCACCATTCAAGATGGGCAAAAAGGTTGCGTTGCTGTATTATTCATTATTCGTTATTATTTTTGCAAAATTTATGATGTGGTGCTCTCATTTGAAACTTTGACCTGTATTTGGTTCTTCATATTCAGTGACTGTCTCTGAATTTTTGCAGGGCATAATGGCAAGGACAACAACATCAATTACTATCATCGCTGTCATTCTCACTGTTTTGTTAAAGAAGTTCCGGCCAAAGCCAAAACCATATCTTGTAGACGACGTACGCGACGAACTCGAAGGATCGGGATCCTCACCACCTTTTTCAGGCTACGAATACGATGTATTCTTAAGTTTCAGGGGACCCGACACTCGAAAAGGGTTCACAGATTGTCTCTACCATGCCCTAATAGATGCCGGGATTCGGACCTTTCGGGATGATGAGAGTATACGAACAGGGAAAGAGATCGGCACCAACCTAATTAGAGCGATTGCAGAGTCAAAGATTCATATTCCTGTGTTATCTAAGGACTATGCATCCACTAAAAGGTGCCTCAAGGAGTTGACTTTGATTATGAAGTTTAACAAGGAGAGAGATCATATGATACTGCCTGTATTCTACGATGTAAATCCTGCTGAAGTTCAAGACCAGACTGGGGACTATGGCAGAGCCTTGGAGAAGCATCATGAGAAGTATGGTCCGGAGGTCGTGTCAAGTTGGAAAGAGACTCTGTGTAAGGTTGGGCACTTGAAGGGAATGGATTTGGTCAAGTTGGCAAATGGGTACCAAGGTCAATTCATAAAGTTGATTGTTTCAAAAGTGTTAAGTGGGTTGAAGAAGTCTCAACTTGTTGTAACAGAGAAGTTGATTGGAATTGATGAGCATGTTGAAGCCATCAAACAGCTGCTACAGTTTGATGCATCTGATGTGAGAATTATAGGTATATGGGGCATGGGTGGTATTGGAAAGACCACTCTTGCCAAAGTTATATACAATCAAATTCTGCATAGCTTTGAATGCTATAGTTTCATCAAAGATGTTCGTGAAACCTCACGATGTAATGGACTCCCATATCTACAAAGCTCATTAGTGGCAGACCTATCCAGGCGTGAACCACCACCTTTCAAAAGTGTTGATGAAGGTATAAACGAGCTTAAACACATGTATTGTCAGAAAAAAGTTCTCATTGTTGTTGATGATATTGATGACACCGATCAACTTGACGCCTTAGTGATAGGGCGGGATTCGTTTGGTCCTGGCAGTAGAATTCTCGTCACAACGAGGAATAAACACATTCTAGATAGTGTTGAAGTGGACTGCATATATGAAGCCCAGACAATGAGTGAAGACAACGCACTCAAGCTCTTCTACAAGCATTCTTTAAGGAGAGATTCACCAACAGATGAATTAAGTGATCTATCCATTGAAATTGTAAAGAGTCTCGGATGGCTTCCTTTAGCTGTGGAAGTGATAGGCTCTTTTTTATATGGGAAAAGCGTGCTTATATGGAAAGAGACATTGAAGAAGCTAAGAACTATACCCAATGAAAAAGTGCAGGATAAGTTACTGGTGAGCTTCAACACATTAGATCATGAGCAGAAACAAATATTTCTGGACATTGCGTGCTTCTTCATTGGAGAAGACATAAGTAAGATGTTTTTCATGTGGGAAGATTGCATGTTCTTTCCAGAATTCGGAATTTATGTCCTCGTTGATTATTCTCTTGTTAAGATTGTTGATAATAATAAGATCTGGATGCACGATCAACTCAGAGATATTGGTAGGGAAATCGTTCGCCGAGAGAGCTGTACGAATCCAGGAATGCGAAGCAGACTCTGGCATACCGAAGACGTAGAAGATGTATTGACAAACCAAATGGTACTTTTTCGAACATCAATACTAAAACAACTTTCCATATAGTCGTTCGCTGAAACTTTATGTTCTATCTAATGCAGCCTGCATCATCGAATGTAGAAGCCATTCGCCTGCATCCTAGTGAGGTATATAGAAATGTACAACTTCTTGCCTGGCTTTTACCCTACTCAACAACTCTAATTAATTTGCAATATTTGATTACCATGGTGCAATGATCATCGCAGGACAAAGCCATTCGCATGCTTGGAACTAGTTCTGGTGAAGAAAAACACATTTTTACAAGTGAGCAATTTAGAAAGCATTTAAACTTGAGGTTTCTTGACTTGAAAAATGTACATCTTGCTGGAGACATTGCTATACCGAGCTTGCGATGGCTCAGGTGCACGCATTCTTCAGTCGATTCCTCGATCAACATACATCTGTTGAACCTTGTTACTCTTGAGCTTGTGAAGACTAATCTTTCACATGACTGGAATGGTTGGGCCTCGATCCCGGTATGCACATGTGTTCGATTTTTATTTTCCCGCAACACTTGCAATATTTAGCTCCTAAAGTTGAACCAAATACCTTTTTTTGGTCTTTTCTACAGATGAGGCTCAAAGTTCTTAACCTCAATGGTTCTGCTAATCTAACAAAGACTCCCACTTTCTCCGGGTTTCCAAATTTGGAGAGGTTAACTTTGTCCCACTGTTCAAAACTAGAAGTGATTGATTCATCAATAGGTGAGCTACAAAATCTGACTTACCTAGATATCAACAACTGTGATAGAGTCCGGGAGTTGCCATATGAACTGATTTCTTTGAAGAAGCTTGAATTTCTCGATTTGAGCAAATGCGGTGAGCTTATTGGGATTCCAAGTTCTATTATTGGCCATCTTCTTAAGCTCCAGACTCTTAACTTACGGGATTGCAGAAAGCTTGAAACTTTCCTGGCACTTCCAGACCACTTATATAACCAACAAGTGCATAAATATATCGATTTGATCATACTCGATATTTCTGGATGCCAAAGTGTAACAACTTTGCCAAATCTTTCAAACTTAAAGTCGTTGAAGACATTGAATGCTTCCAACTGTATAAAGTTGGAAGGACTTGTTGGGCTTGATAAATTGTGTTCATTGGAGAGTCTAAATATCAGAGGTTGTTCTTCAATTGAAAGATTACCGGACTTGTCAAAGTTACAAAAGCTGGAAAGGTTTTGTGCATATGGTTGTTATAAGTTACAAGAGCTTGTAGGGGTTGATGAAGTGAAATCGTTGAAGAAGCTTGAAATTACAGGTAAAAACATAAAGCTGCCAAATCTATCAAAGTTAAAGCAGTTGGAAGAATTATCTGCTGATTGTTGTTTGAACCTACAAGAAATTGTGGGATTTGGTGACTTGAATGCATTGAAGGTTATTAGTCTGTCGATGTGCAGACAGCTCAGAAAGCTCCCGGACCTATCAAAGCTAAACCGTTTAGAAGTGTTGCATCTCTTCAGATGTGAGAAGCTGCAAGAACTTATCGGACTTGATCAACTATGTTCATTGGAGAGTCTAAAAATTACATACTGTTATTCAATTAAAAGATTGCCGGACCTGTCAAATTTACAAAAGTTGAAAGTGTTTCGTGCTCGTCGTTGTTATAAGCTACAAGAGTTTGTAGGGGTTGATGAAGTGAAATCGTTGAAGAAGCTTCAAATTGCAAAGTGTACAGAAATGGAAAAGCTGCCAAATCTATCAAAGTTAAAGCAGTTGGAAGAATTATATGCTGATGGTTGTGAGAAGCTACAAGAAATTGTGGGATTTGGTGACTTGAATGCATTGAAGACTATTAATCTGGAGATGTGCAAACAGCTCAGCAAGCTCCCAGACCTATCAAAGCTAAACTGTTTAAAAGCGTTGAATCTCCTTGGATGTGAGGAGCTTGAAGAACTTATCGGACTTGATCAACTGTATTCATTGAAGAGTCTAAATATCACAAATTGTTATTCAATTAAAAGATTGCCGGACCTGTCAAAGTTACAAAAGTTGGAAGTTTTTTGTGCAAATAATTGTTATAAGCTACAAGAGCTTGTAGGGGTTGATGAAGTGAAATCGTTGAAGCGACTTCAAATTAGAGAGTGCAAAGAAATCGAAAAGATTCCAAATCTATCAAAGTTAAAGCACTTGGAAGAATTATATGCTGATTATTGTGAGAAGCTGCAAGAAATTGTGGGATTTGGTGACTTGAATGCATTGAAGGTTATTAGTCTGCGGATGTGCAAACAACTTAGGAAGCTCCCAGACCTATCAAAGCTAAATCATTTAGGAGCATTGGATCTCTTCGGATGTAAGAAGCTGCAAGAACTTATCGGAATTGATCAATTGTGTTCATTGGAGAGGCTAAATATCACAAATTGTTATTCAATTGAAAGATTGTCGGACCTGTCAAAGTTACAAAAGTTGAAAGTGTTTTGTGATGATGATGAAGAAGAAGAAGAGGGCGATGATGATGATGTGTGAAGAAATCAAGAAAGGTTGGTTTATGCTAAATTATCTTAGTTTTCTCTTAGTTCTTTCTCTTAAACCGATGCTAACTTTTCTTTCTTTGTTAAAATTGGGTTGTTGATTAATTTGAATGGCAATGCAGACATCTGGTCACAAGGTATAGAAAACAAAACCCGACCTACAATACTGTACATTGCGATTCCATTCATTCCTTCATGTTATATAAGCAAGGTGAGGTTATTGCAGAAGGGTGAAAGAGCACTAGTTGGTGAGGGTCAGCAAGGCGAGCGGACACCTGAGTGCAAACAACAGTGATGAGGTATTGTTGGGGTAGTGACTTGAATGGATTTGTTGGTGGGAAATGTAGTTTTGGGTGATCTTTGTTATATTTCTTGGTTGGTGTTTAGCCGTTTTAGGGGGCGATGATGTGATATTATGCACTAATTGTCGACTACTATTATAATTATGGTTTAAGATGCTAATTTGGCTTGTATGATGGAAATGTGGTCATTTATGCTAATGTTATAGTAAATGACCTTTAATGTTTTGTTGATATATGGTTCTTGTCATTTGTAATAGAATATGATATTTTGGGTATTGAAATTTATGTAAATAGTAATGATACTAAGGTTCGGGAAAATATAGAGTTTGTGGTTATTGCTATTTTTTTAATTTACATTAATTCATGTATTTTTTTAAAATTAATTAATGATATTTTTCATTATCAATAATAAATTTATAAACCAATCTCGATGCTCTCCAGAAGCTACTGGCCCTAAGTGGGAGCCCATTCAGGTAAGTCTGGTATGTGATACTGACCCTAAACCCTATCCCTCCATATATCTATATATATATGGGGTGCTCTCCTTAGAATGAAGGGAGAACAAAGTCAGATAGCCGCCCACAGTTTAGACAGAGGTCAGCAGCTGTGGAAACCTAGGTCACTGCCCGTTAACCCGTGGCATTTTCTCCTGTTCGGCAGACCGTGATCCCAACCTCAGGCAGATCCGCTTCCACTAAGGCAATCAATCCAGAGGTAACTTAATTATATGTGATTATGTTTTACCATATAGATTGCATGTATATTACATAATCCAACATTGGTATCAGAGCCGTGTTAGGTTGGTTTTCGAATTGTCAAATTTTAGGAAAATCTCCATCGCGGTCAGTTGTGATCGCGACGAGCCCCCGCCACAAATTCAGCCACTCCGAGGCCGACATAGGGGCTGCCGGGGCCTTCGTGGCCGCAGCCACCGTCGCTGCCGCCACGCTGAGGCTGACTGCAGCCTCGGCCCCGACTAGTTGCAGTCTTTGTGGCTGCGGCATGGCCAAGGAAGGGTCGCAGCCTCCGTGGCTGCGGCCACCCCAGGCAAGGGCCACAGCTTTCGTGGCTGGCCACTTGGCGACGACGACAACCGTTAGGGACCGATTGGTTCAGTCCTTACCGGTTGAATGAGGTTGATCGGCCGGTTCGGCCAGGACCAGTTGGTTGAGACTGACCGGTCCGGTTCAGGCCAGTTTAGATGGCTGAAAGCTGTTTAAGCCGGTCTGAGCTCATTCATAGTCTTTTGGGCTACCTGAATTGGTCTGAAACGAATTTGGTTCTGATCCTGCATCCTTAGTGGGTCTTAGTGGTTTGTAATATTCGGTTATTGTGCCTGGACCCTATCATTAATAATTATTTTGGGCTAATTAAATTAACTGTTAGACCAATTTAATTACTGAGAGAGACTTATACTGTTTAATGATGCATGACTGGATAGGTAGAAGGCAGTATGGGTTCCTTGAGTTCCCTGGTTTACTTTGTGTTTTCTGCAGGGTAGATAGTCTTGCCTTACTTTATATTGTTGACTTTTGACTCCATGATTGGTAGAATTGACTAGGTTATGACTTGTTGAGATCCCAGCATACTGTGTGAAAATTGGTCTAACATGTTAATTAATTATTTTTTTTTGTTAGAGTGACTTTGGTCCTCAAAGTTTTGGAAATTATAAATTAGTCCCACATTAATTTATTTTTGAAAGATTTTAATATATATGTGTGTGTATTGAACTGTGTTTGTTACCTTACTTGCATAGGATAGATTACCTTGGTAGGGAGATCTAGTTCTGGCATAGTCTAGGTAGCAAACTTTTAGGATTTCCCTTAGTATCCTTTCGGAAGTTTAGATGATTACGAACTACACCTAGGAAAATGTTCCTGAGTGTGAACCGGTCGGTTAGTCTGCGAGGTTCTCCGAATTTCCTTGAATAATTCTAGGACAATCGTCTTATGTTAGAGTTGAACGCTTAGTGCGATATGTTTGACTCTGGTCCCTTAAAGACCGTTTGTATAGATTGTGTTTCGATTGATAGTAGTGACTTTAGGACATGCTTAGAAACGTGGAGTACTTCTCGGCATAGTTACGGTTGTCCTATTAATATGAGATTTTTTTTTTACATGCATTAGAACATTGTTCCTTGTGCCTCCATGATCCTATTAGAATTTCCTTTAGTTAGAGAAATTAGGCTGCCATGTAGAACATCATCGTTTAGTTGGACAAATGTCTTGGACTTAATGGTGAGCACTATAAAATTCGAAGAAAGCATATAAAATTGGTCTTGATGCTAAGAATTAGCAGAAGACTTTCAATTTGAGTGGGAGGTTAATGATGCTAAGACGTGCGCCATGATGCTGAGTATGGTGGATGAGTTTGCTGTAGCGCGCGTTCCATACCGCGGCGCACCCAAAATTGACCATGGGTATGACCCGAGACGTGATCTTAACTCGGAGTCGTGTTAGACCCATAGCTCTTCGCGTAAGAGCCACGTACGTACCCTCAGTACTCTGAACAGAAACTTGAGGTTCAGTTCAGTGTTTGCTATCTTAGTCCGTGCTCGATGGGTGCGCTCACAAGTACCTTGGACCCGATTCTAAAAAAGCGAGTTGAATTGTGCCGATGGTTTCGTGGGGAGGGGATGGTCATTATGGGATCTTCTCGATATTGTGTCTACTAGACGGACGTCAATCGCGGTATAGGTTGCGGTTGTGGGCACAATGCAAATGTATAGGTTTGAAAGATCATTGTGTGGTCAAACCTTGAGAAAGATTACATGGCCAAGGGTGCATGACACAAATCCACTGATGGTGTGAGATCCGCGAGTCATTGTAATTCCTAACAGATGCGCCGTGCCTTGCTCGTAGTGTCTGCCGGTCGCACGGCTGCCTCCTCGTATGTGATTTAACTGTATAAGTAGAATTCGTTCTCTTTGGTGCTGACTTGATGAATGAGCGCCCTCCACTTTGTGCGAGTGAGAGATGTTGGATTTAGGTTAATGGGTCGTCCATAAGTGGGAGCCCATTCAGGTTAGCCCAGTATGTAATATTGACCCTAAACCCTATCCCTCTCTCTCTCTATATATATATATGAGGTGCTCTCCTTAGAATGAAGGGAGAACAGAGTCAGATAGCCGCCCACAGTTTTAACAGAGGTCAGCAACTGTGGAAACCTAGGTCACTGCCTGTTAACCCGTGGCATGTCCTGTCCGGCAGACCGTGATCCCAACCTCAGGCAGATCCGCTTTCGCTAAGGCAATCAATCCAGAGGTAACTTAATTATATGTGATTATGTTTTACCATATAGATTGCATGCATATTACATAATCCAACAAATATTTTTGCCATCACTTTGTAAATGGTCTCACCCCCTCGCTGTGCTACTGGTGATATTTTCTAACCTTTAACATTGGAATTGAATTTCTCTATGTTATCTGATTAATTTTTGTCTTGGCAGAATCATGGTAGTTTTGTGAGCTCTTTATTTATATACATGTTTTTTGTTTCTGTAATGCAATAGTGTCAGTTGTTGGTGGTTTAAAAGTCGGTATATCTGTCATTAAAGAAGTTAAGATGAGCTTTCCATGATGTTTATCTATCATCTTCTACCAAACAGTCGATATATGTATTTAAAGTTCAAACATGAGAATTGATTGGGTCATTATTTGTTTTATGAGGCTCAAACATTAGGAGATGCAAATACCAAGCTAAACTTTCCTTTCGTCATCGATTGGAGAAATGAAGAAGTCTTCGCTATACTGCCGGAAAGAACGAAGTAGAATTACAATTTTATTCTACAAAAAAAATGCAATTTTTAAGTAGAACCATGTACATTTTCTTGCATTTTCGGTTTCAATTTCAGCTAAATCGATGCTTTTTTTGGTTAGAAGATGAATAAAGATTCTCTTCATTCATAAGGTGTTCGATAAATGTTTACAATAACTTTTGATTGCTCTTTTTTATGTATGAATGTGTTCTTTGTTCTTGATTCCCATTGCTGTTCTGTCGTGGATTTGGTTATATCTCTCTTTCTTCTGAATTCTGATGTTGGAATTTACGGAAGAGAAGTGAAAATGAGGTTCTTCTAGCTAAAATTACATTTGCGTCTGTCAATTGGAACAATTGTTAGCATTATTCAGCATCCAGCAACCCATTTGTCTAATGATGATGTACAAAAATGCATTATTCATTATTTTTACAAGATTGATGATGTGGTGCTCTCATTTGAAACTTTGACCTGTATTTGCTTCTTCATATTCAGTGACTGTCTCTGGATTTTTGCAGGGCATAATGGCAACACAAACCACTGTCGTGGGTTTTACTGACAGAGTGGTTCTTCAAACAAGTGAAATTTTGGATTTATTGAAGGGGCTGGAAGTCGAACATTTTGAGCAATCCAATCCTCAAATTATCACCCAAGCATGCTCACTAGGTATCTTTTATCTCTCATGCTTATCAGAATGTGCAACACAAAATGGTAAATCTTGTTGTGGATAAAGCCCTCTACTATTTGGTGTGGCAATCAAAGTACATTCAAATTGCACTCAACAACGTCTTTCATAAATATCCCAAACATATTGAAGCGGATTGTCACTTTATCCCTCAAAATATCCTCAAAAAGCTGTTCAATTTTCCTTTGTCACTTCTTAAGAGTAACAACGAATATGTTTGCGATGACTCAACTTCTTACTCGATTCACTCGTTCACTTTACAAACTCAAGATGATATCAATTAATGCATCTTGACTTGAGTTTAGAGATGTTAAAGTTAGAATATTACGTTAGAAATTCATGTAATGTAATGCATATTACCTTATATTGTTTGTTCACCATTTTATCTCTCTTTCTTTATGTACATACAACAAGTAAATATACAGAAATACATGTATAGTACGGTTAACAAAAATAATGAAGTCTTTGTTGTGCATTTTGCTGTTGAGTGAGGTAGGGCATTTAAGTAAGCCATATTGCTGCTCCGCTTGTCTCTAAAAGAGCTTGATTACTGCAGGTGAGCTGCCTCTCGAGTCTTCATCTATCAGCTTTGCTGTTGCAATCTCTAGTTCTCCAGAATTTCCAAGTGATGGACTCCTCAAAGAAATCTTGAGAGTGTTGAAGCCTGATGGGACTGTTATTGTTCAGAAGGAGGTATAGCTTTATAGCATAATATAACCTTCTTCTTTGACTTAAAGCCTGAGCTTTCAATTTACTCCTTCCTCTTTCAGGCCTCCTCTGCTATTGAACGTAAATTGCTTCTAGTTGGGTATTTGGATGCTCAAGATCTCCAAATCAATTCAACTGCAATTTCTAGCAATATTTATGTGGTGAGTTATGGCTATTTTGTTATACTGTGATTGAGAGGCTCCTTCTCTTGTCCATTGTTAGTTTTTAAACTGCGCCATTGACTGTTTGTTGTTTATGTGAAACACCTTTTAGTTTAGTGCTTCCTAGTTCCCTATAATCTGCATTGTTGAAGCAGGTTACCTATTAATGTAGACCTTCTACTATTAAAAAGTGTTGTTAGGCTTCTAGATCTTTTCAAGCTTTGAAGTTTGAAGTATTCACAAAGTTAGCACTTGCGTCTGTCAGCCTATCACTTTAAAACTATCGGGAAGAAAAACCTTTCTCTTTAACTATGTTAAATTTTAGGTCGGACCGAGCCAAAACTCAATGGTCAAACAAAGATAGAGTTCTATGCTAAAATCAATTAGCGATAGGTGTAGGTAGCCAATTTGCTTATATAATGCCTAATAATTGTGAAACCCACCGATGTGAGATTTACTCATAGTTGAAATTCAACACTCATTGACACTGTGAGAGCTCCCTTGATTAAGTCATAACACCAACATTTTTTAATCTCGACTGCTTGAGACTTTAATTTTTACATTTTTTTAACAACTCCCTCACATGCCCGACGTAGATATTCAATTTCAGTCCCAACATGCATAGAGAATGAGCAGGGTTAAAGTCAAATATCTTTCATTACAATTCCATTTGTTTAAGCCTTCTGGTGCTATTATTTTGAAAGATAAGATGACCCCTCTTCACCTATTTTTGGCAACGAAACAATGTTCAGTTGGGGGATAAAGGGTAAGAATTTAAGTGTTATGGGGTAAGAGGAGAGAATAAGTTTAAACATAAATCATGGGAAACTGAAATGACAGAATTATGAATGCTTGGAAATTGATGTACTACTATGGAAAAGTTAGATTTTAAAAGAACAGAAATTAATATTCAGAAGATGCATTCCAAAATATGCAAGTTGGGGGTTGATCATGGATATATGTTCCTGTTTTATCTGAGTAATAACTATTTGAATGTTCATCCTTGTTTTGCAGATGAGTCAACGTGAAAACTTGAATTCCCATCTTTGTACTTGCAGAAGGCATCAACCATACTCTCTCATTGGAAAGATACATATAAAAAGTTAAAGGTGCTTATTCAATATGCGATCTTCCAATTTTGTCCCTCTTTACTGAGAAACTCTGGTTCTGCTGGTATAAGTTAAAGTAATGAGTTTCAATGCTGGGAAAGTGGTCGTGTTTATTCAAATGCATATTGCCTAGTTTTATGCGACTGTGTACCAACTCCACCACCCATGGAATCACCCTATTACTGAAGAGAACTGAAAGCATTATAGATTCTAAAAATTTCTGGGTGCAAAGAAATTGAAAAGCTTCCAGACCTATCAAAGCTGAAAATTTTGCAATATTTAGATGCTAATGGTTGCTAAGAGGTGAAAAGTAAAGATACATTAACTTTAGTAATAAGAGTACCTGCTTAAAATACGAAACTCCCCCAAGTTTTGATGCTCTCAAGCGAATTCTTAAGTAGTTCTTCGCAGCCTAGATAATCAAATCTCTCCAGCTTCAGTAGCTTAGATCTGGCAGCTTCTCGATATCTTTGCATAATGATTTCATTGCAATTCACTGAGCCCATCAAGTTTCTGCACTGATGAGCAGCATATAACAAACAAGCTTTTCAACAGCTTGAAATCGGACAAATCAGGCAACTTTACAATTGCAGGGCAGTATGAGATATCCAAACTCTGCAGTGTGCGCAGCTGATCAGTCCAAAAAGTTCTTTTAAAAGAGGCAGTTTTTCTTGACTCAGTCCGGTCTCGGTACTGGACCAACTTTTTCTCTTTAAAAATTAAAAATATCCAAAACTTTTAAATACAAAACAATACAAAATACAAATATCATACTAAATATACAACACAAAAAAGTTCAAATTTCAAACACAACTCTCTAAATACACAATAAACTAATTAAAAAAACATAATAAATATTGATTTCAACTTATACTCGGTCCGGATCGGTTTATGCTTATGAGTCCAAGTCTGCTCGTTCAGCCGTATTTTGGGCAAAAAGCCTGACCCCGAGCCCAAGCCCGGGATAAAATACTCGTCCGTTTTGACTCGGTTTTAAATTTGGTACAAATTATTCGGGGGACGATTTTTCGCCTTTTATTCTTACACCTTATTGCTGGGCAGTTTGAGATATCAAAACTCTGCAGTGCACTCAGCTGATCACGTCTGATTCCCAACTTTATGCAGCCCGAAATACGCAACTCTTTTAACAGCTTAAAATTCGACAAATCTAGGGAATTCTTCATTGCAGGGCAGTATGAGATATCCAAACTCTGCAGTGCACACAGCTGATCAAGACCCACAAGTTCTTCCAACTTTTCACAGTTCTTAGCTTTCAAAATTTTCAACAGCTTTAAGTTGGACAGACTTGGCAGATTTTTCATCTTCATACAACCTGAAATATTGAGTATGATCAAATTTGCATGTTCATCCCCTTGTTGACTACCTGGAAGTGCAGGGAGAATTTCAAGGTTCTCACAATCGCATAAATCAAGAGTCTGAAGCTTCGAAAGACGCCCAATGGTCTCGGGGAGCTCAGTCAAGGCACTACATCTTCTCAATGACAGCTTCTGCAGTTTTTTAAGTTGCCCAATGTAACCTCCTAGTTTTTGTATGCCAGTGTCATCGAGTACAAGATCTGTGAGAGAAGACATCCGAATAATAGCATCTGGAATCTGGTTAAGAAGTTTACAACAGCTCATATCAAGAACTTCAAGCTTTCCTAAAGAATCAAGTTTACGTGGCAACTCCTCAATAGATTCACAGCCGCTGATGTCCAGGTAAGTCAGATTCCTTAGCTTGTTTAATGATGGATGAATCCCTTTCAGCCCTTTACATTTTGACAAAATCAACCTCTCTAAATTTGGAAAAGCAGTGAAGTTGAAAGGTGTTTGTAGATGTTGGGAAGACATGAGATTAAGAGCTTTTAGCTCCTCCATCTGTTAAAAAAAATAGAAACGCAAATCACTACTATAAGAGACTAAGTCCACTCTGAACTGAATTGATGTTTTCCCTGCCAATAGGTGGAGAGAATAAGCAAAATTCAATCTGTAATACCTTCACTGTGTCCCAATTTTCTGTAAGAACGTTATCCGGTAGATCAAGACAGACAAGTTTTGGCTGATGTAAATTCTTGAAGGAACTGAACGAAGAAGATGGCCATCTGAGCCATCGCAAGGATGGTAGAAGGTTCTCAAAGCAGTTTCCATTAAGGATGGCGCCACTTAACTCAAGGAACCGCAACGCCAATAGATTTCTGAAATGCTCCCTCTCAAAACAACATGATTCATCAACACGGATTGCTTCAACCTTTGTTGATGATCCCTGCTCCATAGACAATAATGCAGATAAAGATTATTAATTTATTGTCCTTCAAGAAAGTTTTATAGACTTTAATTATGAATTCTGCTTCTGTAGAATATGTTCTATCCTTCAACTCTATAGACCCCTTTCAATTTTTTCGTTTTGGAACAAAAACACTTTGCAGAAACATTCAGCTAAAACTACATATCACTTTGTATAAGAGTTTTTGATAAATAGAAAGCATCACTTACCATTTGATATTGTAACACTTGTTTTGCTTCTTTACCAAGCCACAGCCTGCTGCGTTCTCCAGCTACAGTGTAGTTCTCTTTGCGGACGGTTTCTCTCCCAAAATCTCTAAGCTGATCTTGCATCCATATGGTATCATCTCTAATCCTAATGAGGCACTTTTGAATCAAGACACGTACTCCATCTTCTGGAAAAAGCTCACATGCGTTCCACATTGAAAATGCAGGATGTTTCTTTTCGCCTATTAAGAAGCATGCAATGTCCAAAAATATAGTTTGTTGTGCAGGATTTAATGAGCCATAGCTAATTTGCAAGCTATCTTGGACCCTTTTGTGGGGATGCACTTTCAACTCCTCCCATTTTGATTTCCATTGCTTCTTGATTCTTGTAGTAGATAGTTGAGACCCGATGGCTTCAAGAGCTAAAGGAAGCCCTCCTGTTGTCCTTACAATACGATTGGACAGATCGTTTAGGTCATCTGTTGGAGTATCTTGGTCAAAAGCATGCTTGCAGAAGAGCTGGAGGGAATGAAAATGATCCATTGCCTCGACCTCGTATATGCTTTCCACTTTAAGTGTATCCAAAACCGCTTTATCTCTTGTGGTGATGATGATTCTGCTTCCTGGGCCAAAGGAATCACGCCTTATCTCCAATTCATCAAGGTCATTGATGTCATCAACATCATCAAGAAAAATGAGAACTTTCTTCTTTTGATACAGGCCTACAAGATCTTTTGATCCTTTACGAAATTCTTCGAAAGATGACCATGCATACCTCGAGAGGTCAGCAAATAATGTGCTCTGTAGATATTTGACACCTTTGCTTTGTGATGTTTCTCGAACTTTTTCGATGAAACTGCAACAGTCAAAGGCATCCAAGATCTCATTATAGATAACTTTGGCAAGAGTAGTCTTCCCGATTCCGCCCATACCATAGATGCCTAAAATCCATGCATCATGTTCACCAAGTTGTAAATGACACTGCTTGAAAGCTTTGACGTGATTGTCAATCCCAACTAACTTTTTTGGTACGCTTAGTTGAGACTTCTTCAGCTTGCTTAGAACGTCTGAAACCACTAACTCTATCAGTTGTCCGTGATACCTGCACAAGACAATTGGAGAGATAAGCATATAGATTAAAGAAAACTAATGGATTACAAAAGATGCTAATGAATAGAAAGGAAACTGCGCTGATGTATATAGAGAATTGAAAGTGGATTACCCGTTCGCCAAATTGGCTAAATCCATCCCCTTCAAGTGGCCAACCGCACTTAGAGCTTCTCTCCACTGCTGCACAATCTGTGAACCATACTTGACCTCATGTTCCTGCAAGGCGCTGCCATAGCACAAAGTATGGTTTTGAACTTCATTGGGACAAGCATCCAAGAATATCGGTAGTATGATATGCTTCCCATCCTTACTGCACTCCAACATAAAAGCTAACTCCTTGAGGCACCATTTACTGGAAGCATAGTTCTTGGAGAGTATAACTATGTGAATTTTTGATTCTGCGATCGCTTTGAGAAGATTGGGGCCAATCTCTTCCCCAGTTCGGAGTTCCTCGTCGTCTCGAAATGTATTGACTCTCGCATTTACAAGGGCACGGTAGAGGCAGTCGGTGAATGTTTTGCGAGTGTCTAGTCCCCTGAAGCTTAAGAAAACTTCGTATTCATGGCCTGATGGGAGCGGTGGATCGTCGTAGGGTCTTGGCTCTGGCTCTGAAGGGGATGATGGATCGCCATGGGATGACTCTTGTGCATCAGTGCTGACGCTTGCAACAGAAGATACAGGTTCCGGCGTTGTTGATGGAGGCAAGACAACGCCATGGGATTCTGAAACTTGAGCTTCGGCGTTGTCTTTTTCCCTGAAGCTTAAGAAAACTTCGTATTCATGGCCTGATGGGAGCGGTGGATCGTCGTAGGGTCTTGGCTCTGGCTCTGAAGGGGATGATAGATCGCCATGGGATGACTCTTGTGCATCAGTGCTGACGCTTGTAACAGAAGATACAGGTTCCGGCGTTGTTGATGGAGCCAAGACACCGCGCCGGGATTCTGAAACTTGAGCTTCGGCGTTGATTTCTGAAAGGTCTGACTTCACCAGTTTCTTCACTAAGGCATCAAGAACAACAGCAAGCAAAGCAATAACGAGTACTAGTATCGAAAACATAGCTGATATCTCAACGAATTGAAGCAAAAGGATCGATAAATGCAGATCTAAATGGAAGTGCATACATACTCAACTTTTGTCAAGTCTTTTGGCTCCTGCAGAGTTGACGTTGACTCACCTATTTGTCTCTGTTCATTTTCCTGATTGAATTTTGGCCATAATTTTCCTGAATTATTATGGGGTGTTTGGGAAGTGGAATAGGGAAGGAATATGGTATACGGATTCAAGTTGTTTGTTTTGGGAAATTGGAAAAATTCGGAATATGTATTCACATAGAAGTGGTAAAAGGATTTTCGTCCCATAAACTCGGATTTCGTATTACTAACTCTCTGGTCTGAAATAGGGTCGGCAATGGTGCGGTGAAAAACTCATAACCATGGTTATAACCGTTATTGTTTAATATGGTTAACCGTACCATTATGGTGTGGTGCGGTTATGGTGATTAATTTTCTACACATAATGGTTAGGGTTATTGTATTTGAGTTATACCCATGGTTATAACCATGGTTATTCTATAAATATAATATTTATTTATTATTAATAAACTATTTATATAATATACTAAATATAAATTATATAATTGAAAATTTGAAATTGTTGAAGATTGAAGGAGCCAAAGTCCAACGATGGTAATATAGATTGATGTATTTTTAAAATAAAATTTTCGATCTTTTATTATATTACATGTGTGGAATGAATATGGGTATACGGGTAAAACCATGGTTAATAACCACAGTTATTTTAATGATTATGATATTGAAAATTATACTCATAATGGTTATGGTATGTGATTTAAAAATATAGTAGGGTTATGGTATTTGACATACCATGATCATACCCTAACCATCGACAACCCTAGGTTGAAATACAAAATAGCAAGCAAAATGACGAAACTACCCTCATATATTTTACCTATTGACAAATCTACCCTCATTTATGAGGCTAACTAACGCATCTGCTCTTCATTACTTCCCATTATCAACCAACCGAAGCTCCCACTTGAAGCAGCTGCCTCCTCTCCCCATCGTGACCGAAACCACAGCCACTTTCATCTGCGAAGAACATCAGGTACGCTCTACAATCTCGGTTTTTGCTTTCAATCATGCGTTTCCTCTTTGGTTTGCATCTAGGGTTTGCTTGATTGTGCTTGCTTGCTTGATTTCCTCCGATGTTGTTGTCTCGATTTTGCTTCCAAACTCCGATTCGGCGATTCTGGGTTTGTTCAGAATCCGGACAAGCCGGACAACCGCTTTCCTTGTCAATCCGGACAATCCCCATTCCAATCAATGCATACAGGCAGTGTGATAGATAGTACCAATTCCGATGGATGTATCAATGAATTAACACAACCAATTGTTCTCTGAATCGATCAGGTCGATTGGATCTTGCTTCTCCTTGTCTGATTCTCCGTATGCTTTATGTTTCTCATTGTCTTCCTTCGGTTGGATCAAATCTAGTTTTTTTTTTCCAATTTATCTAACTCATCATTTGAATCAATTGCAGATTGCTATCTAGGGTTTTTCAGATATACGTTTTGTGAATTTTGTTTATACTTTTATATTTGTGGTGGTTATTGTATTTCAGCATCTCCTTATTCAGCTGCCGGAGCTTCTCAGGCTTTGAATACCTTTTACTCTTTATTTTAGTTCTATTCCTAGCTGTAGAGTTGGCTGCATTTGATTTGGTTAGGAGTTCGTTGTTGTGCTGAAAATTGTTTGTTAATTAGGTGTTTTTAGTTTTATTTTTCAGCTTGTCCGTTGCCTTGTTGCTATCCTTCACTAAATGTAGAGCAGTATTTGTTTGGGAGCCGCTCTAAATAAACATTGAATGACATCGAAAACAACATCTGATCCGCAATGTTCATGGTATAAACTTTGATAAAATGAATGGAGTTAGTTATCGTACTTTTACTCACTTTACCGAAAGATATAAACTTTTAGTTATCAGTATTTTCCCATCCGCAATCAGTATGTGAAGGGTCCATACGGTAAAAAAAATTATATTATTTTTACAAGATATAAAAGATACATAAAAATTGGAAAATCCTTTAAAAAGCCAAGAAAATCTCTTAATGTAATATTAAAAAAAAAAACATTTCTCTCATTTTTTCAAAATTTTCTAATGTTTTGGAAATAATTTTAAAAATACCATATTTTTAAAAAGGGTTAAATGGTCAATGTGCCCCCTAAAGTTTGGCCGAAATTTAAGAATTCCCCTTAATGTTTAAAATTTTAAATTTTAGTTCTAATGTTTGGACGAAATCAAAAATCCCCCCTTTCCGTCCAATTTTCGTTTAGTTCAGACGGAAACCTATCATGTGCTTGACATGTGCTTTTTTTTAATGTTGAAATTACAAATTTACTCTTCATTACCCACATTTCTTCTTCCTCATCTGCTTGGACGAAATGAGCGAATGATTACCCTCCATTACCGTCCAATTTTCTGAGCTTGACATACCATCACAAGGTTTCATACAGAATCGTGTTGGCTGTCATCGGCTTCGGTCTGGCAGTCTTTGCTTTGGTGACTGTCGTTGTTTTGCTCTTCATGATCTAAGAGAGGCAGGAAATGTCTGCAAAATCTGCGACAGGTAGGGAGGCCGTTCGTGCTTGATGATCTTTGCATATGAATTTTAGCTTAACTATCATGTCTGCAGGTGATGCTGGCGGTGATGCAGTGGAGGATATATGTCTATATATCACATATATTATGTCAATGGTCAATGTGAACTGGGCGAATGATAGTTGAATGTTTTGTTTAAGGTTGTCGAATCAAAAGACATGATTTTGCTGTGTATAATATTTTGTTCATCAGGCTGTTCGGTTATGGAATTGGGATACACTTGCTGCAATCAGAAAATCCAGTACCCTGTCTCTTCCTCTGCTATCTGTGGATTCCGGCCTCTGCTATCAGTACCCTGAAGAAACCGATTTCTTCAAAAGAGAAGGAACATGGAACTCTGAATACGACCAGTTCTTCCTCGACTGGTACTCTGAGTAATTATTGGATCACGGCGACAAGATCCTAGCCGCCGCAGACGCAACGTTTCAAGGAATAGGGACGAAACTGTCCGGGAAAGTCGCTGGAATCCACTGGCACTACAAGACGAGATCCCATGCAGCCGAACTAACTGCAGGATACTCCAATACGCGACACCACGACGGGTACTTATCGATTGCGAAGATGATGAAGAGTGTTCACCGGAAGGGTTGGTCAAGCAGGTGAAGATGGCGGCTAGACTGGTCGTAATAGAACTCGCCGGAGAAAACACATTGGAGAGGTACGATGCAGGTGCGTATGAACAGGTTAAGGCGACGAGCCGATCGGATTCTGGCAACGGGTTGAGCGCGTTCACGTTCTTGAGGTTGAATAGGAGGTTGTTCGAAGGGGATAACTGGAGGAATTTGGTGGATTTCGTGAGGAACATGTCGGAAGGTGGAAGAAAGCCGCAGCTGTCGGAGGAGGACTGTGGGAGGTCGGATTTGATCTATGTTGGACTTCTTGAGGTGAAGGCTGGAGACAACAAGGAGGCTGCCCTTATTGTGTAGAGAGACAGGAAAGACAGTTAAGTAGTGTTTGGTTGATGGTTATGTGATGATAAACAATATTTATAATAGAACATATATGTATGGATACATGCAATGAAGCTACTGGAGTACTGGGGAAATTTATTTATTTAATAATGAAATAGGAATTATAATATACAGAGGAAGGTACAGATGAACTATCACGTCCAACAAGAAGAAGATAAGGAAGAAAAAGGGTGGGTAATGGATGGTAAATTTGTAATTTCAACATTAAAAAAAAGCACATGATGTGTTTCTGTTTGAACTAAACGGAAATTTGACGGAAATGGGTGACTTTTGATTTCGTCCAAACATTAGGACTAAAATTTAAAATTTTAAACATTAAGAGGATTCTTAAATTTCGGTCAAACTTTAGGGAGCACATTGACCATTAACCCTTTTTAAAATCATATATCACTAAGGTGTTATCATGTTAAAATAACTTTTTAGCCCAACTTTGAAAATACCTATAACAAACATTTGAAAAACTAAAAGTTTAGCCTCAGGTAAGTTTTTGTAAGTCAATTTTTTTTTTGGTCAATTCTTTTGTAAGTCAGTTAAAGTCATGTAGTTTTTTTGGTAGGTACAATGACCCCCAACGTAAGCTACTAATCATCTCCTGTTGCATACTGTTCTTTTGCCTTCGTGAAATTCAGGAAAAAGATGCAAGAAACTACAAACCACTTAGGATTTTGTATTAATCTCAAATTGTAGTGTGTAATTTAGATTTCTAGATCGGTACCGTTCCAGTTATCAACTATTTCCTTAGTGCTTTTCAGACATATACAATAAAATTAAATTCTGCACAAGAAGTCCCTTATGATCAGTTGATGAACAATAGTAACCCAGAATCAAAATAGAGAAGATGTCTTCATCTGAATGATGTCAGACTGAAGAGACTCATATGAAGTATCACAGATTGGTTCATATTTTGAATCTGAAAGGCCATGCTCATATCCTTCATCTGCATGGTGATAAATTTGACATGAATTACATTAAGGAACCTAATTTAAATACCAAATGATTTGCTTAGGATCTTGCAAGAATCATCTTAGATTCAAATGAACATACACATCCTACAAACTTCAGAAAAATTGATACAATGTTTATATGCGTTAAAACCATAGCATGTGATGATTTTGCAGGTTTTGAATACATATATTTTTTCCAAAATATATATACCCCATTTGAAAACCAAATACCCAAATACCAAATTTTCAAAACTATTTACGAAAGTATATACCCATTTGTAGCTTTCCACATTCATCAGCGCGCAATTCTTCCAGCTGCATTAACTTTGATAGGTTTGGCAACTTTTCCATTTCACTGCACCATGAAATTGATAGCTTCTTCAATTCCTTCAGTTCATCAAGACCCATAAGATCTTGTAGCGTTCGACATCCATTAAAGCGCATTTCTTCCAGTTGCATTAACTTTGATAGGTTTGGCAACTTTTCCATCTCACTGCACCATGAAATTGATAGCTTCTTCAATGCTTTCAGTTCATTAAGACCCATACGATCTTGTAGCTTCCCACATTCATCAACGTGCAATTCTTCCAGCTGCATTAACTTTGATAGCTTTGACTACTTTTCCATTTTATTTTACCTAGAAATTGATAGCTTCTTCAATGCTTTCAGTTCATCAAGACCCATAAGATCTTGTAGCTTCCGACATCCATTAACGCGCAATTCTTCAAGCTGCATTAACTTTGATAGGTTTGGCAACTTTTCCATTTCACTGCACCCTGAAATTGATAACTTCTTCAATTCCTTCAGTTCATCAAGACTCATAAGATCTTGTAGCTTCCAACAATCATCAGCGTGCAATTCTTCCAGCTGCATTCACTTTGATAGGTTTGGCAACTTTTCCATTTTATTGGACCTTGAAATTGATAGCTTCTTCAATGCTTTCAGTTCATCAAGACCCATAAGATCTTGTAGCTTCCAACATTCATCAACGTGCAATTCTTCCAGCTGCATTAACTTTGATAGGTTTGGCAACTTTTCCATTTTATTGCACCTTGAAATTGATAGTTTCTTCAATGCTTTCAGTTCATCAAGACCCATAAGATCTTGTAGCTTCCCACATTCATTAACGTGCAATTCTTCCAGCTGCATTAACTTTGATATGTTTGGCAACTTTTCCATTTCACTGCACCGTGAAATTGATAGCTTCTTCAATGCTTTCAGTTCATCAAGACCCATAAGATCTTGTAGATTCCTACATTCATCAACGTGCAATTCTTCTAGCTGCATTAACTTTGATAAGTTTGGCAACTTTTCCATTTCATTGCACCTTGAATTTGATAGCTTCTTCAATGCTTTCAGTTCATCAAGACCCATAAGATCTTGTAGCTTTCGACATCCATTAAAGCGCAATTCTTCCAGCTGCATTAACTTTGATAGGTTTGGCAACTTTTCCATTTCACTGCACCCTGAAATTGATAGTTTCTTCAATTCCTTCAGTTAATAGAGTATTGTCTCGCATAAATATAATATAGTACATAATATTAGACATGGATCTATTAATTTATGGGAAAAGTAAGTAAATGCACTCGGATGTTTACACATGTTGGTAATTGCACACATGATGTTTGTTATTACACCCGGATGTTTACGTTTGTTAGTCATTGGACCTTTCGGTCCATTCTGAAACGTTTTCCGTTAAATTAGGCTCACATTGTTGTCATGTGCCTGACTCATAAATGATAATACTTAAACTACCCTAGGCACTTTCTGTTGATTAAGTCTTTGTATTTCTTCCCTTTTTCATTTGTCTTCGCCCTTCCTTCTTCACTCTTGTTCGGGCGCTGCGTCTTCTCCTTGCAAGATGGGGTCTGGTAAGTACTTTGAATATTTTTCTAATTCTTCTTCCTCTTTCGCATCTCACCTGGATATGGTCGATTAGTGTATTCCGAAAAAATTAATTTTTTTGGAAACTCTAATTTCTATTTACCACTATGCAGCCATTGAAAATGGGTTGTGATTTCTCCGCTTGGGCATATCCACTGATGTGTGTGTATGGAAGAAGAGCCAACGTCAAATTTGTGTCAAAAGAATCTGAACTCAACAATCAAATTTATGTGTTGTGTAGTAGAAATCAGCAACAACTGTGTGTTATAGTGTTCTTACTTTTCATTGTTGCTGGACTTATGTTGAAGATGTAGCTACGTTTAAAACGTTTGTTGTATAGTGTGTAAGTTATGTGCGTTGTTCTTGATGATTGTATAATGAATACTTTATGTACCCACAAGTTATGTACGTTGTTATTCAGTTGTACCTTATGTTTGATGTATAGTTTGTGTTTCCACCCTTATGTTTGGAAAACAAATTGGTGAAAACACCCATATGTTTCGCCATGAAAATCCAACAGAACAAACATTATCCAACAGACCAGACAAACCAACCTGTTTAAAGAAAATTCACCTAAACAAAGGTTTACACATTATGCACGAGAACAATCAACACAAACCATGATACCAACATGTTTAGATAGTATCCAACACAAATGTTTAACAAACATAATATCCAATAAAATGAAGTCACCCAACCTAACAAACCAAAAAACGTGACCGAACCTGGGGTGAAGTCCCAACATTGCGGTCACAACATCCATTTAAACAAAACGGGGTGAAGTGCTTTCACTGAGTAGATCTTCGCACAAAATGGGGTGAAGTGCTTTCACTAGTAGATCTTCGCACAAAACGGGGTGAAGTGCGGGCACCGCGTACCGTAGTCTTCTTTCTTGTTTTCCCCTTTTTAAGTGGTTGGGGAGATAACAGTAATGCACGACAACTCTGGGGCACTTGATCTTCCTCCAATATTGTTCTTCATCACCTGGTTATATGCAGAATGTAAAGACTGTCTTTGACGCAGCCATCAAAGTTGTTCTCAACCCTCCAAAAACCAAAGTTGTTCTCAACCCTCCAAAGTTGCTATATCAACAGAGCGAGGACCCTATGTAAACTGTGTATCCACCAATGTTAAAGTAGCAATTTGCCCAGCAAGCTAATCAACTCAAGCACCAAAACAAGGTAAGGTAGTAGTAGCAGCATACATAGATAACCATTTAAGAGAGCCATGTTATGATGAGCAAGGAAGCAACCACGCTTAAAGTCTGTAATTTCAACCAAGGCTCTCATAACTTTCTTTCCATGAGAAAGTCATGTTCACACCCCAATGGTGCCTCAGAACGTTTTTTCACAAAGAAGAGAGTTGTACGATTTAAATACAACAAATAGTATCCACTTCAGTTTCTCATAATAGCACAAGTCGTTTCCTTACAACATTCAAGTACAGTCCAGTAGTAGCAGTTGCTTCAAACAGTTCAACTTGATTGAAGCTTGAGCAATTTTCAAACCAAGTAGGTCCATAGTCATGGAAGTATCATGTCCACACATTCTGAAATCACTATGCTAGCTTCAATTGATTCACATCCTATGGGTGACATCCTGTTTGTCCAAATCTGTTCCAGAGACAAATTCACTTGTGATGGCCAAGCCTTTTGTATCCACCTACTCACCACTTGGAAAGCAAAGGGATCATATGCCTTTGACCACTGTTATTTCTAGATAAGTACATTAAATATCTACCACACTAGCAATTAGTAAAACTTACCAGATTAATTACCTCAATAATATGAACCTGAACCACCAGGAGGTCCCTTGCTGCAGAACCCTTGCCGAACCGAACCCCTTGCTGCAGAAACCTTGCTACCGACCTAACCCTTTGCCAAATGCTTTGAGCTCATCAAGTCCCTTACGATCTAGCTTCTCGCAGTCATCAATGTACAATTCTCTTAACTGCTCCAACTTTGATAGGTTTGGCATCCATTTCACTGCACCTTTAAATTGATAGCTTCTTCAATGCTTTCAGTTCATCAAGACCCATAAGATCTTGTAGCTTCCCACATTCATCAGCGCGCAATTCTTCCAGATGCATTAACTTTGATAGGTTTGGCAGCTTTTCCATTTCACTGCACCATGAAATTGATAGCTTCTTCAATGTTATCAATTCATCAAGACCCATAAGATCTTGTAGCTTCTTACATCCATCAACATACAATTCTTCCAGCTGCATTAACTTTGATAGGTTTGGCAACTTTTCCATTTTACTACACCCTGAAATTGATAGCTTCTTCAATTCCTTCAGTTCATCAAGACCCATAAGATCTTGTAGCTTCCAACAATAATCAGCGTGCAATTCTTCCAGCTGCATTAACTTTGATAGGTTTGGCAACTTTTCCATTTTACTGCACCATGAAATTGATAGCTTCTTCAATACTTTCAGTTCATCAAGACCCATAAGCTCTTGTAGCTTCTCACATGCATCAGCGCACAATTCTTCCAGATGCATTAACTTTGATAGGTTTGGCAACTTTTCCATTTCACTGCACCATGAAATTGATAGCTTCTTCAATGCATTCAATTCATCAAGACCCATAAGCTCTTGTAGCTTCTCACATCCATCAGCGCGCAATTCTTCCAGATGCACTAACTTTGATAAGTCTGGTAGATACTCGATTTCTCTGCACTCAGAAATTCTAAGAATCTTCAGTGCTTTCAACTCATCCAGGCCCATAAGATCTTGTAGCTTCTTACATCCATGAGTGTGTAATTCTTCCAGTTGCATTAACTTTGATAAGTTTGGCAACCTTTCCATTTCATTGCACCTTGAAATTGATAGCTTCTTCAATTCTTTCAGTTCATCAAGACCCATAAGATCTTGTAGCTTCCGACATCGATTAACGTGCAATTCTTCAAGCTGCATTAACTTTGATAGGTTTGGCAGCTTTTCCATTTCACTGCACCCTGAAATTGATAGATTTTTCAATGCTTTCAGTTCATCAAGACCCATAAGCTCTTGTAGCTTCTCACATCCATAAGCGTGCAATTCTTCCAGCTGCATTAACTTTGATAGGTTTGGCAACTTTTCCATTTCACTACACCCTGAAATTGATAGCTTCTTCAATTCCTTCAGTTCATCAAGACCCATAAGATCTTGTAGCTTCTCACATCCATCAGCGTGCAATTCTTCCAGATGCATTAACTTTGATAGGTTTGGCAACTTTTTCATTTCACTGCACCCTGAAATTGATAGCTTCTTCAATTCCTTCAGGTCATCAAGACCCATAAGATCTTGTAGCTTCTCACATCCATCAGCGTGTAATTCTTCCAACTGCATTAACTTTGATAGGTTTGGCAACTTTTCCATTTCACTGCACCCTGAAATTGATAGCTTCTTCAATTCCTTCAGTTCATCAAGACCCATAAGATCTTGTAGCTTCTCACATCCATCAGCGTGCAATTCTTCCAGTTGCATTAACTTTGATAGGTTTGGTAACTTTTCCATTTCACTGCGCCATGAAATTGATAGCTTCTTCAATGCTTTCAATTCATCAAGACCCATAAGATCTTGTAGCTTTCGACATCCATTAACGTGCAATTCTTCCAGCTGCATTAACTTTGATAGGTTTGGCAGCTTTTCCATTTCACTGCACCATGAAATTGATAGCTTCTTCAATTCCTTCAGTTCATCAAGACCCATAAGCTCTTGTAGCTTCTTACATCCATAAGCGTGCAATTCTTCCAACGACATTAACTTTGATAGGTTTGGCAACTTTTCCATTTCACTGCACCCTGAAATTGATAGCTTCTTCAATTCCTTCAGTTCATCAAGACCCATAAGATCTTGTAGCTTCTCACATCCAGCAGCGTGCAATTCTTCCAGCTGCATTAACTTTGATAGGTTTGACAACTTTTCCATTTTACTGCACCCTGAAATTGATAGCTTCTTCAATTCCTTCAGTTCATCAAGGCCCATAAGATCTTGTAGCTTCTTACATCCATAAGCGTGCAATTCTTCCAGCTGCATTAACTTTGATAGGTTTGGCAACTTTTCCATTTCACTACACCATGAAATTGATAGCTTCTGCAATGCTTTCAGTTCATCAAGACCCATAAGATCTTGTAGCTTCCCACATCCATAAGCGTGCAATTCTTCCAGTTGCATTAACTTTGATAAATCTGGTAGATACTCGATTTCTTTGCACTCAGAAATTATAAGAATCTTCAGTGTTTTCAATTCATCAAGCCCCGCCAGCTCATGTAGTTTTACACAGCCACGAACTGACAGCTCTTCTAACTGCTTAAACCTCGACAAGTTCGGTACCTTTTTTATTTCTCTGCACCGCTCAATCTTCAATTTTTTCAACGCATGCAAATTTTTCAATAATCTTAAGCTTAAAAATTCAGGAGATTTTTTAATGGAGCGACAACGTGAAATATCCAACCTCTCCAGTGCATGCTTTTGATCAAGCCCCACTAATTCCAGCTGTGTGCAGCCCCCAATACAGAGTTCTTTCAACAATTTATGATTCGACAAATTTGGCAACTCCGTAGTTGTAGTACAGTATGAGACATCCAACATCTCCAAGGCATACAATTGATCAAGCCCCGCGAGTTCTTTCAGATTCGTGAAGTGCAAACGCAAATCTTTCAACAACTTCAGATTCGACAAATCTGTCAACTCAGTAAGTGTACAGTATGAGATATCCAAACTCTCCAGCGCATTCAATTGATCAAGTCCATCGAGTTTTTTCAACTCTAGACAACACATAGCATTCAAAGTTTTCAACTGCTTTAATTTGGACAATCTTGGCAATATTTGTATCCTCAAACAACCTCTCAAGGATAGACGCTGCAGTCTAAGAAGACGGTCAATAGAAGCTGGAAGTTCTATGATGGAAGTCCCATCTAGTGTAAGATCTGTGAGAGAAGACAACAGACCAATAGAATCTGGAATCTGAGCAAGATTTCTACATTGACTTGCATTAAAAATTTCAAGCTTCTCTAAACAACCCAAATTCTCTGGCAACTCCGTAATGGTAGAACAGAATGAGATGTCTAGGAAAATAAGCTTCTTCAGCTTGGCTAACGATGGGTGAATCACTTTCAAACTAGAACAGTGGCTCAAAATTAACCTCTCTAAATGGGGAAATGCGGAGAATTCAGGCGTTCTTTCTAGGTTCCGGGAAGACTTGAGATTAAGAACTTTCAGCTCCATCATCTGTAGAAAAAAAACAAAGAAGTACACAGTACAACATGAGGAGATAATTATCATAATTGTTATGGAATGCAATATGAAACCTTTTCTTTTAAAAAAAAATCTTAATCTATCATATACCTTGATTGATCCCCAACCCTTCCAATCGTCTCTAAGATTGTTCCCTTCAAGCTCAAGAGAAACGAGATTTGGCAGATGTAAATTGAACAAGGAGTCGAATAAAGAATTCGTCCACCTAAGCCATTGCAGGTTTGGTAGAAGGTTCTCAAAGTCTCCAGCAAGGTGTACATGACCATCCAAGTCAAGAAACCTCAATCCTTGTAGATTTCTAAACTGCTCACTCGTAAAACAGCAATGTTCTTTATTAGGTGTACCAGGATGAATGCGGATAGCTCCAACATTTGATGATCCCTGATTCACAAACAAAAGACTAGCTATTAGTATTCAAAGAAACTTTATGTCTTCAACACAGACCTTTTGTACTATTAGTATATAAACAATCACTTACCAAGCCGTTTGCTAATACATATTTTGCCTCTTCAGTAAGCCATAGTCTGCTACGCTTTCCCGGTTCCTTGCAGTTTTCTCGGCGGACAATTTCCCTACCAAGATCTCTAAGTTGATCGTACATCCAAATCTTACGATCATCTCCAATCTTAATAATTGACTTTGCAATGAGGATATCAACTCCATTATTTGGAATGTGATCTTTCCAGATGGGAGACGCATTACTAATATCCTCACATATGAAGAAGCATGCAATATCCAAAAATATTTGCTTCTCTTTAGGATCTAAAGCTTCAAAGATGAGCTTCCGCAACTTATCTTGAACGAATCCACACAACTCTTCCAACGTACATGTGGCTTCCAATTTTATAGTTTGCTTCCAATATATGAGAGAGCCTGCAGCCTGGAGAGCGACAGGAAGCCCTCCAACCACACTTACAATATCTCTGGAGAGATCACAAAATCTATCTGGTGGTGTATCTTCTCCAAAAGCCTGCTGGCAGAAAAGTTTGTGAGCAGCATCTTGATTCATTAGTGTGGCTTCATACATGCAATCCACCTTTTCCAGAATGTATCTGTTTCTTGTTGTGATCATGATTCTACTACCGGGACCAAACGAGTCATGTGTTATCACCAGTGCATCAAGCTCGTCAGTGTCACCGATGTCATCAAGGAGAATGAGAACTTTCTTTCCACGGTATATGTCTTTCAGCTGATGTATTCCTTCATCAACATTCTTGAAAAATGGCCGCCCAAATCTCGAGAGATCAGCAACTAATGAGCTCTGTAGACATTCAAGACCTTCACTTTGTGATCTCTCTCGAATGCCTCCAATAAAGCTGCAGCATTCAAAGCCATTCATAATTTGATTAAAAATGATTTTCGCAAGAGTGGTCTTTCCAATTCCACCCATACCCCAGATGCCTACAATCTTCACATCAGTTTCACCGAGTTGCAACAGCTGTCTGACATCTTCAACATGATCATCAATTATAACTATATTTTCTGGTATACTAAGAAGGCATCCCTTGTTCAACTTGTTTAAAACTTCTGAAACTATTAGCTCAATTGCCGGATATCTTTCACCCCTGCAAAAGACAAGCGTGTGGAATATCAAAATGTGTAAAAGAAAAAGAGAAGGAAATGGTGTTCATATGCAAAATTGTAAATGAATTACCTATTTGTTAGTTCTAACGGTATTCCCTTCAAGTTGCCAACAAATGTTAGAGCTTCTCTCCACTGCTGCACAATCCTTATGTCGTATTTCTTCTCATGTTCCTTCAAATCTCTGGCATAGTTTCCATTCTGGTGTCGAACATCTGTTGGACTTACTCCGTAGAATACCGGAAAAATCATATGATTCTTCTCCTCCTTCATCCGCTGCAACATTAATGTCAACTCCTCGAGACACCATTTACTCGACGCATAGTTTTTCGAGATGATAGGGATAAAAATCTTTGATTTAGAGATTGCTCTAGCAATGCTGACACCAATCTCTTCCCCAATTGAGAGTTCCTTACTGTCTAGATAGGTACAGACCCCTGCATCTACAAGGCCATAGTAGAGATGATTGGTGAATTCGGAGCGAGTATCGGACTCCATGAAGCTCAAGAATACGTCATACTCATAGACAGAAGGCAGTGATGGAACAACTTCTCTAGTTGGCTTTGCTAGCCTTACAATTTCAGACAAGTTTTCGCTTTCAATCCATTGATCCTTCTTCAGCTCACTTAGCACTTTTGAAACTGTTAGCGTTATCAATTTTCCTTCATATCTGGAGAAAAAAACAGAATACACAAACATATAGAACATCAAAACAGAAGAAAATATGTCTAAACCCAGCAAATAGTACAAAAGAGTTACCCATCTGCGGATTTGATTAAATCCATTCCCTTTAGGTGTCCGACCTCCGCTAGAGCTCCTTTCCACTGCTCCACAATCTCTGGGCCATACTTTTTCTCATGTTGATGCAAGGCTATATCATAATCCCCAGTTTGATCTTGAGCTTCTGTTGGACTTAGATCGTAAAATATCGGAAGTATCATACTCTTCCCCTTATGCTTGCACTCCAACATAAAAGTCAACTCCTTAAGACACCTTTCACAGGAAGCGTAGTTCCTAGACAATATAGGCAGGAATATCTTTGATTCCGCAATTGGTTGTGTGTCGGAACTGATATCTTCTGCAGTTGGGGCACTCTCATCAGTCCAAAAGATTTTGACTCCAGCACCTTTGAGGGCTTGATAGAGGCAATCGCTGAATCCTCGACGAGTGTCAGGCCTGTAGAAGCTCAGGAAAACCTCATATTTATAGCCTGATGGGAGCGGTGGATCGTCGTAGGGTCTTGGCTCTGGCTCTGAAGGGGATGATAGATCGCCATGGGATGACTCTTGTGCATCAGTGCTGACGCTTGCAACAGAAGATACAGGTTCCGGCGTTGTTGATGGAGCCAAGACACCGCGCCGGGATTCTGAAACTTGAGCTTCGGCGTTGATTTCTGCAAGGTCTGACTTCACCCGTTTCTTCACTAAGGCATCAAGAACAACAGCAAGCAAAGCAATAACGAGTACTAGTATCGAAAACATAGCTGATATCTCAACGAATTGAAGCAAAAGGATCGATAAATGCAGATCTAAATGGAAGTGCATACATACTCAATTTTTGCAGAGTGACGTTGACTCACCTCTTTGTCTCTGTTCATTTTCCTGATTCAATTTTGGCCATAATTTTCCTGATTGAATTCTGGCCATAATTTTCCTGAATTATTATGGGGTGTTTGGTCCGTAGAATAGGGAAGGAATATGGGATAAGGATTTTTTTTTTTTTTTTGGCCAATGGGATAAGGATTCAAGTGGTTTGTTTTGGGAAATTTGGAAAAATTCGGAATATGTATTCACATAGAAGTGGTAATAGGGTTTTCGTCCCATAAACTCAGATTTCGTATTAATAGTTCTCTGGTTTGGAATACAAAATAGCAAGCAAAATGACGAGTCTGCTCTTCATTACTTCTTCACCGAACCCAGCTTGTGCTTCCCATTATCAACCAACCGAAGCTCCCACTTGAAGCAGCTGCCTTCTCTCCCCATCGTGACCGAAACCACAGCCACTTTCATCTGCGGAGAACATCAGGTACGCTCTGCAATCTCGGTTTTTGCTTTCAATCATGCGTTTCCTCTTTGGTTTGCATCTAGGGTTTGCTTGATTGTGCTTGCTTGCTTGATTTCCTCCGATGTTGTTGTCTCGATTTTGCTTCCAAACTCCGATTCGGCGATTCTGGGTTTGTTCAGAATCCGGACAACCGCTTTCCTTCTCAATCCGGACAATCCCCATTCCAATCAATGCATACATGCAGTGTGATAGATAGTACCAATTCCGATGTATGTATCAATGAATTAACACAACCAATTGTGCTATGAATCGATCGGGTCGATTGGATCTTGCTTCTCCTTGTCTGATTCTCCATAAGCTTTATGTTTCTCATTGTCTTCCTTCGGTTAGATCAAATCTAGTTTTTTTTTCCAATTTATCTAACTCGTCATTTGAATCAATTGCAGATTGCTATCTAGGGTTTTTCAGATATACGTTTTGTGAATTTTGTTTATATTTTTATATTTGTGGTGGTTATTGTATTTCAGAACCACCACAAATATAAAAGGTATTCAAAGCCTGAGAAGCTCCGAGATGCTGAAATTTTCAGCATCTCCTTATTCAGCTGTCGGAGCTTCTCAGGCTTTGAATACCTTTTACTCTTTATTTTAGTTCTATTCCTAGCTGTAGAGTTGGCTGCATTTGATTTGGTTAGGAGTTCGTTGTTGTGCTGAAAATTGTTTGTTAATTAGGTGTTTTTAGTTTTATTTTTCAGCTCGTCCGTTGCCTTGTTGCTATCCTTCACTAAATGTAGAGCTGTATTTGTTTGGGAGCCGCTCTAAATAAACATTGAATGACATCGAAAACAACATCTGATCCGCAATGTTCATGGTATAAACTTTGATAAAATGAATGGAGTTAGTTATCGTACTTTTACTCACTTTACCGAAAGATATAAACTTTTAGTTATCAGTATTTTCCCATCCGCAATCAGTATGTGAAGGGTCCATACGGTAAAAAAAAATTATATTATTTTTACAAGATATAAAAGATACATAAAAATTGGAAAATCCTTTAAAAAACCAGGAAAATCTCCTAATGTAATATATTTTTTTAAAAGCCACATTTCTTTCATTTTTTCAAAATTTTCTAATGTGTTGGAAATAATTTTAAAAATACCATATTTTTTAAAATCATATCACTCAGGTTAAAATAAACGAAGATAGCTTTTTACCCCAAACTTTGAAAATACCTATAACAAACATTTGAAAAACTAAAAGTTTAGCCTTAGGTAATTTTTTGTAAGTCAGTTTTTTTTTTTGGTCAATTCTTTTGTAAGTCAGTTAAAGTCATGTAGTTCTTTTGGTAGGTACAATGACCCCCAACGTAAGCTACTAATCATCTCCTGTTGCATACTGTTCTTTTGCCATCGTGAAATTCAGGAAAAAGATGCAAGAAACTACAAACCACTTAGGATTTTGTATTAATCTCAAATTGTAGTGTGTAAATTTAGATCTCTAGATTGGTACCGTTCCAGTTACAAATCAACTATTTCTTCTTTTTCCTTGATTTTCAGACATATACAATAAAATTAAATTCTGCACAAGAAGTCCCTGATGATCAGTTGATGAACAATAGTAACCCAGAATCAAAATAGAGAAGACGTCTGCATCTGAATGATGTCAGACTGGAGAGACTCATATGAAGGATCACAATTCACAGACTGGTTCATATTTTGAATCTGAAAGGCCAGACTCATATCCTTCATCTGCAAGACTGCATGATGATAAATTTGCCATGAACTACATTAAGGAACCTAATTTAAGTATCAAATACCAAATGATTTGCTTAGGATCTTGCAAGAATCATCTTAGATTCAAATGAACAGACACATCCTACAAACTTCCGAAAAATAGATACAATATGCGTTAAAACCATAGCATGTGATGATTTTCCAAAATATATATACCCCATCTGAAAACCAAATACCAAAATACCAAATTTTCAAAACTATTTACGAAAGTATATGTTCATTGTCAACATATGAAGGATCGCCGACTGGTTCATGGCCTTCAGAAACAAATTATTCAACAATTTGAAATTTGAGAAATCTGGCAACTTCATAAATGCAGGGCAGCCTGAGATATCTAAACTCCCCAATGCAGCCAAATAATCAAGTCCTAGTACATGTTTTTGCCAGCTCTGTACATCTTGATTCTTTCAAGGAATTAAGAATTCAAAAAAATTGACGACTTTGTAATTGCACGACCAGCCAATTGATCAAGTCCCTAAAGTTTTTCCAGCTTTATCTAGTCCAAGACTTTGTAAAAAAAAACGGCTAATTTGGCAACCTTTTTTCTGGGACTGATAATTTTGGAACCTCTTTAATTTAAAGACCGTACAAGATATACAAACTCTTTGATACATTCAATGGATGAACTGCTTCAAAGTTGTTCTATCTTCTCACCGCCATTAGCATTATATCCTTCCAGACGGTTAAACTGTATGCCTCTTCAATGCTTTGAGCTCATCAAGTCCCTTATGATCTAGCTTCTCACAGCCATCAATGCACAATTCTCTCAGCTGTTCCAACTTAGATAGGTTTGTCAAATTTTTCATTTCTTTGCACCCTGAAATTGTAAGCCTCTTCAATGCTTTCAACTCATCCAGGCCAATAAGATCTTGTAGCTTCTCACATCCATCAACGCTTAGATCTTCAAGCCGTTTTAACTTAGATAGGTTTGGCAACTTTTCCATTTCTTTGCACCCTGAAATTGTAAGCCTCCTCAATGCTTTCAACTCATCCAAGCCCATAAGATCTTGTAGCTTCTCACATCCATCAGCACTTAGTTCGTCAAGCCATCCTAACTTAGATAGGTTTGGCAACTTTTCCATTTCATTGCACCTTGAAATTGATAGCTTCTTCAATGCTTTCAGTTCATCAAGACCCATAAGATTTTGTAGCTTCTTACATCCATCAACGTGCAATTCTTCCAGCTGCATTAACTTTGATAAATCTGGTAGATACTCGATTTCTCTGCACTCAGAAATTCTAAGAATCTTCAGTGCTTTCAACTCATCCAGACCCATAAGATCTTGTAGCTTCTTACATCCATGAGCGTGCAATTCTTCCAGTTGCATTAACTTTGATAAGTTTGGCAACTTTTCAATTTCATTGCACCTTGAAATTGATAGCTTTTTCAATGCTTTCAGTTCATCAAGACCCATAAGATCTTGTAGCTTCCAACATCCATCAGTGTGTAATTCTTCCAGATGCATTAACTTTGATAGATTTGGCAACTTTTCCATATCATTGCACCTTGAAATTGATAGCTTCTTCAATTCTTTCAGTTCATCAAGACCCATAAGATCTTGTAGCTTCCCACATTCATCAGCGCGCAATTCTTCCAGCTGCATTAACTTTGATAGGTTTGGCAACTTTTCCATTTCATTGCACCTTGAAATTGATAGCTTCTTCAATGCTTTCAGTTTATCAAGACCCATAAGATCTTGTAGCTTCCAACATCCATCAGCGTGTAATTCTTCCAGCTCCATTAACTTTGATAGGTTTGGCAACTTTTCCATTACACTGCACCATGAAATTGATAGCTTCTTCAATGCTTTCAGTTCATCAAGACCCATAAGCTCTTGTAGCTTCCCACATCCATCAGCGTGCAATTCTTCCAGCTGCATTAACTTTGATAGGTTTGGCAACTTTTCCATTTCATTGCACCTTGAAATTGATAGCTTCTTCAATGCTTTCAGTTCATCAAGACCCATAAGATCTTGTAGCTTCTTACATCCATGAGCGTGCAATTCTTCCAGCTGCATTAACTTTGATAAGTTTGGCAACTTTTCCATTTCATTGCACCTTGAAATTGATAGCTTCAATTCTTTCAGTTCATCAAGACCCATAAGATCTTGTAGCTTCCAACATCCATCAGCGTGCAATTCTTCCAGCTGCATTAACTTTGATAGGTTTGGCAACTTTTCCATTTCACTGCACCTTGAAATTGATAGCTTCTTTAATGCTTTCAGTTCATCAAGACCCATAAGATCTTGTAGCTTCCGACATCCATTAACGTGCAATTCTTCCAGATGCAATAACTTTGATAGGTTTGGCAACTTTTCCATTTCACTGCACCATAAAATTGATAGCTTCTTCAATGCTTTCAGTTCATCAAGACCCATAAGCTCTTGTAGATTCCCACATCCATCAGCGCGCAATTCTTCCAGCTGCATTAACTTTGATAGGTTTGGCAACTTTTCCATTTCATTGCACCTTGAAATTGATAGCTTCTTCAATGTTTTCAGTTCATCAAGACCCATAAGATCTTGTAGCTTCCCACATTCATCAGCGTGCAATTCTTCCAGCTGCATTAACTTTGATAGGTTTGACAACTTTTCCATTTCATTGCACCTTGAAATTGATAGCTTCTTCAATGTTTTCAGTTCATCAAGACCCATAAGATCTTGTAGCTTCCCACATTCATCAACGTGCAATTCTTCCAGCTGCATTAACTTTGATAGGTTTGGCAACTTTTTCATTTCATTACACCTTGAAATTGATAGCTTCTTCAATGCATTCAGTTCATCAAGACCCATAAGATCTTGTAGGTTCCGATATCCATTAACGTGCAATTCTTCCAGATGCATTAACTTTGATGGGTTCGGCAACTTTTCCATTTCATTGCACCTTGAAATTGATAGCTTCTTCAATGCTTTCAGTTCATCAAGACCCATAAGCTCTTGTAGATTCCCACATCCATCAGCGCGCAATTCTTCCAGCTGCATTAACTTTGATAGGTTTGGCAACTTTTCCATTTCATTGCACCTTGAAATTGATAGCTTCTTCAATGCTTTCAGTTCATCAAGGCCCATAAGATCTTGTAGCTTCGAACATCCATGAGCGTGCAATTCTTCCAGCTGCATTAACTTTGATAAGTTTGGCAAGTTTTCCATTTCATTGCTCATTGAAATTGATAGCTGCTTCAATTCTTTCAGTTCATCAAGACCCATAAGATCTTGTAGCTTCCAACATCCATCAGCGTGCAATTCTTCCAGCTGCATTAACTTTGATAGGTTTGGCAACTTTTCCATTTCAGTGCACCTTGAAATTGATAGCTTCTTTAATGCTTTCAGTTCATCAAGACCCATAAGATCTTGTAGCTTCCGACATCCATTAACGTGCAATTCTTCCAGATGCAATAACTTTGATAGGTTTGGCAACTTTTCCATTTCACTGCACCATAAAATTGATAGCTTCTTCAATGCTTTCAGTTCATCAAGACCCATAAGCTCTTGTAGCTTCCCACATCCATCAGCGCGCAATTCTTCCAGTTGCATTAACTTTGATAGGTTTGGCAACTTTTCCATTTCATTGCACCTTGAAATTGATAGCTTCTTCAATGCTTTCAGTTCATCAAGACCCATAAGATCTTGTAGCTTCCCACATCCATAAGCGTGCAATTCTTCCAGCTGCATTAACTTTGATAAATCTGGTAGATACTCGATTTCTCTGCACTCAGAAATTCTAAGAATCTTCAGTGCTTTCAATTCATCAAGCCCCACCAGCTCATGTAGTTTTACACAGCCATGAGTGGACAGCTCTTCTAACTGCTTAAACCTTGACAAGTCCGGTACCCTTGCTATTTCTTTGCACCACGAAATCTTCAAATTTTTCAACGCATGCAATTGATCAAGCCCCACTAATTCCAGCTGTGTGTAGCCCTCAATATAGAGTTCTTTCAATAACTTAAGATTCAACAAATTTGGCAACTCTGTAGTTGTAGTACAGTATGAGACATCCAACATCTCCAAGGCATACAATTGATCAGGCCCCGCGAATTTTTTCAGCTCCGTGCTGCGCAAACTCAAATCTTTCAACAACTTCAGATTCGACAAATCTGGCAACTCAGTAAGTGAATGACAGTATGAGATATTCAAACTCTCCAGCGCATTCAATTGATCAAGTCCATCGAGTTTTTTCAACTCTCGACAACTCATAGCATTCAAAGTTTTCAACTGCTTTAATTTGGACAAACTTGGCAATATTTGTATCCTCAAACAACCTCTCAAGGATAGATGCTGCAGTCTAAGAAGACCGTCAATAGAAGCTGGAAGTTCTCTGATGGAAGTCCCATCTAGTGTAAGATCTGTGAGAGAAGACAACAGACCAACAGAATCTGGAATCCGAGCAAGATTGCTACATTGACTTGCATTAAAAATTTCAAGCTTCTCTAAACAACCCAAATTCTCTGGCAACTCCGTAATGGTAGAACAGAATGAGATGTCTAGGAAAATAAGCTTCTTCAGCTTGGCTAACGATGGGTGAATCACTTTCAACCGAGAACAGTGGCTCAAAATTAACCTCTCTAAATGGGGAAATGTGGAGAATTCAGGCGTTCTTTCTAGGTTCCGGGAAGACTTGAGATTAAGAACTTTCAGCTCCATCATCTGTAAAAAAAACAAAGAAGTACACAGTACAACATGAGGAGATAATTATCATAATTGTTATGGAAAAGGAATGCAATATGAAACCTTTTCTTTTTTTTTTAAAAAGTCTTAATCTGTCATATACCTTGATTGAGCCCCAACCCTTCCAATCATCTCTAAGATTGTTCCCTTCAAGCTCGAGAGAAACGAGATTTGGCAGATGTAAATTGAACAAGGCGTCGAATAAAGAATCCGTCCACCTAAGCCATTGCAGGTTTGGTAGAAGGTTCTCAAAGTCTCCAACAAGGTGTACATGACCATCCAAGTCAAGAAACCTCAATCCTTGTAGATTTCTAAAATGCTCACTCGTAATACAGCACCGTTCTTCATTAGGTGTACCAAGATGAATGCGGATAGCTTCAACATTTGATGATCCCTGATTCATAAACAAAAGATTAGCTATTAGTATTCAAAAAAACATTATGTCTTCAACACAGACCTTTTGTACTATTAGTATTTAAACCATCACTTACCATGCCGTTTGCTAATACATATTTTGCCTCTTCAGTAAGCCATAGTCTGCTACGCTTTCCCGGTTCCTTGCAGTTCTCTTGGCGGACAATTTCCCTACCAAGATCTCTAAGTTGATCGTACATCCAAATCTTATGATCATCTCCAATCTTAATAATTGACTTTGCAATGAGAATATCAACTCCAATATTTGGAATGTGATCTTTCCAGATGGGAGATGCATTACTTATATCCTCTCCTACGAAGAAGCACGCAATATCCAAAAATATTTGCTTCTCTTTAGGATCTAAAGCTTCAAAGATGAGGTTCCGCAACTTATCTTGAACGGATCCACACAACTCTTCCAACGTACATGTGGCTTCCAATTTTATAGTTTGTTTCCAATATAAGAGAGAGCCTGCATCCTGGAGAGCGACAGGAAGCCCTCCAACCGCACTTACAATATCTCTGGAGATATCACAAAATTTATCTGGTGGTGTATCTTCTCCAAAAGCGTGCTTGCAGAAAAGTTTGTGAGCAGCATCTTGATTCATTAGTGTGGCTTCATACATGGAATCCACCTTTTCCAGAATGTATCTGTTTCTTGTTGTGATCATGATTCTACTACCGGGACCAAACGAGTCATGTCTTATCACCAGTGCATCAAGCTCGTCAGTGTCACCGATGTCATCAAGGAGAATGAGAACTTTCTTTCCACGGTATATGTCTTTCAGCCGATGTATTCCTTCATCAACATTCTTGAAAAATGGCCGTCCAAATCTCGAGAGATCAGCAACTAATGAGCTCTGTAGACATTCAAGACCTTCACTTTGTGATCTCTCTCGAATGCCTCCAATAAAGCTGCAGCATTCAAAGCCATTCATAATTTGATCAAAAATGATTTTGGCAAGAGTGGTCTTTCCAATTCCACCCATACCCCAAATGCCTACAATCTTCACATCAGTTTCACCGAGTTGCAACAGCTGTCTGACATCTTCAACATGATCATCAATTATAACTACATTTTCTGGTATACTAAGAAGGCATCCCTTGTTCAACTTGTTTAAAACTTCTGAAACTATTAGCTCAATTGCCGGATATCTTTCACCCCTGCAAAAGACAAGCGTGTGGAATATCAAAATGTGTAAAAGAAAATGAGAAGGAAATGGTGTTCATATGCAAAATTGTAAATGAGTTACCTATTTGTTAGTTCTAACGGTATTCCCTTCAAGTTGCCAACAAATGTTAGAGCTTCTCTCCACTGCTGCACAATCCTTATGTCGTATTTCTTCTCATGTTCCTTCAAATCTCTGGCGTAGTTTCCATTCTGGTGTCGAACATCTGTTGGACTTACTCCGTAGAATACTGGAAAAATCATATGATTCTTCTCCTCCTTCATCCGCTGCAACATTAACGTCAACTCCTCGAGACACCATTTACTCGACGCATAGTTTTTCGAGATGATAGGGATAAAAATCTTTGATTTCGAGATTGCTCTAGCAATGCTGACACCAATCTCTTCCCCAATTGAGAGTTCCTTACTGTCTAGATAGGTACAGACCCCTGCATCTACAAGGCCATAGTAGAGATGATTGGTGAATTCGGAGCGAGTATCGGACTCCATGAAGCTCAAGAATACGTCATACTCATAGACAGAAGGCAGTGATGGAACAACTTCTCTAGTTGGCTTTGCTAGCCTTACAATTTCAGACAAGTTTTCGCTTTCAATCCATTGATCCTTCTTCAGCTCACTTAGCACTTTTGAAACTGTTAGCGTTATCAATTTTCCTTCATATCTGGAGAAAAAAACAGAATACACAAACATATAGAACATCAAAACAGAAGAAAATGTGTCTAAACCCAGCAAATAGTACAAAAGAGCTACCCATCTGCGGATTTGGCTAAATCCATTCCCTTTAGATGTCCGACCTCCGCTAGAGCTCCTTTCCACTGCTCCACAATCTCTGGGCCATACTTCTTCTCATGTTGATGCAAGGCTATATCATAATCCCCAGTTTGATCTTGAACTTCTGTTGGACTTAGATCGTAAAATATCGGAAGTATCATACTCTTCCCCTTATGCTTGCACTCCAACATACAAGTCAACTCCTTAAGACACCTTTCACAGGAAGCATAGTTCCTAGACAATATAGGCAGGAGTATCTTTGATTCCGCAATTGGTTGTGTGTCGGAACTGATATCTTCTGCAGTTGGGGCACTCTCATCAGTCCAAAAGATTTTGACTCCAGCACCTTTGAGGGCTTGATAGAGGCAATCGCTGAACCCTCGACGAGTGTCAGGCCCGTAGAAGCTCAGGAAAACCTCATATTTATAGCCTGAAGGGGGCAATAGATCATGTTGGAACCCTGATCCTTGTGCTTCGGTGTTTACTTCTGCAACAGAAGCTAAAAGATCTGGGTTTGATGGGGGTCTCGATGGAACCTCATGGAGTCCTGACAATCGAGCTTCTGCAGTTGCTCGAAGCGCCTCTGACTTCAACAATCGATTCTCCATAACACGGAGAATAAGAACCAATACAGCAATTACAACTATAAATATCCCAATCATTGTTGATATCTGCTGGAAGATTGTGAATCTGTAATCACAAAGCTAAAGGATCTGGAAATGGAAATGGAGTTGAGGATGTTCTTGTCATATGATAGTGCCCTGACTTGAAAGTCGTCTGTTGCTTGGCCATTATTTTCTCTTTCTGAGTCACTATATGTATTATTATATGTGTACGACCAATACAACACTCCAACCAAGTTGACGGAAGAAGACAATCAGGAAGGGGAACTTTTTTTTTTTGGCCAATACAGGAAGGGGAACTAGTTTTCGGGGAATATTGCAAAACTGCACCTTGTACGTATACATGGATGCCTAATAGTAATATAATAATACTATTATGAAAGAATTACCGGTTCGTTTAGTTCGTAAAATATGAAATAATGAGTACATCATAAAAATTAAAAAATAAGATATAATAATATGATATTGTTTGGTTGATGAATTGAAATATAATGAAATATGAAATTTTAATGTTTGGTTAGTGAAATAATATATATATAATTAGGGGTGATAATTTCTGACACGACATGATTAAATTATATGTAACGACATGCATTTTACACTATAATAACACGTCACGATTACTAAGCGTGTTTAAATAACTCTTATACTTTTACACTTCTAACCTGCAAATACACGAAAAACACCGTTTAAACACGATTAATTAATACATAAGACAAGAATTTCCATTTGTAATACGTGTTAGAAATTTAAAGTTTAACAACTCTGTCATGGCAAAGACAAAAATATTTATTTAATAGAGTATTGTCTCGTATAAATATAATATAGTACATAATATTAGACATGGATCTATTAATTTATATAGATATATAAAAAAAAAAAGACAAATAACACACAAAATTATTGTTTGAAATATTGAACTTTAAAGACTTTACTTTTTGAAATTTAAGTATAATAATAATAATAAAATATTGAAATAGCCACTTATTTTTTAATATTGAACTTTGAAAATCTTACTTTGTATATATGAATTTTTGTATATATTTGCTTTAAAGTGTATATGAGTTTGACCTTAACGGATCCCGTGTCTAAACAACTCTTATAAATTTAGACACAATTAATGACTTATCCGTTTAGACACGAGACATGTTTAAACACGTTTAAGATTTATCCGTTTAGACACACGTCACACCATGATTGTCACCCCTATATAAAATCAAAATGAAATAAAGTAAAATGACTTATATACCATTTACTTCAATATGTAATATAATTATATTATAAAAAAATTGTATTGATTCATTTGAGAGATTTAAAAATTAAGATTAATTAATTAAAAAATATATTTTATTAAAATCTTTAAATAATTAAAATTTAGTGTGGATATCTATCATTCAGCTGAAACAATCTTTCAAATAATACCCGAGAGAAATTTAATTTATTGAACTCTCATGGTAACTGCATACGCCAAACACACTTTTACTGAACTATCTCATCATACATTTGAGCAGATGTCCGTGAAGAATGTCATCTCTTGGAATTCCATAATTTCAACCTATTTGAGAAATAACCAGGAAATAACCAATGCAGGGAAGCACTGAATCTCTTTGACAACATGCTTGACTCTGGAACTGTTCCAAATGAGACCACACTTGTTACTGTGCTCTCAGCTTGTGGCCAAATCGGTGATGGGACCACGTGAAAGAAAATTCAAGATTATACTACCTGAAGAAATCATTGACTATGATATTGGAAAAATGATGAATTACTTCTACATGATTTGTCAATATAATCTAGGTTGCGTTATATTATAACATCTATAGATTTACAACGCTGTGATTATGTAATAATCTCTCATGATCTTGTTAAAATAGATTCAACAAATGGAGAAATTAGTTGTTTTTTTGCTTATAAACAGTGAATCTCACATTGAACCGGGTCCGGCCGAAACCGAAAACCGATCCCCTCGCCAGTTCGAGGATCGGTCCGGTTCTGATAACACTGGTTTAGGGGAATCAACATGGTTGATGCCAGAAGGCTGAAGAATCCAACGAACCTGAGGAATATCAGTGACAAAAAGACACTCTTGAGGACACGTTCGTACTTTATAAGTTTGTCAAATAGTGACTCAATTGTTCGTCCTGCGAGCTCAGATGACAACATTGATGTCTTTGCATTCACTCCCAACACCTTTAAGGGAATGAATGACCAAATCAGTCTCATCAACATGAGAGACGATTATGGTGAGTTCGTCGACTATAATCTTAAGTCCAGGAAGAAACTTTGCACACCCAAGGGAGATAAAAAAAGGAGGATACGGTTGGCAGAAAAGAGGCAGAACCAAATTAATCGTTCGCCGAGAGAACTGTACAAATCTAGGAATGCGAAGCAAACTGTGGCATACCGAAGAGGTAAAAGATGTATCGACAAACCAAATGGTACCAATTCGAACATCAAACTCCTCCAAGCTATTATCCGGACTATTGGTGTGAGAGTCTGAGGCTCTTCAAAGGGGTCAAGAAGTGATTAATAGTTTTTGTTATTGTGCTATATATGGTAAGAAATCCACATGTTTAGTCTGTGTTTATCAATATAATGCCATTTTGTTTCATCTAATTGATCAGAACATACTTTAGTGTACTGATTGACGATTAATTTATAGAAGCTAATGTTGAGTTTCTGCTTGTACCAACCAGTAAAAATGATCCTATTTCAGAGATGGATGTTTGGTACATTGTTTCACTTTTTACATAAAAAGTAGTTTCCTTTCAATTACATCATTTGGGGTGGATTTAGAAGGGACTCCTCTAGATAGATCAACTACTATATCCAGCAAAATCAAGGTCATGACTCTGCAAAGAACCTAAAAGGCTGGCTCACTCATTTGAATGATATTGGGCTAAGTTGATACGTAATGCCAAAGTTTAGGTACTTCCACGAGGAAAAGCAAACTAACTATAGCACAATGGATGTAGAGAAAAATACAGTGTCCTATTTGCAATTAAGCCACAAGGAAATTACGTCCCATACCAAATGGGCGCGTACTTTGGACGCACCACCTCCCGACGCCTGCCAATCTTCCACCCTTCTCTGGATCCATCAAATCAAATCCACGGTTTCGAAAATATCCACCAACGTTTCTCTCTGTACCAAAACCCTAACTATCTTTTTCGGATCAGCTCCATCGATCTCGATCTCGTACTTGCTTGGTCCTAAATGCTTCATCTCTTTAATGCTCTATGTGATGTGGCTAATGGCGTTTCCCGACTCGATCACCTGAGTCCTCTGTTCTGAGTTTGTGGAGACGTTAGCTGCTGAGATAGCTGAAGGGAGAGTGAGGATGGCGGAAATGGCGGAGGGCGGAGGATCTGAGAGAGGGGAAGGGATGCATAAGTCTTCGTCGTTGGACTCCATTGAGTCGCGGTGGGTGTATCAGGACGAGGATGAAGACGACGATGGATCGGAAGTTAACGACGATGATGACTCGGAATCTCATATCCAAACGACCATGGACTCAGAAGATGATAATGCGGAGCATCGGTTGATTCGGACAGGTCCTCGCGTTGATTCGTTTGATGTTGAAGCCTTGGAGGTCCCTGGCGCTCAACGAAATGAGTATGAGGTAGAACTAGACTGTGCTTGCTCTTACATTTTTTCTCTACTTGGTGCCTGGAGTTGTATTTGTTATGCTTTGAATTCTTCTATCATGGTTCTGACTGAACTCAAACGGTGTATTGATGCTCGGGCGATTCTAATTCTCATATACTAGAATTAAAGAGCTGATAGATGTTAGTAGTTAACGTTGAGGTTCTGTGGTTGGATTATGCGGAACCCTGTTATTTTGTTCTTGAGGTGATAGCAGTGAAATATCTATTTGAAGCTAAACTTTGTGTTCAGCCACTTAGAGTTATAGCAGTAGTATCTGACAGTTCGTTAGTCCCATTCTTCTTAATGATTGACAGCTTATACTGTAGGTGGACAAAAAGGTCAACACAGATTGATTAAAAAATAAATTCGTGTTTGGTAAGGTACTGCACAAATAATAAGAAAATAGAGAGCTAGAGTTCAGATGTATGATGTATCACGTCATTAAAACTTCCTGCCTAAGACGGGCCAAATTTGATGCATGGTTAATAGTTTTGGTAGATAATGTCCGAAACCTTTCTCCTTAAATTATTTGATCTGGTGCATTGAACGAGATAGGCTCTAATTTGATACTCATGAAAAAGGTTCTTTTGTAGATCTAGAAAGCTAACGATTACAAACTCTAGTTTCTAAACATGTAATCACATGCTAATCCTTTCTATGGATCTTGTCTTCAGTCTGCATATTTTCCTTCCTTTCCTTCCCATTTTTGTATGACCTTGTAGTGTTACTTTGTCTGCAGGGTTACAGTATTGGAAGACGATTTGTGATTGCATTTCAGATCCTCAGTGTTGTTTTTGGCGATGTTGGAACCAGTCCATTGTACACCTTCACAGTGATGTTTACTAAGGCACCTATAAATGGAGAAAAAGATGTTCTAGGAGCATTATCTCTTGTGCTGTATACATTAATTTTGATTCCTTTGGTGAAGTATGTCCTTATCGTTCTTTGGGCTAATGATGATGGTGAAGGTACGATGTTCTCTCCCTAAAACAAGCAGTCGGGCTTATTACTCTATTCTATTTTTTTGAAATGACACATGTAAAAGTCCTAATTTCATTTAAATTTTATAGGTGGTACCTTTGCTTTATACTCATTGATCTGTAGGCATGCCAAAGTCAGCCTGCTTCCTAATCAGCTGCCTTCAGATGCTCGTATATCATCCTTTAGACTTAAGGTGCCATCTGCTGAGTTGGAAAGATCGTTAAGGATCAAGGAACGCCTTGAGAAATCATTGGCTCTGAAAAAGCTTCTTCTAGTTCTAGTTCTTGCTGGTACCTCAATGGTTATCGCTGATGGGGTTGTTACACCTGCAATGTCAGGTTTTTGTTTCTCGCTTCTCCTTACTGTTTGTACAATTGAGAGTACTCTGTAATTCATACTCATACAGTTTACTGGGTTGAATATCTTTGCCATCACTTTATAAATGGGCTCACCCCCTCGCTGTGCTACTGGTGATATTTTCTAACCTTTAAAATTGGAATTGAATTTCTTTGCATCACTCTGTGTTATCTGATTATTTTTTGTCATGACAGAATCATGGTAGTTTTGTGAGCTCTCTATTTATATACATGTTTTTTGTTACTGTAATGCAGTAGTGTCAGCAGTTGGTGGTTTAAAAGTCGGTCTATCTGCAATTAAAGAAGGTAAGATGAGCTTTTCATGATGTTTATCTTTCATCTTCTACCAAACAGTCTATATATTATGTGTTTAAAGTTCAAACATGATATTTGATTGGGTCATTATTTGTTTTATGAGACTCAAACATTAGGAATGCAAATACCAGGCTAAACTTTCCTTTCGTCATCGGTTGGATAAATGAAAAATTCTTCGCTATACTGCTGGAAAGAACGAAGTAGAATTACAGTTTTATTTTACAAAAAAAATGCAAATTTTAATTAGAACCATGTACATGTTTAGGGTCTTGATTTGAATAGTCAAGACCCTAAAAAGGTCTTGCAAATTATTATTACAACCGTTCAGGGATGTCTTGCATTTAGGGATGTCAATGGTGCGTGGCAGGTTTGTCGAATACCAGTCCCGCACTACGGGACTAATACAGTTCCGCACTGCGGGACAAATACAGTCTATCAGACCCCACAGCGAGAGTGTCGGGCCGATTTTCTACCCAACCATTTCACGGTAGTGTACTGTAACTTTTCAACTTAATATAGAATTTATTTTTTCTTAATGAAAATATTAGGGATTAATATGCAATATATACAAAGTTAATTCATATAGTATGAATTATTTTTGTACATATTGCATGTTAACCCATAATATTTTTTTAAGGTAAAATGAGTCGTATATTGATCAAGTTCGCATCGCGATGGTAGTCACTTACTTCTCCCAAACTTGTCCCATAATCCGCGGATCAATGCTGTGCGCCACAACCCGTTGACGCCCCTACTAGTACTTGCATTAGATTGTTGTACTGGAAAATAATACTAGAGTGAGCTTGGAATGTTGATCCTATTCTCTGTTTCCTAATGTTGTTGGGGTTCATAGTATAGCTAAAAATAATTGAGCATCTAGTATATGTTTTCATTTTCTAGTCAATTGTCCTTGCAAGGTTGTAACTGGGTAGACAGACAAGAGTAAATGTGTAGTATTTATCTTCTGAAGTAACTGTATTTTCTTGTCATCTGTTTGTTGTGTTTTGCAGAAGAAGTCGTGATGATTGCAGTTGCATTTCTAGTGATACTGTTTAGTGTACAGAAGTATGGAACAAGTAAAGTTGGACTTGCTGTAGGCCCTGCGTTGTTTATATGGTTTTGCTCTCTTGCTGGTGTCGGCATTTACAATCTGATTAAATATGACACCAGTGTACTACGAGCATTTAATCCCATCTACATTTATTACTTTTTCGAGAGAAATACGATTAAGGCTTGGTATGCACTTGGTGGCTGTCTTCTATGTGCGACAGGTGAAGTATTTGCAAGACTTTTGCTGCTTGTTATTGTCATTCGAATTGAATTGTGTACATAATGTTCGAGTTCTATATTTAATAGCTCGTTTTCATTTTTAGAGCATGCCAATTGTTAGTTTTAGAACCGCGCCGTTTACTGTTGTTTATGTGAAACACCTTTTAGTTTAGTGCTTCCTAGTTCCCTATAATCTGCATTGTTGAAGCTGGTTACCTATTAATGTAGACCTTCTACTATTAAAAAGTGTTGTTAGGCTTCTAGATCCAAGCTTCTTTTCAAGCTTTGAAGTATTCATAAAGTTAGCACTTGCACCTGTCAGCCTTTCACTTTAAAACTATCGGGAAGAAAAGCCTCTCTCTTTAACTATGTTAAATTTTACGTCGGACCGAGCCAAAACTCAATGGTCAAACAAAGAGCAACACTTATACAAATAGGGTTCTATCCACATTTGTATACGTGTCAATGGTCAAACAAAGAGCAACACTTTTAGGATAAAACCACATTTGTATACGTGTTTGCTCTTTATTTGTCCATTGAGTTTGGTTTGGCCCGATGTAGGATTTAATAAACTAAGGGTTGACCTGAAAGACTGATGGCGTTATTGGATTCAGAGTGAAAAAAATATTAATTTATAATAGTAACAGAAAGTCTTTACAGGGTTCTTCACTGTATGTATACCTTGCTTATATTATCTGGTAAATATTTCAGGTTCAGAAGCCATGTTTGCAGATCTTTGCTATTTTTCCGTTCGATCAGTTCAGGTATGAAGCATGATAACAGTTACGCAGTTCATGTCCAATAGTACTAGCATGAATTTATGTTGACCTTTTTCCTATTATGATCAATTTTGATTCATGAAGTTTTCTGCAGCTTACCTTTGTTTTCCTTGTACTTCCCTGCCTTCTTCTGGGTTACCTTGGCCAAGCTGCTTATCTTCTTCAAAACCATGCAGATTATGAAACAGTGTTCTTCTCATCAATTCCAAGTAAGTAATTATCATAAGTATAGTTACTGGAAAATTGAATCTCATAATCATTTTTCTCGCCTAGAATGGTTTTGAGTTCTGGACACTGTGTCCTACATTTGGTGTAAATCATTGGTATTTACTGATGTCTATTTTTATTTTTTTTTGTAGGTGGAGCCTTCTGGCCTGTCTTGGTTATTGCCAATATAGCTGCTCTTATTGCAAGTCGGACAATGACGACAGCAACATTTTCATGCATAAAACAGTCAACAGCCCTTGGATGTTTTCCCCGTTTGAAGATCATTCACACATCTCGCAAATTCATTGGACATATATATATACCTGCCATAAATTGGTTTCTGATGGTGGTCTGTGTGGTGTTAGTCTGCTCAGTTTCAAGCCTTACTGAAATTGGAAATGCATATGGTAAGTATACTTCTTTTTACATTATTTATTTCCACCATCTTAAAGTTGTATGCTGCTTTTTTTTTATATATTCGAACCACCCATGCATGTTTTTATTAATAAATAGTGTTGTTTTTTTCATTTTCATTTCCATCTATATCTCTTCTGTAGTGTCTGTTATATGTGTGTACATATATAAGCTATATTTGGCTAAGTAGGATTAGTCTATGTTTTAAAGTAGAAAAGAAGTGGGCCAGTTTGCACCTTGATGATTTTTCAGGTGGTTATCCATCAATGTAGTATCTCCTTAGCTCAGCCAAATTGTGGAAGTTATAAAATAAATTACTTGAAATTTCATCCATTGATATTATTTCAGCTACTTTTTAAGTGCTAGCTTTTAGTGGATGATTTGTTCCTATCATACTAAAAGCTTCTTATTTATCTTATGTTAACAGGAATTGCCGAGCTGGGAGTAATGATGATGACTACAGTACTGACAACCCTAGTGATGCTCCTCATTTGGCGGATAAACATCATCATAGTGATGATTTTTTCAGTTGCTTTCCTTGGAATCGAGCTAATATTTTTCTCATCAGTCCTATCCAGTGTTAGAGATGGTAGTTGGATAATACTGGTCTTTGCAGTAGTCATGTTTTTCGTGATGTATGTATGGAATTACGGAAGCAAGCTGAAATATGAAACTGAAGTGAAGCAGAAGATGTCCATGGATGTGCTTCGGCAACTGGGTAGCAATCTCGGAACTGTCAGAGCTCCAGGAATTGGTTTACTCTATAATGAGCTTGCAAAGGGCGTCCCAGCCATTTTCGGCCATTTTCTTACGACTCTTCCTGCAATCCATTCAATGGTGATATTTGTTTGCATTAAGTATGTTCCAGTGTCTGTGGTTCCGCAGAGTGAGAGGTTTCTGTTCCGCAGAGTCTGCCCAAAGGGTTACCACATTTTTCGCTGCATTGCCAGGTAACATTATCAACCCTCTTTTTCGAGACCCCTTTCTAATAAATGAGGATTTTTACAGAGATCTTGAATGTGAATCTAGAGCTTCCGAATGATGCAGCACCATCTTGGAAAGTAAAGTCCAAATCCATAATTTTTTGTTGGGTTGAGTAATATGCTGCTCGAGAAATGCAGTCTCGCCACACAAGAAAATATTTTCCTTTAATAAAATATAGAGAGATTGTCATAATCTTCAATTCAGGCACATGTTTTGCCGAATCATTCTGCTCATTATTTTCTCCATGTCACGTCTTGTTGTGTGCACAAAAAATGAATGAGATAGCTCTAGAGAATAGTAAATTGGTTGGAGCATGTATTGATTGCTCTTGGATCCTCCGCCATTTGGTATTATTCATGGCCAAGATTTAATTCTGGGCGTAATCGAATTTGGCCATATCATCAATTTTTGGGTGAAGGATGCCTACTTTTTGAAGTTTTGAATGAGGTGGTGGAGTTTCTTTGATCAAACCACATCCTGATTAATTTGTAATCCATCCAGAATTTCCCTTACATGTGAAATTGTAATGATTTATCATTCGTTTATTTTTCTAGAAATCATTTTTCTTGAATCTTTTGTCTTTTATTTTATCACGTCTATAATTTTTGTAGGTATGGATACAAAGACGTCCGAAAAGAGAACCACCAGGTATTCGAGCAGCTCCTAATCGAAAGCCTCGAGAAGTTCATCCGTCGTGAAACCCAAGAACGATCCCTTGAGAGCGATGGAAACGAAGACGACGACTCAGATACAGAGAGCGAGACCACCAAACTCCTCATAGGCCCTAACGGGAGCATGTACTCTCTTACTGCCCCTCTCCTCAACGAACTTACTGACCCTAACAACTCCACCTCAGAAGAAGCAAGCACATCCGAAATAAAATCCGATCCTACCATAGACTCGAACGCTGACCCGGAACAGAGTCTCGAGCGAGAGCTCTCTTTCATCCGCAAGGCTAAGGAATCGGGAGTCGTGTATCTTCTCGGGCACGGTGATATCAGGGCAAGGAAGGAATCGTGGTTTGTTAAGAAACTTGTCATCAATTACTTCTACGCATTCTTGAGGAAGAATTGCAGGAGAGGAACCGCGAATTTGAGTGTGCCCCATACAAATCTGATGCAAGTGGGTATGACTTATATGGTGTAGCTTCACTGAGCTGACTTCCACGAATTTGACAGAGGGTGAACTCCAAGAGGTTAGTAATTTTTTTATGAATAAAATGTGGAGTTTGCACTGCTCGACCCTCTATAGCTATAGCTATGGTGTTGCATGCGGCAACACCATGTGACCATCTTTTTTTCTTGTCCCAGAAATTTCGTGCTAGCTCGACTATTTTGGGACAGTGAAAGATAAGTAACATATGCGCCACCGTGGATGCCACGTGTCATGTGTGAAATTTCCTTTCACTCTTCAAGTGCATTGACAATTAACTTCATCTCTGCCATCTAATGCAGGTTTATTTATACAAGGTTGACGATGTATGTTTCATTTTCTCATAGCAAATAACTACGACCTTGATAGAAGAAATCTGTCCAGATTTCTGACAGGTAAGGGTTTTGTAAATTTGTTACAACAGTGCATGAAGTTGACTGCATCTTGAGATGAGATCCGCCATTGGTTTTGTAATCGGTGTTTAGACATTGTCAAGGAGTCTTGAATTGATTTTGATTAGAATTGTAATGAGAGGAGGATAAATTAAATAGGTGGAGTGCAAGTTACAAACATCATAGTCTTGTTCATCAAATTATTAACAATCGTGTGTAATTTGGTCGGGGTGAGTGATAACTGCATATTTTTCTTCTTTGTTGCAAACTTGCAAGTCTGATTTTAACGCAGCACTGACCTTTATGGTATGCTTTTCAAGCCCCATATTTATGCTACTATGACTAATAGAGTGAACATGAGAAAAATACCAAAATAATTACCATAAGCACCATACTTGTGAAGTATATACTAGAAAGACACTAATTTGTAGTATGAATTCTTATCAATTATGGAGATTATGGGTTCGGTCTTCATTTCTCTATCAAACTTGAGGATAGCTAAAGGAAACAATTTCTTATTACAACCTCGGGATATATAAAGATAGTGGTCTAAGTTTTGGTTTATAAATATACAACAAATCGCTATACTGCTATTGCAGTGTACATAGCAAGCTCTAGTACGAAGTATTCGGGGATTCATTAATGGTATCCGAGCGGAGCTGGTGCCGATTTCAACTCCTTTCCCTGGAAATGAATATCCTGCATCGGAATAACGACAACAATGCAAATCACAACTATGTGGGATTGACATCTAAGTATGGTATGAGCATGATATACACGAGTTGGCATATAACGGCCGAACAGCTTTTAACACAGTCGGCTTGTGACAGTCACTGACTATCAGCCGGTGAGGAAAGAAATACTCACTGAAGCAAAATGGTTGACGTCGCGATGATGAGCTTCATCGGCACGAATTACTGTTACCACGTCTTTGAGAGTTGCGTCCTTTGGCAACCTCCAGTAGTCGACCGCAATAGCCGGGGCAGGAACATTCTCAATCGCACCATTTTCAATGTCCTTCAAGTACTCCGTATATGAATGTATGGCCTCCTCCTCCAAGTACCCAACAACCCGATGCGCCACTTTTGGAGACATTATGTAGAGCAGAAAGTAGGCGTTGAAGAACACTCCTTGAACTGCGAGGACCAGAAGCCTCTCGTACCATTTCGGTTTCACGAGCTCCACCATTGTCATTAAATGCATTCTCTCGTTCTCTGCTTCCTCGAGCAGAGCTTTGATCCATCCGCCACTTTGCTCGAATTTGCGCAGAGATCGTAAGTGAAGAAGTAACCCTCCCACCATTCCGGGGACAGCTGCTACTGTCTCGAGCATCATTGCACGACATCCGTAGCGTCTCTGTATGGGTGTAAAATATTGACAATAAGTGGGGATTAAAGAGAATATTATGTTTGGATTAGAATCATATGAGGAAAGGCAACGTACCTGGAAGAATACATCAGTTGGAATTCGAAGCAGCTTGACAGTTCTAAACGCAAATTTATCAAGAAATGTCTTTGGGGCATGATGCTTCTTCAAGTCAATGGACAGATCCGCCCTGTAAGTCTCCCATGGCTCCACAAGGAAAATAGATACAGTCAGTAGACTCCAAACAAACAATAATCACGAGATAGATGTCAAACTAGATTCATACAGCTAAGAAATCCAATCAAATGTCATGAACAGAGAGGATCAAGATCACGGCGTTCGTCAATTTCATCATAAGAAAAGATCAATTTCTGGAACGAAGACCATAAATCTTGTGAATTTCAAAAAATTCGAGCTCAAATGCTTAGAAAAAAACAACTGAAATTGACGAGGAAATGTAAGATCCTTCTATTGAGCTACGCAAACGCAACAATCACGAGCTATGAAATACAGCAACAGCTATAAAAAGGAGAAATCGAGTGAACTGAGATTCTTACTGTGAAGCAATTCCAAGGCCAGTCGGTGCCGTCCTCTCGGGTAATCTTCGGCCTCATGATCCCCCAATAGCTCGACACCTCCACTTCATTGCTCTCCTTCCTCTTCTCCTTCTCTTCCACCACCAATCCCTCCACAACCTTCTCCTTATCCGCCACCTCCGGCGCCGTACTCATCCTCCTCATCCAGTAGAGCGACGCACCATTTCCACTCCAAACTCCCTTCTCCAGCGGTCTCGCCACGTCAGTGGAGAAGCAACCCAACCGCTGATCAACGCATCTTCCGCCGTGAGCACTTCTGGCCAGGTGCCGCATCAAGGATCGCGCCAGAGCTCGGTTCATCGTTAGCAGAATCGTTGGACTATTGAAGAAAGGAATGGACAGAAGCACTAGAAACTAGAATCCCGCGGTCAATACAGAGAACAGGAACACTGTATAAGCATATATATATAAGTAAAAGTTCAACGGTGAGGATTAAATCATGTTTGCTCCTAGTATTTATACGGTGACGTAATCGTACTTGTAGTCTGACACGTGTCTCCGCCCCAATTTTCCAGGACTTTCCAAGCTGAAAATCTTAGACCGGTAGGTCTACTATCATTAAACGGACCAATATTGATTGGTCACGCTCACGCCACTGGGACCGACTCGCGCGCTCATGGAAGTGGCGCAAGAACAGATAAACAGATCATACTATCATAGTAAACTCTCCTGTGTCAAAAATTGACCCACCCAATATGTGACTGATCCGCTTACTGGTCATGTTTGGGTAAGACATTTTGATCAACAAGTCATTTTGACACGACTCATAGATGACTCGTGAAAAATGGATTAAGTTTGAGTCAGAATTCTTGACTCATGAATTAACATGTTACCCATTTAAATTATATATTATTAAATAATAATATAGGTAGTTTGCTGCAGCAAGAACCCTCGTGATGTAGGGAGTTACATTGCAGATTTACAATGTGAAGATTACGAGAGCAGCGATGAGGAGGAGGAAGAGATGGATTGCTTGGGAGAACACTACGGGAGAGGAGTGCAATACCGGCTAAAAACACCATTTGTAACAGCTGGAATATCCAGCCGTTATAATGTGACGGCTCAACTGGATTTGAGCCGTTACAGGACGAGTCGGCAGAATTATCGCGTTGAAGGAGATTATGGGGCAAAAGTGAGGTTGAAGGGTTGTTCAGGCCGTGCCTCCATGTTCACGCTTTGAAGGGACATCTTGCCTTCGAAGCTCTCATCGACTGTCAAACTATCAAATGTAAAGCCAAGTAGCCTTGAACGCAACACCAGGAGATGGAGTTTGCAAAGGAATGATAATAAGTGATTTGGAGTGTGGAATAAGAAATAATCTTAATATTACCAAAATTATATACGTTGCGTAAGAATGTAAATAAAATTAATTTAGGCAAAATTGATGTAAAGTTAAAGAGGTACCATCATGGAAGATGGGTAATTCGAGTGTGAAATAAGAAATGATCATAACGTTACTACAATCATATATCTTGATTAAGTATGCGAATAAAATTAGTTTCTCCAAAATCGGAGTTACGAGTAAGGAAACATTAAAAAAAAAATCGATGTAAACTTCAAGAGATACATCATGGAAAAAAAGTGATTTGATATGTGAAATAAGAAATGATTTAAATATTATTACGAACATATATGTAAAGTAAGAAGACAAATAAAACAGTTTTCGTCAAAATCAGAGTTCCATGTGAGGAGATATTAAAAAATTACAAAATCAAAGTAAACTTAAAGAAGTACCATCACGAAAAATAGATAATTTTGGATATGATATTAATATTACTACATTCATACATGTCAAGTTAAAATGTAAATAATCTTTAAATTTCATAATTATTCATCTTTAAATTTCAACTAATTCGTAGTTTTTCAATATATTTTAACGTAGTACTTATCTTTTAACAAAAACAATTTTATATGTATTCTTTCTTGATAAAATCCGTTTTAATGACATCCTCCTTCTTAAACTGATCTCCAGTTCTTCAAGCTGATGAAGATGTAACAAAAATGTACGATTGGTATGTTGAACATGTGCTATACACCTACAAGTGTTAGACATGTGGAACAAAGAATATATTATGAATGTGGAGCATGTAGAGCATGAAGGATAAATAACTAGTACTGCAAATAAAACTCATACTAGGCATAATATGGGATTAGTAGTAGAATAAGTAGCTAAGTGTCATGTATGTAATATAAATAGAGATGTAATGTAGTTTGTAAATCAGATTTTATGTATGCTACGGTATTGAGCTTAAAACGCTTGTTCAAATACAAGTTTTGGTTGTCTAAATTCAACATGGTATCAGAGCCGGATTGTTCGATTAACCTTTCTCGGCAATCATCATTTATCAACCATATCTCAATCATGGTGGAGTCCGAAGGAGACAACACCCGCACCAACGAATCCGACTCAACGAACGAGTCGATGGCGGCTCAATGGGTGACACTGTTCTCATCCGTGCCACAAGCCAACAGCATACGCAGTCAATCCATATCAGTTTCAACAATCAACTTAAGTGTACAGTTGAGTGAAAGTAATCACTCCCTGTGGTCGAGACTGATCCGAATGAAGATCGGGGGACAAGGGAAGCTTCACCATCTCACAGGTGTTCTGGCACCACCTCAACCCGAGGAAATGAACTATGCACAATGGGAGCAAGACGATTTGATCGTATGCTCTTGGATGATAAACAACATGGTACCAGACTTAGTCCACCAATATGCCGAGTTCCCGACTGCAAAGGACCTATGGAATGGATTAGCCGCAACATATAGCAAAGGCAATGATGGAATTCAATTGTTCAAACTAACAATACCAAACATGGCACCGATTCCTTAGAGGCTCTATAAAGCAAATTGCAGAGTTTATGAAGGGAAATCAAGTTACGGGATCCAAACCAAATGAAGTGTCCACATGATATACAAATTTGGAATGCAAAACGGGTTTAGGTAAAACTATATAAGTTTTTACATGCGGTAAGCGATGAATTCGATAATGAAAAACGCGACTTACTCAGGTGCAATCCCTTACCGGAGGTGGTAGCCGCATACTCGACTATCCGGTCGGAACGTGACCAGAGGCAGGTAATAGGAGCCTCAAGGAAAGGAATCGAACCTGGTGTGCTGGAACTTGGTTTGGGACTTTCGACCCAATACTTCCCGGAGGATGGAGCTGCAGGAACCAGCCCAAGAAGCGCCTCCAAGCTACCGTCGTTCAACGGAAAAGGAGGGAAACCGACGAGGGGCGACGGCGTCGACCGGAAGACCATCAGTTGCAGCCATTGAGGGGAGATAGTCCATGTAATGATACTTCTAATGGTTTTGAAGAATCACAAGTACAAGAAAGATATGTACTTCCCGTCAGAAGAAACAGAGACGTTCCTCCCGTACAATATGAACCGGAGTATAGCCCAAAAGTAAGCCGATATCCGATAGTGAACCTATCCAGGGGGAGCTTGTCACCAGTGGCGCGTTCTTCTACTGCTGCAGTATATTCTCAGGATATACCAAGTACGGTGGAGTCAGCAGTTAAACATCCAGAGTTGAGGCGTGCAATGCAAGTAGAAACAGAAGTCTTAGAGAAGAATCAGACGTGGGAGAAGTGTGATCTTCCGTATGGAAAAATGGTGGTCGGATGCAGATGTGTGTTCATCTTGAAACATAGGGCGGACGGGTCAGTTGAAAGGTATAAAGCACGACTTGTGGCAAAAGGGTATACTCAAACCTATGGTATTGCTTACTCATAGACTTTCTCTCCTGTAGCTAGAATTGATACTATAAGAGTCTTGTTTTCTATAGTGGCAAAATAAAAATTGGTCGCTACATCAGTTTGACGTAAAAAATGTGTTCTTACATGGTGATCTAGAGGAAGAAGTCTATATGGAACCACCACCATGGTTCATGACAGGGTTTCATGGCTCAATTGTATGCAAACTGATATGAACTCAAACAATCACCTAGGGCATGGTTTGGGAGGTTTACTGTAGCTATGAAGAAATATGGCTACATACAGAGCAATGCGGATCATACCTTGTTCTTCAAGAGAAGAAGAAGTCTAGTAACCTGTTTGATTATATATGTGGATGATATGATTATTACAGGTGATGATACAGAAGAAATAATCCTACTCAGGAAGAATTTGTTTCAAGAATTTGAGATGAAAGACTTGGGGGAACTCAAGTATTTCTTAGGGATTGGAGTCCTACGACCTAAAACAAGTATTTTCATATCACAAAGAAAATACATTTTAGACTTATTAGTAGAAACAAGATTGGTAGACTACAAGCCAGCAGAAACACCAATTATACTAAATCATGGACTTCAAATAGTAGAAGGAGCTGAACCGACAGATCAAACCCGATTTCAACACTTAGTATGGAAATTGATCTATTTATCACACACCCGACCAGATATTGCATACGCAGTAGGTGTGTTAAGTCAGTTCATGCACAAGCTGCAAGCAGATCATATGGAAGCTGCGATCAGATTTCTTCGATCAGATTTCTTCGTTACTTAAAAGGTTCACTAGGAAGTGGAGTATTGTTCCAGAATAATGGTCATCTTAAGGTAGAAGTATATACAAATGCGGATTGGGTAGGGAATCCGACAGACCGAAGATCAACTTCAGGTTACTTTGCCATGGTTGGAGGAAACTTGGTAACCTGGAAGAGCAAAAAACAGAAGGTGGTGACACTTTTGAGCGCTGAGGCAGAATTCAGAGAAATTGCTCGAGGTCTCACAGAAGTGTTATGGTTGTACAAACTTTTATCCGTGATTGATTTTCCTATCCAGGAACCATATAAGATAATATGTGACAATCGTGCAGCTATAAGTATTTCTGAGAATCCAGTTCAACATGATCATACCAAACATGTTAAAATCGATCGACATTTTATAAAAGAAAAGCTAGAAGATGGAACTATCAACATTCTGTTCGTGCGCTCGGAAGATCAACTTGCAGATATACTTACCAATGCAGTAAACGAAACAAGTTTCAGACGAGTTTTGTGCAAACTAAATATTGGAGATCTCACTATTCAGCTTGCGATGGAGTGTTGAACATGTGCTATACACCTACAAGTGTTAGACATGTGCAGCAAGGAATATATTCGGAATGTGGAGCATGCAAGATAAATAACTAATAGTGCAAATAAAACTCATACTAGGCTCATAATATGGGGTTAGTAGTAGAATAAGTAGCTAAGTGTCATATATGTTATATAAATAGAGATGTAATGTAGTTTGTAAATCAGATTTTATATATGGTACTGTATTGAGGTTCAAGCTCTTCTTCAAATACAAGTTTTGGTTGTCTAAATTCAACCTTGTATACAAAATACAAGAATCTCCAAAAACTCAAAAAGGAAGTTTTGTTGTGAATTGTGATAGGAGCGGAGCATCTGGTTCCATTCCATTAGCAATACGATACATTTAATTTTCTAAACACTATCATGTCGGGTTCATATTCCGTAATAAAGTAGGTTTTAAATAGCACAAATTAGAAAGAAAAAAAAAGTATTATTATTTTTATTTAGATAGGATACACAACTTTGTGTGAAATTTGGGTAAAAAATTATGAGTACGTGCATGGTACTCTGCATAACAATAAAGTTATGTGTTAGAAGTTTATAAAATATGAATACACACTATAAATTTATCGTGTCATATTCATAAATAAGGATAATTTTTTTTTAAGTATTCAAAAAATCACATTTTTATAAATAGGTACCTTAGATTTCAAAAGTGTTGTTCCTTCTTTTAAACTCGAGATTTTGTATGAAATGTGAAATTGGTGTGAGTAACATTAAGGTATATACTTTGTCTTATTATTAAAAATTGGTACATGTACTTTGTTTTATTATTGCAAAACGATATGTATAGTTTGTCTTAATGATTATATATATAGTTTGTCTTAATTTTTCACATTCTGTCCAAAACTAACAAAGCAATCATTTTGGGAATCCAGGCACCTAAAGTTATTTATTTAAGATAAATATTTGTAAAAACGTGATTTATCATGTACGTGAAAGATTTTTATCCCTCCACAAATACAAACACGAAACACAATCTAAACATGAACATAATAAAAGAAGTATTATCGTGTTCGTAATATGGTATTAGTATTATGATAATGTTAGTATAGATATATTTCTAAGAACACAATCTGTGTTTGTAAGAAAAAATATTATGAAACATTTAAACAAATATAATAAATATATTTTTGTGTTTATTTTAATTAATTTGCAATTATTCTACTTCATGGTGCCGCCATTCTCGGACGCACTTCAAACCATCCACAGCTAAAGCAAAGAACTTGCAAGATTCGAAATGCAGATATCATCTGTTGAGTCAGGTTTTTAGTTAAGGTAGTTGCTGTTTTTATTGTTGAGTAATTGAACCAGTCCAGTAGTGTTATTGAACCAAGTTTCTGGTTCTGAATCATAGCTCACGATGTGGGCAGGTGATTTTCTGTTTCCACACAATTATAGGAGGTTGTTAACTAGTGATTTAGTGGTGCATTAATTTAGGAGTTATGGGTATGCTGTATTTAAGGAAACAGTTGGTTTAAGATTGAGTAATGAGAAAATAGTGGAACAGCAGTTCCTGCATATTGAGATTTTAACGTTGTTGCATTTTTTGAGACTACAATTAGAACAAGTTCACAGGTGTCTACAATAGCAGCAGAAGCATTGCTGCAGACCAAGATATTTGAGCCTACAAGTGGTATCAGAGCCAACGGTTCAAGAAGTGACGACAAAACCAATTTGAGAACCAGAACTAGAGGAACTCGAAGATGGGAGAAAATTCGAGTCACGTAGCACCTGCAATTCCCAGGTATGATGGGAACTACGAATATTGGAGCTTGTTGATGGAAAACTTCTTGAGATCAAAGGAGTTTTGGGATGTTGTAGAAAATGGAATCGGCAAGGAAGAGAAAGCCGAGTTTGCAGCAAGAAAACTAATCGACCTAAAGGCGAAGAACTATCTATTCCAATCAATAGACAGAGGAGTCCTTGAGACAATTCTTTGCAAAGATACGTCCAAGGACATCTGGGATTCCATGAAGAAGAAATTTTCTGGTTCTGCTCGAGTAAAACGAGCACAATTACAAGCACTACGAAGGGAGTTCGAGCTGCTCCAAATGACAGAAGGGGAGAAGGTAGTTCCGTACTGCTCAAGAACCATGGAGATCTGCAGCAAGATGAGGTTCTATGGAGAAACAATGTCCGATGTTGCGATAGTGGAAAAAATATTAAGATCACTAAGCTCGAAATTCAATTATGTGGTCTGCTCTATCGAGGAATCTAAGGATACCGAACGCTTAAGCTTGGATGAACTTCAAAGTTCATTGGTCCTGCACGAACAGAAACTGAATCGCAGCCCAAATACTGAAGAACAAGCACTGAAAACCTCAGCAGAGACAGCTTGTTTTCAGTCATCCAGTGCTAGCAACAGAGGAAGGGGAAGAACCAACAGAGGCCGAGGCCGAGGGAGGTTTGGTCGTGCACAAACGTATGAAACAACACCACAACCCAGAAACGAGGCTAGTAATTCAAGAGGTGGACATAACTACAACAGAGGAAGAGGACCTGCGAGAGGAAGAGGTAGAGGAAGAAATTTCGACAAATCAAATGTCGAGTGTTTTAGGTGCCACAGATTTGGACACTACAAGGTGGATTGCTGGACAAGACTACCCGAAGAGAACAAGCAAGAACAAGGCAATTTCGTGGAGAACACAGAGGGTGAAACACTCCTCATGGCTTGCGAAAGGGACAAGAAGACTGAACCTGATATCTGGTACATAGATACTGGTTGCAGCAATCATATGAGTGGCTGCAAAGAGTCATTCACAACACTAGACGGAAGCTACAAATCAACAGTGACTTTTGGAGACAATTCATCGGTGGAAGTAAAAGGAAAAGGCAGCATCAAGATCAACGCAAGGAACGGGTTTGTTGAAACAATTTCAGATGTCTTATACGTACCTGCACTGAAAACAAATCTCTTGAGTGTCGGACAACTTCAAGAGAAAGGGTATATGATATCCATAGAGGATGGGATTTGTGAGTTGTATGATGAGAAACGTGGCTCCATCATAAATATTAAGATGAACTCTAAAAGACTCTTTCCTGTAAAACTTGATGATGTGCAGGTTAGCTTGGTGGCGAAGGAAAATGAGAAGAAAGAAGGAGATGCTTGGCTGTGGCATCTCAGATTCGGCCATCTGAATTTTGGAGGGCTAAAGACACTTTACAAGAACTCTATGGTAACAGGTCTGCCCCAATTCGAAGACCCGAAAGGAATATGTGAGCCTTGTGTTGTTGGCAAACACCCAAGGACTCATTTTCCAAAAGGGAGAGCTTGGAAGGCAAAAGAAGCTCTCGGTCTAGTGCATTCTGACATTTGTGGACCACTTAGTCCAGTTTCGAATGGAGGTAAAAAATACTTTATCTCATTCATAGATGATTTCACTAGGAAAGGGTGGATTTATTTGCTTCATGAAAAATCAGAAGCATTCAAATACTTTAAGATTTTCAAAGCTGCAGTAGAAAAGGAAACAAGCAGATTCATAAAGGTGTTAAGGACAGACAGGGGAGGTGAGTTCTGCTCAACTGAATTTGAACAATACTGTCAATATCACGGCATAAAAAGAGAAAAGACAGCACCGTATACACCTCAGCAAAATGGGGTGGCTGAGAGAAAGAATAGAACAGTGCTGAACATGGTGAGGAGCATGCTGTCTACAAGAAACATTCCCAAAGAATTTTGGCTGGAAGCTGTTCTTTGGAGTTTTCATGTCTTAAACAGGTGTCCCACATATGCCGTGAGAAATAAAACACCCGAGGAAGCATGGACAGGTAAAACTCCCTCAGTTGAATACTTTAGAATCTTTGGTTGTATCGCATTCTCTCACATACCTGCAGAAAAGAGGAAAAAACTGGAAGACAGGAGTGAAAAATGTATTTTTCTAGGCTTGAGTGAAAATACCAAGGCCTACAAGCTGTTTAATCCTGTGTCAAAAAGAATAATTATAAGCAGGGATGTTATATTTGATGAGTGGGCTAGCTGGAATTGGGACATCAAGAAGGAAAACAGACCATATGTTCAAGATAGTGAATGTCCAGAATCAGAAGAAGATTTTGGAAGACAAGAAGAGCTCATGGAACATGAAGAATCTGTTGAATCCTCAACTGCAGTTGCTGGAGAAACAGAAGCTGCCTCACCCACACGAAGATCTGGAAAACGATCAATAAAAAGACCAGCTTGGATGAATGACTATGAGGTAACAAATTTCAATATGTTAGGAGAAGATTCAGAATTTTTGAATCCTGTGTGTTTGCTGGCTGAATATGATCCTATAGACTATGAAACTGCTAGTAAGGAACCTAAATGGAGGAAAGCCATGATAGATGAAATAGCATCAATTGAGAGGAATCAAACTTGGGATTTAGTAGATTTACCTCAAGGCCATAAAACCATAGGAGTAAAATGGGTATACAAAACGAAACTGAAAGAAAATGGGAGTGTAGATAAATTCAAGGCTAGGCTGGTAGTGAAAGGGTACAAGCAAGAAGCTGGTATAGATTACAATGAAGTTTTTGCCCCGGTAGCTAGATTAGACACAATTAGGCTAATCATAGCACTTGCAGCTCAAAATGCATGGGAGCTGCGACAACTAGATGTTAAATCTGCATTTTTATATGGAAAACTTGATGAACAAGTGTATGTGGATCAACCCCTTGGTTTTGTAGTGAAAGGGAAAGAAGATAAAGTGTATAAGCTGAAAAGAGCCTTGTACGGACTGAAACAAGCCCCAAGGGCCTGGTATAGCCGACTTGAAACATACCTTCTGCAGCAAGGTTTTACTAAGTGTCCATATGAGCACACTGTGTTCATAAAAAACAGGAAAAATGGAGAGTTCTTAATTGTTTGCATTTATGTGGATGATATTATATACACAGGGACAACACAAACAATGTTCAGTGAGTTTAAACACACAATGATGTCCGAATTTGAAATGAGTGACTTAGGAAACATGAGATATTTTTTGGGACTTGAAATTGAACAGCATGATCAATTTGTGTTTGTCTCACAAAAGAAGTATGTTAGGGATGTATTAAAACGTTTTAAACTTGAGCATTGCAATGCGACAAGTACACCCACAGAAGCTGGAATTAAACTAACCAAGGAAGGAGAAGGCCGAATCATTGATAAAACTTTTTTCAAACAAATTATTGGGTGTTTGATGTACTTAACTGCGACTCGGCCTGAAATTCAATATGCTGTAGGATTAGTCAGCAGGTACATGGAAAACCCGACTGAAATGCACTTGCTTGCAGCAAAAAGAATATTGAGATATTTGCAGGGAACTAAGGACTTCGGGCTGCTTTACAAACGAGCAAATATCAGAAATATGTTTGCCTATACTGACAGTGATTATGCAGGAGACAGAGACGATCGAAAAAGTACATCCGGATACGTGTTTATGCTGAGTGGGGCTGCAATATGCTGGTCTTCGAAAAAACAGAGTGTGGTCAGCTTATCCAGTACAGAGGCTGAGTTCATTGCAGCAACCGGATGTGCTTGTCATGCAGTCTGGATGCGAAGATTATTGAAGGAGCTGAATTTTGAACAGAAAACACCCATGGTGATTTACTGTGACAACACCTCAACAATAAAGTTGTCGAAAAATCCAGTGATGCATGGGAGAAGCAAACATATTGATGTCAAACAATACTTCCTGAGAGATTTATGCAAGGAGGAAGAAATACAGCTCAAATACTGCAGAAGTGAAGATCAGTTGGCTGACATCTGCACTAAACCTCTAAAGAAGGCCACGTTTGAGAGTCTAAGAGCAGCTTTAGGTGTATGCACACTCAACTAAGCTGATATTTTGCAAATTATCAGCTTAGGGGAGGGATTGTTGAGTCAGGTTTTTAGTTAAGGTAGTTGCTGTTTTTATTGTTGAGTAATTGAACCAGTCCAGTAGTGTTATTGAACCAAGTTTCTGGTTCTGAATCATAGCTCACGATGTGGGCAGGTGATTTTCTGTTTCCGCACAATTATAGGAGGTTGTTAACTAGTGATTTAGTGGTGCATTAATTTAGGAGTTATGGGTATGCTGTATTTAAGGAAACAGTTGGTTTAAGATTGAGTAATGAGAAAATAGTGGAACAGCAGTTCCTGCATATTGAGATTTTAACGTTGTTGCATTTTTTGAGACTACAATTAGAACAAGTTCACAGGTGTCTACAATAGCAGAAGCATTGCTGCAGACCAAGATATTTGAGCCTACATCATCCTCCCTTCAAAAAACGGAGAGTCCCGATCCAGATTTCAACCCGAAATTTGGATCTTTCTTGAGGGAATGTCGATAACCACGCAGTACGATCGTCCCTCGCGATGCCGTCACTGCAACAGCAGACTGTGGCCGTTTCCCTGCTGCAAGTGCGTACCGACCATGAGCAACGATTTCCGGACAACCTTGCCAGGTGGCGGAAGCAGAGGCGTCAGCGGTGGCGGAAGCAGAGGCGTCAGCGGCGGCAGAAGTAACGTCAGCGGCAGCATGATGTTGGAGAAGATCCGGAGCAACTTCAGAAAGGGGGGTTCTTCAAACGGAAAGCGCGTGGTATCGAAGTTAACTACGGATGGCAGTGCTGGGAGTTTGTCCTTGCCGACGCCGAGTCCCAAGAAGCGCGCGGTGCTGTGTGGAGTGACTTATCGGAGCACGAGGCGGCACCGCCTCAAAGGTACTGTTAACGACGTTAGATGCATGAAGAAGATGTTGATTGAAAGATTCGGGTTCAGTGAAGAGAACATCTTTGTACTCACAGGTAAGATATACTAACCGGAGTTGGGGCAAAAACACTATTTTTCGTTGTAACTGTGTTTCTTTCCGATGAACGCAGAAGAAGAGGTCGACCAACGGAGGATTCCGACAAAGGAGAACATCCTACAAGCACTGAGTTGGTTGGTGAAGGACTGCATGGCGGGAGACTCCTTGGTGTTCTTCTTCTCCGGCCACGGAGTGCGGCAGCAAGAGAGTGTGCCAGGCGACGAGATCGATGGCTTCGATGAGACAATCTTACCCGTCGATTTTAAAGACCAAGGGACGATTATCGACGACAAGATCAACTCGATCATTGTGCGGCCACTACCCAGTGGCGCGACCCTCCATGCAATCGTCGATTCTTGTCACAGCGGGACTATTCTTGATCTACCATACGTGTACGACTACAGACTGTGAGTTGAATCGAAACTTGATCTGAAAATTCATCATGGATGTCAATTTCGTAGATTAGTTCACGGGTTGGGGACCAAACATATGACATTAGTCCGGTAATTTCTCGTATGATCGACAGAGGAAAGTGGATCGACAACAAACCTCCTTCCGGCACCTTCAAAGGAACAAGTGGAGGCCTCGCCATAAGCCTAAGTGCTTGCTCCGACGAGGAGGTTGCTTCCGATACATCGGTAAGAACTCGACCTTATCTCGTATCTATTTCCAAACAAAACTGCAAAAAATTCCGATGGATCAAATCTATTACCGACGGTAAAACAATGTCGCTGTAGTTAATGAGCGGGAAGTTTATGACCGGAGCCATGACATATAGTTTCATCCAAGCAATCACAAAGAAACAGACGATTACGTACGGGGAACTGATGCACTCGATTCATGAGGCGATTAAGGGGGCAAATAGTAAATCCAGCTGCTTAACGTTTCGCCGATCGAAGTTGTTGCAGGTTATGATTCCGATACGTTACATTGGTATATGTTTGTTTTACGAATCACAACATGAAATCTTCGTACGATGTTCTAATGTGTTAAAAATGGGGTGTTTTGCAGGAACCAATGTTGTCTTCGTCGGAGATTTTCGACGTTAACAAGAAGTTATTTGAGCTATAGGAACATATAGCATAGAATGTGAGATGCCGACCACTTAGCGGTTCGATTACTCAATGGCATTGGATGAATCGTGTGTGTCGCAAAAAGATTATCAGATGTATTCAAAGTAGATGCTCATTTGGCTTGAAATCTTGGTTAGTTTATATTCTGGCCGAAATAAAATTTGGTCTCTGCCAATTGAAAAGGATCGCATTCGTAACGGTACTTCTAAAAGCTAAGGTTCCTTACATTTTTGCAACGCTTGAAGCAAATGTCGCTATTTCGTTTGTCAATGTCACTTTATTGATTCTTTATAGAATCCACTTGAGTATGGTTCCAAAAGTAAAAGTGTGACACTTTAAGTTTAAATTGTTTCAGATGGCCAAAAAAAACAAAGTTTAAATTGTTTCTTATCCGAAAGAAAAAAATTTAAAAAACATTCTCACCTTTTTTTATTTAAGTGAGAATAAAAAAATAGACATTAAATTATCCACATCAATATTAAAAGTTAACGTTAATCTATCCAAATTTTATTATACCAATTATATTCTATTATACCTTTACAATTTTCAATCAACATAACTATATCAATAGTCAACAATCACGTTACAAACATCTTCATACTCATTACACCTCTATAATTCTCATCACAACTCTACCAATATTTACATTTATTTCCTCCTACAAATTTCTTCATGTTATTTATATTTGTTTTCTCTTGAGCACTTAAAACATTCTCGTCTTTTTAACTTTCTCACGAAAACTCATCACATTACAAACATCTTCATACAATTATAATAATTACACCTCTATAATTCTCATGCATCACAACCCTACCAATATTGTTTATATCCTCCTACAAACCTCCTCATGTTTTTTATATTTGTTTTCTCTTTAGCACTTAAACATTCTCATTTTTTTTACTTTCTCACGAAAACTCATCCACAAAAGAAATGTATTTTACGTAATTTATTACTCTATTTTTTAAAATTCATTAATAAATCTACCATATATTATTTTTAAATTGTCATCTATAATTCATTTCTTTTTAAATTGTCATCTGTATTTGGGGAGTCAGAAATAAAATCTCATAAAAATGACCACGTTAAAGCAGTATTAAAATAATAAATGTGACAATAAATGTATATATACTTACACTTATAAAAAACAATTTTCTAAATTATTAAAAGTTATACCCTATACATCATGAGTAATTTTAAGATGTTGGTATTTCTTATAATAACTTGGTAAACTATATACATATTTCATTTTTTTTTAAATGAACTATATTTCTTTTAACTATTGCATCTTTATTTTAAATTATTTTTCTGAAAGTCACACAAGGATTTTTTACCTCATTATCTTGTGAGTTTTTTCTTGTCGCTATATCTTTAATTATTATTTGTATCCCTTGTTAATTGTTCGTCACTATAACTTTCAATGAACGCACCTTGTTCCCATTCATGCATTGGTCCACACTTTCAATATGGAAAGCAACGTATCGAATCAAATATTTTTTTTAATTTAAAATAAAAAGAGGAAGAATATGATTCTTTTTCCGTCACTAAAGGATATTGTTCCTTGAAAATCAGTAGTTATATTCGGCAAGAAATTCAAAGAAAAATGATGTTTAAATTCTAGGGTTTCCCTCAAATACAATCTCTATGTAGATACAGAAACTAATAAGGATAGAAAATAGTGAAGAGAATGTCAATTAGGGCTAGAAGAGAGATGTATTTGGTGCGGGGTACGACTAGTTTTCTCCCCACATGCACAATCGGTTCAATGCCCCACTTGCGGGTCTGTAACCCGACTCAAAACTCGCAACCCGATCTCTCAACCAAGTTGCGGGTGTGTTGAGGGGATTCATCGGGGATGTTGTTCCACACAATCCGAGTAACAATGCTAACTACTCCGCCCAACAATATCACGGGTTTTACCCGACTCCGCGGGCGTCAATGTCTATGCCTTCTGTGTATGGTCAGAAACGAGCGGTTCTATGCAGAACTAAAACGAGCGATTTTAAAATTAAATTTAAAATAATCACACACCGGGGTTGGGAGGACCACGGTTCGAGCAGCATACCATGTGATCCACAGCAGCAACCATGGGGGAGAGGGGGATGCAGATACTAGCGCACCAATGACGACGACTCTCTGGAAAGCTATATGGAAGGCCAGGGTTTGGCCGAAGATTCAGACCTTCATGTGGAGGCTCGAATCCAACTCCATCGCAACAAGGGACAATCTGGTGAAGAGAGGCGTCCCTATAACAACACTGTGCCCGACGTGTAATGGTCTGGAAACACAGGAACACCTATTCCTTCACTGTGCGTGGGTGAGGCAGGTGTGGTTTGGTTTGCTTCGGCTAAATCTTGTAGGTGTTCAGATGTCATTGGATCGATGGCTTGGGGCGCTTGTGGACAGGAACCAACAAGGACCGATACTTAATGGGGCCGACCATAGCTCACAGGTGTGGATCACGGTTATGCTAGCTTGTTGGTTCATCTGGAATGCCAGATGTAAGCTCATCTTCGAGGACAAGGCGTCCAACCCGTGGATCGTCATGAAGCAGGTTCGGGAGGCACAAGCTGAGCTGGGGGCAACGCAGCGTCATAACCAACTTATGCCTAGTCGGAACAGGATCAGTGGTTGGGGAGCTCCGGAGCCCGGGGTCATCAAGATCAACTGCGATGCAGCTTGGTGCCCCACAACCAAACACGGAGGGATAGCGATCATAGCTCGGGATAGTGACAGACATATTTGCGGAGGCTGAATCGCCCAGATTGACGGTACTTCCATCGAGGAGTTGGAGGCTACGACAATCATGGAAGGTGTGAAGCTTGCAACCGAACAAAGGTGGCAAGATGTTTTGATCGAGTCAGACGCGGAAATGGTCGTTAAACACTTGAACGGGACATGTTTTTTTGTGGAAAATAGATACCATAGTTCAAAATGTAAAGGTAATTGCGACCCCAATTGAGAAAATCAGTTGGATGTCGATTCATAGATCCGCAAATCATTGTGCGGATTGGCTTGCTAAGCAGGGGACGTGTCCATTTGAGTGGGTCGAAAGACCTCGCCCCCTCTTGTATCTCTTCTTTCATCGGATTTCAATTTGTATCAAAACTCTTATGTGATTAATCTCGTGTAAATCGTTTTTTTTGTGGGAAAAAAAAGGTACTCTTACATTATACATTGAAACCACCCCCCCCCCCCCCCCCAAAAAAAAAAGTAGTCTTAAGTCTTACATTTGGTTTTTCAAATAGTGCTAAATAAAAAAAAGGAGAAAACTTAAAAAAACTCTTTTATTTTTTGTCGAATGCCGGATTCGAACTGGCGACCTAACTTTATTGTTAGTAGGGGTGAGCAAATTACCCATTTGGACCCGGAACCTATCCGAAACCGACACTTTGGGTAGGTTCCGGGAAAAAAAAATTGAGAACCTATTTATTCGGTTCCGGTTTCGGTTCTCCTATCTGGGTACCCTTAAGTAACCGGAACCGGTTCTCTCTCTCTCTATTTTTTTTTAAAAAAAAAGAGAAACCCTAAAGCTAAAGGAGGAAGCTGAACCGTAACCTTGCCATTTGCCAAGAAGTTGAACCGCAGCCTTGTCTTTCAGCCTCAGCCTTTCAGTCTTTAAGCCTCAGACTCACAGATCAGAGCAATCGGCGCCTTCAACCGCAGCCTCTCCGACGGCAGCCTCCACGTCTCTCTTCCTACGGTGAGCCTCCCCTGTCTCTCTTCCTACGTCTCTTTCTTGTGAATTTTATTAAAAATGGTGGATCCGTTGTCGGAATCGATCTCAAGGTTTGTGCTTTACCTTTACTATCATCTGCTTGTTATTTTCGAGCGTGTATCATCTACTGGTTATTAATGCTCTTTTACCTTCGCTATCATCTGCTGTATTAATGCTGGTTATTTTCGAGTGTGATTATTTTCGATTGAATTGCCTTTATCTGATTTTGAGCAATCATTTTTGTGCGAATGACATTACAAACTAAGCATATTTGTTAAGGTGTGAATGACATTACAAACTAGGCTTCAATGTGCTCTCCCAGGTCAATCGACTATGATATTTTCGATAGCCTCTTTGTCAAAAGTAGAGCCTATGTGATCTGAGCCTATGTAAATCATAATGCTAATTTGCACTTAGTTTGAAATCTTAGCTATTTGTTGTCTCAGTTACTGTGTTTTCTCATTTAGGGGCGATATAGTGTTGTTGGAGCCCAACCAGCAGTGGAGACCAAAACTCATTGATGAGCTTCCAGCCAGAGGTAATGTCGTTTGTTATTGTTTTCCTTGGATTTTTAGCAAATCTATAGTTTCCTTAATTTTAACTTGTTTAGACCACAAGCGGCTTGAATGCAAAATGTTGTAGCTTTGTACTTCAGCACTGTGTCAGAACATAGTTTTAAGTAAATAGACATTGGTATTTGAGGAATGAAATGATGTTATCAGGCTTGCAGCCTTACATTTGCTGATTTATCAAATCTGTGATTGTTTACCATAAACATAAATATCCAAACCGGAACCGAACCGAACCGGATCGGAACCGAAACGGGGATGAAAAACAAACAGGTTCCTAATAGGGTACCCGGAACCTGTTTGTACAAACAGGTTCCGGGTAGGTTCCGGTTCCAAAATTAAATGGGTAGGTTCCGGTTCCAAAATTAAATACCCTGTATTAAACTGGGTAGGTTCCGGGAACCCCTAAATTTACAGGGTACCCGGAACCGCTCACTCCTCATTGTTAGAATAAAGATCCGAGAGCATGTACTTCGTTTTGGGCTAAAAACATCTGAAATAAATTTAGGGGAAAAAAGTATAGATACAGAAATGTTAGAGCCTAAACGCAATTTTGAAAAGTAAGAAGCAGGGTTCTTTTTAAGATTCTCTTTGACATCTCTCTAATCAGTCCCGCCTGTCGGTTCTTCAATCTTCAAAACTTTGAATCGAGCTGCTCGTATGATTTGTACGGACCAATTTCTGCAGAACCCATTTGTCTGATGCGATCTCCATAACGTCTTACACGTAGAATATTGATTCCAAGAAGCTGCATGAGGTTAAGGTATTTTTCAGCTCCACTATATCTCTTAAGTTCTAGGGTTTTGCGTGGCCGAAATTTGTTTTCTTGCACCCATGGCCCTATTCAGTATCGATTGAGCTTAGTTGTTTGGTATTTACTCGATTTCAGTTGAACTTTTATGCTATTTTGGAAAATTTGCATTTAAAATAGTTTTCTTTGGGGTGTTGATGGCTTGGTAAGATGAAACGGTCGCTGTCATATTTTTCCTTGTCCGAATTCGTTCTCAATTGAGCTTACTTTTTGATAATGTAATCGATTTCGATTGAATTTTGATGTTATCTTGGAAGATTTGTATTCACAGTGATTTTTTGAGTTTTTCTGTGGCGTTGATGGTTTGTAAAGGTGAAAGAGTAGCTGTCCAAATTTTTCCTTGTCTTTATTCAATTCCGATAGAGCTTAGTTATTTGGTATTATAGTCAATTCCGACTGTATTTTGATATTGATTTGGAAGATTTGCATTCAGAGTGAGTTTTTGTTTTTATTTGGTAAGATGAGTTAGTAGTTTTCCACATTTTTCTGAGAGGAAATATATGTTTGTGTAGGGTTGGAAGCTTGGTCTGCTGTTAGAGAGGTTCAAGTGAGATGGATGAGGACCAAGAGAGGGAACGATTTGATATGAACAATGATTACGACGATGGGCAGTGGATCAATGGCGAGTTTTACTACAGTCGGAAGAAGGAAAAGCGACAGCAAACTAGGGATGATGTACTCTACGGGGTCTTTGCAGATTCAGATTCCGATGATGGTTCCTCCTCAAGAAAACGGAGAAAGAACCGAGAGTCTAAGGAAGCAGATCTGACCAAGCCAGTTAATTTTGTTTCCTCGGGTAAATTTGAGCCCAACAAAGACAACAATTCAAAGAAAGAGAATGATGATTCTGTGTATGATGAAAGACCAGGTCTCGGGTCTGGTACTAGCTCAGGTCTTGGGTTTGATAAGGGTGAGGAGGATATGGCAGATGGAGAGGAGGAATACATAAAGGCTCCAAATTGGAGTACGATTAAGGAAGGAGCAGAGAAAAGGAAAGAGAAGGCGAAACTTGAGAAGAAAACGAAAGGTGGGGGGAAGCGGGATACTTTTGAATCTGGAAATGTGGGGAGTTTTGAGAAATACACAAAGGGGTTTGGGTCGAAAATGCTGGAGAAAATGGGATACAAAGGAGGTGGGCTTGGGAGGAATGCACAAGGGATTATAGCACCTGTTGAAACCAAGTTGAGACCCAAGAACATGGGAATGGGTTTCAATGACTATAAAGAAGCTCCGGCTGTGGTGAAAGAGGTCGAGGCGAAGAAATCCTTGCCGCCTCTAGCAAATAGCACAGAGAGGCTCTGGACAAAGCAAGCTCAAACGAAGAAGAAGAAGAAGGAGAAGTATATAACACCGGAGGAGCTCTTGGCTCAGAAGGAAGATCAGGGCGTGGAAGTAGTTCAAAAGGTACTTGACATGCGTGGTCCTCAAGTTAGGGTTTTAGCAAATTTAGAAAATTTAAATGCGGAGGAGAATGCTAGGGAAAGTGATATTCCGATGCCAGAGCTTCAGCACAATGTCAGACTGGTTCTGGACCTGACAGAACTCGAGATCCAGAAGCTCGATCGGGATTTGAGGAACGAAAAGGAAACCGCATTGGCCTTGCAGAGGGAAATCGAAAAGTCGGAAGGTGAGAAGAAGCACCAAAATAAGCAGCTCGATGCGATGTATTACATCGATATTACCCTAAAACGAATTGATGGGGAGGAAGCAGCAGGCACATTGACATTAGACAGTTTACAGAAATGTCTAAGTGATTTGCAGGGTAGATTCAGCGAAGAGTACAAACTTTTCGACCTACCCTGCATCGCATGTAAATATCTTCAGCCTCTGTTTATTCGAATGTTCCAAGGATGGGACCCGCTCCATAACCCTTTCCACGGGCTGGAAGTCGTTTCTGTGTGGAAGAGCCTTCTGCAAGGGCAAGAGTCTCTCGATATTTGGGACCTGGGCACCCCTTATAGTCGGTTAATCGCCCAAGTTGTATTACCTGCAGTCCGAATCTCAGGCATTAACACCTGGGAACCTCGAGACCCTGAAACCATGCTGCGGTTCTTAGAGACATGGGAAAAGTTATTGCCATCTTCAGTCCTCCAATCCATACTCGGCGAAGTTGTAATGCCGAAGCTCTCAACTGCAGTTGATTCATGGGACCCACGTCGAGAAACCGTCCCGATCCACGTATGGGTCCACCCATGGCTACCCCTCCTGGGTCAGAGAATGGAGGGCATGTACGAGATCATACGTATTAAGCTGAGCAGCGTCCTCGGTGAATGGCACCCGAGCGACGCATCAGCTTACACGATCCTATCCCCATGGAAGTCGGTCTTCGATTCTTCTAGCTGGGAGTTTCTGATGCGTCGATTCATCGTTCCGAAGCTCCAGCTCGTCCTTCAAGAATTCCTCGTAAACCCGGCCGATCAGAAGCTCGATGCTTTCTACTGGGTTGTTTCATGGGCCCCGGTTCTCCCGACCCATCTCATGGTTGACCTGATGGAGCGGTTCTTCTTCCCCCAATGGCTCGAGGTTTTATACCTCTGGCTGTGTAAAAACCCCAATTTCAATGAGGTTTTGAAGTGGTACCATGGTTGGAAGGATCTGATTCCGCAGGAGCTACACTCGAATGAAAGCATCCGATATCAGCTTAAAATCGGCCTCGACATGATGGGCAAAGCTGCTGAAGGATTGGAAATGGTTCAACCTGGTTTGAGAGAAAACATAAGTTATCACCGTGTTATCGAGCAACGGCAGTTTGAGGCCCAACAGAGAGCAGCACAAGCTCGGCCACCGATGGCCACAGACCCACCCGAGATGAAGTTAAAGGAAGTGATTGAGGCTTATGCCCAGCAGAACGGGTTGCTGTTTAAGATCAAACCAGGACGTGTTCATGATGGGTTGCAGATATACGGGTTTGGGAACGTGAATGTCGTGATTGATTCGGTGAATCAGAAGGTTTTTGCACAAGTTGATGAAGCGTGGTCGTTGGCAACGCTTGATGATTTAGTCAAGTTGCATAATCAGTCGCTTACGAGAAGACGCCGACCGTAGAAGACTGGCGAAGGTGAAGGGTAGTTAGTTAGAAAATGGAGATGTCCTGAGCTCCTGTTGTATTCCAAAATCTCTTTATAAACAGTCACTTATTTTTCTACTTATGCGTTATGACTTCAATTTTTTTACAATAACCATGATATAATTTTCAATACCATAAGGTCCATAACCATTAAAATAACCGTGATTATAAACTATATTCATTCCATACATGTAATATAATGAAAGATTGAAATTTTTATTTTAAAAAATACATTAATCTATATTACCGTTGAACTTTGACTCAATGCCTTCAATCTTTAACAATTTTAAATTATATAATTTATATTTAGTATATAATATAAATTAGTTTATTAATAATAAATAAATATTATATTTATATAATAACTATGGTTATAACTATGAGTATAACTCAAATACCATAATCATTATGGGTAAAAAATTCATCACTATAACCGCACCGCACCATAATGGTACGATTAACCATATTAAACAATAACGGTTATAATCATGGTTATGAGTTTTTCATCGATATGTGACCGCCACTAAATCCTACCTTATTTTAAAATATACCGCTTACCAGGTCTTGTTCTTACCCAGGATAAAATGAAAGAGGACTATATTTAGAAAATGATAAGAGATAATGGGTAACATTGCATTTTCTTGTCTTTATAGGGTGCTTTATTGCAATTATCCATTTCTCTCATCGAACCACAATTATTGTACAAGTCGCGAATAGTGGGGTAAGTCGTCGTCTTCCCCCCAAAATTCTTCTCCTTTCCGTACTAAAACCCTAGAATCTCCCTTCCCAATTCAGCTATGGATCCGCTAGATGAAGCTCTACAGAAGAATTCAGCCACCTATGCCTCAGGAAATGCTGCGGTAATGCTCCAGTACAGTCGCCGGCGGCACGTCTCTGGCTGCCCCAAGCCTCGTCCCCCGATAACCGCTGTCTTCTATCGGAAACGCAAAAAGATCCATTTTGTTTCAGCTTCAGCTCCGATCCCTGAAGTTTTCAAGAAGACGAGGAATCTCCCCAATTTATCAGAATGTCAGGCCTGTGGGTTCAGAATCGACTTGAGTAACGGTAAGAACCGGCTCCAAACCCTGTATAGTGAATGGCGAGTTGTTTTGCTTTGTGGAAAGTGCCTTTCTCGTGTTGACTCTTCGGTTGTTTGCTCGTATTGCCTTATGGAGATTTCTGGAGAGGAGCTCTGTTGTGGCTGCTGTAAGCGGCGTATTCATAGGAACTGTTTCTTGGATTGCAAAGATTTTCCGCCTTGGTCTTACTCTTGTTCCGGATCGGAATTCTCTATTTGCATTGATTGTTGGATCCCAAACTCTATCTGGAACAAGCAGCAGGAGAAAAGTAGGAAAATAAAGAAGAAGATTGAGGTTGTTTGTGCATTAAGAAGTACTGGATTTGTTGACATTGGCAACCACAATAAGATACTAGAGATTGCAGAGAGGGGTCCTAGTTATTTTGCCAATAGCGAGCATAAAGCAGCTGCCGTGGATAACGGTGAGGTAGTGAAGGAGGAGATCATGGCTACTAGCTCTTCTCCGATCAAAGAGTCTCTTAATAATGATAGAGCAGTAGATGATGCTGGATTGGCGCTGCAGTTGCATCATTCTGTGAATAGGTCACCTAGGATATCAAAGAAGCATCAGCACCAATGCTATATGTTTTTTAAGAGGACTTTGAAACTCAATGGTCATATATCAGTGAGGATTTGGGAATCTACAAAGGTAAGTACTGATGGGAAGCATCAAATGTTCGTCAACAATGAGGTGAAAGATGCTATCAAGAGTTGTGTAGATTTACATTTACCAGAAGTGGATGGAGTGGCTAATGGATTGCAGCATTTCATGTGCCAAATCAATGGTGGCATTAAAGAAATAAAGAGGGAAGTAATGAAAGAGGGAGAAGGAAGCTGTTCGAACGGTGTAGCCAATGAAATTAAGAATCACCCTGAGCAAGTGGAGATTGTTAAGCCAAAAAATGAAACCTTCGGTGAAAAGTCTGATCACTGTATGAGAAAGTACTGCAGAAGGAAATTAAGCCCAAATGTAAATGGTAGGACTGAGATTCGTTGTTATAAGAATCATCTTTAGATTAGGAATTCTACACCATTTTGGGGACAGACACGTGTACTTCATCTGAAGTTCTTCTTGTACAGCTCTCATTAAGGGCACAAGTAATTTACGTTCCTTATCCTTTTCCATATGTTATCCGTGTATTTCCCCAATAAGGTTTACAACTGTGACTTTCAGATATAGGTTTGTATCCATGTAAAGTTAGGGCACCATAATGGAAAGGAAAATAGGTGATTTGGCATATTGAAATAAGAAATGAATAAATATTAATACGATCATATTTGTCATTTAAGAATGCAAATAAAACTAGTTTCAGTGAAATCAGAGTTTTGAGTCAGGTGGATATTGAAAAACTACGAAATTGATGTAAATGTAAAGGGGTAACATCACGAAAAATAGGTGACCTGTAGTGTGAAATAAGAAATAATCCTAATATAACTACGATTATATACGTTGAGTAAAAATGCGAATAAAACTAATTTTGATGAAAGAGGAGATTTGAGAGATGAGATATTAAAAAAATGCAAAATCGATTTAAAGTTAAAAGAGTATCATCATGAAAAATAGATGATTTGAGGTGTGAAATAAGAAATAATGTAAACAGTATTACGATCATATATGTTAATTAAGAATATGAATAAAACTAGTTTCTAGGGGTGGGTATCAACCTATTCGAGGTCAAACCGGTTCATAAACTGTTCATTTACCACATTTTAAAGAGGTATGGTTTACTACAGCTTTTGCCCGCTCTAGATTTTGGCTGATGTACCGTACTTATTCTGAACCAGTTCAAAAATCTTCAGAACTGGTTCAGCTGAACCACTTTATATATATTAAAAAACTATAATAATATATAATACATAAACCATAAAATAAAATTCATAAATCCTAATCCATAAACCATCATCCATCATCCATAATCCATAATCTATAAACCATAATACATAAACCATAATACATAATCCATTATACTAATGTAGATTGTAAATCATCACCGAACCAACTTTGGTTGAATGGTTTAGAGTAGATATTTTAATAATTAAATATAATATAATATTAAAATCAGTACAAGAAGTGGTACGGTTTATCGTTTGCGAACTGAATTTTTGTACATTTTCTGAACCGCTCCATATTTGTTTTCTCAAAAAACCAGTTTGATTTGTGAACCGGTTCAGTCGAACCAGTACGATTCACAAAAGGTGCGGTTTCGTTCGACCGAACCGATTTTTTTATGCTCACCCCTATTAGTTTCGATGAAATCGGAATTTCGAGAGACGATATTGAAAAACTACGAAATCGATGTAAAGTTAAAAATGTACTATCATGGAAAATAAGTAATTTGCGATGTAAATAAGAAATTACGTAAATATTACTATGATCATATATGTCAAGTCAGAATATGAATCAAACTAGTATCAATGAAATGAATTAGAATTTTGAGTGAGAAAATAGTAGAATTACGAAAAACATTTTTCCGAGATGGTACTTTATTAGGGGAGTCATGTTAATATAATATATATTTTTGGAACCAAAATTCACGATTTTCCGTGATGGTACCGCTTTAAGTTTCGACCAATTTTGTTGTTTTTTGAATTTCTCCTAAATCGAAACTCTGTTTTCGAAGAAATAAATTTTGTATGCTTCCATACTAGATAAAATATTTTTTCTAAACATTCTTACTCAAAATAAAGTATCAAATGATCGTTGTTATCCCATGTGTGATATAAATTTTGTATGCTTCAGTACTAGATCAAATATCTTTTCTAAACATTCTTAATCAAAATACGGTATCAAATGAGCATTGTTATCCCATGCATATCAAATATTACCGACATTTTTCCGAGATGGTACCTTCTTATGTTCGTCCGACTTCGTAGTTTGGTCAATATCTCATCACTCACAACTTTGTTTTCAGTGAAATTAGTTTTATGGTGATTCTAACTCACTATATATTAGGGGATTTATGTTAATATACTATATATTTTTGGAACAAAAATCCACAAATTTTCGTGATGGTACCCCTTTTAGCTTCAACCAATTCTGTTGTTTTTTGAATTTCTCCTAAATCAGAACTCTTTTTTCGATGAAATAAATTTTGTATGCTTCCATACTAGATAAAATATCTGTTCTAAACATTCTTACTCAAAATAAAGTATCAAATGATCGTTGTTATACCATGTGTATCAGATATTACAGACGTTTTTCCGAGATGACACTTTCTTACGTTCATTCGACTTCGTAGTTTTGTCAATATGTCATCACTCACAACTTTTTTTCCAGTGAAATTAGTTTGATTGTGATTCTAATTCACTATATATTAAGGAGTAATTTTAATATAATATATATTTTTGGAACCAAAATTCAGTATTTTCCGTGATGGTACCCCTTTGAGTTTAAACCAATTTTGTTGTTTTTTGAATTTCTCCTAAATCGGAACTCTTTTTTCGATGAAATAAATTTTGTATGCTTACATACTAGATAAAATTTCTTTTATAAACATTCTTACTCAATATAAAGTACCAAATGATCGTTGTTATCCCATGTGTATCAGATATTACAGACGTTTTTCCGAGATGACAGTTTATTACGTTCGTTCGACTTCGTAGTTTTGTCAATATTTCATCACTCACAACTTTGTTTTCAGTGAAATTAGTTTTATTGTGATTCTAAATCACTATATATTAAGGAGTAATGTTAATATAATATATATTTTTGGAACCAAAATTCAGTATTTTCCGTGATGTTACCCCTTTGAGTTTAGACCAATTTTGTTGTTTTTTGAATTTCTCATAAATCGGAACTCTGTTTTCAATCATATAAATTTTGTATGCTTCAGTGCTAGATCAAATATATTTTCTAAACATTCTTACTCAAAATACGGTATCAAATGAGCATTGTTATCCCATGCATATCAGATATTACCGACATTTTTCGAGATGGTACCTTCCTAGGTTCGTCCGACTTCGTAGTTTGGTCAATATCTCATCACTCAGAACTTTGTTTTCAGTGAAATTAGTTTTATTGTGATTCCAACTCTCTATACAATAGGGGAGTAATGTTAATCAAATATATATTTTTGGAACCAAAATTCACAATTTTCCGTGATGGTACCCCTTTTAGCTTCAACCAATTATGTTATATTTTAAATTTCTCCTAAATCGGAACTCTTTTTTCGATGAAATAAATTTTGTATGCTTCCATAATAGATAAAATATATGTTCTAAACATTCTTTCTCAAAATACAGTATCAAATGAGCGTTCTTATCCTATGTATATCAGATATTACCGACATTTTTCCGGGACGGTACTTTCTTTGGTTCGTCTAACTTCATAGTTTTATCAATATCTCATCACTAACAAATTTGTTTTTAGTAAAATTAGCTTTATTGTGTTTCTAACTCCCTATATATTAGGGGAGTAATGTTAATATAATATATATTTTTGGAATCAAAATCCACTATTTTCCGTGATTGTACCCCTTTAAGTTTCAACCAAATTTGTTGTTTTTTGAATTTCTCCTAAATCGGAACTCTGTTTTCGATGACATAAATTTTGTATGCTTCCATACTAGAAAAAAAATCTTTTCTAAACATTCTTACTCAAAATAAAGTATCAAATGATCGTTGTTATCCCATGTGTATCAGATATTACAGACGTTTTTTCCGAGATGGCACTTTCTTACGTTCGTCCGACTTCGTAGTTTTGTTAATATCTCATCACTCAAAACTTTGTTTTCAGTGAAATTAGTTTTATTGTGATTCTAACTTGCTATATATTATGGGAGTTATGTTAATATACTATATATTTTTGGAACCAAAATCCACTATTTTCCGTGATGGTACCCCTTTGAATTTCAGCCAATTTTGTTGTTTTTTGAATTTCCACTAAATTTGAACTCTGTTTTCGATGAAATAAATTTTGTATGCTTCCATACTAGATAAAATGTCTTTTATAAACATTCTTACTCAAAATAAAGTATCAAATGATCGTTGTTATCCCATGTGTATCAGATATTACAGACGTTTTTCCGAGATGACACTTTGTTAGTTCGTCGGACTTCGTAGTTTTGTCAATATCTCATCAGTCAGAACTTTGTTTTCAGTGAAATTAGTTTTATTATGATTCTAACTCACTATATATTAAGGAGTAATGTTAATATAATATATATTTTTGGAACCAAAATTCAGTATTTTCCGTGATGGTACCCCTTTGAGTTTAGACCAATTTTGTTGTTTTTTGAATTTCTCATAAATCGGAACTCTGTTTTCAATCATATAAATTTTGTATGCTTCAGTACTAGATCAAATATATTTTCTAAACATTCTTACTCAAAATACGGTATCAAATGAGCATTGTTATCCCATGCATATCAGATATTACCGACATTTTTCCCAGATGGTACCTTCCTAGGTTCGTCCGACTTCGTAGTTTGGTCAATATCTCATCACTCAGAAGTTTGTTTTTAGTGAAATTAGTTTTATTGTGATTCCAACTCTCTATACAATAGGGGAGTAATATTAATCAAATATATATTTTTGGAACCAAAATTCACAATTTTCCGTGATGGTACCCCTTTTAGCTTCAACCAATTATGTTATTTTTTAAATTTCTCCTAAATCGGAACTATTTTTTCGATGAAATAAATTTTGTATGCTTCCATAATAGATAAAATATATGTTCTAAACATTCTTTCTCAAAATACAGTATCAAATGAGCGTTCTTATCCTATGTATATCTTACCGACATTTTTCCGGGACGGTACTTTCTTTGGTTCGTCTGACTTCATAGTTTTATCAATATCTCATCACTAACAACTTTGTTTTTAGTAAAATTAGCTTTATTGTGATTCTAACTACCTATATATTAGGGGAGTAATGTTAATATAATATATATTTTTGGAATCAAAATCCAATATTTTCCGTGATGGTACCCCTTTCAGTTTCAACCAAATTTGTTGTTTTTTGAATTTCTCGTAAATCGGAACTCTGTTTTCGATGACATAAATTTTGTATGCTTCCATACTAGAAAACATATATTTTCTAAACATTATTACTCAAAATAAAGTATCAAATGATCGTTGTTATCCCATGTGTATCAGATATTACAGACGTTTTTTCTGAGATGGCACTTTCTTACGTTCGTCCGACTTCGTAGTTTTGTTAATATCTCATCACTCAAAACTTTGTTTTCAGTGAAATTAGTTTTATTGTGATTCTAACTCGCTATATATTATGGGAGTTATGTTAATATACTATATATTTTTGGAACCAAAATCCACTATTTTCCGTGATGGTACCCCTTTGAATTTCAGCCAATTTTGTTGTTTTTTGAATTTCTACTAAATCTGAACTCTGTTTTCGATGAAATAAATTTTGTATGCTTCCATACTAGATAAAATGTCTTTTATAAACATTCTTACTCAAAATAAAGTATCAAATGATCGTTGTTATCCCATGTGTATCAGATATTACAGACGTTTTTCCGAGATGACACTTTGTTAGTTCGTCGGACTTCGTAGTTTTGTCAATATCTCATCAGTCAGAACTTTGTTTTCAGTGAAATTAGTTTTATTATGATTCTAACTCACTATATATTAAGGAGTAATGTTAATATAATATATATTTTTGGAACCAAAATTCAGTATTTTCCGTGATGGTACCCCTTTGAGTTTAGACCAATTTTGTTGTTTTTTGAATTTCTCATAAATCGGAACTCTGTTTTCAATCATATAAATTTTGTATGCTTCAGTACTAGATCAAATATATTTTCTAAACATTCTTACTCAAAATACGGTATCAAATGAGCATTGTTATCCCATGCATATTAGATATTACCGACATTTTTCCCAGATGGTACCTTCCTAGGTTCGTCCGACTTCGTAGTTTGGTCAATATCTCATCACTCAGAACTTTGTTTTCAGTGAAATTAGTTTTATTGTGATTCCAACTCTCTATACAATAGGGGAGTAATGTTAATAAAATATATATTTTTGGAACCAAAATCCACAATTTTCCGTGATGGTACCCCTTTTAGCTTCAACCAATTCTGTTATTTTTTCAATTTTTCCTAAATCAGAACTCTTTTTTCGATGAAATAAATTTTGTATGCTTCCATACTAGATAAAATATATATTCTAACATTCTTACTCAAAATACAGTATCAAATGAGCGTTCATATCCCATGTATATCAGATATTACCGACATTTTTCCGGGACGGTACTTTCTTAGGTTCGTCTGACTTCATAGTTTTATCAATATCTCATCACTAACAACTTTGTTTTTAGTGAAATTAGCTTTATTGTGATTCTAACTCCATATATATTAGGGGAGTAATGTTAATATAACATATATTTTTGGAATCAAAATCCAATATTTTCCGCGATGGTACCCCTTTCAGTTTCAACCAAATTTGTTGTTTTTTGCATTTCTCGAAAATCGGAACTCTGTTTTCGATGAAATAAATTTTGTATGCTTCCATACTAGAAAACATATCTTTTATAAACATTCTTACTCAAAATAAAGTATCAAATGATCGTTGTTATCCCATGTGTATCAGATATTACAGACGTTTTTCCGAGATAACATTTTCTTACGTTCGTTCGACTTCGTAGTTTTGTCAATATCTTATCACTCACAACTTTGTTTTCAGTGAAATTAGTTTTATTGTGATTCTAACTCTCTATATAATAGGGGAGTTATGTTAATAAAATATATATTTTTGGAACCAAAATCCACAATTTTCCGTGATGGTACCCCTTTGAGTTTAGACCAATTTTGTTGTTATTTGAATTTCTCATAAATCGGAACTCTGTTTTCAATCATATAAATTTTCTACGCTTCAGTACTAGATCAAATATATTTTCTAAACATTCTTACTCAATATACGGTATCAAATAAGCATTGTTATTCCATGCATATATGATATTATCGACATTTTTCCGAGATGGTACCTTCCTAAGTTCGTCCGACTTCGTAGTTTGATCAATATCTCATCACTCAGAACTTTGTTTTCAGTGAAATTAGTTTGATTGTGATTTCAACTTGCTATATAATAGGGGAGTAATGTTAATAAAATATATATTTTTTGAACCAAAATCCACAATTTTCCGTGATGGTACCCCTTTTAGCTTCAACCAATTCTGTTGTTTTTTCAAATTTTCCTAAATCGGAACTCTTTTTTCGATGAAATAAATTTTGTATGCTTCCATACTAGATAAAATATATGTTCTAACATTCTTACTCAAAATACAGTATCAAATGAGCGTTCATATCCCATGTATATCAGATATTACCGACATTTTTCCGGGACGGTACTTTCTTAAGTTCGTCTGACTTCATCGTTTTATCAATATCTCATCACTAACAACTTTGTTTTTAGTGAAATTACCTTTATTTTGATTCTAACTCCCTATATATTAGGGTAGTAATGTTAATATAACATATATTTTTGGAATCAAAATCCACTATTTTCCGTGATGGTACCCTTTTCAGTTTCGACCATATTTGTTGTTTTTAGAATTTCTCGTAAATCGGAACTCTGTTTTCGATGAAATAAATTTTGTATGCTTCCATACTAGAAAACATATCTTTTATAAACATTCTTACTCAAAATAAAGTATCAAATGATCGTTGGTATCCCATGAGTATCAGATATTACAGACGTTTTTTCTGAGATGGCACTTTCTTACGTTCGTCCGACTTCGTAGTTTTGTTAATATCTCATCACTCAAAACTTTGTTTTCAGTGAAATTAGTTTTATTGTGATTCTAACTCGCTATATATTATGGGAGTTATGTTAATATACTATATATTTTTGGAACCAAAATCCACTATTTTCCGTGATGGTACCCCTTTGAGTTTCAGCCAATTTTGTTGTTTTTTGAATTTCTACTAAATCTGAACTCTGTTTTCGATGAAATAAATTTTGTATGCTTCCATACTAGATAAAATGTCTTTTCTAAACATTCTTACTCAAAATAAAGTATCAAATGATCGTTGTTATCCCATGTGTATCAGATATTACAGACGTTTTTCCGAGATGACACTTTGTTATGTTCGTCGGACTTCGTAGTTTGGTCAATATCTCATCAGTCAGAACTTTGTTTTCAGTGAAATTAGTTTTATTGTGATTCTAACTCGCTATATAATATGGGAGTAATGTTTATATAATATATATTTTTGGAACCAAAATGCACAATTTTCCGTGATGGTGTACCCCTTTTAGCTTCAACCAATTCTGTTGTTTTTTGAATTTCTCCTAAATCGGAACTCTGTTTTCAATGAAATAAATGTTGTATGCTTCCATACTAGATAAAATATCTTTTATAAACATTCTTACTCAAAATAAGGTATCAAATGATCGTTGTTATCCCATGTGTATCAGATATTACAGACGTTTTTCCGAGATGACACTTTCTTACGTTCGTTCGACTTCGTAGTTTTGTCAATATCTCATCACTCTCAACTTTATTTTCAGTGAAATTAGTTTTATTGTGATTCTAACTCACTATATATTAAGGAGTAATGTTAATATAATATATATTTTTGGAACCAAAATTCAGTATTTTCCGTGATGGTACCCCTTTGAGTTTAGACCAATTTTGTTGTTTTTTGAATTTCTCATAAATCGGAACTCTGTTTTCAATCATATAAATTTTGTATGCTTCAGTACTAGATCAAATATATTTTCTAAACATTCTTACTCAAAATACGGTATCAAATGATCATTGTTATCCCATGCATATATGATATTACCGACATTTTTCCGAGATGGTACCTTCCTAGGTTCGTCCGACTTCGTAGTTTGGTCAATATCTCATCACTCAAAACTTTGTTTTCAGTGAAATTAGATTTATTGTGATTCTAACTCGCTATATAATATGGGATTAATTTTAATATAATATATATTTTTGGAACCAAAGTCCACAATTTTCTGTGATGGTACACCTTTTAGCTTCAACCAATTCTGTTGTTTTTTGAATTTCTCCTAAATCGGAACTCTGTTTTCGATGAAATAAATTTTGTATGCTTCCATACTAGAAATAATATCTTTTATAAACATTATTACTCAAAATAAAGTATCAAATGATCGTTGGTATCCCATGTGTATCAGATATTACAGACGTTTTTCCGAGATGACACTTTCTTACGTTCGTTCGACTTCGTAGTTTGGTCAATATCTCATCACTCAAAACTTTGTTTTCAGTGATATTAGTTTTATTGTGATTCCAACTCGCTATATAATAGGGGAGTAATGTTAATAAAATATATATTTTTGGAATCAAAATCCACTATTTTCCGTGATGGTACCCCTTTCAGTTTCGACCATATTTGTTGTTTTTAGAATTTCTCGTAAATCTGAACTCTGTTTTCGATGAAATAAATTTTGTATGCTTCCATACTAGAAAACATATCTTTTATAAACATTCTTACTCAAAATAAAGTATCAAATGATCGTTGGTATCCCATGTGTATCAGATATTACAGACATTTTTCCGAGATGGCATTTTCTTACGTTCGTCCGACTTCGTAGTTTTGTCAATATCTCATCACTAAAAACTTTGTTTTCAGTGAAATTAGTTTTATTGTGATTCTAACTCGCTATATATTAGGGTAGTTATGTTAATATACTATATATTTTTGGAACCAAAATCCACTATTTTCCGTGATGGTACCCCTTTGAGTTTCAGCCAATTTGGTTGTTTTTTGAATTTCTACTAAATCTGAACTCTGTTTTCGATGAAATAAATTGTGTATGCTTCCATACTAGATAAAATGTCTTTTCTAAACATTCTTACTCAAAATAAAGTATCAAATGATCGTTGTTATCCCATGTGTATCAGATATTACAGACGTTTTTCCGAGATGACACTTTGTTATGTTCGTCGGACTTCGTAGTTTGGTCAATATCTCATCAGTCAGAACTTTATTTTCAGTGAAATTAGTTTTATTCAATCAATTCTGTTGTTTATTAAATTTCTCCTAAATCGGAACTCTTTTTTCGATGAAATAAATTTTGTATGCTTCCATACTAGATAAAATATATGTTCTAAACATTCTTTCTCAAAATACAGTTTCAAATGAGCGTTCTTATCCCATGTATATCAGATATTACCGACATTTTTCCGGGACGGTACTTTATTAGGTTCGTCTGACTTCATAGTTTTATCAATATCTCATCACTAACAACTTTGTTTTTAGTGAAATTAGCTTTATTGTGATTCTAACTCCCTATATATTAGGGGAGTAATGTTAATATAACATATATTTTTGGAATCAAAATCCAATATTTTCCGTGATGGTACCCCTTTCAGTTTCGACCATATTTGTTGTTTTTTGCATTTCTCGAAAATCGGAACTCTGTTTTCGATGAAATAAATTTTGTATGCTTCCATACCAGATAGAATATCTGTTATAAACATTCTTACTCAAAATACAGTACCAAATGAGCGTTCTTATCCCATGTATATCAGATATTACCGACATTTTTCTGGGACGGTACTTTCTTAGGTTCGTCTGACTTCACAGTTTTATCAATATCTCATCACTAACAACTTTGTTTTTAGTGAAATTAGCTTTATTGTGATTCTAACTCCCTATATATTAGGGGAGTAATGTTAATATAATATATGTTTTTGGAATCAAAATACACTATTTTCCGTGATGGTACCCCTTTGAGTTTCAGCCAATTTTGTTGTTTTTTGAATTTCTACTAAATATGAACTCTGTTTTCGAAGAAATAAATTGTGTATGCTTCCATACTAGATAAAATATATTTTCTAAACATTCTTACTCAAAATAAACTATCAAATGATCATTGTAATCCCATGTGTATCAGATATTACAGACGTTTTTCCGAGATAGCACTTTCTTACGTTCGTCCGACTTCGTAGTTTGGTCAATATCTCATCAATCAGATCTTTGTTTTCAGTAAAATTAGTTATATTGTGATTCCAACTCTCTATATAATAGGGGAGTAATGTTTATATAATATATATTTTTGGAACCAAAATGCACAATTTTCCGTGATAGTACCCCTTTTAGCTTCAACCAATTCTGTTGTTTTTTGAATTTCTCCTAAATCGGAACTCTTTTTTCGATGAAATAAATTTTGTATGCTTCCATAATAGATAAAATATCTTTTATAATCATTCTTACTCAAAATAAAGTATCAAATGATCGTTGTTATCCCATGTGTATCAGATATTACAGACGTTTTTCCGAGATGGCACTTTCTTACGTTCGTCCGACTTCGTAGTTTTGTTAATATCTCCTCACTCAAAACTTTGTTTTCAGTGAAATTAGTTTTATTGTGATTCGAACTCGCTATATATCAGGGGAGTTATGTTAATATACTATATATTTTTGGAACCAAAATCCACTATTTTCCGTGATGGTACCCCTTTGAGTTTCAGCCAATTTTGTTGTTTTTTGAATTTCTACTAAATCTGAACTCTGTTTTCGATGAAATAAATTGTGTACATACTAGATAAAATATCTTTTCTAAACATTCTTACTCAAAATAAATTATCAAATGATCGTTGTTATCCCATGTGTATCAGATATTACAGACGTTTTTCCGAGATGACACTTTGTTATGTTCGTCGGACTTCGTAGTTTTGTCAATATCTCATCACTAAAAACTTTGTTTTCAGTGAAATTAGTTTTATTGTGATTCTAACTCGCTATATATTAGGGTAGTTATGTTAATATACTATATATTTTTGGAACCAAAATCCACTATTTTCCGTGATGGTACCCCTTTGAGTTTCAGCCAATTTTGTTGTTTTTTGAATTTCTACTAAATCTGAACTCTGTTTTCGATGAAATAAATTGTGTATGCTTCCATACTAGATAAAATGCCTTTTCTAAACATTCTTACTCAAAATAAAGTATCAAATGATCGTTGTTATCCCATGTGTATCAGATATTACAGACGTTTTTCCGAGATGACACTTTGTTATGTTCTTCGGACTTCGTAGTTTGGTCAATATCTCATCAGTCAGAACTTTGTTTTCAGTGAAATTAGTTTTATTGTGATTCTAACTTGCTATATAATAGGGGAGTAATGTTTATATAATATATATTTTTGGAACCAAAATCCACAATTTTCCGTGATGGTACCCCTTTTAGCTTCAACCAATTCTGTTGTTTTTTGAACTTCTCCTAAATCGGAACTCTTTTTTCGATCAAATAAATTTTGTATGCTTCCATACTAGATAAAATATCTTTTATAAACATTCTTAATCAAAATAAAGTATCAAATGGTCGTTGTTATCCCATGTGTATCAGATATTACAGACGTTTTTCCGAGATGACACTTTCTTACGTTCGTTCGACTTCGTAGTTTGGTCAATATCTCATCACTCACAACTTTGTTTTCAGTGAAATTAGTTATATTGTGATTCTAACTCACTATATATTAAGTAGTAATGTTAATATAATATATATTTTTGGAACCAAAATTCATTATTTTCCGTGAGGCACCCCTTTGAGTTTAGACCAATTTTGTTGTTTTTTGAATTTCTCATAAATCGGAACTCTTTTTTCGATGAAATAAATTGTGTATGCTTCCATACTAGATAAAATATCTTTTCTAAACATTCTTACTCAAAATAAATATGTTTTCAATCATATAAATTTTGTATGCTTCAGTACTAGATCAAATATATTTTCTAAACATTCTTACTCAAAATACGGTATCAAATGAGCATTGTTATCCCATGCATATCAGATATTACCGACATATTTCCGAGATGGTACCTTCCCAAGTTTGTCGGACTTCGTAGTTTGGTCAATATCTCATCACTCAGAACTTTGTTTTCAGTGAAATTAGTTTTATTGTGATTCCAACTTGCTATATAATAGGGGAGTAATGTTAATAAAATATATATTTTTGGAACCAAAATCCACAATTTTCCATGATGGTACCCCTTTTAGCTTCAACCAATTCTGTTGTTTTTTAAATTTCTCCTAAATCAGAACTCTTTTTTCGATGAAATAAATTTTGTATGCTTCCATACTAGATAAAATATCTGTTCTAAACATTCTTACTCAAAATACAGTATCAAATGAGCGTTCTTATCCCATGTATATCATATATTACCGACATTTTTCCAGGACGGTACTTTCTTAGGTTCGTCTGACTTCATAGTTTTATCAATATCTCATCACTAACAACTTTGTTTTTAGTGAAATTACCTTTATTTTGATTCTAACTCCCTATATATTATGGGAGTAATGTTAATATAATATATATTTTTGGAATCAAAATCCACTATTTTCCATGATGGTACCCCTTTCAGTTTCAACCAAATTTGTTGTTTTTTGCATTTCTAGTAAATCGAAACTCTGTTTTCGATGAAATAAATTTTGTATGCTTCCATACTAGATAAAATATATTTTATAAACATTCTTACTCTAAATAAAGTATCAAATGATCGTTGGTATCCCATGTGTATCAGATATTACAGACGTTTTTCCGAGATAGCACTTTCTTACGTTCGTCCGACTTCGTAGTTTTGTAAAACTCTCATCACTCAAAACTTTGTTTTCAGTGAAATTAGTTTTATTGTGATTCTAACTCGCTATATATTAGGGTAGTTATGTTAATATACTATATATTTTTGGAACCAAAATCCACTATTTTCCGTGATGGTACCCCTTTGAGTTTCAGCCAATTTTGTTGTTTTTTGAATTTCTACTAAATCTGAACTCTGTTTTCGATGAAATAAATTGTGTATGCTTCCATACTAGATAAAATGTCTTTTCTAAACATTCTTACTCAAAATAAAGTATCAAATGATCGTTGTTATCCCATGTGTATCAGATATTACAGACGTTTTTCCGAGATGACACTTTGTTATGTTCTTCGGACTTCGTAGTTTGGTCAATATCTCATCAGTCAGAACTTTGTTTTCAGTGAAATTAGTTTTATTGTGATTCTAACTTGCTATATAATAGGGGAGTAATGTTTATATAATATATATTTTTGGAACCAAAATCCACAATTTTCCGTGATGGTACCCCTTTTAGCTTCAACCAATTCTGTTGTTTTTTGAACTTCTCCTAAATCGGAACTCTTTTTTCGATCAAATAAATTTTGTATGCTTCCATACTAGATAAAATATCTTTTATAAACATTCTTAATCAAAATAAAGTATCAAATGGTCGTTGTTATCCCATGTGTATCAGATATTACAGACGTTTTTCCGAGATGACACTTTCTTACGTTCGTTCGACTTCGTAGTTTGGTCAATATCTCATCACTCACAACTTTGTTTTCAGTGAAATTAGTTATATTGTGATTCTAACTCACTATATATTAAGTAGTAATGTTAATATAATATATATTTTTGGAACCAAAATTCATTATTTTCCGTGATGGCACCCCTTTGAGTTTAGACCAATTTTGTTGTTTTTTGAATTTCTCATAAATCGGAACTCTTTTTTCGATGAAATAAATTGTGTATGCTTCCATACTAGATAAAATATCTTTTCTAAACATTCTTACTCAAAATAAATATGTTTTCAATCATATAAATTTTGTATGCTTCAGTACTAGATCAAATATATTTTCTAAACATTCTTACTCAAAATACGGTATCAAATGAGCATTGTTATCCCATGCATATCAGATATTACCGACATATTTCCGAGATGGTACCTTCCCAAGTTTGTCGGACTTCGTAGTTTGGTCAATATCTCATCACTCAGAACTTTGTTTTCAGTGAAATTAGTTTTATTGTGATTCCAACTTGCTATATAATAGGGGAGTAATGTTAATAAAATATATATTTTTGGAACCAAAATCCACAATTTTCCATGATGGTACCCCTTTTAGCTTCAACCAATTCTGTTGTTTTTTAAATTTCTCCTAAATCAGAACTCTTTTTTCGATGTAATAAATTTTGTATGCTTCCATACTAGATAAAATATCTGTTCTAAACATTCTTACTCAAAATACAGTATCAAATGAGCGTTCTTATCCCATGTATATCAGATATTACCGACATTTTTCCAGGACGGTACTTTCTTAGGTTCGTCTGACTTCATAGTTTTATCAATATCTCATCACTAACAACTTTGTTTTTAGTGAAATTACCTTTATTTTGATTCTAACTCCCTATATATTATGGGAGTAATGTTAATATAATATATATTTTTGGAATCAAAATCCACTATTTTCCATGATGGTACCCCTTTCAGTTTCGACCAAATTTATTGTTTTTTGCATTTCTAGTAAATCGAAACTCTATTTTCGATGAAATAAATTTTGTATGCTTCCATACTAGATAAAATATCTTTTATAAACATTCTTACTCTAAATAAAGTATCAAATGATCGTTGTTATCCCATGTGTATCAGATATTACAGACGTTTTTCCGAGATGACACTTTGTTATGTTCGTTGGACTTCGTAATTTGGTCAATATCTCATCAGCCAGAACTTTGTTTTCAGTGAAATTAGTTCTATTGTGATTCTAACTCGGTATATAATAGGGGAGTAATGTTTATATAATATATATTTTTGGAACCAAAATGCACAATTTTCCGTGATGGTGTACCCCTTTTAGCTTCAACCAATTCTGTTGTTTTTTGAATTTCTCCTAAATCGGAACTCTGTTTTCGATGAAATAAATTTTGTATGCTTCCATACTAGATAAAATATCTTTTATAAACATTCTTACTCAAAATAAAGTATCAAATGATCGTTGTTATCCCATGTGTATCAGATATTACAGACGTTTTTCCGAGATGACACTTTCTTACGTTCATTCGACTTCGTAGTTTTGTCAATATCTCATCACTCACAACTTTGTTTTCAGTGAAATTAGTTTTATTGTGATTATAACTCACTATATATTAAGGAGTAATGTTAATATAATATATATTTTTGGAACCAAAATTCAGTATTTTCTGTGATGGTACCCATTTGAGTTTAGACCAATTTTGTTGTTTTTTCAATTTCTCCTAAATCGGAACTCTGTTTTCAATCATATAAATTTTGTATGCTTTAGTACTAGATCAAATATATTTTCTAAACATTCTTACTCAAAATACGGTATTAAATGAGCATTGTTATCCCATGCATATCAGATATTACCGACATTTTTCCGAGATGGTACCTTCCTAGGTTCGTCCGACTTCGTAGTTTGGTCAATATCTCATCACTCAAAACTTTGTTTTCAGTGAAATTAGATTTATTGTGATTCTAACTCGCTATATAATATGGGATTAATTTTAATATAATATATATTTTTGGAACCAAAGTCCACAATTTTCTGTGATGGTACACCTTTTAGCTTCAACCAATTCTGTTGTTTTTTGAATTTCTCCTAAATCGGAACTCTGTTTTCGATGAAATAAATTTTGTATGCTTCCATACTAGAAATAATATCTTTTATAAACATTATTACTCAAAATAAAGTATCAAATGATCGTTGGTATCCCATGTGTATCAGATATTACAGACGTTTTTCCGAGATGACACTTTCTTATGTTCGTCCGACTTCGTAGTTTGGTCAATATCTCATCACTCAAAACTTTGTTTTCAGTGATATTAGTTTTATTGTGATTCCAACTCGCTATATAATAGGGGAGTAATGTTAATAAAATATATATTTTTGGAACTAAAATCCACAATTTTCCGTGATGGTACCCCTTTTAGCTTCAACCAATTCTGTTGTTTTTTAAATTTCTCCTAAATCGGAACTCTTTTTTCGATGAAATAAATTTTGTATGCTTCCATACCAGATAGAATATCTGTTATAAACATTCTTACTCAAAATATAGTACCAAATGAGCGTTCTTATCCCATGTATATCAGATATTACCGACATTTTTCCGGGACGGTACTTTCTTAGGTTCGTCTGACTTCACAGTTTTATCAATATCTCATCACTAACAACTTTGTTTTTAGTGAAATTAGCTTTATTGTGATTCTAACTCCCTATATATTAAGGGAGTAATGTTAATATAATATATGTTTTTGGAATCAAAATCCACTATTTTCCGTGATGGTACCCCTTTGAGTTTCAGCCAATTTTGTAGTTTTTTGAATTTCTACTAAATCTGAACTCTGTTTTCGAAGAAATAAATTGTGTATGCTTCCATACTAGATAAAATATCTTTTCTAAACATTCTTACTCAAAATAAAGTATCAAAAGATCGTTGTTATCCCATGTGTATCACATATTACAGACGTTTTTCCGAGATGACACTTTGTTATGTTCGTCCGACTTCGTAGTTTGGTCAATATCTCATCAATCAGAACTTTGTTTTCAGTGAAATTAGTTTTATTGTGACTCTAACTCGCTATATAATAGGGGAGTAATGTTAATAAAATATTTATTTTTGGAACCAAAAACCACAATTTTTCGTGATGGTGCCCCTTTTAGCTTCAACCAATTATGTTGTTTTTTGAATTTCTCCTAAATCGGAACTCTTTTTTCGATGAAATAAATTTTGTATGCATCCGTACTAGATAAAATATCTTTTATAAACATTCTTACTCAAAATAAAGTATCAAAAGATCGTTGTTATCCCATGTGTATCACATATTACAGACGTTTTTCCGAGATGACACTTTGTTATGTTCGTCGGACTTCGTAGTTTGGTCAATATCTCATCAATCAGAACTTTGTTTTTAGTGAAATTAGTTTTATTGTGACTCTAACTCGCTATATAATAGGGTAGTAATGTTAATAATATATATATTTTTGGAACCAAAATCCACAATTTTCCGTGATGGTCCCTTTTAGCTTCGACCAATTCTGTTGTTTTATGAATTTCTCCTAAATCGGAACTCTTTTTTCGAAGAAATAATTTGTGTATGCTTCCATACTAGATCAAATATCTTTTCTAAACATTCTTACTCAAAATACAGTATCAAATGAGCATTGTTATCCCATGTATATCAGATATTATAGACATTTTTGCGAGATGACACTTTCTTAGGTTCGTGTGACTTCGTTGTTTTGTCAATATCTCATCACTCACAACTTTGTTTTCTGTGAAATTAGTTTTATTGTGATTCTAACTCACTATATATTAAGGAGTAATGTTAATATAATATATATTTTTGGAACCAAAATTCAGTATTTTTCGTGATGGTACCCCTTTGAGTTTAGACCAATTTTGTTGTTTTTTTAATTTCTCCTAAATCGGAACTTTGTTTTCAATGATATAAATTTTGTATGCTTCAGTACTAGATCAAATATATTTTCTAAACATTCTTACTCAAAATACAGTATCAAATGAGCATTGTTATCCCATGCATAACAGATATTACCGACATTTTTCCGAGATGGTACCTTCCTAGGTTCGTCCGACTTCGTAGTTTGGTCAATATCTCATCACTCAAAACTTTGTTTTCAGTGAAATTAGATTTATTGTGATTCTAACTCGCTATATAATATGGGATTAATTTTAATATAATATATATTTTTGGAACCAAAGTCCACAATTTTCTGTGATGGTACACCTTTTAGCTTCAACCAATTCTGTTGTTTTTTGAATTTCTCCTAAATCGGAACTCTGTTTTCGATGAAATAAATTTTGTATGCTTCCATACTAGAAATAATATATTTTATAAACATTATTACTCAAAATAAAGTATCAAATGATCGTTGGTATCCCATGTGTATCAGATATTACATAAGTTTTTTCCGAGATGACACTTTCTTATGTTCGTTCGACTTCGTAGTTTGGTCAATATCTCATCACTCAAAACTTTGTTTTCAGTGATATTAGTTTTATTGTGATTCCAACTCGCTATATAATAGGGGAGTAATATTAATAAAATATATATTTTTGGAACCAAAATCCACAATTTTTCGTGATGGTACCCCTTTTAGCTTCAACCAATTCTGTTGTTTTTTAAATTTCTCCTAAATCGGAACTCTTTTTTCGATGAAATAAATTTTGTATGCTTCCATACCAGATAGAATATCTGTTATAAACATTCTTACTCAAAATATAGTACCAAATGAGCGTTCTTATCCCATGTATATCAGATATTACCGACATTTTTCCGGGACGGTACTTTCTTAGGTTCGTCTGACTTCACAGTTTTATCAATATCTCATCACTAACAACTTTGTTTTTAGTGAAATTAGCTTTATTGTGATTCTAACTCCCTATATATTAAGGGAGTAATGTTAATATAATATATGTTTTTGGAATCAAAATCCACTATTTTCCGTGATGGTACCCCTTTGAGTTTCAGCCAATTTTGTAGTTTTTTGAATTTCTACTAAATCTGAACTCTGTTTTCGAAGAAATAAATTGTGTATGCTTCCATACTAGATAAAATATCTTTTCTAAACATTCTTACTCAAAATAAAGTATCAAAAGATCGTTGTTATCCCATGTGTATCACATATTACAGACGTTTTTCCGAGATGACACTTTGTTATGTTCGTCCGACTTCGTAGTTTGGTCAATATCTCATCAATCAGAACTTTGTTTTCAGTGAAATTAGTTTTATTGTGACTCTAACTCGCTATATAATAGGGGAGTAATGTTAATAAAATATTTATTTTTGGAACCAAAAACCACAATTTTCCGTGATGGTGCCCCTTTTAGCTTCAACCAATTATGTTGTTTTTTGAATTTCTCCTAAATCGGAACTCTTTTTTCGATGAAATAAATTTTGTATGCATCCGTACTAGATAAAATATCTTTTATAAACATTCTTACTCAAAATAAAGTATCAAAAGATCGTTGTTATCCCATGTGTATCACATATTACAGACGTTTTTCCGAGATGACACTTTGTTATGTTCGTCGGACTTCGTAGTTTGGTCAATATCTCATCAATCAGAACTTTGTTTTTAGTGAAATTAGTTTTATTGTGACTCTAACTCGCTATATAATAGGGTAGTAATGTTAATAATATATATATTTTTGGAACCAAAATCCACAATTTTCCGTGATGGTCCCTTTTAGCTTCGACCAATTCTGTTGTTTTATGAATTTCTCCTAAATCGGAACTCTTTTTTCGAAGAAATAATTTGTGTATGCTTCCATACTAGATCAAATATCTTTTCTAAACATTCTTACTCAAAATACAGTATCAAATGAGCATTGTTATCCCATGTATATCAGATATTATAGACATTTTTGCGAGATGACACTTTCTTAGGTTCGTGTGACTTCGTTGTTTTGTCAATATCTCATCACTCACAACTTTGTTTTCTGTGAAATTAGTTTTATTGTGATTCTAACTCACTATATATTAAGGAGTAATGTTAATATAATATATATTTTTGGAACCAAAATTCAGTATTTTTCGTGATGGTACCCCTTTGAGTTTAGACCAATTTTGTTGTTTTTTTAATTTCTCCTAAATCGGAACTTTGTTTTCAATGATATAAATTTTGTATGCTTCAGTACTAGATCAAATATATTTTCTAAACATTCTTACTCAAAATACAGTATCAAATGAGCATTGTTATCCCATGCGTAACAGATATTACCGACATTTTTCCGAGATGGTACCTTCCTAGGTTCGTCCGACTTCGTAGTTTGGTCAATATCTCATCACTCAAAACTTTGTTTTCAGTGAAATTAGATTTATTGTGATTCTAACTCGCTATATAATATGGGATTAATTTTAATATAATATATATTTTTGGAACCAAAGTCCACAATTTTCTGTGATGGTACACCTTTTAGCTTCAACCAATTCTGTTGTTTTTTGAATTTCTCCTAAATCGGAACTCTGTTTTCGATGAAATAAATTTTGTATGCTTCCATACTAGAAATAATATATTTTATAAACATTATTACTCAAAATAAAGTATCAAATGATCGTTGGTATCCCATGTGTATCAGATATTACATACGTTTTTTCCGAGATGACACTTTCTTATGTTCGTTCGACTTCGTAGTTTGGTCAATATCTCATCACTCAAAACTTTGTTTTCAGTGATATTAGTTTTATTGTGATTCCAACTCGCTATATAATAGGGGAGTAATATTAATAAAATATATATTTTTGGAACCAAAATCCACAATTTTTCGTGATGGTACCCCTTTTAGCTTCAACCAATTCTGTTGTTTTTTAAATTTCTCCTAAATCGGAACTCTTTTTTCGATGAAATAAATTTTGTATGCTTCCATACCAGATAGAATATCTGTTATAAACATTCTTACTCAAAATATAGTACCAAATGAGCGTTCTTATCCCATGTATATCAGATATTACCGACATTTTTCCGGGACGGTACTTTCTTAGGTTCGTCTGACTTCACAGTTTTATCAATATCTCATCACTAACAACTTTGTTTTTAGTGAAATTAGCTTTATTGTGATTCTAACTCCCTATATATTAGGGGAGTAATGTTAATATAATATATGTTTTTGGAATCAAAATCCACTATTTTCCGTGATGGTACCCCTTTGAGTTTCAGCCAATTTTGTAGTTTTTTGAATTTCTACTAAATCTGAACTCTGTTTTCGAAGAAATAAATTGTGTATGCTTCCATACTAGATAAAATATCTTTTCTAAACATTCTTACTCAAAATAAAGTATCAAAAGATCGTTGTTATCCCATGTGTATCACATATTACAGACGTTTTTCCGAGATGACACTTTGTTATGGTCGTCGGACTTCGTAGTTTGGTCAATATCTCATCAATCAGAACTTTGTTTTTAGTTAAATTAGTTTTATTGTGACTCTAACTCGCTATATAATAGGGGAGTAATGTTAATAAAATATTTATTTTTGGAACCAAAAACCACAATTTTCCGTGATGGTGCCCCTTTTAGTTTCAACCAATTATGTTGTTTTTTGAATTTCTCCTAAATCGGAACTCTTTTTTCGATGAAATAAATTTTGTATGCTTCCGTATTAGATAAAATATATTTTATAAACATTCTTACTCAAAATAAAGTCTCAAATGATCGTTGTTATCCCATGTGTAATAGATATTACAGACGTTTTTCCGAGATGACACTTTCTTACGTTAGTTCGACTTCGTAGTTTTGTAAATATCTCATCACTCACAACTTTGTTTTCAGTGAAATTAGTTTTATTGTGATTATAACTCACTATATATTAAGGAGTAATGTTAATATAATATATATTTTTGGAACCAAAATTCAGTATTTTCTGTGATGGTACCCATTTGAGTTTAGACCAATTTTGTTGTTTTTTCAATTTCTCCTAAATCGGAACTCTGTTTTCAATCATATAAATTTTGTATGCTTTAGTACTAGATCAAATATATTTTCTAAACATTCTTACTCAAAATACGGTATTAAATGAGCATTGTTATCCCATGCATATCAGATATTACCGACATTTTTCCGAGATGGTACCTTCCTAGGTTCGTCCGACTTCGTAGTTTGGTCAATATCTCATCACTCAAAACTTTGTTTTCAGTGAAATTAGATTTATTGTGATTCTAACTCGCTATATAATATGGGATTAATTTTAATATAATATATATTTTTGGAACCAAAGTCCACAATTTTCTGTGATGGTACACCTTTTAGCTTCAACCAATTCTGTTGTTTTTTGAATTTCTCCTAAATCGGAACTCTGTTTTCGATGAAATAAATTTTGTATGCTTCCATACTAGAAATAATATCTTTTATAAACATTATTACTCAAAATAAAGTATCAAATGATCGTTGGTATCCCATGTGTATCAGATATTACAGACGTTTTTCCGAGATGACACTTTCTTACGTTCGTTCGACTTCGTAGTTTGGTCAATATCTCATCACTCAAAACTTTGTTTTCAGTGATATTAGTTTTATTGTGATTCCAACTCGCTATATAATAGGGGAGTAATGTTAATAAAATATATATTTTTGGAACCAAAATCCACAATTTTCCGTGATGGTACCCCTTTTAGCTTCAACCAATTCTGTTGTTTTTTAAATTTCTCCTAAATCGGAACTCTTTTTTCGATGAAATAAATTTTGTATGCTTCCATACCAGATAGAATATCTGTTATAAACATTCTTACTCAAAATATAGTACCAAATGAGCGTTCTTATCCCATGTATATCAGATATTACCGACATTTTTCCGGGACGGTACTTTCTTAGGTTCGTCTGACTTCACAGTTTTATCAATATCTCATCACTAACAACTTTGTTTTTAGTGAAATTAGCTTTATTGTGATTCTAACTCCCTATATATTAGGGGAGTAATGTTAATATAATATATGTTTTTGGAATCAAAATCCACTATTTTCCGTGATGGTACCCCTTTGAGTTTCAGCCAATTTTGTAGTTTTTTGAATTTCTACTAAATCTGAACTCTGTTTTCGAAGAAATAAATTGTGTATGCTTCCATACTAGATAAAATATATTTTCTAAACATTCTTACTCAAAATAAAGTATCAAAAGATCGTTGTTATCCCATGTGTATCACATATTACAGACGTTTTTCCGAGATGACACTTTGTTATGGTCGTCGGACTTCGTAGTTTGGTCAATATCTCATCAATCAGAACTTTGTTTTTAGTTAAATTAGTTTTATTGTGACTCTAACTCGCTATATAATAGGGGAGTAATGTTAATAAAATATTTATTTTTGGAACCAAAAACCACAATTTTCCGTGATGGTGCCCCTTTTAGTTTCAACCAATTATGTTGTTTTTTGAATTTCTCCTAAATCGGAACTCTTTTTTCGATGAAATAAATTTTGTATGCTTCCGTATTAGATAAAATATATTTTATAAACATTCTTACTCAAAATAAAGTCTCAAATGATCGTTGTTATCCCATGTGTAATAGATATTACAGACGTTTTTCCGAGATGACACTTTCTTACGTTAGTTCGACTTCGTAGTTTTGTAAATATCTCATCACTCACAACTTTGTTTTCAGTGAAATTAGTTTTATTGTGATTATAACTCACTATATATTAAGGAGTAATGTTAATATAATATATATTTTTGGAACCAAAATTCAGTATTTTCTGTGATGGTACCCATTTGAGTTTAGACCAATTTTGTTGTTTTTTCAATTTCTCCTAAATCGGAACTCTGTTTTCAATCATATAAATTTTGTATGCTTTAGTACTAGATCAAATATATTTTCTAAACATTCTTACTCAAAATACGGTATTAAATGAGCATTGTTATCCCATGCATATCAGATATTACCGACATTTTTCCGAGATGGTACCTTCCTAGGTTCGTCCGACTTCGTAGTTTGGTCAATATCTCATCACTCAAAACTTTGTTTTCAGTGAAATTAGATTTATTGTGATTCTAACTCGCTATATAATATGGGATTAATTTTAATATAATATATATTTTTGGAACCAAAGTCCACAATTTTCTGTGATGGTACACCTTTTAGCTTCAACCAATTCTGTTGTTTTTTGAATTTCTCCTAAATCGGAACTCTGTTTTCGATGAAATAAATTTTGTATGCTTCCATACTAGAAATAATATCTTTTATAAACATTATTACTCAAAATAAAGTATCAAATGATCGTTGGTATCCCATGTGTATCAGATATTACAGACGTTTTTCCGAGATGACACTTTCTTACGTTCGTTCGACTTCGTAGTTTGGTCAATATCTCATCACTCAAAACTTTGTTTTCAGTGATATTAGTTTTATTGTGATTCCAACTCGCTATATAATAGGGGAGTAATGTTAATAAAATATATATTTTTGGAACCAAAATCCACAATTTTCCGTGATGGTACCCCTTTTAGCTTCAACCAATTCTGTTGTTTTTTAAATTTCTCCTAAATCGGAACTCTTTTTTCGATGAAATAAATTTTGTATGCTTCCATACCAGATAGAATATCTGTTATAAACATTCTTACTCAAAATATAGTACCAAATGAGCGTTCTTATCCCATGTATATCAGATATTACCGACATTTTTCCGGGACGGTACTTTCTTAGGTTCGTCTGACTTCACAGTTTTATCAATATCTCATCACTAACAACTTTGTTTTTAGTGAAATTAGCTTTATTGTGATTCTAACTCCCTATATATTAGGGGAGTAATGTTAATATAATATATGTTTTTGGAATCAAAATCCACTATTTTCCGTGATGGTACCCCTTTGAGTTTCAGCCAATTTTGTAGTTTTTTGAATTTCTACTAAATCTGAACTCTGTTTTCGAAGAAATAAATTGTGTATGCTTCCATACTAGATAAAATATCTTTTCTAAACATTCTTACTCAAAATAAAGTATCAAAAGATCGTTGTTATCCCATGTGTATCACATATTACAGACGTTTTTCCGAGATGACACTTTGTTATGTTCGTCGGACTTCGTAGTTTGGTCAATATCTCATCAATCAGAACTTTGTTTTTAGTGAAATTAGTTTTATTGTGACTCTAACTCGCTATATAATAGGGGAGTAATGTTAATAAAATATTTATTTTTGGAACCAAAAACCACAATTTTCCGTGATGGTGCCCCTTTTAGCTTCAACCAATTATGTTGTTTTTTGAATTTCTCCTAAATCGGAACTCTTTTTTCGATGAAATAAATTTTGTATGCTTCCGTATTAGATAAAATATATTTTATAAACATTCTTACTCAAAATAAAGTCTCAAATGATCGTTGTTATCCCATGTGTAATAGATATTACAGACGTTTTTCCGAGATGACACTTTCTTACGTTAGTTCGACTTCGTAGTTTTGTAAATATCTCATCACTCACAACTTTGTTTTCAGTGAAATTAGTTTTATTGTGATTATAACTCACTATATATTAAGGAGTAATGTTAATATAATATATATTTTTGGAACCAAAATTCAGTATTTTCTGTGATGGTACCCATTTGAGTTTAGACCAATTTTGTTGTTTTTTCAATTTCTCCTAAATCGGAACTCTGTTTTCAATCATATAAATTTTGTATGCTTTAGTACTAGATCAAATATATTTTCTAAACATTCTTACTCAAAATACGGTATTAAATGAGCATTGTTATCCCATGCATATCAGATATTACCGACATTTTTCCGAGATGGTACCTTCCTAGGTTCGTCCGACTTCGTAGTTTGGTCAATATCTCATCACTCAAAACTTTGTTTTCAGTGAAATTAGATTTATTGTGATTCTAACTCGCTATATAATATGGGATTAATTTTAATATAATATATATTTTTGGAACCAAAGTCCACAATTTTCTGTGATGGTACACCTTTTAGCTTCAACCAATTCTGTTGTTTTTTGAATTTCTCCTAAATCGGAACTCTGTTTTCGATGAAATAAATTTTGTATGCTTCCATACTAGAAATAATATATTTTATAAACATTATTACTCAAAATAAAGTATCAAATGATCGTTGGTATCCCATGTGTATCAGATATTACATACGTTTTTTCCGAGATGACACTTTCTTACGTTCGTTCGACTTCGTAGTTTGGTCAATATCTCATCACTCAAAACTTTGTTTTCAGTGATATTAGTTTTATTGTGATTCCAACTCGCTATATAATAGGGGAGTAATATTAATAAAATATATATTTTTGGAACCAAAATCCACAATTTTCCGTGATGGTACCCCTTTTAGCTTCAACCAATTCTGTTGTTTTTTAAATTTCTCCTAAATCGGAACTCTTTTTTCGATGAAATAAATTTTGTATGCTTCCATACCAGATAGAATATCTGTTATAAACATTCTTACTCAAAATATAGTACCAAATGAGCGTTCTTATCCCATGTATATCAGATATTACCGACATTTTTCCGGGACGGTACTTTCTTAGGTTCGTCTGACTTCACAGTTTTATCAATATCTCATCACTAACAACTTTGTTTTTAGTGAAATTAGCTTTATTGTGATTCTAACTCCCTATATATTAGGGGAGTAATGTTAATATAATATATGTTTTTGGAATCAAAATCCACTATTTTCCGTGATGGTACCCCTTTGAGTTTCAGCCAATTTTGTAGTTTTTTGAATTTCTACTAAATCTGAACTCTGTTTTCGAAGAAATAAATTGTGTATGCTTCCATACTAGATAAAATATATTTTCTAAACATTCTTACTCAAAATAAAGTATCAAAAGATCGTTGTTATCCCATGTGTATCACATATTACAGACGTTTTTCCGAGATGACACTTTGTTATGTTCGTCCGACTTCGTAGTTTGGTCAATATCTCATCAATCAGAACTTTGTTTTCAGTGAAATTAGTTTTATTGTGACTCTAACTCGCTATATAATAGGGGAGTAATGTAATAAAATATTTATTTTTGGAACCAAAAACCACAATTTTCCGTGATGGTGCCCCTTTTAGCTTCAACCAATTATGTTGTTTTTTGAATTTCTCCTAAATCGGAACTCTTTTTTCGATGAAATAAATTTTGTATGCATCCGTACTAGATAAAATATCTTTTATAAACATTCTTACTCAAAATAAAGTATCAAAAGATCGTTGTTATCCCATGTGTATCACATATTACAGACGTTTTTCCGAGATGACACTTTGTTATGTTCGTCGGACTTCGTAGTTTGGTCAATATCTCATCAATCAGAACTTTGTTTTTAGTGAAATTAGTTTTATTGTGACTCTAACTCGCTATATAATAGGGTAGTAATGTTAATAATATATATATTTTTGGAACCAAAATCCACAATTTTCCGTGATGGTCCCTTTTAGCTTCGACCAATTCTGTTGTTTTATGAATTTCTCCTAAATCGGAACTCTTTTTTCGAAGAAATAATTTGTGTATGCTTCCATACTAGATCAAATATCTTTTCTAAACATTCTTACTCAAAATACAGTATCAAATGAGCATTGTTATCCCATGTATATCAGATATTATAGACATTTTTGCGAGATGACACTTTCTTAGGTTCGTGTGACTTCGTTGTTTTGTCAATATCTCATCACTCACAACTTTGTTTTCTGTGAAATTAGTTTTATTGTGATTCTAACTCACTATATATTAAGGAGTAATGTTAATATAATATATATTTTTGGAACCAAAATTCAGTATTTTTCGTGATGGTACCCCTTTGAGTTTAGACCAATTTTGTTTTTTTTTTAATTTCTCCTAAATCGGAACTTTGTTTTCAATGATATAAATTTTGTATGCTTCAGTACTAGATCAAATATATTTTCTAAACATTCTTACTCAAAATACAGTATCAAATGAGCATTGTTATCCCATGCGTAACAGATATTACCGACATTTTTCCGAGATGGTACCTTCCTAGGTTCGTCCGACTTCGTAGTTTGGTCAATATCTCATCACTCAAAACTTTGTTTTCAGTGAAATTAGATTTATTGTGATTCTAACTCGCTATATAATATGGGATTAATTTTAATATAATATATATTTTTGGAACCAAAGTCCACAATTTTCTGTGATGGTACACCTTTTAGCTTCAACCAATTCTGTTGTTTTTTGAATTTCTCCTAAATCGGAACTCTGTTTTCGATGAAATAAATTTTGTATGCTTCCATACTAGAAATAATATATTTTATAAACATTATTACTCAAAATAAAGTATCAAATGATCGTTGGTATCCCATGTGTATCAGATATTACATACGTTTTTTTCCGAGATGACACTTTCTTACGTTCGTTCGACTTCGTAGTTTGGTCAATATCTCATCACTCAAAACTTTGTTTTCAGTGATATTAGTTTTATTGTGATTCCAACTCGCTATATAATAGGGGAGTAATATTAATAAAATATATATTTTTGGAACCAAAATCCACAATTTTTCGTGATGGTACCCCTTTTAGCTTCAACCAATTCTGTTGTTTTTTAAATTTCTCCTAAATCGGAACTCTTTTTTCGATGAAATAAATTTTGTATGCTTCCATACCAGATAGAATATCTGTTATAAACATTCTTACTCAAAATATAGTACCACATGAGCGTTCTTATCCCATGTATATCAGATATTACCGACATTTTTCCGGGACGGTACTTTCTTAGGTTCGTCTGACTTCACAGTTTTATCAATATCTCATCACTAACAACTTTGTTTTTAGTGAAATTAGCTTTATTGTGATTCTAACTCCCTATATATTAGGGGAGTAATGTTAATATAATATATGTTTTTGGAATCAAAATCCACTATTTTCCGTGATGGTACCCCTTTGAGTTTCAGCCAATTTTGTAGTTTTTTGAATTTCTACTAAATCTGAACTCTGTTTTCGAAGAAATAAATTGTGTATGCTTCCATACTAGATAAAATATCTTTTCTAAACATTCTTACTCAAAATAAAGTATCAAATGATCGTTGTTATCCCATGTGTATCACATATTACAGACGTTTTTCCGAGATGACACTTTGTTATGTTCGTCGGACTTCGTAGTTTGGTCAATATCTCATCAATCAGAACTTTGTTTTTAGTGAAATTAGTTTTATTGTGACTCTAACTCGCTATATAATAAGGGAGTAATGTTAATAAAATATTTATTTTTGGAACCAAAATCCACAATTTTCGGTGATGGTGCCCCTTTTAGCTTCAACCAATTATGTTGTTTTTTGAATTTCTCCTAAATCGGAACTCTTTTTTCGATGAAATAAATTTTGTATGCATCCGTACTAGATAAAATATCTTTTATAAACATTCTTACTCAAAATAAAGTATCAAATGATCGTTGTTATCCCATGTGTATCACATATTACAGACGTTTTCCGAGATGACACTTTCTTACGTTCGTCCGACTTCGTAGTTTTGTCAATATCTCATCACTCATAGCTTTGTTTACAGTGAAATTAGTTTTATTATGGTTCTAACTCACTATATATTAAGGAGTAATGTTAATAAAATATATATTTTTGGAACCAAAATTCAGTATTTTTCGTGATGGTACCCCTTTGAGTTTAGACCAATTTTGTTGTTTTTTTAATTTCTCCTAAATCGGAACTTTGTTTTCAATGATATAAATTTTGTATGCTTCAGTACTAGATCAAATATCTTTTCTAAACATTCTTACTCAAAATACAGTATCAAATGAGCATTGTTATCCCATGCATAACAGATATTACCGACATTTTTCCGAGATGGTACCTTCCTAGGTTCGTCCGACTTCGTAGTTTGGTCAATATCTCGTCACTTAGAACTTTGTTTTCAGTGAAATTAGTATTATTATGATTCTAACTCGCTATATAATAGGGGAGTATTGTTAATAATATATATATTTTTGGAACCAAAATCCACAATTTTCCGTGATGGTCCCTTTTAGCTTCGACCAATTCTGTTGTTTTATGAATTTCTCCTAAATCGGAACTCTTTTTTCGATGAAATAATTCGTGTATGCTTCCATACTAGATAAAATATCTTTTATAAACATTCTTACTCAAAATACAGTATCAAATGAGCGTTTATATCCCATGTGTATCAGATATTATAGACATTTTTGCGAGATGACACTTTCTTACGTTCGTTCGACTTCGTAGTTTTGTCAATATCTCATCACCCACAACTTTGTTTTCAGTGAAATTAGTTTGATTGTGATTCTAACTCACTATATATTAAGGATTAATGTTAATATAATATATATTTTTGGAACCAAAATTCAGTATTTTCCGTGATGCCCTTTGAGTTTAGACCAATTTTGTTGATTTTTGAATTTCTCCTAAATCAGAACTCTGTTTTCAATGATATAAATTTTGTATGCTTCAGTACTAGATCAAATATCTTTTCTAAACATTCTTACTCAAAATACCGTATCAAATGAGCATTGTTATCCCATGCATAACAGATATTACCGACATTTTTCCGAGATGGTACCTTCCTAAGTTCGTCCGACTTCGTAGTTTGGTCAATATCTCGTCACTCAGAACTTTGTTTTCAGTCAAATTAGTTTTATTGTGATTCTAACTCGCTATATAATAGGGGAGTAATGTTAATAATATATATATTTTTGGAACCAAAATCCACAATTTTCCGTGATGGTCCCTTTTAGCTTCGACCAATTCTGTTGTTTTCTGAATTTCTCCTAAATCGAAACTCTTTTTTCGATGAAATAATTTGTGTATGCTTCCATACTAGATAAAATATCTTTTCTAAACATTCTTACTCAAAATACAGTATCAAATGAGCGTTGTTATCCCATGTGTATCAGATATTATAGACATTTTTGCGAGATGACACTTTCTTAGGTTCGTGTGACTTCGTTGTTTTGTCAATATCTCATCACTCACAACTTTGTTTTCTGTGAAATTAGTTTTATTGTGATTCTAACTCACTATATATTAAGGAGTAATGTTAATATAATATATATTTTTGGAACCAAAATTCAGTATTTTTCGTGATGGTACCCCTTTGAGTTTAGACCAATTTTGTTGTTTTTTTAATTTCTCCTAAATCGGAACTTTGTTTTCAATGATATAAATTTTGTATGCTTCAGTACTAGATCAAATATCTTTTCTAAACATTCTTACTCAAAATACAGTATCAAATGAGCATTGTTATCCCATGCATAACAGATATTACCGACATTTTTCCGAGTTGGTACCTTCCTAGGTTCGTCCGACTTCGTAGTTTGGTCAATATCTCGTCACTCAGAACTTTGTTTTCAGTCAAATTAGTTTTATTTTGATTCTAACTCGCTATATAATAGGGGAGTAATGTTAATAATATATATATTTTTGGAACCAAAATCCACAATTTTCCGTGATGGTCCCTTTTAGCTTCGACCAATTCTGTTGTTTTATGAATTTCTCCTAAATCGGAACTCTTTTTTCGATGAAATAATTCGTGTATGCTTCCATACTAGATAAAATATCTTTTCTAAACATTCTTACTCAAAATACAGTATCAAATGAGCGTTTATATCCCATGTGTATCAGATATTATAGACATTTTTGCGAGATGACACTTTCTTACGTTCGTCCGACTTCGTAGTTTTGTCAATATCTCATCACTCATAACTTTGTTTACAGTGAAATTAGTTTTATTATGGTTCTAACTCACTATATATTAAGGAGTAATGTTAATATAATATATATTTTTGGAACCAAAATTCAGTATTTTTCGTGATGGTACCCCTTTGAGTTTAGACCAATTTTGTTGTTTTTTTAATTTCTCCTAAATCGGAACTTTGTTTTCAATGATATAAATTTTGTATGCTTCAGTACTAGATCAAATATCTTTTCTAAACATTCTTACTCAAAATACCGTATCAAATGAGCATTGTTATCCCATGCATAACAGATATTACCGACATTTTTCCGAGTTGGTACCTTCCTAGGTTCGTCCGACTTCGTAGTTTGGTCAATATCTCGTCACTCAGAACTTTGTTTTCAGTCAAATTAGTTTTATTTTGATTCTAACTCGCTATATAATAGGGGAGTAATGTTAATAATATATATATTTTTGGAACCAAAATCCACAATTTTCCGTGATGGTCCCTTTTAGCTTCGACCAATTCTGTTGTTTTATGAATTTCTCCTAAATCGGAACTCTTTTTTCGATGAAATAATTCGTGTATGCTTCCATACTAGATAAAATATCTTTTCTAAACATTCTTACTCAAAATACAGTATCAAATGAGCGTTTATATCCCATGTGTATCAGATATTATAGACATTTTTGCGAGATGACACTTTCTTACGTTCGTCCGACTTCGTAGTTTTGTCAATATCTCATCACTCATAACTTTGTTTACAGTGAAATTAGTTTTATTATGGTTCTAACTCACTATATATTAAGGAGTAATGTTAATATAATATATATTTTTGGAACCAAAATTCAGTATTTTTCGTGATGGTACCCCTTTGAGTTTAGACCAATTTTGTTGTTTTTTTAATTTCTCCTAAATCGGAACTTTGTTTTCAATGATATAAATTTTGTATGCTTCAGTACTAGATCAAATATCTTTTCTAAACATTCTTACTCAAAATACCGTATCAAATGAGCATTGTTATCCCATGCATAACAGATATTACCGACATTTTTCCGAGATGGTACCTTCCTAGGTTCGTCCGACTTCGTAGTTTGGTCAATATCTCGTCACTCAGAACTTTGTTTTCATTCAAATTAGTTTTATTGTGATTCTAACTCGCTATATAATAGGGTAGTAATGTTAATAATATATATATTTTTGGAACCAAAATCCACAATTTTCCGTGATGGTCCCTTTTAGCTTCGACCAATTTTGTTGTTTTTTTAATTTCTCCTAAATCGGAACTCTTTTTTCGATGAAATAATTTGTGTATGCTTCCATACTAGATAAAATATCTTTTCTAAACATTCTTACTCAAAATACAGTATCAAATGAGCGTTGTTATCCCATGTGTATCAGATATTATAGACATTTTTGCGAGATGACACTTTCTTAGGTTCGTGTGACTTCGTTGTTTTGTCAATATCTCATCACTCACAACTTTGTTTTCTGTGAAATTAGTTTTATTGTGATTCTAACTCACTATATATTAAGGAGTAATGTTAATATAATATATATTTTTGGAACCAAAATTCAGTATTTTTCGTGATGGTACCCCTTTGAGTTTAGACCAATTTTGTTGTTTTTTTAATTTCTCCTAAATCGGAACTTTGTTTTCAATGATATAAATTTTGTATGCTTCAGTACTAGATCAAATATCTTTTCTAAACATTCTTACTCAAAATACAGTATCAAATGAGCATTGTTATCCCATGCATAACAGATATTACCGACATTTTTCCGAGTTGGTACCTTCCTAGGTTCGTCCGACTTCGTAGTTTGGTCAATATCTCGTCACTCAGAACTTTGTTTTCAGTCAAATTAGTTTTATTTTGATTCTAACTCGCTATATAATAGGGGAGTAATGTTAATAATATATATATTTTTGGAACCAAAATCCACAATTTTCCGTGATGGTCCCTTTTAGCTTCGACCAATTCTGTTGTTTTATGAATTTCTCCTAAATCGGAACTCTTTTTTCGATGAAATAATTCGTGTATGCTTCCATACTAGATAAAATATCTTTTCTAAACATTCTTACTCAAAATACAGTATCAAATGAGCGTTTATATCCCATGTGTATCAGATATTATAGACATTTTTGCGAGATGACACTTTCTTACGTTCGTCCGACTTCGTAGTTTTGTCAATATCTCATCACTCATAACTTTGTTTACAGTGAAATTAGTTTTATTATGGTTCTAACTCACTATATATTAAGGAGTAATGTTAATATAATATATATTTTTGGAACCAAAATTCAGTATTTTTCGTGATGGTACCCCTTTGAGTTTAGACCAATTTTGTTGTTTTTTTAATTTCTCCTAAATCGGAACTTTGTTTTCAATGATATAAATTTTGTATGCTTCAGTACTAGATCAAATATCTTTTCTAAACATTCTTACTCAAAATACCGTATCAAATGAGCATTGTTATCCCATGCATAACAGATATTACCGACATTTTTCCGAGTTGGTACCTTCCTAGGTTCGTCCGACTTCGTAGTTTGGTCAATATCTCGTCACTCAGAACTTTGTTTTCAGTCAAATTAGTTTTATTTTGATTCTAACTCGCTATATAATAGGGGAGTAATGTTAATAATATATATATTTTTGGAACCAAAATCCACAATTTTCCGTGATGGTCCCTTTTAGCTTCGACCAATTCTGTTGTTTTATGAATTTCTCCTAAATCGGAACTCTTTTTTCGATGAAATAATTCGTGTATGCTTCCATACTAGATAAAATATCTTTTCTAAACATTCTTACTCAAAATACAGTATCAAATGAGCGTTTATATCCCATGTGTATCAGATATTATAGACATTTTTGCGAGATGACACTTTCTTACGTTCGTCCGACTTCGTAGTTTTGTCAATATCTCATCACTCATAACTTTGTTTACAGTGAAATTAGTTTTATTATGGTTCTAACTCACTATATATTAAGGAGTAATGTTAATATAATATATATTTTTGGAACCAAAATTCAGTATTTTTCGTGATGGTACCCCTTTGAGTTTAGACCAATTTTGTTGTTTTTTTAATTTCTCCTAAATCGGAACTTTGTTTTCAATGATATAAATTTTGTATGCTTCAGTACTAGATCAAATATCTTTTCTAAACATTCTTACTCAAAATACCGTATCAAATGAGCATTGTTATCCCATGCATAACAGATATTACCGACATTTTTCCGAGATGGTACCTTCCTAGGTTCGTCCGACTTCGTAGTTTGGTCAATATCTCGTCACTCAGAACTTTGTTTTCATTCAAATTAGTTTTATTGTGATTCTAACTCGCTATATAATAGGGTAGTAATGTTAATAATATATATATTTTTGGAACCAAAATCCACAATTTTCCGTGATGGTCCCTTTTAGCTTCGACCAATTCTGTTGTTTTCTGAATTTCTCCTAAATCGAAACTCTTTTTTCGATGAAATAATTTGTGTATGCTTCCATACTAGATAAAATATCTTTTCTAAACATTCTTACTCAAAATACAGTATCAAATGAGCGTTGTTATCCCATGTGTATCAGATATTATAGACATTTTTGCGAGATGACACTTTCTTAGGTTCGTGTGACTTCGTTGTTTTGTCAATATCTCATCACTCACAACTTTGTTTTCTGTGAAATTAGTTTTATTGTGATTCTAACTCACTATATATTAAGGAGTAATGTTAATATAATATATATTTTTGGAACCAAAATTCAGTATTTTTCGTGATGGTACCCCTTTGAGTTTAGACCAATTTTGTTGTTTTTTTAATTTCTCCTAAATCGGAACTTTGTTTTCAATGATATAAATTTTGTATGCTTCAGTACTAGATCAAATATCTTTTCTAAACATTCTTACTCAAAATACAGTATCAAATGAGCATTGTTATCCCATGCATAACAGATATTACCGACATTTTTCCGAGTTGGTACCTTCCTAGGTTCGTCCGACTTCGTAGTTTGGTCAATATCTCGTCACTCAGAACTTTGTTTTCAGTCAAATTAGTTTTATTTTGATTCTAACTCGCTATATAATAGGGGAGTAATGTTAATAATATATATATTTTTGGAACCAAAATCCACAATTTTCCGTGATGGTCCCTTTTAGCTTCGACCAATTCTGTTGTTTTATGAATTTCTCCTAAATCGGAACTCTTTTTTCGATGAAATAATTCGTGTATGCTTCCATACTAGATAAAATATCTTTTCTAAACATTCTTACTCAAAATACAGTATCAAATGAGCGTTTATATCCCATGTGTATCAGATATTATAGACATTTTTGCGAGATGACACTTTCTTACGTTCGTCCGACTTCGTAGTTTTGTCAATATCTCATCACTCATAACTTTGTTTACAGTGAAATTAGTTTTATTATGGTTCTAACTCACTATATATTAAGGAGTAATGTTAATATAATATATATTTTTGGAACCAAAATTCAGTATTTTTCGTGATGGTACCCCTTTGAGTTTAGACCAATTTTGTTGTTTTTTTAATTTCTCCTAAATCGGAACTTTGTTTTCAATGATATAAATTTTGTATGCTTCAGTACTAGATCAAATATCTTTTCTAAACATTCTTACTCAAAATACCGTATCAAATGAGCATTGTTATCCCATGCATAACAGATATTACCGACATTTTTCCGAGTTGGTACCTTCCTAGGTTCGTCCGACTTCGTAGTTTGGTCAATATCTCGTCACTCAGAACTTTGTTTTCAGTCAAATTAGTTTTATTTTGATTCTAACTCGCTATATAATAGGGGAGTAATGTTAATAATATATATATTTTTGGAACCAAAATCCACAATTTTCCGTGATGGTCCCTTTTAGCTTCGACCAATTCTGTTGTTTTATGAATTTCTCCTAAATCGGAACTCTTTTTTCGATGAAATAATTCGTGTATGCTTCCATACTAGATAAAATATCTTTTCTAAACATTCTTACTCAAAATACAGTATCAAATGAGCGTTTATATCCCATGTGTATCAGATATTATAGACATTTTTGCGAGATGACACTTTCTTACGTTCGTCCGACTTCGTAGTTTTGTCAATATCTCATCACTCATAACTTTGTTTACAGTGAAATTAGTTTTATTATGGTTCTAACTCACTATATATTAAGGAGTAATGTTAATATAATATATATTTTTGGAACCAAAATTCAGTATTTTTCGTGATGGTACCCCTTTGAGTTTAGACCAATTTTGTTGTTTTTTTAATTTCTCCTAAATCGGAACTTTGTTTTCAATGATATAAATTTTGTATGCTTCAGTACTAGATCAAATATCTTTTCTAAACATTCTTACTCAAAATACCGTATCAAATGAGCATTGTTATCCCATGCATAACAGATATTACCGACATTTTTCCGAGTTGGTACCTTCCTAGGTTCGTCCGACTTCGTAGTTTGGTCAATATCTCGTCACTCAGAACTTTGTTTTCAGTCAAATTAGTTTTATTTTGATTCTAACTCGCTATATAATAGGGGAGTAATGTTAATAATATATATATTTTTGGAACCAAAATCCACAATTTTCCGTGATGGTCCCTTTTAGCTTCGACCAATTCTGTTGTTTTATGAATTTCTCCTAAATCGGAACTCTTTTTTCGATGAAATAATTCGTGTATGCTTCCATACTAGATAAAATATCTTTTCTAAACATTCTTACTCAAAATACAGTATCAAATGAGCGTTTATATCCCATGTGTATCAGATATTATAGACATTTTTGCGAGATGACACTTTCTTACGTTCGTCCGACTTCGTAGTTTTGTCAATATCTCATCACTCATAACTTTGTTTACAGTGAAATTAGTTTTATTATGGTTCTAACTCACTATATATTAAGGAGTAATGTTAATATAATATATATTTTTGGAACCAAAATTCAGTATTTTTCGTGATGGTACCCCTTTGAGTTTAGACCAATTTTGTTGTTTTTTTAATTTCTCCTAAATCGGAACTTTGTTTTCAATGATATAAATTTTGTATGCTTCAGTACTAGATCAAATATCTTTTCTAAACATTCTTACTCAAAATACCGTATCAAATGAGCATTGTTATCCCATGCATAACAGATATTACCGACATTTTTCCGAGATGGTACCTTCCTAGGTTCGTCCGACTTCGTAGTTTGGTCAATATCTCGTCACTCAGAACTTTGTTTTCATTCAAATTAGTTTTATTGTGATTCTAACTCGCTATATAATAGGGTAGTAATGTTAATAATATATATATTTTTGGAACCAAAATCCACAATTTTCCGTGATGGTCCCTTTTAGCTTCGACCAATTCTGTTGTTTTATGAATTTCTCCTAAATCGGAACTCTTTTTTCGATGAAATAATTTGTGTATGCTTCCATACTAGATAAAATATCTTTTCTAAACATTCTTACTCAAAATACAGTATCAAATGAGCGTTGTTATCCCATGTGTATCAGATATTATAGACATTTTTGCGAGATGACACTTTCTTAGGTTCGTGTGACTTCGTTGTTTTGTCAATATCTCATCACTCACAACTTTGTTTTCTGTGAAATTAGTTTTATTGTGATTCTAACTCACTATATATTAAGGAGTAATGTTAATATAATATATATTTTTGGAACCAAAATTCAGTATTTTTCGTGATGGTACCCCTTTGAGTTTAGACCAATTTTGTTGTTTTTTTAATTTCTCCTAAATCGGAACTTTGTTTTCAATGATATAAATTTTGTATGCTTCAGTACTAGATCAAATATCTTTTCTAAACATTCTTACTCAAAATACCGTATCAAATGAGCATTGTTATCCCATGCATAACAGATATTACCGACATTTTTCCGAGTTGGTACCTTCCTAGGTTCGTCCGACTTCGTAGTTTGGTCAATATCTCGTCACTCAGAACTTTGTTTTCAGTCAAATTAGTTTTATTTTGATTCTAACTCGCTATATAATAGGGGAGTAATGTTAATAATATATATATTTTTGGAACCAAAATCCACAATTTTCCGTGATGGTCCCTTTTAGCTTCGACCAATTCTGTTGTTTTATGAATTTCTCCTAAATCGGAACTCTTTTTTCGATGAAATAATTCGTGTATGCTTCCATACTAGATAAAATATCTTTTCTAAACATTCTTACTCAAAATACAGTATCAAATGAGCGTTTATATCCCATGTGTATCAGATATTATAGACATTTTTGCGAGATGACACTTTCTTACGTTCGTCCGACTTCGTAGTTTTGTCAATATCTCATCACTCATAACTTTGTTTACAGTGAAATTAGTTTTATTATGGTTCTAACTCACTATATATTAAGGAGTAATGTTAATATAATATATATTTTTGGAACCAAAATTCAGTATTTTTCGTGATGGTACCCCTTTGAGTTTAGACCAATTTTGTTGTTTTTTTAATTTCTCCTAAATCGGAACTTTGTTTTCAATGATATAAATTTTGTATGCTTCAGTACTAGATCAAATATCTTTTCTAAACATTCTTACTCAAAATACCGTATCAAATGAGCATTGTTATCCCATGCATAACAGATATTACCGACATTTTTCCGAGATGGTACCTTCCTAGGTTCGTCCGACTTCGTAGTTTGGTCAATATCTCGTCACTCAGAACTTTGTTTTCATTCAAATTAGTTTTATTGTGATTCTAACTCGCTATATAATAGGGTAGTAATGTTAATAATATATATATTTTTGGAACCAAAATCCACAATTTTCCGTGATGGTCCCTTTTAGCTTCGACCAATTCTGTTGTTTTATGAATTTCTCCTAAATCGGAACTCTTTTTTCGATGAAATAATTTGTGTATGCTTCCATACTAGATAAAATATCTTTTCTAAACATTCTTACTCAAAATACAGTATCAAATGAGCGTTGTTATCCCATGTGTATCAGATATTATAGACATTTTTGCGAGATGACACTTTCTTAGGTTCGTGTGACTTCGTTGTTTTGTCAATATCTCATCACTCACAACTTTGTTTTCTGTGAAATTAGTTTTATTGTGATTCTAACTCACTATATATTAAGGAGTAATGTTAATATAATATATATTTTTGGAACCAAAATTCAGTATTTTTCGTGATGGTACCCCTTTGAGTTTAGACCAATTTTGTTGTTTTTTTAATTTCTCCTAAATCGGAACTTTGTTTTCAATGATATAAATTTTGTATGCTTCAGTACTAGATCAAATATCTTTTCTAAACATTCTTACTCAAAATACAGTATCAAATGAGCATTGTTATCCCATGCATAACAGATATTACCGACATTTTTCCGAGTTGGTACCTTCCTAGGTTCGTCCGACTTCGTAGTTTGGTCAATATCTCGTCACTCAGAACTTTGTTTTCAGTCAAATTAGTTTTATTTTGATTCTAACTCGCTATATAATAGGGGAGTAATGTTAATAATATATATATTTTTGGAACCAAAATCCACAATTTTCCGTGATGGTCCCTTTTAGCTTCGACCAATTCTGTTGTTTTATGAATTTCTCCTAAATCGGAACTCTTTTTTCGATGAAATAATTCGTGTATGCTTCCATACTAGATAAAATATCTTTTCTAAACATTCTTACTCAAAATACAGTATCAAATGAGCGTTTATATCCCATGTGTATCAGATATTATAGACATTTTTGCGAGATGACACTTTCTTACGTTCGTCCGACTTCGTAGTTTTGTCAATATCTCATCACTCATAACTTTGTTTACAGTGAAATTAGTTTTATTATGGTTCTAACTCACTATATATTAAGGAGTAATGTTAATATAATATATATTTTTGGAACCAAAATTCAGTATTTTTCGTGATGGTACCCCTTTGAGTTTAGACCAATTTTGTTGTTTTTTTAATTTCTCCTAAATCGGAACTTTGTTTTCAATGATATAAATTTTGTATGCTTCAGTACTAGATCAAATATCTTTTCTAAACATTCTTACTCAAAATACCGTATCAAATGAGCATTGTTATCCCATGCATAACAGATATTACCGACATTTTTCCGAGATGGTACCTTCCTAGGTTCGTCCGACTTCGTAGTTTGGTCAATATCTCGTCACTCAGAACTTTGTTTTCATTCAAATTAGTTTTATTGTGATTCTAACTCGCTATATAATAGGGTAGTAATGTTAATAATATATATATTTTTGGAACCAAAATCCACAATTTTCCGTGATGGTCCCTTTTAGCTTCGACCAATTCTGTTGTTTTATGAATTTCTCCTAAATCGGAACTCTTTTTTCGATGAAATAAATTTAGTATGCTTCCATACTAGATAAATTATATTTTCTAAACATTCTTACTCAAAATATAGTATCAAATGAGCGTTCTTATCCCATGTATATCAGATATTACCGACTCTGAGATGGTACTTTCTTAGGTTCATCCGACTTCGTAGTTTTGTCTTTCTCATCACTCACAACTTTGTTTTCAGTGAAATTAGTTTTATTATGATTCTATATCGCTATATATTAGGGGAGTAATGTTTATATAATATATATTTTGGAATCAATATCCACCCTTTCAATTTCGACCAAATTTGTTGTTTTTTGAATTTCTCGTAAATCGAAACTCGGTTTTCGATGAAATAAATTTTGTATGCTTCCATACAAGATAAAATATATTTTCTAAACATTCTTACTCAAGATAAAGTATCAAATGATCGTTGTTATCCCATGTGTATCAAATATTACAGACGTTTTTCCGAGATGACACTTTTTTACGTTCGTCCGACTTCGTAGTTTTGTCAATATCTCATCACTCACAACTTTTTTTTTAGTGAAATTTGTTTTATTGTGATTATAACTCACTATATATTAAGGAGTAATGTTAATATAATATATATTTTTGGAACCAAAATTTAGTATTTTCCGTGATGGTACCCCTTTGAGTTTAGACCAATTTTGTTGATTTTTGATTTTCTCCTAAATCGGAACTCTGTTTTCAATGATATAAATTTTGTATGCTTTAGTACTAGATCAAATATCTTTAAAGGGGCACCATCACGGAAAATAAGTGATTTGGGGTGTGAAATAAGAAGTGATGTAAATATTACTAGGATCGTATATGTCAATTAAGAATGCGAATAAAATTAGTTTTGGTGAAATTAGAGTCTCGAGTGAGAAGATATTGAAAAACTATGAAATTGATGTAAATGTAAAAGGGTATCATCACGGAATATAGGTGATTTGGGGTGTTCAATAAGAAATAATCTTAATGTTACTACAATCATATATGTTTAGTAAGAATGCAAATAAAACTAATTTCAGCGAAACTGGAGTTCTTAGTGAGGAGATATTGAAAAACTATGAAATCGATGTAAACTTAGTTTTGGTGAATTCGGAGTTCTGAGTGAGAAGATATTGAAAAACGTATATCCAAGTGTTGGGTATCGATAGTGACAACCCAGTAAGAAAATGCCTTGAAGACCCAATAACTATAGAGGGGGTAAACCCATGACATCCGAACCGTGTCGGCCCAAGTACAAGCCAAACTTGGCCCACCATCGAGTAATCCAGAATCGAGCCCAAAGTCTATAGGGACGCCAAAGGCTCTCAGACTGCTCGCCATTCTCTACCAGGTCGCGACCTTCCACTGCTCGACATGGGAGTGCTCGCCCCGAAGAGAGCCTTGCCTCTCTCCTCTGGTCCCACAAAACCGTTAATAAGGAAGTGACCACGATATCCCGCATATCTCGGTTGCATATTCGCTAAGGATTAGATTTGGTAACTGCAATATCTCGCAATAACTGACAATCCGAATCTTCGGCAACACAATATACACTAAGATATTCAGCTGCCATATACGGTTCTATCTCTCTTACCCTATAAATACCCTTGCTTTACATACGTTCTTTACGTTTTTGAGTTTTATACACACATATACTCATTTAAGCATCGGAGAGGGACCCAGAGGCACCCCCTCTGTTGCGCTCCCCTACCTGTAGGTTCACCGGAGTTGGAGCTGAAGCGTCATCTCAACCTTGTCTGGCATTCAATTCACTGCCAGATCAGCATTCAGGATTTCACGATCCAACATTTGGCGCCGTCTGTGGGAAGCGAGCAATTCAGCCATGAGAACTTGATCCCAAAGCAACCGTCGGAATCAGACTAGGGAGCGATCCTCAGATAGCTCTGATTCCGCCGCCGCTTCACCGCTTCAACAAGAACCTGCCAGCCGAGCAGGAGTTAATGATGTTCCTCTGCGGACAGCCCGAGAACATGTCGGTGATTCAAGACCGACCCCAGCTGCTGATCAAAACGGAGCCCCTGCACCGCAGACAGTCCACATTGCGGGGCAGGATATTAATTTAACCCCCGAGATGGTCTCCTTGCTGGAAGCCATCCTAGGACAGGCGCGCCGCCAAGCCGTTGCTCCTCAGGAAAACAATCCCTCTGCTCCTAAGGAAAACCACCGCCTTGCTGCCACAGGGCCTTCACCTTCAGAAGCGGCCAATCCTGGTCCTGTTGCGCCTCAGGAGGATCAGGAGATGACGTCAGGTCAGCAGTCCCTACCTCCAGCACACACCAAGGAGCCAGCAGCTGAATATACTGCCAATCCTTCCGGTCCGCCTCCACCCGGAGCCTCTCCCATGTACTGCACTGTGGATCAGATGGATGACCTCCTCAACAAAAGGCTCCAGGAAAGACAGTTGACAGTCATAACTCCCTTCAAGGAGCAGTCCTCTCATCCCTTCACCGACGCGCTCGTCGCTATCAAAATCCTGAAGGATGTGGTTGCTCGGGCCATACCTGAGTATAGCGGTGGAGGAGATCCCACCGTACATGTCAACAAGTATGAGGCCTCCCTTCTGGGTAAGTCAAACGATCCCAATCATTTGGCTTTGCTATTTCCATCTACTCTTTCGGGTTCGGCTTCGTCCTGGTTCTTCGGCCTCCCTGCAGGATCAATCGGAACTTGGGCAGAGTTAAGAAGCAAGTTTCTGGAGAGATACATGGGCGAGCGCCAGTTGCTGAAGAGCGTGGTCGCCCTTGACTCGGTCAAACAGCAGCCTGGAGAGTCGCTGTCCAACTTCTACGGGCGTTTTCATCAAAACGTCACAGAATTAGATCGCCGAATCTCGGATGGGGAGATCATTCGAGCATTCTACAGAGGTCTGGATGTGGCCAACAAGGCCTCGCGAAAGCTGCGAAACAGCTACCATGTGAAGGAGATAGAGACATAGGAAGAGTTGGCGTCCAGAGCAAAAGGTTTCATAGACCTTGAGCGCGCAAACATCGAGGCTAACCTCCTAACGACCTCGCTAAGGGTAACCCATGAACCCCGACGCGATGGTAAGAAGGAGGTCAAGAAGGAGAAGAAGGGAAAAGAAAGTAAGCCCCGAGTCGAGCCTCTTCCAGCGCCTCGTCATCCAGAGGTCCCTGAGTACTTCACGCCTTTAAATAGGCAGATCTCAGTGGTACTAGTCGAGATGGAGAGGAGATCCTTGGCGAGGCCACCGATGCCTCGTCGAGGTAGGTTACCCATGGGCAAGGATGTCGAGAGCTATTGCAGATATCATAAGTGCAAGGGCCACAAGACAGACGATTGCAAGATCCTGAAGCGAGATATAGAGAGGCTGATTCAGGGGGGAATGTTGAAGGAGTTTGTGGCAGGGCGAGACCGAAGTCGAACGCCCCCCAGGAGACATCGTTCACCAGCCCCTGCAGATCAAGCTGAGCCTTCTGGAAGCAAGAGGAGAGTGAATCTGATTGCAGGAGGATTCGGCGCAGGCGGCGAGAGGTCAAGCGCCAGAGAGGTCTACGCCACTCAGATCTCTACGGCAGTTCAGTTGGGGAAGCGGCCCCGACCTGAAGAAAACATTGTCATCTCATTCTCTGAAGATGATTTGGCACATGTCACCACGCCCCACAACGATGCTCTGGCCATTACGGCAGATATTGACGGCTGTGATGTTGCAAGGATTCTGGTCGACGGAGGCAGCTCGACAGACATCCTGTTTCTGGACGCCTTCGAAAAGATGGGCAAATCAAAACGCGACCTGAAGAGTGTTGACTTTCCGCTGATCGGATTTGCGGGAAGGACAACTTATCCACTGGGGGCTATAACCATGCCAGTGATTTTTGGCGAGGGGTGGAAAAGCATCAAGGTGTCGGTCACTTTTCTGGTGGTCGACTCACCTACATCCTACAACGCCATCATAGGGAGGACCACGATCAACCCAAATAAGATTGTGGCCTCCACTGTCCACCAGAAGATGAAATTCCCCACTCCCAACGGGATTGGAGAAGTGCTCGGAGATCAGTCTTCCTCGCGGCAGTGCTATGTGAACTGTTTATGCAGGAAGAACCAAAGGGAGGCGCTCGCCATCGAGACAGAGGCCGATCCCCGCGAGGACTTGGCTCGACCAGCACCCATGGAGGAATTGGAGGAGGTCGAGATCGATGGTCCAGACAAAAAGGTGCGCATTGGGACCACCTTGAAAGAGAATCAGAAGGAGGCCATGACCGCCCTTCTCAAGGAATTCAAAGAGCTCTTCGCCTGGCAGCCGAGTGACATGCCAGGAATCAGCACAGATATTATCTCTCATGAGCTCAGGATAGACCCCTCCATCAAGCCGATCGCCCAAAAGAGAAGATCATTCGGGACTGATAAGCGTTTGGCGATCAGGCAGGAAGTCGGCAGGCTGATTGAAGCTGACTTCGTCAGAGAAGTAAGATTCCAGAGCTGGGTCGCCAACCCAGTTTTGGTCAAGAAATCAAATGGCAAGTGGAGGATGTGCGTCGACTTCCGCGACTTGAACAAGGCTTGCCCCAAAGATTCATATCCCCTTCCGAGAATTGATCAGCTGGTCGATGCTACCTCGGGTCATGAGATGCTGAGCTTCATGGACGCCTATTCAGGCTACAACCAGATCAGAATGCATCCAGACGACGAGGCCCACACTGCTTTCTATGCTGACGGCGATATTCTATGCTACAAGGTGATGCCCTTTGGTCTCATCAATGCCGGGGCAACTTATCATCGGATGGTGAACCGAATGTTCCAAGACATGCTGGGAAGGAACATGGAGGCCTACGTGGATGATATGCTCGGTAAATCCATCAAAGGCAATCCTCATACCACCGACCTCCGTGAAGCTTTTGAATGCATGAGGAGACATAGCGTTCGCCTGAACCCAGCAAAGTGCGCCTTCGGAGTCAAGTCCGGGAAGTTCTTGGGTTTTATGGTCAGCGAAAGGGGCATTGAAGCAAACCCGGAAAAGCTAAAGGCCATAGAAGAAATGAAGTCGCCAACCTGCCATAAGGAAGTCCAGTGCCTGAACGGCCGACTAGCTGCTCTTAACCGCTTCCTCTCCAAAGCAAGCGACAGGTCCCTCCCATTCTTCAAAACCTTGAGGGCCAACCGCAAGTTCGAGTGGACGCCAGACTGCGAGGAAGCATTCCAGTCCTTGAAAAGACATATTCAAACACTCCCAGCTCTGGCAAAACCCGTTCCAGGCGAGCAACTTTTCCTCTATTTAGGCATTAGCGATGTGGCAGCCAGTGCTGTCTTAATAAGGGAGGAGAATAATGTTCCGAGTCCAGTGTATTTTATTAGCAAAATGTTCAACTCAGCAGAAATAAAATATGTCCAGATTGAGAAGTATCTCTATGCCTTAGTTATTGCTGCTCGGAAGCTGAGACCTTACTTTCATGCGCACGACATCACGGTCCTCACCAATCAACCTCTCAAAAACTTCCTGATGAAGCCAGATTCTACAGGAAGAATGGTCAAGTGGGCGATCGAGCTCAGCGAGTTCAGGATCAAATTTGCGCCGAAAACGGCCATCAAAGGTCAAGCACTAGCTGATTTCATAGTGGAAAGCACTAGTAACGGTCAAGCGGAGGCAGAAAACAGGCCAAGTCAGTCAGCAAACGACAATCAAATCTGGGAACTCTATACGGATGGGTCTTCATCAAAAGAAGGCTCGGGGCAGGTTTAATTCTTATTCCTCCTGAGGGCGACCCTCTGAATTACGTGATCGCCTTGACATTCCCGGCGACCAATAACGAAGCAGAATATGAGGCTCTTATCACTGGACTCAGACTGGCAAAAGGAATGGGTATAACCGCGCTTAAGGTAAAAAGTGACTTAGAGCTTATTGTCAATCAGGTTAATGGCGCCTACGAGGCAAAGGGAGAAAAGATGAAGAAATATCTAGGCATTGCCAAAAAACTGGTCGCGGATATCCCAAATTTCGCGATTGAGTTTATTCCTCGCCAAGAAAACCAGATGGCAGATTCTTTGAGTAAGCTAGCCTTCGGAGGGGCGACAATCCAGGATGTGCAATTTCTGGAAAAGGCCCTATGTTCAGTCCTTGAAAACAGAACGGAGGTCTTCAACATTCAAGAACAGGTCACCTGGATGACCCCGTTCCAGAATTATTTGAAAGAAGGCATCCTCCCAGAGGACGAAGGCGAATCCACTAGGATTAGAAGACTCGCAGCCAGTTATCTAATCATCGATGGAGAACTCTACAGAAGAGGTTATTCGACGCCTTACTTGAGATGTGTTGTTCTGCCCGAAACAGAAAAAGTTCTTCGAGAAGCTCATGAAGGGGCAGCAGCATGCCATGAAGGTGCTCGTTCACTAAGCAGGAAAATATTCAGATTGGGATATTACTGGCCGACCTTGGGAAAAGACGCAGCCGAATTAACACAGAAGTGTGAAATTTGCCAGCAGTTTGCACCACGATCGGGTCGACCATCGACATTATTATCCCCAATGGCAGGTGCCTGGCCCTTCGCTCAATGGGGAATCGATATACTAGGTCCTTTTCCCATTAGCACTGGTCAGCGTACTCACATTATAGTGGCAATCGACTACTTCACTAAGTGGGTAGAGGCGAAAGCTCTAGCTTCGACAACGGAATTCCAAGTTATCAAGTTCATGCAGGTCAACATATTCTCCAGGTTTGGTATTCCCAAAATACTCATCAGCGATAATGGTCCGCAATTCGTTGGAAAGGAGTTGAAATGGCTCTGTGAAGAGTATCATATCGACCATCGCTTCAGTTCAGTACATCACCCTCAAACGAATGGGCAAGCTGAAGCAGCCAACAAAGTTGTCTTAGCAGGACTCGAGAAAAGGGTTCGAGCATTCAAAGGGAACTGGGCAGACGAACTGGAAAACGTATTATGGGCAATCAGAACAACGCCTAAGGCGGCCACAGGAGAAACGCCTTTCAGTTTAGTGTACGGATCAGAAGCAGTAGCACCAGCTGAATTAGCAGTGCCTACCCACAGAGTCCTACACTTTAACGCGGAGGCAAATGAGATCGAGCGCAGAACTGACCTCGACTTGGCAGAGGAAAAGAGATGGCTCTCGGAAAAAACACAGGCAAAGATGCGCTTGGCGACCGCTCGGTATTTCAACAGAAAAGTTAGCGCTCGCCAATTTTTCGTGGGGGAGATGGTTATGAGAAGGAATGAATTTACAAGGCTGGACAGTAAAAACAAACTTTCAGCCAAATGGGAAGGACCATACAAAGTAGTAGAGATCGCCGCACCAGGATCCTACTATTTGGAAACCACCGAAGGCGAGAGGTTACCCCGTCCATTTAATTCAGAGCATTTAAGAAGATTTTATGCATAGCTTGTAATCAAACTGATTATGTCAATAAAAGAAAGCCATTCCTTCACAAAGCGTGTCCACTCGAAGCAAGCTGAAGCCAAAAAGCCCTGACGCCAAAGTCAAGCCTCAAAAGCCCTAGCAACAAAGCTAGGCCAAAAAGCCCTAGTAACAAAACTAGGCCACAAAAGCCCTAGCAACAAAGCTAGGCCAAAAGCCCTGACGCCAAAGTCAGGCCAAAAAGCCCTAACAACAAAGTTAGGCCAAAAAAGCCCTAGTAACAAAACTAGGCCACAAAAGCCCTAGCAACAAAGCTAGGCCAAAAGCCCTAACAACAAAGTTAGGCCAAAAAAGCCCTAGTAACAAAACTAGGCCACAAAAGCCCTAACAACAAAGTTAGGCCAAAAAAGCCCTAGTAACAAAACTAGGCCACAAAAGCCCTAGCAACAAAGCTAGGCCAAAAAGCCCTAGCAACAAAGCTAGGCCAAAAAAGCCCTAGTAACAAAACTAGGCCACAAAAGCCCTAACAACAAAGTTAGGCCTCAAAAAACCTGACGCCAAGAGTCAGGCAAAGCCCTGACGCCAAAGTCAGGCCAAAAGACCTAGCAAAATGTTAGGCAAAATAGAAGCCCTGACGCCAAAGTCAGGCCAAAGAAAGTTTAAGCGATCACTATTGATGATAAAGCCTGACAAATTTCAAATCCCCTGTTATTAGGCCAACACCTCAAAGGTTTAAACTTCAAAGAAGGTAATATCTCTTTGAACTTAGAAGTTTACGCTTTTAAGTGTCAAAAGTATTATCCTTAGAAAGTTTAACTTATGATTGGTCTACGGCTTTAAGGGTCGACGACATTACAAAGCAAGAAAAAGGTGGAAAGTAATTATGAGTAAGATATTGGATAGCTAAATATGTTCAAAGTCGATTAAAGGCTCAAGAATATAAAGGCATTCAATAGAAAAACTCAAGTCTTCGATAAATAATTACAAACCAAAAACAGAAAATACAAAAATGGCTATCTAAAAAAGATAAATATGGTCGCCAAGGAGTTGGGGACTTCAAGCTTTGGGGTTCTCGGGGGCAAGGGCGCTCTGCTCGCCTTCGGGGGCAGAAGTACCGGGCTCGCCTTCAGGAGCAGCCTCCCCAGCAACAGAGGGCTGCGAAGGCCGACTCCGCAGGAAGGTCTTCAAGGAGGCAACTTCCCCAAGAGGAAAGTTGGGATCAACCGCCTGGACCTCCTCCACCAGTTCTTGGAGAAAATCGGCGATGGTCGACTTCATCACCTTCAAGGCCTGGTCTTCAAAGTCCTCAGAGGCCTTGAACTCCTCAACCACGGCTTGGGGTGAAGGAACCGCCTTCAGCTGATCAGCCAGCCGGTTCTTCTCCTCATCTAGGGCGACCCCCTAGCTTCGGCAGCATCCCTCTGGGCCTCCGCGGCGACCCTAAGAGCGTCTGACTCGACCACCTGGGCACGAGCTTCCTTCAACTCGGCCTCCAGGCGAGCACGGACCGCATCCCCTTCATCAAGGCACTGATGAAGGGCCTCAGCTTCATGAAGGAAGGCTGCAGCATCAGCCTCCCTCTTCTTGACATCAGCAAGGAGACGTTGCTCCTTCCTGAAATACTCCTCCCGGGCGCCGTCCACCAAGGTGATCGCCATGTCAGCGGTCTTCTTGATGGCCTCCAACTGCCCAGGGGTGACCCCTGTGCTTCGGTATTGCTCCAGCTCAACAAGCAGATCAGAGCGCTTGTCGGCGAGCTCGCCGAAAACGCGGCCGAGGATCACCTCTTCCCGAACGAGCTGATAACAAAAGCACAAGGAAAATGTCAAGTCATCAAAATGAAAAGGAATGACAAGGAATAAATAATGGAAAGAAGGCGAGATCATACCAGGGCAACTCGTTCGAAGTGGGTCCGTAAGAACCCCTCGATCTGAGGAAGCTCCGTAGGGACAATCGAACGGTCCTTGGGAGGAATTATCCCATCAAGGAGCCGCATGCACATATCCGGGCTACCCCGTAGGCTCTTCTGGGCGGGGTACCCCTTCTTGGCAAGGTCCCCACAAGGGACCCAAGGCCTCCGAGAGTCCCCAGCCTTAAAAGGCTGGAACAAGCTCGCCATGGAGCAATACTCCTCGGCGGGAGCCCTCGAGGAGCTGGAAGCAGCAGGCCCCTTCTTCTGGGCCCCAGACTCCTTAGTAGGAGCCGTGGGCACTGAAGAGGCGGGAGGCGCCAAAGACAAGGCCTTCTCCTTAGCGGCGGAAGGGCCCTGAAGAGAGGGAGAAGGAGACGCCGTGTCCAAACCCTTCCCTTTGCTGGCAGAAGGGCCCTTAGGAGGGGAAGGAGGAGGATGCTGGTCGACCTCAGGGTGCTCTTCACTCCTGACCTTCTTAGAAGGAGGAGGAGGAGGGTCCCGGGCCACGTCCGCCAAGGACTCCACTGCAAAGCAACAAGACAATAAGTCAGGAGTCAGAGAACCGCAGAATGTAAAAACATTAAATCCACAAAAGGCGAGGTAATATACCTGGTTGACGAGGGCCAGTAGTGGCCGAAGGAAGCATCTCCTCGGGCTTCCTCTTGGTCGAACGCCTAGAAGGAGGAGGGGGAGAGCTTAGCAGCGCATGGTCGGAGGACAATCCCGCCGATCCCTGGTCATCAAAGAGACCTATCAGTTTTTGGCTCTTGCTTACAACCTTCCCTACAAGTAATAAAACAAGGGAGGAGTTAGAAAATTACCCAATCATCAAAGATTGGCGTGGCTTGATGAATGCCCGTCATCTCAAGGGCATTCTCGGTAGTCTCCGTCACTAAGCGGATGGACTTGAACTGAGATGACCGATGCAGCCGGTATAAATCGTCGATGGCATTCTGATCACTCCCGGACAATTCTTCAAAGGAGGGAGGAAAATCCTTGTCCGGAGCAAACAATTTCCAAGGTACGCCCCCCTTATACAAGAAGTAAAACTTCTTGTAATTGGAGTTAGTGGCCCGGAAATCATCGATCAGGCGGACATAGACGTTCCAAGCCCATCCTTGAGGGCCTCCCCACTCCAAAAACTTCGGCCAGCGGGATTGGAAGTGGTGAAGGTGGTTAGCCCCTGCTGCCAGTCGGAAGAAGAACCGGAACAGGGCCAGTGAATATACTCATTCCTGGCGTAAGCATAGGAACTTGAAACCGACCCACATCCTGAGGGCATTCGGGACAAGCTGTGTGGGGTGAATCCCGTAAAACTGACACAAGGTCTGTAAATCCTCACAGAGAGGAAAACGCAACCCAACATCGATCTGGGCCGCATAAATGTAAATCTCTCCATCGTGAGGAAAATGCAGACCTAGGCCAGGATACCTAGGAGCATCCTCCGCACTGAAGCCACCAAGCGCCACCATGGTCTTAAAGTAAGACGGCTTCAGTTCGTTAGGCTTGATATCTACTCAGAATGATTCAAGTATGGCACAGCAAGTATAAAAACAAAGGAAAACAGAGGATATTGCCAAAACAGGGCAATAAAAGGGCGAAAGTTTACCTTTTGGGGAAAAAATAGGCGTGTTCAGCTCAGGACCATCTACCACCACGGGGGTGGCCACAGACCTTCCCACATCAGGCTGTTTCCCCGCTGAGGAGGGCACAGCTTCGTCCCTAATGGTCAAGGGAACACCGACATTCTGAGGGGCGCTGGCTTTGTTAGCACTCTTGATGGCCATGTGTTTGACTCGCTGACTTCTGGGGGCCATGGAAATGGTCGAAAGGAGAACTGAAGAGGATTGAAAGAGTAAGGAAAGGTTCGCAGCGAAGTTCTGGAAATCTGAAGGAGTGGATAAGCGTAAAAAACAAAATGTAGAAACTGACGTTTCTTATATAGACCAAGAAGGGAGCAACCGCCACGAGCAAATCGAAGCGACACAGAGGAATGATGGCACCTTTTTGGAAAAAACCGAAGCAATGTCAGAATTCCAAAAGACACCTTGGGGAGACAGACGGTTGGCTGATATGGACAGCTGTCAGACTACCCTAGGTTTACGGAAAAGTAAATGTCAGGCGTGCCTCAAGTGACCGTTCGATTTCTGGACAACTGTGCAGTTATTAAATGCTAAAATTCCACTAAGGAGACAAGGTGGTCGCCAACGCACTAATAAAGCTTTAGCAGAAATACCTCGGGTAGGTAATGATCACCTAACTAAGAAAGATAGACTTCCATAAGCCTAGGTCACCTCGAGTGATCGCCAAAAGGGAATAAAAGGAAGGATATTCTTTCGGCTTTGAACAGAGAAGAGATTGCTCGCCAAATGAGCTCGAAGTGTCTCAAAGGCACTGAACCATTGCCAGAGACGTCACTATCTAAAACCCTACCAGGAAATCAAGCTCGACTGAAGGAACTTCAATCAAGCTTCGGGGGCAAATGTTGGGTATCGATAGTGACAACCCAGTAAGAAAAGGCCTCGAAGGCCCAATAACTATAGAGGGGGTAAACCCATGACATCTGAACCGTGTCGGCCCAAGTACAAGCCAAACTTGGCCCACCATCGAGTAATCCAGAATCGAGCCCAAAGTCTATAGGGACGCCAAAGGCTCTCAGACTGCTCGCCATTCTCTACCAGGTCGCGACCTTCCACTGCTCGACATGGGAGTGCTCGCCCCGAAGAGAGCCTTGCCTCTCTCCTCTGGTCCCACAAAACCGTTAATAAGGAAGTGACCACGATATCCCGCATATCTCGGTTGCATATTCGCTAAGGATTAGATTTGGTAACTGCAATATCTCGCAATAACTGACAATCCGAATCTTCGGCAACACAATATACACTAAGATATTCAGCTGCCATATACGGTTCTATCTCTCTTACCCTATAAATACCCTTGCTTTACATACGTTCTTTACGTTTTTGAGTTTTATACACACACATATACTCATTTAAGCATCGGAGAGGGACCCAGAGGCACCCCCTCTGTTGCGCTCCCCTACCTGCAGGTTCACCGGAGTTGGAGCTGAAGCGTCATCTCAACCTTGTCTGGCATTCAATTCACTGCCAGATCAGCATTCAGGATTTCACGATCCAACACCAAGTAAATGTAAAGGGGTACCATCACGAAAAATAGCGAAGTTGCGGGTACTTATATATATATATGTATAAATAAATGAAGTGAAGTCACCCGCGACTCGGAGTCGCAGGTGGCATTAAATTAAATGTCACCTGCAAATGAGAGTCGCGGGTGCCGTCTATTTTAATGGGTTACCGTAGCTAATAACGGCAGTTCCACCCGCGACTCCGGGTTGGTATAAATTTGTGTAGGTTGATAAAATTATGACATTTTGGTATTTTCTTTATAAATTTGGTATATTATGGTGAAAAATTCTATATATACTTGGTATGTAAATATATATAATGTTGAAGAAGTTAGAAGAAAACAGCAGAGTCAATAGGAGAAAGAAAGACCACAAGAGTGGAGAAATGTCGGGGAAGAAGTTCCCTTTTTTGAGGCTATAACTGAGATCAGTTCAGACCACCATCCTCGGACTATCTTCCGTACATAAAAACATCCGACATACCTTCACCTCCGAGGAAGTGGCCTTTAATGGCAGTGCCACCATTCTTTCCCTTCAGCTTCGGTATCGAAGAAACCCTACTCTTCCAACGCTCCATGGCTCCTAGCAAACTCAAGCAAGCCTTTGGTGCCGTCAAGGACCGAACCACCATCGGACTCGCTAAGGTGGCGAGCACAAGCACACTTACGGATCTCGACGTGGCTATCGTCAAGGCCACACGACACGACGAACTACCGGCAGAGGAGAAATACATTCGAGAGATCATCGGACTTACGTGCTACTCCCGTCTCCACATCACGTCATGCATAGGCACCCTTGCCAAACGCCTCAACAAGACCAAGAACTGGATTGTTGCACTCAAAACCCTAATGCTCATACACAGACTTTTAGTCGAGGGAGACCCGGCTTGCGAGGAAGAGATATTCTTCTCCCTACGGCGCGGGACACGGTTCCTCAACATGTCTGATTTCTGCGATAATTCAAGGTCCGATGCGTGGGACTACTCCGCGTTTGTGCGCACATTTGCATTGTATCTCGACGGTTGGTTGGAGTACAGGATGGAGTGTAGAAGGGCAAGGCGGCGCATGACCCGGCTGCCTAATGATGTGGCGGAGAAGTTATCGGAACAACCTCGGCCGGGGTTTAAGGCGGTGCCTGTTCAAGAGATGGATAATGCAGAGTTGTTTTGTCGGATGCATTTTTTGCAACAGTTGCTCCAACGGTTTTTGGCTTGTCGCCCGACAGGTTAGTTGCTTCAAATTTAGAGAATTCGAGCTCAAATTCTTATTGTTTTAAATATTGCGTGGATCAGGTGGAGCCAACAAGCACCGTCTTGTCTTGGTGTCTTTGATCCTCGCCGTCAAGGAAAGTTTCCGAATCTACTCTGAGATCGCGGAGATCCGAGACATCTTGCTGGAACGATTCATGTCCATGGAGATTTCCAACACCGTGAAGCTCCACGACATCCTCGTACGGATGCAAAAGCAGTTCGACGAACTCGATGTTTTCTACGGTTGGTCCAAAGTTCTCGGAATCGCCGGAACTTCTGAATACCCCGAAGTCGAGCGGATCACGCAGAATCAGATCGATGGTATCGATATCAGGAAGTACGATCAAATGGGGAATACTGTACAAGCCAATAAGGATCTGCTTCTATTGGAAGGGAAACAGACAATTAGCGACGGTTTTCACGATACGTTGCGAGAAGTTGAAGCGAAGAAAGGAAACTCACAACAAGAAGTTGATCTACTTAACTTAAGTAAGGAAATGTCGTGCTAAAACAACACATAAAAACATGAGCTTATAACGATTAACAGCTTCCCATTGATTTATTTGAATATTTGTTGTGTTTCTTAGACGATATAGACGACGAGGCGGCAAGCGACCAACGCGAAAACAAGCCGGGGAGCGAAGTCTATGCGATAATAAGCGTCTTAAACTCGTCTCCTCCGAAGCAAACCGATAATTTCTCCGAAGACACGTTGATCAATTGGGAAACTGCGCTAGTCGAATCTTCGAGCACCATGCCGGACCAAACCCCGATCCCTCGAGGCGGCATCGGTGGTGGTTTCGACATGCGGTTCCTCGACCGCATGTATGAAGAAGGAGCTGCCGCAATCTACGGTGGAAGCTATGAGAGTAGCGTCAATGTCTCACGTGGGGTGCCTGTAGGTTACGATGGACATACAGCATTGCTGTCCTTACCTGCCCCCCCGGCGGAATGCCTCGACGCTGCCACAGTTGCCAGCGAAGATCCGTTTGCGGTTGTTCCGGCGTCTGTGTATAATCTTCCGATGGGGGAGATGGAGAAGCATCAGGTTTTAATGACGGAGCAGTTGATGTGGCCTCAGGCGTATTCTGCTGGTGATGCCATGCAAGGACAAGCTGTTATGGCGGCGCATCCGTACCAGATGGGAGTTTATACAAGAAACTGATGAAGAAGAAGAAGAAGCATTAATTGTTGTTGTCTTGTCTTTCTGGTTTGAAGAGATCGGATTTGGGACGTTGCATGTTTCCGAGATAGATATTGTCTTATCGACATTTTAATAATGATGAAAAAAATATGTTATTTTACAGCAAGAGGAAATGCAATCTTGTGAAATTATATAGTTATGAACTCGGAATCACAGGAAAGACAGACTTCATAATAAACTTATTACAGACAATAACATATGTATTCAATATTTGTCACCCATGCTCAAAGTAGAGTGGACACACCAATGTTATCACAACAGTACCGGTACTCCAACCTCCAACCGGTGAGAGAGTCAGTTCCCGGTTCGGCCGATCTAATCCGGTCGGACTGAACGGTTCACCATATAGTAATAAGAACAATTCTTAAAATACAAATTACATACTACTCTCAAGACGCCCCAAGACTTCACTGGCGACGATGAGCGGCAGCTGAGACAGTCTTAGGGGAGTAGAAGCCGGCGGAGGACTCCGAGCAGGGAAAGAGAACAGCAACGCTCCAGCAGCAAAGAGCGGATCCCAGATAGACACCGCGTGAGTTGGTCTCCAACCAGACGTGAGCGGTTTACACCGGTTCAACCAGGTCCATTATATATTTCAGTCTTTTGATTGAATCAAACTAAACAAAAAATTAATTCTCAATCGGACTGCTGGTCCGATCCGATTCTGATAACTATGATTAAGACTATCATCCTAAAGATAGTGAGGGGACTAATTACTTCCATTAGAGAATTTTGATATGGGGGAAATGATTACATCACATCTGACGACATGCTTTCATAAGCAATTTCATTTATTTATTTATTATATAAAAAATAAGACAAATAAAAATAGGAAGATGATACATAACGTAAAACCAAAGGAAACCCAAAAAGGGGGGGTCTCCATTGTTACACTACACATTAATCGGTCTAAGCTTCTGCGTTTATAATTCAGAAAATCAATAGCTTGAACCCTCGTTAGCTAGCTCTTATCAAAAGGTGTTTTTCGATAATGTCTATCGAATAGATACCACGTTTAAATCAATGTTCGGGATCGATAACACGGTTCTTCTTCGAGAAAAGTAGGTGATATTGGGTTATTTCACTACATCGAAACACACGACACAATTAATGTTGGAGCGTATCGGGTTAGCTATTTCTGTTAGGTTGTAGAGTCTGATTAATATGTAATATTAATTTATGTATTAATATTTACGCGTCTCGTGGTGAGGTTGTCGGGGGCCGGTGTGGGGGGCAGGAGCCCCCCACTCGAAGGCGTGGTTCCGAGCTGCGCCCCAAGACAATGGATTGGAACGGTGCACATGGGCGGTTGGACGATGGTCACCACGGACGGCTATACGGTGGTCAACAACATGGTGCAAGCTGGAAAACGTGTTGTGCAAAAAACCGTGTTCAAGTTGGAGTTTTGCACTTAGTCATAGTTTTGTCTATGTATAATTCTCCATCCATGTATTCTAGACATTGTAGAGAGTTGAACAATCATCAATACATTGAAACCGCCGTGGAGGCTACCTCAAAGAGGTGTTACACGTAAAACTATCTCCTACGTTTTCTCTCTAGTTTTCCCAAAATCTTTCTCAATTACCGTTTTTCTTCATCATCATCAGTTTCTGTGTGTGTTGCGAAATTGATCCTAACAATTTCACCCTTTTAAATCGTGTAACTAACAAGAATTGTTCAAACAACATGGCATACCGATATGAAATCTATGATCCGTACTCAAGTTCGGTTCCATTTCCGAATCTGACCCATCCCCTTATCATTTTTTGGATCGTTAGAGATGAAGAACACGAAATGTGTGAACCGTGCGTGACTATATAGAAACGAACACACTTCTAGACAAAACTTTAAAGTTTAAAGCCGGTGTTCGGGCTGTCTAGGGTTTGATAAGTTTTAGGTACTATAGAGAAATTTACCAAACAAGTAAAACTACACAACTGTAATTGAAGAAGAGGGTGATGGACCCTAGCTAGCTTGATGATCACTCCACCCATTTTCCACATACATTAGCTTAATTGCTTATAGTTTTACTCGTTCGTGATTTCGTCAAGATCGTCTAACGATAAGAAAACTTCATCTAAGCATGATAGGTCCGTCCCGTTTCCATCGTCATCGTCGTCTCGCTCGTAAACCCGGCATAGAACCCATGTACTATAGTCCTGAAACAAGAACAAAAACGTTAGGAATGAGAAGTTTCATCGTATACATGTAGATGATGAGTACACTATATGTGGAGATATATACCGTCTTTGAATGTCCTTTCCCTTTCGATGATCGGGAACCGCTGCTGCTACTCGAGGCGGTGCCGGAGAGGCGATACTCGTGCATGATCCAGTTCGTCTTAATACCTTCCGAAGCGTCGCCGATGTAAAAGACGAAGTATTGCTTCATTCCTACTCTCTTGTTAGTGGTTGTAAAGATTGGTTCATCCACTCCCAATGGCCTCCAATAACCATGGCTAGTGACCAGATTTTGTGTCCTTCTATTAAAGTAGTACCACTTGTTTCCCTCAGATAAAGCCTTCCCTAAATTAGTCATTAAAAAAAAGTGATCATTAGTATAATTGTTAAATACCAAGTAGCTACCTGAACTTTGAATTTTTTGCAACGAGCTACCCGAACTTTGAAAATTCAAAACGTGCTACCTCAATTTTGAAGAAGATGCAAATAGCTACCTCCGTCCAATTTTCCGTCAATTGTCGTCGGAAATTCGTCAGAAAGTCGTTGGAAAGTCGTCAGAAAGCCGTTAGAAAGTCGTCAGAAATTGGACGGAGGTAGCTATTTGCACCTTTTTCAAAGTTGAGGTAGCCCGTTTTGAATTTTCAATGTTCGGGTAGCTCGTTGCAAAACGACCAAAGTTCAAGTACCTAGTTGGTATTTAAATATAACTTATGTACGAGATTGCTAATTTCTTAGTTTTTATTTATAAATTTTTGGTTCAGGTTGATGCTCATAGATGCAGTATAGCTTCATGTTATATATGTCAAAAGTATAACTAAAAATACTTGGGATAATACATACATATATATATATATACAGTTGTATTTGATGATAAAACTTTATCCTTTTGACGTTGATTTGTTTCTTATGCATGAAAATGAACCCTAGATATGATATTCTGGTCTTGCCTGTATATGTATGTACGGTACCTGCACTATATATATACCTTGAAGTTCCCATGGATCATAATGATCTCGATGGAGGTCCGGTATGACGTCAGGGTGGCAAGGCAAGAGTGAGGCTTTCCGTTGAAGGAAGTGGATCACCAGCTCTTCATCAGTCGGGTAGAAACGAAACCCAGGTGGTAAGTTTACGTTGCTATCGAACATATCTCAAAAAATGCAAACTTGCTTCAAAATGGGATGGGAGTCTCTGGTAAATTGTGGAACAAGAAACACGTAACTAACTACATATATATAGAAGAGAAAAAACCCTAGAAAACAACGGTTAGGTGAAAGGAGAGGAAGAAGAAGAGCAGATACTGTGAACTTCAAGAAACATGTACAGAATATATATATGTATATATAGCCATATAGGTGAGAAAGAGAGAGAGAGAGAGAGAGAGAGAGAGAGAGAGAGACGTAAGATGGAAGGTGGTGGGAGATGATCACATCATATGGGAGCTAAGCTGGTTAAGTTTTATATTAGAGAGAGAGAGAGCTCTGCGGCTTCAATGGCGTTGGCCAAACGGTAGCAAATTGTTTTCTATATGCTTCGGATCGACGGAAAAGAAACTGTTATATTAAGCAAGGGAGAGAAGAGAACGCATGTCATTGGAAGAGTAATTAATTGGGGGTAAACTGTAAAGGTCAATGAATGGTAAAGAAATGAAGTGTGCATACGTCATGCTGATGTCATCATCGACGTGGCAGACATGAAAATGGGTTTGGTCGTGGAACATATTTCAACTTGGGCCTAATAAGGGCCCACCAACATCAATGGAGGGAGTGTGCCTTCAATACCAAATCTTATCATCATTGTCTGTTTTCTTAATATATATATTCTTACATCATGTGTACCTTCGTTTATCCATCTGTCCAAATAAGGCCACCCTCCACAATGACATGATCATTAGGGTTTATGCAGTTTGAAAGCTACTATACTATCCATACAATTACAAATTTGAACTCATCCAACAGCAAATACCCACATTTTACAAACATCCAAAAACCTGTTGGGATATTAGACGCTGCTAATTTCCATCTTGCAGGATCTTGGAATTCAATGACTCAAGAGAAATGCACACGATATAAGGATTTACGGTGTTCACCAATTTGGATACGTCCACGGCTCACACCCACTTTCACTATAGACAAATAGTGTTACAAACAGTGTATCACTCAAACATACAATATGTATCGCTCGCACTCTAAAATACTAACTCTTTATATTCAAAAATATATTCGACAAATTGAAAATGGTCATCATACAACTAAAGAGATCGGGTACTTGAGTTTTGGTCTCGATCGGGTCTGCTTTGGACAATATAGAGTCGTGTTATCGATGTGTAATGTAGCTCATACATGTCGAGGGGACCGGGTTTTGAATAGATGGTTCACCAACTAGCTAGAGGTAGAGTCGAATCTATTACTGCTTCATATAGTACACTAAAAATAAAACAAAAGGTCTTTTTGGAGTTTTCATAATAGGAAACATCAATATATATAGAATGTCAACGACTGCACAGCTGAAGTCTCCATGGTACCAACACCATGCTTTTCGATTTCTCCTGATGAACATAACATCAAAGAGTCACAAATTAGGAAACAAATAGACTCAATAAGGAGCAAACAATGGCACACACACACACGTAAATCACAAGTTTACCGGGAAATTCCAAGTTACGGTTTGAATTATAGGAACTTTTGCAGTTTGAGTTATCAGAAACTGTAACATCACTGACTACTTCTCAAAACAAAGCTAGTTTCTGTTGAGATATGTTTATCAGCATACCAAAAAAACTCATTAATAAGTTCGGAGTTATAAGAAAATTGGTTGAAGCGTGCGTTAAACCAACAGTTTCTGCACTTAAACTTATCTATAAAGAGGATTGGAAGGGTTTAAGTGGGGTAGAGAGAGAGTGCCTTGCGTGTGCCATTTTTGACTGCCCACAAACTCACCCACTAGGCCCTCTTCCTTTTTACCTAACCACTTACAAAAGGAACGCAATAGAAAGGGGGGGAAATTATTCCCCTTTGTTTAAGGAGAGAGCAATAGCTTCCAAAGTACAGCAATGGGAGACAAAATCAAGGCTTTAAGTGGTAACGGATGAAAAGAAGCAGGGAAGCATGCTTGTAATTCCCGACTAGAGTTCAGGTCTCTTTGTATGGACACAATTCATGAGAAATGGTCACCACAATACTTAATAGGGTGACCTTTCAGATGTTATAAAAGCCAAAAAGACAGAAATAGTTCAGACAAAACAGAAAGTGGACAAAAATAGAGAGGATGCAAAATCATTCTAACATGGAAACCCTAGACTTTATTAGTTATAAAGTTAATCCACTTATTCTCCATTATGTCACACTGATAAGTTCCACAGAATAGCTCAGACTCTACTATCTACCACTAGAAATAGAATAGAACATCGGGTCAGGTTGGGTTATGACTTCATCAGCTTCTTTGCTAGCCTCTGTGTTCTTTGAAAAAAGACTCTTTAGTTTTTGCATACAGAACTTCACTTAATTCATTATTGATACTTGAGCTGTTATGCCTTAGGTACCTCCATAATATGCAATATGAAATGAAAGCGTAAAAATTGAGGTACCAATAATGAATAAAGAAAAGTTTGGTGTTCATAAAGATCCATAAAAGTTCACTATGCAATTATGTAATTACTCAACAATGAATAGCTTGTTCCGTAAAGGGTTCCATCACATAGCCATCTATAATAATCCTCCAAATCCAAATGACCGGCTTTACCACATCAACAATATAGAAACTTCTGTTTTGATCATGATTATTTAGCACTTAACGAGGCGGGTATAGTTTCAAACTTCAACCTCTCTAGTCATAGCAAATATTGTGACAAGGAGATTAGACTTGTCACAACCCCACAATAGCAATTTATCTTTACAATCAGAAATTTAGGAAGGACTCAAATCAGCTTTGCAAAAGTCAATAACAAAGGGACAGGTAAGAAACTACAGCATTTCAGCAATCAATGAATATGTAACAGAAGATGATTTAAAGCTGCAGCAACTATAACCAAGGAATTTCGTGTGACCTACAAGCTATCGATCTGATACTGAAAACTTTTAACATAAACTATGATAATTCTTACTTGTCTTACTGGGAAATTCAGCTTGTTTAAGTGAGAGATGACTAGTCATAGCTTGGAACCATAGGTCTTGAGCAAAGCTGATCATGTATCTGTCTGAATTTTTCTCTAAGCCTCTTAATCTGCAAAAGCAAGGACGATTCAGAGAGAGGGGGAGAGGGGAGGGGGGAGGGATAAGTAAAAAAGAAAGATTGATACAAGCAATTGTTCTCAAAATTTGACTTCATTTTGGGAAATAACACCCTGAATTCTTGCCCCGATTAATTTCAGAATTTACGAAAAATGACTATAGAGAGATCTTAGATTCTTAATAGATAGAAACCTTCTCTAGGGACTGAACCAGAGGCTGACAATGAAAAAGTGAAGTCGGAAATTACCAAAAAAAACTTCTTTTAGTGTGAACTTTGTGAAATGGAATTGTTTTAGGACAAATGCATAATCAACTCAACAAAATACTTTGGTTGCGATCAAGCCAAAGAAAAGGAAAAGAAAAATACCCTTTTTAACTCAATCTCTGTATGGCGCTTCCGCTGCCCCAATGAGTGCCTCAGATTTGTTATGTCAAATACATTATCCAGGTCGTCTTGAAAAGCAGATTCTATGTCTTCACGTAGAAGTGCAGGCAGCTTGTCTATTATGGGCATTAGCAGAAAGCAGTTAAACTGCAATACAAGACAAGCAAATCAAAAGTAAATAGTAAGCTCAATGAACTATCAATGGCATCTTAATCAACTATAATTCAAGGTTTCAAGGTTTGTAGTTAGTAAAGCAACCTCAAAAGAGATTTAAGATTTCATACTGCAGCACCTTTGTAATTGATTAAAAAAATTGAGAATAACTTGAGAGAATTGTTTACATAAACCTTTAATTCGGCAGAGGCTAAAAAGTATTCCCTTATGCCATGGAATATCTGTTGCACTAAAGCATAAACAATTCTTTCTGAGGAAGGAGCAAGCCTTCTATTCCACAATGTGTTATCAAGGAGGTCCGCAAGTCTTGTCTCTGTTGTTTGAATAGAGACATTGGTGTCATTGGTGGCAGCAAGATGGCTTAGTTTCACATCTGCTCTGTTCTTTACATCGGACCCAATAGTTGATTCCTGCTGTGGAAGATTCGCAGCGGCTGAAGGTTGCTCTGTTCCACCGAATGAATCCAAGAATTGTCTCAGTCCGGCCCGATTCTGCAACATTATATGATTATTGATTTACTTGAGAGAGAGGGGAGGGGGAGACAGAGACTATTACTCTCTTTACCTTATTATGGAGGGACCATGTAACATAGCGAGTTGTGCTGGTTAAATCCTCCATACATCTTCATAAAGAACAATTTTCCACGTAAAATAGTAGTTGGTAATAGAACATAGTACCGTAGTTTAAGAGGGCTGGTTTTAATGAGAAAAATTTAAGTTTGATGGAAGTTGAAGAAGGGAAGGAACTCACTTTTCCCGGCAAGATCTTTCTGTGGATTCTGCGAAGTTATTATAAGCAGAAGCAACGCGTCTAAGGAAAACTTCATGATCACTTAAATATTCCCCATCTTTCTGTTAAAGCCAAGCATACGAGCAAGACAGTCACTTGGGTCAACTTAAGATATCTTGAAATACAATTTATGAAACGAGAAGGAAAAGCAACATCTCAAGCATTTACCTGGAGCAGAAAGACAGATATAGGAAGCAATCGCTTCAGAATGTATAGTAACCTGGAACCTAACTGCAGAAGAAAAAACAAAAAAACTCAATCTTGTAAGTTTCATCATTTATTTAAATGTAGCCTGACTGATCGAAGCTTATATTATAACAGAATCATAACTTCGTATGATTGCAGTATTTCACGGGGCCGTTACATAAAGAGAAGATGAGATAATGTATTTTTTTTTCTTTAGGGTGGGGGGAGGGCAAATGTAATAATAGAACATTATAGTAAAGAAGTAGTTTAACATTTATTTTTTTAAAATGTGGAATGTAGCTATGCAAAGAATTAGTACACTATCTACTTTTGCTACTTAGAGGATTTTGTAGTAAAACATAGATGGAAGAAAAATAAGGTACACCTGATGAAGAAACGGCTCAAATGTATCATTAGCCTTTGCAACAGCAATCACACAGGCAGTCCTGATTAAAGGAAGAAACAAAAAGCATCATCAAAGAAATCTAAACTAGACAGATTTTGTCTAAATAATCTAGGCAAGAAATAGTAAATGTACCTCGAATAGTTGGTTCCATCATGGATATCTTCAACTCCACATGCATTAACGATTTCTTCTCGCGTTATTGGCGGGCATTTCACTCCTCCAACAACAAATCGAAATTCGGCCATTGCGCGATGATATTGTGCTCCCCCATATAGACGCATCCCAGCATTCTGAGCTCAAATGAACCATTTCTCATATATAAGTTATTACTTTAAATCTAAAAGCAAAACTAGCATAACAAATAGCGAGAAGCAAAACCATTATGAAGTAACAATTAACCTACAAAAATTAATGTTCAAGAATCTTAACAATTCTGTACATACGAATCATTCAACTATTTCTTAGATGGAAAGCTCTTCATTTCCAGGTGGCACATACATTATGTATAAAAAGAGTCAATCAAAAGAAACAATTATGTAGTATTGAGTAGCCAAACTGATATAGAGATTGCACGAATCACTAGAGCTTACTGGGATTAACTTCTGCGGGAAATGTAGACCATCAGTACTAACAAAAGACCCACCATTAGTTCTTTCATCTTGAAGTGTTTCACCTGAAATAATAAAGTGCAGTAGTTAAACTAATAGTTGATCCTGTTAGTAGATAGCTGATGGTTTTGACTAATGTTTGTTTGAGAAGTGTTTTGACCTCGATCGACAAGGCAACATTATCAAGTAATAGGAGGAAACGAGCTATCCCTAAATATGTTATCCAGATATAATCAAAGAAAGAACATTACCGAATTTATCGGGAGGTGCAACAACAGTCCCTTTCAGTAGAAGTGACAACTGAAAATTATAATAAACTGATGTGAGAGAAGCAAATGAGTAAAAGATACTATAACAACAAATGGGGAACTGAAACTCGCCCCGTGCATATTCAAACACATTAAAGGGTTTACTTTTGGATTATCTATTAACAAAAAGATTCAAAGATTCATGCTACCCCCTACATGAATGAGACAAACCTTCGTCAAAAAGAGATCATGGAAAGATCTGCCTTTCTCTTTCAACTTGCCTTCGTCCAAAGTGCTGCAACCAAAGATAATATAGATCACAAATGGGGAAAAGAAAGTTAATCCTGCCCATCAGTTTGCCTTGACTGCCCTGCCCTTTTAGAAGGTATAATTTATTTATTTTTATTATCTTTAAAAAGGAAAAGGGCAAATTGAAGTGGAACAGAAAATGTCATCCCCAAAATCGAACTGGACACCTTCAGTGTGTTGACATGAAAACCAACTACACCACAACACCATTTTTTCATGAGAGCGACGCTATTTATCTCAATCCGAATGTGCTGAGGAAAATAGGATTAAGCTTAGTCCTCTAGGATTTAACAGAAAATAGAGACTTGCCTGAGTTCCTGATTGATTTCACTTAACTTTCTCGTTGCAACCCGCAGTTCCTTTTCAAGTAGTGGAATGATCAAAGGCACATTATCCATGTACCTAGGAAGTGCAAAATGTATTAACTTAAGTGCAAGAGAGACTGACCAGAAGTTGCTAATTCCACACAAAAAAAAACATAATAATGACAGATTTTATGATGCTTATTATAGCTGAGTTGAGAGGGTTAGAGGCTTAATAATCTAACCTTTTTAAACTTCTCTAAAAACTAATCATTACTGTAGGATTATGTGGGGTATCAGTTATCTCAGATATACCTCTTCTGGAGCAGCTCTTCCAGAAACATCCGTAATTTGCTCACACCTATGCGACTTCTCTCTTTTTTGGAAAGAGGACGGCTGAGCTTCTCCTCCAAAGATCTGATATCTTCCACCTCTCTCAAGGATATAGCCTGGATTGATCAATAATACCACCAACAAAATATTACTCAATATAGAGCAGAGACCATCATTTGCAGACTTATTCACATAGTTAAATGACGCCATTATAAAGTAAAATCCTTTAAAATGATCGCTTAAATACTACTTAAATAACGGATTTAAGTTAGAATTAAATTCAGCTGTTAATCAACTTAAATGGGCCATAAGAAACAGTAGAATGAGAAAATTAAAAGAATAGCTAGGCTGCAGCTCAACCTTTTTAAATTCATCATTGGACTGATAGACTGTTTCATGTCCAGGTCCAACTCTTCCTGACGGAACAGACGTGAAAAATGGGGAGTCACCCAATATGAAGCCATCAAGTGTACATGCTGGTGGTGAAAGAAAGACTTCAACATCTGATGATCGTGCAAATTGTGGTATTTTTGTGTCCAGCTTAGTTGAGACAACTACAGTCCTTGAGAGCTCAGGATCAATCTGTAAAGTTCAAATGTCATTCAAGATCAAGTTTTGGTAAGAAAATGACAAATGTTATATCAAATGAAACACTAATAAGTTTATGGAATAGATCGTTTTAAAGTATGGAGAGATGCTAAAAGGTACAGCATGAGGGGTTGACAAAAAGGTGAAAGTAGATAGAATAGAATGGCAGTTCTTGTTATTAATTTGAACATGAGGATCTTTTTATTTTTCTCTATGAGCCGTACTACTTGAACATTCAATGCCGGCTCTTTTATAGAATATATAACAAAAGAACTTACTTGCATAACTACCCTTCTTGTGGTAGCATTGCTCCAATCACTACAATCTTCAAGACAAAGGATAATGAACTCCTTATGCTGCATTTTAGCGCGTACAAGAGATTCAACTGCACGGGCTTGGCTCTACCAAGGGAGAGATTTATCAGAACCGCCATTGCTAGCACAGAGATAGGAGAAAAGGAGATCTACATAGGCCATATACCTGCAAAATTCTGTTCTTCCGACCCGGAGCTGGAGCAATGAGACCTGGAGTATCAATTATCGTCAAATTCGGACAATACTTGTACTCCACTTTGATTATGATTTCCTTGGATGAGAACTGGGAAGGCTCCTGCTCCAACCTCATATTCTCAGCTTCAATATAGGCCTACACAAGTATCACTTCGCTGAGTAATCGTAATAAGTACGTGAATGTACTACTATTAGCATGTATGTAATTTACTGAAATTGACGTGACATCAATGTATTTGACTCATGACGGATAATTTTTGACTCATGTCATTTATGAATTAGCGTTACTACAACACGACAAAAATTAAACTATACTAATTCCAGTGTAAAAATGATGATTTGATCAACACTCGACATTCGTGCTGATTAGCAATGCCTGATCACCAATATTTCAGCAAGCACTGTGTCAAAGTATCAACAAGCTTAATTATAAGCTACAGACCTGAATTTCCTGGAGAGACATGAGTTGGGCCGTAATGGGGTCCGACTCCGCGACAAGGTAGCAGAGCGGCTGCTCGCAGCTAGGATCGTACTTCATGTGGAGGGTGATGGGGCGGCGAGTCTTGGTGCCGCCGCCTACGTGGTTGAATTGGAATCCCATTAGTGCTTCGACGAGAGCGCTCTTGCCATCAGTTTGGTGGCCGACCACCAGCACAGCCGGCGCGTCGAACGGCGTCTCGAACTCCTGAGCGAGGCCGTGCAGCTCATTGTAGGCATCGTAGAGACGCGATTGGTCGGCGCTGCATTCGTCAGTTTCCTCCATTGGTGCCCCGCCTCTCTGCCACCGGCCAAGTACAGTAGAGAGTGAGAGTCGCTGAATTCAGAGCCGTTCCCTCCACTTCCCGCAATTATCGGATATGGATTTTTCTCTGTTTAAAAATATTTTAGAAAAAATAAAAAATTACAATATTACGAGTATGTAATAACTAATAAGAGGGAAAAGTTCATACTTTTCTCCCTTATATTTGGGCTTTACTAAGTATTCCCCTCTAAAATTCATCTTGTTACGTATTTCTCCTTCGTAATATTAATTACAAATCATTCGTAATATATATGTATTAAATTTGTTTCATATGAATTTACATAGTTACCTTTAAAATCTCTTAGAATGACTTAATTTAAAAATATAGAGGATCATCTTAAATTATAGAGATTACAAATAAATATATAGAACATAAAATGAATTTAGTTAGTATATTAAATAAGATAACATTATCATTTCCCTACCTTTCACTATAATAAAAAGGAATATTGAACTTGTGAACCATTTGTTTCTTTTATGAACAAAAAGGTACATAAACTTGATCAAGACCGAGCAACGGCCACATCTCTCAACAACGCTTCAACCGCTCGCCTTCCCGACACAAGAGCGCCATCGAACGTAGCCGAAGTCATGTAGTCCCCGCACAGGTATAAACCCGGTGCAGTCCGTGGGTTCTTCATCAAGTCGGTGGGTGGAGACTGGTTCGGTTGGGCAAACCCGACCCGGTAAGTTCTCAAGTGCTTCCATGAACTCACGGTTGCCACCCCAAACCACCCCGCAAGCTCATCCACAACTTGACCCGTCAGCTCCTCATCCGACATGCCCTCGTACAACCCGATCAACGATACAGACACCAATGCCTTACCGAGCGGGCCGTAGGACGGTGCCACATTGGTGGCAAAGAACATATTGTTCACTTTCCCCTTACCCGACCCGTTTAAGAAAAGAACGGGTTCTTGAAATGGAACACTGTCTCCTTCACATGAGAAGTACAGGCAAACCGTACTCCGAGCTGGTTTTCTCGAGTCCGGTTCGAGTGATAGAAGCTTTGTTGCTTCTGGTTCTTCAACCGCCACGACGACCCCAAATTCACTCCTCAATACCTCTCCGCTTTCCAATGTCACGATCGGCGAGGAATCCGAGCCGCCTAAATGTATCGAAGCTACTCTTTTGTTGAACAAGATGGAATCCGACGGCAGTCTGGATGCCAATTGCTCGGGTATTGCACCGATTCCTCGGGTTGGAAGCGTGTTATTGCCGAGCGCAAGACACTTGAATATGAAATTAAACAATCTTGACGTAGTCTCCAGACTCGGGTCGAAAAAAATCCCGCCGAAGAACGGTCTGAAGAAGCGGTCCAGGACTGAATCGGAAAACCCTAGGCCTCTAAGCAGGGCGATCGTGGGCACTTCTTCTGCATTCAAGATCTCTTCGTCTGACTTCCCGAGGACCTGAAGCCGAGTCAACCCGATCCTCAACTTATCGAAAACCGACCCGATGGGGTTCGTCAGAGACCCGACAGAATCCCAAAAGTGGCGTATTGGATCGGCCACGGTATGGAACTGGCCGTTGTAATAAACAAAGGCGCCGGAGTAGAACTTTTGGAGGTCTAAGGAATCGTAGTCCAGCAGTTTCCGGGCTTCGGGGTAGGCAGTGATGAAGATTTGGAAGCCCCGGTCGAGAAGGAACCCGTCTACAATGTCGGTCCTCACCCGGCCCCCAACGGAATCGGATGCTTCCACAAGGAGGAAGGGAATGTTCTCGGAAGTTAAACGGGTTGCAGCAGCCAGACCTGCCAGACCCGCCCCGATAACAATTACACCGGGTTTTTTATCCGATGGGGATTGGAGCAGAGGCTCGGTAGAGTTTACGGTGATCTGGGTGGCGGCTGAAGGTCGGACCGTGAATGAACGGGGCGAGTAGTGGGGGGAGAAGAAGGACGGGTTTGTGAAACGGGGTGTAACTATTGATGTCATCGAGCCCGGAGATTATGAGACGAATAGAAAGGTGAGATCAACAGCTATGATTCATAAGAAAATGAAGTTCTTCATGAAATGAATGGATAAACAAAAATGGACAAAAATTTGAGGATAAAATGTAACCACAGAAAATGATGTCCAACAAAGTGTGATGACGGCTTATCCTATCCATTTGCTGATAGGACCAGGTGGCATCATCATGTGCCACGTCACTAGATTTAGCGCATTCACTCCTCAACCATATAAAATCAGACAGATCATATACTAAGAAATGACATTTATGCAAAAAGAATGATATTTGCAAATGCATCAGATGTGTGAACAAAACTATATACAAAATCCGTATATCATGACAAAGCAACTAGGGACGAGCAATATCATCAAGTTTCCGCATCAATATGCACACTTTGTTTATATTATATACTGAAGGAAGCTGTAAAATGGTGACTCTTGTGTATGCTTGTATTATCTATCTATGGAATGGACTAGAGTGAGATTTGAGGGAGAAGGGTTCTTCTTACAAGCTGTAAATCTCCTCAAAGACGGGCAGTCTCCTCATGGTGCTTGAACCATATAGAACCTTTTGGAAATTGACTTCTGCTCGAGATGGAAGGTTGCTTGGATTGGAAGGTAAGTTGATTGTTATGCCATCATCGAGAGGTGACCAATCAGAAGACAGGACCACCGTGCTGCTGCTGGGTGTCTTCTTTGGAACCAGTTCTGATCTTGGTGAAGACAAGATCACCGTGCTTGGTGTTTTAGGAACCAATCGTGCTGATTTCATAGTATCAGAAGCTGGTGTCTTAGGAATAACTAGTGCTGATTTTGGAGTTGGAGAAGATGCAATTCTCAAGGCTTCTAAATTTTTGGTGGCCTCTATCAGTGCCTGATTTCCAGAAAACGTTTTCAGATTGTATTTTTAAGCAATTTTGTGCAAACATAAGTAACGAAAAATTGTAAGGCGGGTACTTACATTAGGGGAACTATTCTTGGGGATGAAGTCAGAGAGGCTGATTTCTTCTTTGCACCGAGACGACTGCAAATGCAGGCCCTGTATTTGTACAAGAAACAGATAAATCAAAACGCACAGATAAATCGTGGGGTTTATTGATTGTTAAAAAAATTGCTACATTGCATCTCTTTTGCTAAAAAGTTCAGCAATTGGGTTAAAGGAGAGACTTGCAGGAGATTTGGAACCAGAAAAGCTGCTGCCAATATCTTCTCCAAAACGATATGAACATCTTTGACTGTGATTGTTTCCCGAGGATGAACCTCCAGAACTAGATACCACTGGAATAGCATCCAAGACCAATGTATCTTCTTCAAAATTAACTTTCAGTGGCGTCCGAGGATCAATTGAAGATGGATAACTTGATTCCAGGAATTTGATCAATTCATAGTGTGCAGAATATGGATCAACAGTTGGTCTCTCAACAAAAGTATTACGATAGCCTCTTTCAATTGTTGGATAGCTACATGTATCTGTTTCAAGGCCTGGCATGTTCCCAATCATAGCCCTTCTTAATCTCGAATTGCTGCTGCTGTATCTTGGGTCCATCAGATTGTAACGGTTGTTGTCCATGAGATTGTCTCTGCTCCTGTATGGAAGTAGTTCCGTCATATAAGAAAGTCAGACATGGTAAGATTTTTGCTAAAGTATCACAAAAACATAGATAAACTGCAGCTAGACTTCCTAGTTCAAGTAACTTCATAAATTGGTTTAACATTGCCATTCAGATAACAATATCTGCTTTCCAGATTAATGCCATGTTGATGTTCTATATACTGATGTCTCCAAATCCAAAAATCAACTGAATAGAAATTTCAATCTGCTTGCCCAAGGCCACCATGAAACTAATGAGGTCGAGATAAACAGTAAACTTCAAGATCATTGCAGATTACATAATTATACTAGAAATCACAGTTCCAGACTTGCTTCAAATGATTTAGAATATTTAACACACAGTAACGTTAACTCCTGGTCCAAGTCTGAAAATTTACAACCAATGATAGACATGCAACCAGAAGTAGAAAGTGTACAAGAATCAGTAAAACTATTCTACCGAAGTGGATTCATCACTCATTAGGGCAACGCTAGAGGTAAAAAGGGAGCTCGATTTACCTTAAACTTCCGAACTATCGAATTTGGATTGCGTAGTTTGCTTCAGTTCCCGCTTTCGTCTCCTCTGTCATCACCAAACATTGCACAAGAAGATCCTATGAACTATATCAAAATTCTAGGTCAAAATCTAGCAAAGACACTGAAGATTCTAAGTATTCGTTTTCTTCCTTGATCGTACCTGGATTGAGCATGGTCTTCAACGCTGACGCAGAGAAATTCCACAACCGAGATCGGAGAGAGTCCGGAGGTGAGCGATTGACAGAGAATAGGAGTCAAAGTGAGCTAGCGAGAGAAAGAATCGAACAGCGACACGTCTGAGCTTGCTGGGGAAGTAATCGATTGAATGGGACAGACTCTTAACAGAAAGGGAGAAGCAGCGAGAGCAGCTAGTGTTCTTCTCTACCTCTCCTCTCACCCTTTTATACGTGGCTCCGCGCGGGAACCCGATTTTCTCCACCCTAAGTTACTCATAGAGACTATTTCAGTCCCAAACTTTAATCTATCATTGATTTAGTCCAAAAAGTTCTTTACTCATTGTACAATCTTATGTTTATCTTGTGAATTCGTCTCAAAATTAGGGGTGTCAAAACGGGTTATGGGTCGTGTTAGTAACTCTCTGACTCAAACACGCCTCCTGTAAAAGTATGGATTAGTTTTTGAAACTCAAACCTGACCCGCAGATTGGTGGGTAAACCCGCAGGTCATAATGACTCGTCAGGAATGGTAAGGATTGGGTTAGACTGATCTTGGCAAAAAAAAAGGGTTAGACTGACTCGCTCGACCTCCATGACCGGCGGGTCAGTTTAACCCACCATTTCAATAAAAACAAAAACATACTGAAATATATAAATAAGATTCATAGATTGACCGTGGGTTAAGGCTTCTGATCCAAATACGACCCGTGTGCGGTTCACCCACGGATTGGGTCAAATTTTGACACCCTTACTCAAAATGCTATTATAGTATTATACGTTCCAAATGGGTCGGAATAATAAGTTCCAGAGCTACAATGCACAATGCAAAAAAAAATCAAAACTGTCACACCTTCATAGAATCTGCAGCTAAACAAGATAGAATTTACACAAACAAGAACCAAACAGAACTAAGATTCCGAAAACCAGACCATGAATGCGTCGTGTCGTGCAGACCATTCTTACGCTGCCGATCGTTGTTATTCCATGTCCAGTGCGCTCTAATTACGCAACAAACATAACCACGCAAACAGATAACAAACATCCTAACATATGAGACACTAAATGTGGAGCAAACATCTATACATAGTTCAATTGGTTGGGACAGGACAACCTTAGATTCCGTCGATGGCGTTCTTGAGATTCCCTCCGAACAAGGACATGAGACCTCCACCGTGAACCCTCCCCTCGGGAATCATCGTGTCGAAACTCTTGTAGCCCGAGCTTCCTTCGTCTGGCTTTCCTGGATTCGAATATGGTAAGAAGGATGGCGAGGCCTTCATGGAGAGAGGAACCAAGACTTGAGGAGGAATGAGGTGTTGCCGCCTCCTCTTGGCCGGTCTGTCCAACGACTCGGTGCAATCGGAGGCAACACTGAGACCGGAAGAGGTTGAAGCGACGGATACGAGACCGCGGAAGAGACCAGGACCGATAAGCCCTTCTCGGTTGGTCTCCCTCTCCTGGGCCATGCTACTATGGGCTGCACATAGCCCACTCCTCCCCCTCGCGAACTTCTCGCACTTCCCTTCCGGCCATGTGCACCGTTTTCCGCCCCCGTGAGCCTTGCAAAAGTCAGTGCTCCCTTGGGCGCTTTTGCTGCAGTTCAGGTGCTTGCACCGCTTTCCTCCGCCGTGCCTGACACAGCAGTCGGTGCGGCCTCGGGCACTTTTGGTGCACCCTGCGACGGAGCATCGTTTCCCTCCACCGTGAGCAACGCAGAAATCAGTTCCTCCGTGGACGCTTTTAGGGCAAATGCCACCACCGTCGTAGAGGCAACGTTTCCCTCCACCGTGCCCTTTGCACAACGGGGTGCTCCCTTCCGCACCCTTGGTGCAACCGGCGAATACGCATCGCTTCCCTCCACCATGCGCCTTACAATACATCGTGCTACCCTGAGCCCCCTTCTTGCACTCCGGGTACTGGCATCTCCGACCGCCACCATGCGATATGCATAGACCCGCCTGTCCCTCCGCACTTCGGGTGCATCCCTCCACCTTACACCGCTTCCCACCACCATGTCTGATGCAGAGCCCTGACCTCCCCCGAGCCGCCTTTGTACACCCATCGGAGTGCGAGCAACGCCTGCCTCCACCATGCGCAATGCAATAATCAGTCTTCCCTTCTGCGCTCTTGGTGCACCCGAGGTAGTCACACCTCCGTCCTCCACCATGAGCCTTGCAATACGCAGTTCGGCTTTCCGCACCCTTGTTGCACTCGGGTTTCTGACACCGCTGCCCTCCCCCGTGCCCAATGCAGAGTCCTGATGCTCCCCGGGCGCCTTTCAAGCAGCCCATGATCTTGCATTTCTTTGGGTTGCTCAGAGAAGTCACCGTAGTCGTATGCTCCGACACGGTCTCCATTGAAGTCGAAATCTCAACATCGGAGCTCGCTTGCGGCCTGTTTGGCCCAACCGGACCGAACTCCAATAGCTGTCGGGTTTGCAATGAGTTGGCTAAGTCCATCCTAGGAGCTAACAGCAGCGACGGCATGTACCCACCAGATTTCTTTGCAGTTGTCGAGCCCTCATCAACAACATGAATCAGAACACTATTATTATCCCGGCCCGAGATCGAACCTTCGAATACGTTCACCGATTCCTTCGTCACCTCCGAGAACCCTAATTTCAAGGCCGAATCGCAGTCGGAAGCCAACCCTTGAGATACCACCAAATCCTTCCTTTTGCCATGCCCGTCGAAACAAGCACTCGGCGTGGGTCCCAACCCAAGAACCAACCCACACCCGTCATCTGAATCCAGAAACTTATTCATACTATTCCCGACCATCCCCTTATCGCTTCCGTTGAAACCGACACAGTTCAGGCTTAGGGCAGTGTCGCCAAGATTGTCCAGTTTGAAGAGTCCGTGCGGAAATAAAGCGCCTTTGTTGTTTAGATCCATCCCCTTCAGCATTCTATACAGAAGAATTGAAGACCTTTGTCCTACAGCAAGGCTACTCCGACATCTTATAGGTAATATCTAATCACGTTTCTAGGGTAGAAGCCCTTAATGAGGACGGTTAGGATCTCTGCGGAAAGATCTAAAGAGAGGCTCGTGCTCTTCAGCTTCATAAACCCTGAAAGAAAAATTCAAAGGCCATTAACAACAGCAAGAACTGCCCAGAAATGAAGGTCTTTTTGCAGATTTGGTGATGAACCCTTGACTGAAGCGAAATCAACTAAATTATTGACAGTATCAGAAGCACAAAATCGTACCAGAATTGAAAATTAACAGACCCACCAAAGGAATAGACCAATTCAAGAGAAGAACAGGACTACAATTAATGGATGATGAATATTTCACAAGTAAGAACTCAATCATCAAACTACCATACACTACGGAGTAGAATAGAATAGAAGTTATCAGATATTTAGATACCAAAAGAAGAAGAAAACCCAAAAATGGCTCCACAAACAAGATTGAATTCATTAAACTGGCAAGAAAACAAACAAACGACAGACCCAGAATGCATAATTTATCAAAGTTTTGATTTTTTTGCTCATACTGCAGATTGGTAGAGAAGGGTAGGTCACAGAAAGAAGAATTATACAGAGAAAAGAAGGAAGAAAGATGATAGATTACTTTCAAGGCTAGGTCAGTGGATCTGAAGCCATCCAATCCTATGGAGGAAGAACACCAACCAAGCGCAGACGTAAGTAACCACGGTAAGAGGAACCAAGTGGAAAAGCAAATGCTCCACGCAAGAGAAGGGGAGGGGAGGGGAGAGGAGAGTGATTTGGCAAATTCTTGAACCATTTAATACCAAAATTTTATTTTATATTTTTATTTGGACGGCTCTATTTTGGACTGATAGAAAGGTTGGAAGCTGACGTCTACGATATATAATGTTAGTAATGAAATGTCAAAAATGACCTCAACTGTAGGAAAATGTTAGAATATAACCATGACCATTTTTTTATGGCGTAGGCGTCTAACCGGAGGACCAGGCTACAGTAAGACACAAGTATCATACCCTCTGAAAATAATTTATTTTATTATGAATAATATGTGTATTTCTTCTTATAGATGGGTCCAATACATAATAAAATATTATTATTTATAGAATGTATAGTACTTATTGTTTAGTAGGAGTGTTAAAATCTGACTCAATCCGTGGGTGAGCCGCCACGAGTCGTGTTTGGGTTAGTGTTTTTGATTCATAAGTCATTTTGACACGACTCATAGATGATCTATAGAAACATGAGTCAGGTTTGGGTCAGAAATCTTAAACTACGGGTCAACTTGTGATCCGTCTCATTTATATATTATATTAAATTATTTGTCAAGCAATTGAAGTTGCTCACTTGATCTCCTATGCGCAGGTCGAACGGGTCAAATTGACCCACGGGTCATGGAGATCGAACATGTCAATCTGATTCAACTCTTACTATTCCTGGCGGGTCATTCTAACTCGCGGGTTGACTCACTAACCCGCGAGTCAAATTTGAGTTTCAAAAACTGACTCATACTATTACACAGATCGTGTTTAAGTTAGAAAATCTCTGACACAACCCAAATCTGATACGACAAGCGACAGATGACCCGTTTTAATACCCCTATTGTTTAGGCCTAACCAGACTATTTTCGATTTAGTTTTCGAAATTATAACTTTATGAAATTACCCATCAAGCTTTTCGTAATAAACAAAACAATTCTAAGTTCTAACTATTTTTTTCATAAATAATAACAATTATTTATTGGACTTTTTTTTTTTTTTGGCCAATTATTTATTGGACTTAGACATAGGAGACTTCCCCACCTTGACATCATCGCCTACTTTTTGGTGAACGCGATGGTGACATCAGCCAACATGTCCAAATTACCCTTCTCCTTGTTTAGTAAATTACTTCTCTGCCATCTATTCACAAACAGGCAAGTTACTAAATTTAGAATACCTTACGTCGTGCTACCTGCTAAGTTATGATCTTATAATAACCCATAAAATCTCGTACCCTCGTACGATACAATTACTTTTCACACGTGTAACGAACTTTAGACTTATGTCGTCACTACTAGGAGGGCTAGATCGTAATTATAGGCTAACGTTGAATTAGAACAGTAATTATGGGTCCAAAGGAGGAGACAATCAGGAATTTTTTCAAAAACTATTCACTTTTCAAAAAATATTTGAAAAAGTGTATATCGAAATTTTTTTTTTAGAAAAGTATGCATACGCGCGACGCGCCTATTGAGTAGGCGCATCCCTAGGACGCGCCTATTCAGTAGGCGCGTCCTAGGGATGCGCCTATTCAGTAGGCGCGTCCTAGGGATGCGCCTATTGAGTAGGCGCATCCCTAGGACGCGCCTATTCAGTAGGCGCGTCCTAGGGATGCGCCTATTCAGTAGGCGCGTCCTAGGGATGCGCCTATTGCAATAGGCGCATCCCAGGGGTGCGCCTACTGCAATAGGCGCACGCCAGGGGTGCGCCTACTGCGTAAATTTTTTTTTTTTCGCAAAAACACCGGTCTATCAGAAACCACGTTGATTTTAAGTCTGCTTATGGTTTTCCTCCTAAATAGAAATTGAGAGATAGTCTCACGCGTATTCATAGGTCCAAACTACAAATTTTCCAACTTGTTCTGAACAACAATGAAACAAAGTTGTTTATTCACAAGTTTCTGAATGAGACTTTTCTTCAGATGCTCACGCGTTGCTTTATCTCAGTATTCACAGGGTTTCCTCCAAATTTTCCAACTTGTTCTGAACAACAATGAAACAAAGTTGTTTATTCACAAGTTTCTGAATTAGACTTTTCTTCAGATACACTAGCTAGTTTGACATTTTCAGGAATTACTCCTGCAAAAGAGCTCTTTGGGGTTTCCACTGCCTTTTTCTTCGGCATCTGAAGTCTCTTGATTTTCTGCATAGTGTACTCGTTGATTTTAAGTCTGCTTTTGAAGAAAAGTCTCATTTAGAAACTTGTGCATAAACAACTTTGTTTCAGTGTTTTACCTCGCGGATTTTGTTCAAAACAAGTTGGAGGGCAAACTATGTATACGCGCACCCCGGGGTCGCGCCTAACGGACATAGTTACTGTTTGAAATTTATCTAAAGTAACCCCAAAAGAGTTATTTTGCCGCAGTAATTCCTGAAAATGTCAAACTAGCTAGTGTATTTGAAGAAAAGTCTCATTCAGAAACTTGTGAATGAACAACTTTGTTTCAATGTTTGACATCGCGGATGTTGTTCAGAACAAGTTGGAAAATCTAGGGCAGGAACCTAAAGTATTTAACTTCTGAGAACTTACTTTCTTCTTAATTGGAGAGACTATCTCTCAATTTCTATGTAGGAGGAAAACCGTATAAACAGGCTCAAAATCAGATGTGTTTCAAAAAGTAAGCATATAGTAGGAAAAAAAGCATACATGAAGGAATTTGGTGCGCGTAGAGGAATTTGGACTTGTGAATACTGGGATAAAGCAACGCGTGAAACAATCATCTCGGTGGTTTGTTAACAAATTAATTTTCTGTCTTCTTGATCCAAGACCCTTTTGTTAACAAATTGATCTTCTGTCCTCTTGATCCAAGACCCTTCCTAACCATTGGAAGGGGATCAGTTTTCTTCTGTCCTCACCGTACGACAGAAGATATTCGGAAGATTCAGAATCTCGTGAATAAACAACTTTGTTTCATTGTTGTTCAGAACAAGTTGGAAAATTTGTAGTTTGGACCTATGAATACGCGTGAGACTATCTCTCAATTTCTATTTAGGAGGAAAACCATAAGCAGACTTAAAATCAATGTGGTTTCTGATAGACCGGTGTTTTTGCGAAAAAAAAAAAAAATTTAGGCAGTAGGCGCACCCCTGGGATGCGCCTATTGAATAGGCGCATCCCAGGGGTGCGCCTACTGCCTAAATTTTTATTTTTTTTCGCAAAAACACCGGTCTATCAGAAACCACGTTGATTTTAAGTCTGCTTATGGTTTTCCTCCTAAATAGAAATTGAGAGATAGTCTCACGCGTATTCATAGGTCCAAACTACAAATTTTCCAACTTGTTCTGAACAACAATGAAACAAAGTTGTTTATTCACAAGTTTCTGAATGAGACTTTTCTTCAGATGCTCACGCGTTGCTTTATCTCAGTATTCACAGGGTTTCCTCCAAATTTTCCAACTTGTTCTGAACAACAATGAAACAAAGTTGTTTATTCACAAGTTTCTGAATTAGACTTTTCTTCAGATACACTAGCTAGTTTGACATTTTCAGGAATTACTCCTGCAAAAGAGCTCTTTGGGGTTTCCACTGCCTTTTTCTTCGGCATCTGAAGTCTCTTGATTTTCTGCATAGTGTACTCGTTGATTTTAAGTCTGCTTTTGAAGAAAAGTCTCATTTAGAAACTTGTGCATAAACAACTTTGTTTCAGTGTTTTACCTCGCGGATTTTGTTCAAAACAAGTTGGAGGGCAAACTATGTATACGCGCACCCCGGGGTCGCGCCTAACGGACATAGTTACTGTTTGAAATTTATCTAAAGTAACCCCAAAAGAGTTATTTTGCCGCAGTAATTCCTGAAAATGTCAAACTAGCTAGTGTATTTGAAGAAAAGTCTCATTCAGAAACTTGTGAATGAACAACTTTGTTTCAATGTTTGACATCGCGGATGTTGTTCAGAACAAGTTGGAAAATCTAGGGCAGGAACCTAAAGTATTTAACTTCTGAGAACTTACTTTCTTCTTAATTGGAGAGACTATCTCTCAATTTCTATGTAGGAGGAAAACCGTATAAACAGGCTCAAAATCAGATGTTTTTCAAAAAGTAAGCATATAGTAGGAAAAAAAGCATACATGAAGGAATTTGGTGCGCGTAGAGGAATTTGGACTTGTGAATACTGGGATAAAGCAACGCGTGAAACAATCATCTCGGTGGTTTGTTAACAAATTGATTTTCTGTCCTCTTGATCCAAGACCCTTTTGTTAACAAATTGATCTTCTGTCCTCTTGATCCAAGACCCTTCCTAACCATTGGAAGGGGATCAGTTTTCTTCTGTCCTCACCGTACGACAGAAGATATTCGGAAGATTCAGAATCTCGTGAATAAACAACTTTGTTTCATTGTTGTTCAGAACAAGTTGGAAAATTTGTAGTTTGGACCTATGAATACGCGTGAGACTATCTCTCAATTTCTATTTAGGAGGAAAACCATAAGCAGACTTAAAATCAACGTGGTTTCTGATAGACCGGTGTTTTTGCGAAAAAAAAAAAAAATTTAGGCAGTAGGCGCACCCCTGGGATGCGCCTATTGAATAGGCGCATCCCTAGGACGCGCCTACTGAGTAGGCGCATCCCAGGGACGCGCCTATTCAATAGGCGCGTCCCAGGGGTGCGCCTACTGAATAGGCGCGTCCCAGGGATGCGCCTATTCAATAGGCGCGTCGCGCGTATGCATACTTTTCTAAAAAAAAATTTTCGATATACACTTTTTCAAATATTTTTTTTAAACTAAACAGTTTTTGAAAAAATTCGACAATCAGACAACTACGAAACTGTCCCCCAGCTCTCACTTTTCACGTACGAGGGACCGCTATGTAGAAAGACGGCAATGCCCTTTTCTGATGGAGAGAAGACAAGGGTAATTTGGTCGTTTGAGAAAAGTTGTCATGCTAGATTTTTTTATAATTCTAGTGTTGCAGAGTTTGGTCTTTACTTTCAAGGTAGAGCAACTTATACCCTAAACTTCTAAAATCATACCACTAAACTCTTATCGTGTTACAAATCTACTTATGGTACTAGAATTGTTATTCCGATATGGTCAAATCCTGTAAGAGTCAATGATTGTCAAATCATTTGCTTAAATAAGGCAATTGTCAGAGGCTAACAGACTCATGCCCTAGTTGAGTTGCAGTCAAGGAAACGTAGTTAGGCTCCAACCTCATGGTTAGGTCTATCGACAGATTTTCCTAGTCCTTTTAGCCGAAATACCGAATAGGAGTAAGTACATATGGAAAATTGAGATGCCAATTGCATATTAATTGAAAATATTAGGGTGTATTCTCTTATTTTAGAAACTTATGTGTAAGTTGCTTAACTAAAAATTTAGGGTGCAAAATGTAATTTTCCCTAGTTTTTGTCTGTGGCGAAAAGAGAAGCGTTGCCATTGGTGGAGGAGAGAGAAATCTGTCGCCAAGTGGACATATATTTCTGTACTTGCTTTTAATTGTTTTAATAATTTAATCAATAATATAATTAATAAGACTTTTCTATATATTTGTTTTGTCGTTTGTTTAGCTGCACATGACGTAACCTCTCTCACCGGCTCGGCTCGGCTTGGCTGATCCCTTTTTGTTATTTTTATTATTTAAAAATTGTCTTGCAGCGTATTTCATGTATTAATTTATGTAATATATATTTTTGCAATATATAAAATTTACTGTCTGAGAAGAAGAGCAAATAATTAAGAGGGATGGCTCGGCTCGGCTGGAAATGACAGAGACAGATGACAGTTGGGGAAATGTCGTTGGTGGATCTAGCTGTGCTGTGCTGTCCTGTCTTGACTGACTCTATCTATCTATCACGAAGAGAGCATAGAAATACTACACAACTTCCAGTCGCAGCATCCACCGGAGGAAGGTGGAAGTTGGAATCTGCCGTTATCCTACATGGCACCTCTTCATTGGCTGCACATTCAACTATTGGTTGATTCCAGGATCCAAAGCCGTACTTTATTTGGTCTACAACGGTGGCGTTTTGGAACCGCAGTGCTGCGTGCCGCGCTTCGACCGCGCGTGTGACTGCTTCACTTCCGGACCCATACATATATTATCAAATCGATTGTTTTTAATTTGTCAATTAACCAAAATTAATTGATTTTAAACTTTTTTAATTATTTAAACAGTGTACAAAAAATATTTTTAAAAGGTTCAAGTTAAACTCTCATTTTTGTTCTAAATTTAATTGAATAGCATATAATTTGAATTATAAATAATTACATAAGGTAAACACATATATGAGTGCATTTATCTCATTTAACCGAATATAAATTACTAATAAACATCCTCGTATCAATCAAATAAATAAGCGTGAAACTTATTTCAAATACATCCTTAAAATTCCCTTTTAAAATAATTACAAATCAATTAAATAAATATAAAAAGAAATTCAATGGTGTAAGTCACGTCCTTGGATAGAGACGTGCTTACGTAACTAGATCCTATTGGTTGCTTCCCTAAAACAAGATGTGACGCCTCAACAACGAGACCGACCCCACAACCCCTTCCAATTCAACGGTTTTTGTTTGTTTTTTTGGCCAAGTTCAACGGGTGTTTGAATAGGAATAATTCCGTAAGATTTGTTTTATAAAATTAAAAATTCTCAGAATATGAATTTAAAGAGAAATTGTAATATGATTTTCGTCCAAAATGTTTGAAATTCGTATTAGTGGTTTCCTTGAGTGTGGTCTTGTTACTCTGGCATTGAAATACAGTATTAGGTTTACTTTTATTATGTGTTTAATTTATTTATTTTTTACAAAAAATTATTGGATCATGGCTCGATGAACCTAGCTCGCTTTGACTAACATAAATTCGAACCAGACTAAGACACTGATCAAGACAAACTATCAAGACAAACGACTTTGTATAGTTTGATCCTGAACCGAAGCGAGACTACTGTTTGAGTCATGTTTTACTCTTAATAATTTATTTTTAAAGTTTTGAGACTTAATTAAATTGGACTTTTTTATAATGAATCTAGATAAATATAATATCACATAAAGGTATATATATGTGAATTTGTCACATATATAATGATAAAATAGACTAAATTGACTAAAACAACATTTAACAATTAAGTTGCTCGTTATATATATAATTAATGGTTAAATACCAAAAAGTTCCTGAACTTTGGACGTTTTGCAACGAGTTACCTGAATTTTAAAAATTCAAAACGGGCTACCTCAACTTTGATGAAAGTACAAATAACTACCTCTGTCTAATTCTGATGAAAGTACAAATAGCTACAACTTTGTATAGACTTTGATTTTTAATTATGCTTTATATAAAATCTTGGTATATTTCATATAAATTATCTAACCCTATGATATTTTTTTCATATATTCTAAATATTGTTCCATTCTTCTAAAATAGTTGAATAATAGGTTTCTTATGGTTTGAAAGTTAAATAAATACATTAAATTTTTATTTTCTAAAATAAATATGACGCCAAGTCAAGGTGATTAGTTATGATGTGATGCGATGGAGACACGTTCATAATGTTAATTATTAGTTTAATGACGTCACACTATTATTGTTTGGAAGTTATTGACAGAATTGTTTTATGTGCATTTATTTAATTAATAATGGAAAATCTACCAAAATAGTGCCCGAACTTGTGGGTGATTAGCAAATATGTATCTTTTTTTTTTTACAAATAGGTTGCTGAACTTTTTAAAATAAGTAAATAGGTACCTACCATTAATTTTCGTTAAGAATAAACGGAAAATATTACGTGAGGAGCAAACAAATACCTGAACTTACACAAATGAGCAAATAGGTATTTGAACCGGTTCATAACCGATTCAGTCGAACCATTTTTGTTTTTAATATGATTTATATACCAAACACATGCATGACTCAACTCAATAAGTTCTCGGTGCATCAAGAAACACCCCGAGAATGTCTGGAGTTGAGTCATGCATGTGTTTGATATATAAACGCTACTTTCAAAAAAAGTGGTGTGATCGAAACCAATTCTGAACCGGTTCAGATACGTACTTGCTCATTCGTGTAAATTCGGGTACCTATTTGATCCTCACGTGATATTTTCCGTTTATTCTTAACATAAATTAACGGTAGGTACCTATTTGCTTATTTAAAAAAGTTCAGCAACTTATTTGCTACAAAAAAAAATGTTTAGGTACCTACTTACTAATCATCCACAAGTTTGAGTATTAATTTATTAGTTTTTCAATTAATAATTACAATTAATAATATACACTGCGAGAGTTAACCCTTTCAGGCTTTCAATAATAATGGTACGGGGTTTTACTTAAATAAATTATAAACATTTTGTATACGTGATTAATGTCCTGGCAAATACACCCTAAAGGCTTAAACAACACAATTATAATTAATTAATTAATTAATTATTATGATTGGTTGATGTTTACCAAGTTCGGACATTGGGAGACAAGGGAGGGGTATCCACTTGTTCTTTGTTAAAGACATTAAAAAATTGACCTCATATTTAATTTAATCATTTTTTATTTTTTTTGGCCAATAGAACCATCATTTCATTCAATAACCGAAGAAGGAAACGAGTACAAAATATTATCCGACACAATACACTTAAGTAAGGGGGTTGGGGGTGAAGACATCCAATCCGAAGGACACAACCCCGCCATAACATTCTTTGCAATCCAATCCGCACACGAGTTTGCGGATCGAGGAATATGCTCTCAAACGACTTCTCTAATCGAAGAAGATAGAGAAACCGCATTAGACAAAATGAGATCAATCCTCCAAGCAAAGTCCCGCCGCTTGAATATGATTGATGATATTCAAGGCGTCCGTCTCAATGATGACCTTCGTCCAACGTTTATCAATGGCTAGTTGAACCGCGTGAAAGAACGCTTGTGCCTCAATCTCGTCCACCGATCCAGCCTTGCACGACCCCCGCGGAAACTCTCGCAATAACGCCTAGACCCCCACGAAGGGACGTACCACACCAAGTCCCGTCGCAGTTGATCTTAATGACATCCCGTGGAGGGCCGATCCATGCCTGAATCAGCCCTTGGTTTCGCCCCGTCGTCTCGGTCGGGCTCATCCCGTGTAACGTTCGGTCGATCTCATGGGTAGATGAACTCTGGGTAATGATTTTCTTAATCTACTTAGGAATACTTTATTTTAGACAACATATAAATAAAAAAGGAGCTATGGCTTTGGCACATAGTTTTTTTTTTGGCCAAACTTTGGCACATAGTTGATTGATTATGTTATATTATAAATAGGGATATAATCACATAATGTACGTAGTTGATTGATTATGTTACAAAGTTGATTGATTAATTCGTATCATATATTATACACGATATGATAAACACAACATAACTATTCATGTTTATTCACGTACTTGCAAGTTATAGTTAGAACATGTTTATTAACTGTATTTAAATGTATTCGAATGACTCAAACAAAAGTATCTATTTATACCAAACACATCATATCATTACAGATTGCTTAATTGCATAGTAAGTCCTAGCAATACGATACCACTATTTCATTAAGTTTATGCAATTTTTGATATACTATTAATGTATTCATAAATAATTATTTTATATCAAATGTTCATCTTTTATATTTGTTTAAAGACCGTGTAACTAATAGAAGATGTACGATTCATAAATTTTAACATATTACAACCAGAGTAACCGATACCTAATTATAATAATGCGACATGATTAATGTTTATATATAGGATTAATTATCCAACAGCAAACCGAACTTTGATGAAAATACAAAGAACAAATCATTTTTTTTGACAAAAAAAAACAAACTTTGAGTTTTTATCATTTGGATGAAGTGATTTGTCTAATTATAAGTGCAACAATAATATTATAGATGAAATCTGACAAATTACTATGTCTAAATTATAAAAATATGTCCAAACATAACTGTAATTTTAGAAAATTTTGTTAATTATTAATTTTATTAAATTTAATTTGTTATTTGTAAAAAAAAAGAAGAGAATTTCATTTGTTGTTTGTATTTTTGTCAAAATTCGTATTATGTTGTATATACATGCAAAACTTAATACCCCTTCCTTGTGGTTCGACCCAATCGAACGTCAAATCCAATGAATCCCATTTAACGCAAAGCCCAGTCTAATGAGATCACAAAACAAGGCCATTTGAAAACCTCTTTACTCCAAAAAAATCGTTTTGTACTTGACGAACACAACATCATTGATTGCTGTCGTGGGACAGGGACAGCTGAGGCGTGCACATTTGACCCGATAACTACTCTTCAATGCATAATTTCAGAAAGAAAAGGAATAAAATTTGGCTAATATGAAAAAGGTATGATAAAATAATAAGTTATGACATATATAGTGAAAAAATGAAGAAAATAGGAATGTAAAATAATTGCAATATATGTAATTAGTTTCAATATTTATGCAATTTTAAAAAGGTTTCACCTTTTTTTGAAAAAAATGTCATTAATAATTGTTTGAATTATATTTAGATTGGATCAAGAGAGCAAGGAGCTGTCGTGTTTTTCAATTGTTGGCTTCGTTTTTCTTCAAGAGGAATAGAATGGAATATTTGCAGAAGGGAGAAAAGCAGAAAAGAACAAGGAAGCAGAGCGATGATAAAGAAGGAAGTGATTAAAATAAACAAATGAAAGAAAATTTAGTGACGATATCGGTGACTATTCGAACTAATGAACCTCCCTTTGACTATGCTTTCTCCATTCAACTCAATACCACTCCCAAACTTCAACTTTTCCACATAATCAAGCACCGTTAACGCAATCAATTCTTCCATTTCTTTTCCCCCATTCTTCATTTCTTCCATTTTCAATCTCAAAATCGTTCCTTTTGACTTCACGAAGCAGACCTAACTCCAGTTCTTGGATCTTGGCGGGATTCGGCAGCTCTTTCTTCGATGGAGATCGAATTGACTTAAAGTTAGGGCTGTTTTCTTGGTGGGTCTCTGTTTAAAGATAATGGGGAGGTCAATTAGATTGTAAAGTTTGAAGCTTTGATGGAGATGATTGGGAGGGCGATCTCTGCGTTTCTTTGGCTGATTTTAGTATCTCGTGTCTTACCTAGAGTTGCTGGTAACGCTGAAGGTGAACTCAAAAAAAACAAAATCATTTCATTTTTTCTTTTTATAGAATTTTGTTTAGTTTAGGATATTTGTCTTGTTTTCCTCATTTAGCTGGAGTCTACTGAAACCTAGAATTTGGTTTGATCCTGCTTGACTTTGTAAAATTCTGTCATTTTGGTAGAGCTCTGCTAATGAAGTCTTAACTTGGGTAAGCTAGGGTTAGGCTACATTCTACGCAACATCAAATATTCGAGTCAACAAAGTTGTATAGAATCTCCTTTTCGAGCCTTATTCGCTTCAATTGATTGGTCTGTTACGACAATTTCTGTTGATTTTTCATCAAAGTCGACTCTTTTGCATCTTTTGTTTATAGGTGATGCATTGAATGCTCTGAAGGCCAATCTAGCCGATCCGAACAATATTTTACAGAGTTGGGATCCCACCCTTGTCAATCCCTGCACTTGGTTTCATGTAACTTGCAATAGCGATAATAGTGTAACTCGAGTGTAAGTAAAAAGTGGTAATATTCCATTTTCCATATTCTTTCTTGATTGAGTTTAAGCAAGTGAAATAACTATCAGGTTTGGATTTCTGTAGTGATCTTGGAAATGCAGAGTTATCGGGTCAGTTGGTTTCACAGCTCGGGCAGCTGCCAAATCTACAGTATTTGTAAGTGAGACCTTCCTTTGTTTTGAAAGATATGATTCTAAAAATACAAAATGGAACCATGCATTTGCTGTAAGCTCAAGCTCCATCTAGTTGGTTAAAGTAGTCAATTGATATTTCACATGGTATCAAAGTGCAGAATTGAATCTCCACAACTGAGCGATTCTATCCTTTATTTGCAGGGAACTTTACAGCAATAACATAAGTGGTAAAATTCCTGAGGAACTTGGTAATTTGACCAACCTTGTCAGTTTGGATCTTTACCTGAATAACCTTGATGGTCCCATCCCGATTACACTGGGGAAGCTCTCAAAGCTCCGATTCTTGTATGCTAAAAAAACCCTTTTCCTTCTTTTCTATTTTGATTGTTGTGGCAAAGTAATTTTTTTCATTACATTTTAGTGTTAAATACCAAGAGCTACCTGAACTTTGGACATTTTGCAACGAGCTAGCCAAACTTTAAAAAATCAAAACGGGCTATCTCAATTTTGGACGAAGGTGCAACGAGCTACCTCTATCCAATTTCTGACGAATTTCCAACGAATTTCCAACGAACTTCTGACGAATTTCCGACCAATTTCTGTCAACAGTTGACGGTAATTTGGACGGAGATAGCTCGTTGCACCTTCGCCAAAGTTGATGTAGCCGGTTTTGATTTTTTAAAGTTCGGGTAGCTCGTTGCAAAACGTCCAAAGTTCAGGTAGCTCCTTGGTATTTAACACTAAATTTTATTAATGAAAATTAATAGTGAATAATACTCTATACTAGTTACTGGATGGAGGCTCAATATCTTCGGTTTATCTAACAGGCGTCTGAACAATAATAGCTTGATAGGAACTATTCCGGTGTTGTTAACTACTATAACTACATTGCAAGTCCTGTAAGTATTTATTCCATATTCTTTCCTTAGCTTCCAAAAAGACTTTATTTTGTTGCAATACAAAGCTATCAATTCGACTTTTATTGTGAATTTCAGTGATCTTTCGAACAATAATCTAACCGGAAATATTCCAGTCAATGGTTCCTTTTCACTCTTTACACCCATAAGGTATCATCATAGAATTCGATTTTTATTTTTGTTATCTTTTGCAATGTCTTAATTATTTATTAATTTGTCAATTGAGATGCTAAACTACTATCTCCTTCAGTTTTGCCGGTAACATGTATCTCATTGCACCACCTGCTGCTCCGCCACCTCCTTTCACTCCAACATCTACGGCTTCCTCTTCAGGTTCGATAAAATTTCTACTTTGCTACAAACCTTATTGTTGCCAGAGATTGTTAAACTATTTCAATTCACAAGAAATGTTTTATTTTTGTTAAAAAATGTTTTATTTTTGTTAAAAACATGTTTTTTTTGTTAAAAATATGTTTTTTTTGTTAAAAAAATGTTTTTTTTAATAACAACTTTATTCAGGTAGCAGCACCACTGGAGCTATTGCTGGAGGAGTTGCTGCAGGAACAGCTCTACTCTTTGCAGCCCCTGCTATAGCCCTTGTGTATTTACGGAGAAGGAAGTCACAAGATCATTTCTTCGATGTGCCCGGTCAGTAATTTTTAGTCAAAAATTATTTTTTACGCTGGATTCAGTTGAAAAAACGTAACTCTGACTAAAATACAATGCTAAAAGTAAAAGCTCGTACATAAATGCCATGCATGTTTAGTCAAAAAATGATATTTACTCTCGATTGAGCTGATTATTTTTAACCTTGACCAAAATACAACACAAAGAATAAGAACCCGTACATAAATGCCATACATTTTTAGTCAACACTTGAAATTTACGCTCGCTTCAGTTGAAAAAACTTAACTTGGATCTAAATCAAACTGTAAGAGTACGAACCCATATGGAAATATCATGCATTTTGATGAAATGATCCATTTCTTGCAGCGGAGGAGGATCCGGAAGTTCATCTCGGACAGCTCAAAAGATTCTCACTACGCGAACTACAAGTGGCTACGGATAATTTTAGCAATAAGAACATTCTGGGTAGAGGTGGGTTTGGGAAGGTTTATAAGGGAAGATTAGCGGATGGAACATTAGTGGCTGCAAAAAGATTGAAAGAGGAGCGTACCCAAGGCGGAGAATTGCAATTCCAAACCGAAGTCGAATTGATTAGCATGGCAGTGCATCGGAATTTGCTAAGGTTACGCGGGTTTTGCATGACACCCACCGAACGGGTGCTCGTCTATCCATACATGGCTAATGGTAGTGTAGCTTCGTGTTTAAGAGGTAATACTTACTTGTTAACATTCTAGTTGTGTTTATATCGGTATGGTATTTGACTTGACATCGAGCTATGAACTTAGGGTCTTTGTATCTAGGATTTTCAATTTGTTGACTAACTCAATTTCGGGTCAAATGGAGAGAATTTGTTCTTAATGTAAGACATATGCATATCAAAATCGTAACTTTGTTAGATATACGGTATTGGTTCATTGCTACTATAACTTTAAATCACAGATAGGGTTAAATACCAAGTAGCTACCTGAACTTTGGACGTTTTGCAACGAGCTACCCGAACTTTGAAAATTCAAAATGGGTTACCTCAACTTTGATTCAAAGTTGAGCAAATAGCTACCTCTGTCCAATTTCTGACGATTTTCCAACGACTTTCCAACGATTTTCCGACGACAATTGATGGAAAATTGGACGGAGGTATCTATTTGCACCTTCTTCAAAGTTGAGGTAGCCCGTTTTGAATTTTCAAAGTTCGGGTAGCTCATTGCAAAACGTCCAAAATTCAGGTAATTACTTGGTATTTAACCCTCACAGATATTGCTTATTAACTCGTAATCTCTTTTTGTTTCATCGACATTTTGTAGAACGCTCTGAGTTACAACCCCCACTGAGCTGGCCAAATCGACAGCGAATCGCACTGGGGTCTGCAAGGGGCCTCTCCTACTTGCACGATCACTGTGATCCAAAGATCATACACCGAGATGTGAAAGCGGCAAATATTCTATTGGATGAGGAATTTGAGGCGGTGGTTGGAGATTTCGGATTGGCCAGGCTCATGGACTATAAAGACACTCATGTCACCACTGCCGTACGTGGGACCATCGGCCATATAGCTCCTGAGTACCTCTCGACGGGAAAATCATCGGAGAAGACCGATGTATTTGGGTATGGAGTCATGCTTCTTGAGCTCATTACAGGGCAGAGGGCCTTCGATCTTGCTCGGCTTGCAAATGATGATGATGTTATGCTACTCGATTGGGTATTTCCATCTCTCTTCAAAATAAAAACTTTCCCTTTCCCTTATTCATTAGTCAAATTCGCAACATTAATCAATATTTAATTTTGAAGGATCTTTCGGGCTAAAGATCAAAACTTTATTACACCCGGATAGAAATGGTAGAGCTGCGATATGAATCTTGGCATATTGTTCATAAATTTTACATTTTTACTGCCCGGAATCGGATTTGGTAGACCCTTTCTGACTGCTGTGGTTATGAGTTTCCTTGGATATGAAGCAAGATTTGTTCCATTCCAAGTAGGTTGCTTTTCATTGAGCTGACACTCCTTTGAATAGGTGAAAGGCCTTCTGAAAGATAAGAAGCTAGAAGCACTCGTTGATTCCGATATCCAAGGCCAGTATATCGACGATGAGGTGGAGCAGCTGATCCAGGTGGCGCTCCTTTGCACCCAGAGCAACCCGATGGAACGACCAAAGATGTCTGATGTGGTTAGGATGCTCGAGGGAGATGGGTTAGCCGAGAGATGGGAGGAATGGCAGAAGGAAGAGATGTTCAGGCAGGATTTCACCTACAGCCACCACCACACTCATGCCGACTGGATCGTGGCAGACTCCACCTCACAAGTCCGACCGGATGAATTGTCGGGACCCAGATAGGTTAAGGGTCCGAACCGTTGGCCCGCTTTGTAGTTCATAACAAGAACCCATCACAATTTGTGCATATGTTTTTGTTTCTTCCATAAGTATCTCAAATTGGATTCGGCTTAGGCTTTGTAGTGTTTTTTTGTGGGTCTTTTGCTTTGTTATGAAAGAAGCAACACATTGAGGGGACTGAGAAGATAACTGGTATATATTATATAATTTGTATTGTTTAAAATAAAGAAAATTTATTGTTAGGACATGTTTTTCGAGAAAATTACGAAAGTGCCACTCCCTCATTTCTTCTCCATGTCGCAAAAACGTGTATCTTCGCGTTAACCGCCAACTCAGGACCAAACCATCCCAAAGGGGAAGGAGCGAAGCCAAGAATAAGAAGCTCCAACCACACTGGGCCGAGACGACTCACCCACAACTCGCTCTCAGCTCAGCTAGCCGTCGACGGCATCGGAGAGGAGAACCCACAATCAAGAATTGCAGCTTCCCGGCGATCTCTACGTCGGAGAGGATCTTCTTCGTTGGGATCGCGACTGGATCCCGATCCGATGATCTCCAAATCCATCTTCCTGCATCTCCTCCTCATCTCTGTGTTCCTTCCAGATCTAGGTCGAGCATGCACCAACAAAAGCATCCTGGTCGGATTCGAGTCCGAGTTCAAGATGGTGCAGCACCAGCTACGCGGATCCATTAAGGTAATCGACGACTGCTCTTTTAGGGTTTCTCAATTCGATATGCTCCTTGGCTCGAACGTCAGTTGGTGGGGCGCGGCAGGCGCCGATTTCGGAAACCTCACCGCCGGTTTCGTCGTCTCCGGCCATTCCCTGAATCATACTTACAAAAACGAGACCTTTGATGTCCAATTGCGTGATAATGTAACCTGGGACCAGATCAAGGTCCTAGCGGTGTGGGATTCGCCTACTGCGTCGGATTTTGGCCATGTAATTTTCTTAAACGTCTCTGATTCGAGCCCAGCTCCGAGTCCAAACCCTGGGGGAGATAAAAATGCAGCTAGGGTTTATAAGGAGCCGACCATGTTCGAAAACTGCAAGGTTCTGAGCAAGAATTATCGGGTCCGATGGACTCTGCATCCCGATCACGATGAAATTGATATTGGGCTGGAGGCAGCCACTGGGATCATGAACTACATGGCGTTTGGCTGGGCGAATCCGAACTCCACCTCCGAGTACATGATCGGAGCTGATGTGGTGATCACTGGATTAACCGAAGAAGGTCTGCCATTTGCAGAGGACTATTTCATCACTAGATACAGCGAATGCACAGTGAACAAGGATGGGTCTGCGAAAGGTGTCTGCCCCGATACAATCTATGATCCAGAAGACTCAATTGGATCGGTGAACAATACCGAATTGATCTACGGCCATAGGATAGACGGGGTCTCGTTCGTTCGGTATCGCAGAAAACTGAGCCCGAGCGATAAAAAGTACGACTTGGCTGTGAATTCGACAGAGAATCGGACCGTGATTTGGGCATTAGGGTTGATGAGCCCCCCGGACTCTCTCCGTCCGTATTATCTTCCGCAGAACCACGGTGGTGAAGAATCAGTAGCCTTTGGTCATCTTATCCTTAATGTCTCCGACAGGCTCAATGACTGTTCCGGTCCAATCGATGCTGAAGACAAAGAAGATCAAGATTTCATAATTGCGGATGCGAATGTCCCACTCGTGGTGGTCACTGGAGAAGCCATGCATTATCCGAACCCGCCAAACCCGACCAAGGTTCTCTACATAAACAAGAAGGAAGCCCCAGTTTTACGGGTCGAGCGTGGGGTCCCGGTGAAGTTCTCGATCCAGGCTGGACACGACGTGGCCTTCTATGTAACCTCGGACCCTCTTGGAGGTAACGCAACGCTGCGTAACGTGTCGGAGATAGTTTATGCGGGTGGACCCGAGGCGGAAGGCGTAATTGCGAGCCCAATGGAGCTGACGTGGGCCCCGGACAGGAACACCCCCGATCGGGTCTACTACCATTCTTTGTACCAGCCGAAGATGGGGTGGCGAGTCGAGGTGGTTGATGGAGGTCTCTCTGATATGTACAATAACAGCGTCTTCCTAGACGATCAGCAAGTTACGTTTTTCTGGTCTGTGGGGAAAGATTCGATCTCATTTGCAGCCCGGGCTGAGAAGAAGAGTGGGTACCTTGCGATCGGGTTTGGGGGCAGAATGGTAAATAGCTTTGCATATGTGGGTTGGTTTGATGGGAACGGGACGGGACGGGTCGACACGTACTGGATCGATGGTCAGGATGCAATGAGTATTCACCCGACTAACGAGAACCTTACATATGTGCGGTGCCGGTCAGAGAACGGTCTCATCACGATGGAATTCACCCGTCCACTGAACCCGGCTTGCCCTCGCGATAAGAAGCCTGAATGCAACAACATCATTGACCAGACTACCCCGCTGAAGGTGGTTTGGGCCATGGGTGCGAAGTGGACTGACGGACGAGTCAGCGAGAGGAACATGCACTCGCTCACTAGCCAAAGGCCTGTTCGGGTTCTCCTGATGAGTGGCTCGGCCGAAGCCGAGCAGGACCTAAGACCTGTTTTAGCTGTTCACGGGTTCATGATGTTCCTGGCTTGGGGGATTTTGCTCCCGGGCGGAATCTTAGCGGCTCGATACTTGAAACACGTCAAAGGAGATGGTTGGTTTAGATTCCATGTCTATTTGCAGTATTCAGGCTTAGCCATCAGCTTCCTCGGTCTTCTCTTCGCTGTTGCCGAGCTCCACGGCTTCAACATCAACTCAATCCATGTCAAGTTCGGTTTTGCCACGATCGTGTTAGCCTTCGTGCAGCCCGTAAATGCATATTTCCGGCCTAAAAAGACCGATGAGCCCAATTCGCATCGTCTTGTTTGGGAGTACCTTCACGTTATTGTTGGTCGATCCGCAATACTCATTGGGATCGCGGCCCTCATCACCGGGATGAGGCATTTGGGGGAAAGATATGGCGGCGAGGATGTTCACGGTCTCGATTGGGCCTTGATTGGCTGGTTCTTGGCTGGAGGTATATTGGTGATTTACCTCGAGTACCGCGAAAACCGAAGGCAGAAGGCTCGTGTTCTTGGAAGAGGAGGAAACTGGGTTCTGGGTGATTCTGAGGAAGACGACTCAACCGATCTTCTAAGGTCTGCCACCAAGACCTCCTCAAATGGCATAGCTATGGAAGTCCAGCTGGAGCCTCTAAGCAGATAATCGTATCGTGTCAGATATTACCACCCTAAAAGAGCAGTTTTGCACAATTTTGAGCTTCTGAGGTTTCATTGCTCGGGTTGGGTTGGGTTGGGTTGGGTTGAGTCATGCAGCGCGGATAAGTGAGTCTAATACATTACGAAACATTGGAGCTAACAATACCAAACTGTGTTATGAACGATCGAATCTTTTGGATAGATGGAAGTCGGGTTTATCGTAGTTTTTACCGATCGCGGATTAGTAGATGTTCGTGTTCTGTAAATTATGTTTCAACAACCTTTATAATTGATTTTCGGAGACATTTTTTTGGTGTCTCATAAGGGATATGCATTGTGCTTGTTCTCTATGGATTTTATTAGGGTTGATCAAGGGCGGACCGAGTCGATCTCGGAGGTAGAATCGAGATCGAAATTTCGATTTTGCCTTTTGGAGGACCGAGACCGAGACTGACTGTGGCCAAAAAAGTCCGACCGAGTCGGTCTTTCTTGACTCGGGTCGGTCTCAGTCCTAGACCGAATCTGACCCCCAAAACATTGTCATATTCCTTCAACAGCTCTTCCCCCAAAACATTGTCATTGTCTTTCAAGTTGAACCTAAACAATAGAATCATTCTATTGTTTAGGTTCAACTTGAAAGACAAAACTTGGACCCGAATTGGACTTTGGTGGGCTGTTTTGATTGCGTATTGCAAAATTGAGAGATTTTAAAAGTGTTTGGGGGCGGAATGATGATATAATGGATAATATATGCCACTTCAGATCTAATCGAAGGGTGAAACTGACTGACATGAATGAGTTTGAGGGTGAATATTGCATATATTAGAGTTTGAATACGAAGTTATACCGAAAAGATGAGTTGCAGGATGAAATTCGACTTACGATAAGACCGTTTGATTCAAATTTCAAAAGATACAGATTGTCTCTCTCAAACCGTCACGTTTCATTTCATTTGACGACGATAAGAGAGATATCGTAGTCGGAGTCCTAATCTCAGTGGAAGCCATGGGCGTCCCTCCTGTAGATTCGTCTTCTTCGTCTCGATCAAGCTCCAGCTCCGGTTCCAACTTCACGGCCTCCATGAACGACGACCAGCGCGATAGCTGCTATTATCCAGGTTGCAGGAAGGACGCCAATTGCAACTGTGAGATCTGCTTAGCGAGCATCAACGCCACCCTCGATCTCATGCCTTTCAGCATCCATAAGAGCTCTCTCACCAAGCTCTCCGCTTCTCGACCAATTACGGTTCGATTTCTCAGTATTTGCCCTGCGATTTAATTCAATTGCAAAGTAGTCTTTTTCACTTTTCTGATTTCATAAACTAAATGCAGCGCACCCCTGTGTCTTTCGATCCATCCATCTTGTCCACACCAACATCGAATAACAGCTATCCATGGAAGATCAAGTCTCCAAGATCTACTGAGAAAGCGATGAGGAAGCCAAAGGAGGGCAATGCAAGAAAAAAGAGCTTTTTTCCAAGGAAATGGTCGTGGTGGATTATTGTATTCTTGGGATTGATTTTTGCAGCAGAATCTGGAATCTATTGTCGGGTTTCCGAAGCTTTCAGGCCTGAGTTGTCAGTTGATTTGGTAAAGGAAGTAGCTTCCAAATCTGAAGTCAAGTCTAGTTTGAATGCGAAGCTGCGGTTGTTGCAGAGAGAGCTGCAGCTTCTTGTTGTAGAGAAGGTCTCGAATTGCAGCGACGTGGCTTCTCTCTGGAAAATCAATCAGGTATTTCTCTCAGTCATTAAAAACTTGGTTTTTGAAGTTAGAGTGATTGTGATTGCGTTTTTTTAAAAAATAATTAGGATGGTCACCTATCAAGCTCTTCGTGCTCCTTGTACAAATCATCAATAGAGGAGATCAGGTTATGGGGATGGCCACTGCAGACTTCGGGTTTACTCACTTCCGGGCTTTCATCCCGATCCTTCACACTTCTCTCTGGAAGTGTTACACTGGTAAGCGAGTGAGTAGACAACCAATTAAGTTCCTCAAATTTTAAAATCAAAGCTTTGTTTTACTGTAATCTATCTTACTGCAGTGGATGGAAGGAACAATTGGCTATAAAGTCCATACAAAGAACAGTTCCTGGCTGCAGAAGATATGGAGTTCTTCTGTTATTCAGCTCGATCCCAAAACTGTTGTTCTCGAGTACCGACGGAGCTTTATGGTCGATAATACCAATGCAGAAATGTTATTGGAAATCTTGAAGCATAAATTGGCAGAGATAGTCAGAGGAATCAGACATAAGTTTTGGTGTTTCACTGCTTTAGGAAAGAAGAACAGATCAAACGCAGTGCCAACTTAAGCTTTTGAGAAGATTGGTTGGAGATGAGGAACTCCTTGTTCTTAATATTGCCTATCTTTTTGTGCATAAACCAAAGGCCATATTTGTAATACCATTTTGTCAGCAATATATGGTGTTCTGTATGTGTAGCAATATAGGATAAGTGGGTATTCAAACACAATGTTAGATGTAACTATCCTACATTGCAGAGCCTAATATTACATTGCAGCTAAGTCAACAACTATGTACGGTTTTAAAAACCATTTTTTTTCTGTGATTTCCATTTTTCCACCAAAAATTCTACCCGGGTCCTGAAAATTGCCCTTTGATCCCTAAGTGGATCTATAAAAATGTCATCTTTTTACGAAATGGGAGGTCAAGAAGGTGAACAACTGAGGTTTCCTGTCTGTTTTCTGATGGTGATGTTCTGTTTCTGTGCAGTTGCGCTTTTGTTTCGTGTTGGTTACAATTGCAAACTTCTCTTCTTTGTGGGTGCATGATTCAATCGAAGATGGATATTGTATTTGAATTTGGACACCATGATCGGAACTCTTCTTCCTCCTTCATCTCATCTGCAAACTCTTTTGAGGGTCAAGCTGAACCCATTTTATTATTACGCGGGTCTATTTAGTCATTTCGTTTTTTACTGTAATTTCTCCTCCGAATATATTTTAATAACAGTTTACTCTCAAATCAAATCAATGATGTTGATTTTCCGTGTTCATTTTCCCTATTTTTGAGTGTTTGTCGCGACTTTTTAGCCAAGTCAGTTCATGGTTTGATTGAGTGGGAATCTGTGGTTGTCATTGGAGTCGTCGGCCGGCAATGTAGAATCACAAATATGTATTCATAAAAGACAAAAAATTACACTTGATTGCGAAAATATGTATTTTGGGTAAATTTACCATTTTTAAAAAAAAAATCGTATTTTAGTTATAAATTTAAAATTACTTGTAGATATATTTATTTTATCTAATACATATATGACAACGAGTAATCAATCATATTAAAAATCTCATTTTTCAACTTCTAAGTTCTAACCCTACTCTTTGTTTTGGTAGCCTTTGCATTGTCTCTTGTCTGCACGGAATTGGGTTCAATCCTACTAAACAAGACCACAATAGCATTTACAGTAATTACAGAAGCAATTAATAATGAATGTGTCGCTGTGCTGTCCCCAAACATGACTTTTGGGTCTCGCCGTCTGTCTTCTTCTTCTTCTACCCAGCGAGATACGACATTTACGTGTGCAAATATCTGAATTGTGTGTGATTTCATTGGAATAGACAGATTCCTCTCATTCATTTGCATGGGGAATTCAATCGAAGACGGAGTCAGATTCATTGCATCTGGACAACACCACCATCTTCACTACTCATCTCTTCTATAATACTGACAGACACCTCGCGCAGTACGTAGGGAAGACGAAGACTTTCGTTCGATTTAGACAGGGTTGCTTCAGTTTCTTATATAATTACTCCAACAACAGATAAATCGGCGCCGGAGCATCTCTGTCGGCAAAACTCACCAATTTTCAGGCGGTAATTCTCTCTCTCTCTCTCTCTCTCTTGTTTTTATCAGTTCTTTGTTTTGATTTTTAAGAACAACGTTCAACTTTTCCGTCTTTACCAATGAGAACTGGGAAAAAAGTGTTTTTTTTCTTCTTCTCTCTAAGATGCAATCAAAAAGTGTTCCTTTTTACCTACCCGGAATGAAATATCTAGATAACCAATTAATAGTTTAATTGAACTTTATGGATTCAATGTTCATTTGGTATAAAAATAAAACAGGGATTTGTTCGTGTTGTGTAAAACTGTAAATGAATATGTTTAACTTCTTGAATTAAAATAAAATATATATACGACACAAGTCGTATTAGATAATATGATACGAAATTTACAAACTTCATAATAAAATTCACAAAATATGTATTTTTTTAAAAAAAACAAATATATTATATACATATTTTTAATCGTATTTATATGTATATTTATAGATTAGAAATGTTTATACTTATTTATTATCTTTGTCTAAAGTGTAAAATTTGTTTAGTCACGTAAAGTGTTCAAAATAATATTCATATACGTGTGAATATAAAACAGCTACATATTGTGTGGTGGTAAAAAATTGGTATGATTAGGACTTCATGGTTTTTTATTAAAAAAATATTTTTTTTACCTTAACTATCAAAATTAGGGTCGGGAAAGACCCTGGTACAACTCCGTATCAGACCTCAACAACTATAAGAGAGGGGGTGGAGATTGGTTTAACAACTCCTAATATTCTATCCCCCAATAAGAGGGGGTGGAGATTGGTTTAACAACTCCTAATATTCTATCCCCCAATAGCTTGTTTCGCTATTCAGTCCGCACATTGATTTGCGGATCTTAGTATCCTATACCACTTCGTATTCTTAATTCTACCCGCTAAATGAATACTATTTTCCACTAAAATATTCTTAATTAGTTATGATTTTGCTAAAAGTCTTCTGCTAACACTTTATACTTTTAGGGTTTTCCTCATGCTTGGTAGAAAAGATACTGAAAGATCCTTTTCAGTCCCTTCAACTTTCTGTTATTCTCTTTAAAATGGGAACGAAGGAAATTAAGGGTTTGATTGCTTTGTGGACTTTGTAATCTCTCTTAACCTAAACTATGCACACATAGATGCACATCTGGACACAGTTTTATATATATATATATATTTGTATCATTGACCCTCAAATTTTTATGCTCAATTATATTATAATACAATACCAGATTGTTTCCATTGTTATTGAAGCATAGCATCTTGACAGTTTCCATTTGCTGGTTTTATCTAAGATCTAATTATTATGATATGTTTCTTTTTAAAAAAAAAAGAATAAAAAATTATTTTTTTGCTTCATCAGTAGAATAGCATCCTCCATTGTTAAACAACCTTCTCATTGCTTCTATTTTGCAGTCTGTTTAAGCCTGTTGCAGCATGCTTATAAGATGTCTGATTTAGACACTTAGGTCGACCCGATTCGGGTTAATGCAAAGTTTTTTACCAGCTTATAAAATTACTAACTAATCTGCAGATTCCAGTGCCTTCATTTTCCCCATCTGGGCAGCTAATTTTGCTTCTGACTTGAGCACATTTTTTAATATATGATGATGATGATGATGATATCAACAGATCCAGATGCTGTCTCTACAGCATATTCAATAGCCAAAGGTTGTTATTTAAAGGACTCTAATAAGTCACAGAAGGATAGGGCATGGTACAACCATAAAATTATAATTTTGAGAACGATATACATATATGTATGATAACATAATTAATATGTAAAAGCATAAACTTAAATTTTTGTTGGACTTATGTAGTATATTAAGTTATTTCTTTCTGATGTGAGACAAAGTGGAAAGTCTCAATCTAGGGTCTACAAAACTTAGAACGTGAGACGTCCTTATTGTTAAGATCGTTTCTCTACAAACACTCAATCGGATGAAGAAAACACTAAGGATTGAGAAGAAAACATTCAGTTTTCAAAGAGGTAATGAATAGTAGAGGAAGACAGATTTTTCGTGGTAACACCCAATTGGGTAACCTCCACGCGGTTTGACATTTTATTAATGATGGACACTGTTACAAAATACGTATACATGGAGAAATACAGTATAGTACAGTACAGTCTACTGGTTGAACCACGATACGCGTACATTAATATTAATTAGACTCCAATACCTAACACTTATCGGGGTTCAATCCTAAATTTTTGACCTAAAAATGCGATTCAAGACCGGTAAGTTCTATACTTTTTAAATACCCCGGCCTCAGAGTACAGTTCACCCGTTATTTTCTTCTGGTACTGATCTTTTATCTTGAAAGTCCGATCATTGTTCTGAATCTGATTAGCTACCGTTTGAAACACCCAATAAGTCTGAGTATCTATTTTCACTATACCCTAACATAATTTGAATAAATATGGTGTCCTTTACTTAAAGAAATACTTATTAAACTTTAGTTGTACGTTTCTTATTCCAAATTTTAATTTCATTTTAAAAATTATCATAAAAAGTCAACTTAGTTGATATAATTTGAAGAATTATTTGGTTGCCGCAATAAATGACTTTAATCAATAATGAAAAATTTGATTATATGATGATGTACTTGGATTGGATAAGATCCCTATACATTCTGCTAATAATGCAGAGATTTCTAAGCAGTAGTTGACTTTGAATTCTCAACCCTCACTTATATAAAAGAGAAGCTTCTTGTAGTTATTTTTCATCAACTCTTCCTTCTTTTGCTCATCTTCTTCAAGAAACTGCCTTTATCCATTCGATCTCTTGCAGGTCCATGAGTAACCGAATAACGTCGGATTCCAATATGGTGAACGACGACGAATCAAACACCGCGAATGTACCTTCGTCGGAAGCTCACTTGCCTTACAAAGTAGGGAAGACTCCTAAGCAAAAGCTGATGAAGGAGTTCAAGTCTACCGTAATGGAGACGTTTTTTGCCGACGACCCACTTCGGCAATTTAAGGACCAATCTCGGTCGACGAAGTTCAAGCTTGCGATTCAGTCGGTTTTTCCGATATTCGATTGGGGGAGAGACTACAACCTCCAGAAGTTCAAGGGGGACTTAATCGCCGGACTCACCATTGCTAGTCTTTGTATTCCTCAAGATATTGGATACTCAAACCTAGCGAATTTGCCTCCCCAGTATGGACTGTGTAAGCAGTTAAGACTCTATTTGGTCTATAGTTTTCTAATCCGCCATTGTTTGATTTCTATGTGGTTAACTTGGTTGCAGATAGTAGCTTCGTTCCGCCTCTTATATATGCGATCATGGGTAGCTCGAGAGACATTGCGATCGGACCTGTTGCCGTTGTCTCGCTTCTGCTCGGAACTCTTCTCAGTAAGGAGATCGATTACCAAACGCATCCACAGGAATATCTCAGACTTGCATTTACAGCGACGTTTTTCGCTGGCGTCACTCAAGCCGTTCTAGGGTTCCTCAGGTACTTCAATCATTTTTCACCCCCAATTTGAGTTTTTTTATATTCAGACTTAAACCCTTAATACGTTGCAGACTCGGGTTCTTGATCGACTTCCTCTCTCACGCCGCCATTGTTGGGTTCATGGCCGGAGCTGCCATCACCATTGCTCTTCAGCAGCTCAAGGGCCTGCTTGGCATCAAAACTAAAAATTTCACCAAAAAACCAGACATAGTTTCGGTTATGAGATCGGTGTGGAGTGCGGTACATCACGGGGTAAAAAAACCAAAACCCTAGACATGTTGTGTATTCCAAATTGCTCAGAATTCGAACATTCGTGATCTTGATACGATGATGTTTTTGTTGTTCTTGCAGTGGAACTGGCAGACCATACTTATCGGAGTCGTATTCCTCGTTTTCCTTTTGGTCGCCAAGTATATCGTAAGAACTCCGATCCGTCATCTTATATGATAATCGGTTTGAGACACTACGGGAGAGGGCTTTGTTAAGGGCTCAAGGGAACGGCTCAAACATGGTTGAGCCGTGAAAAATTTACTTTTTCAATTATTAACGGTTCAATGGATGTTGAGCCGTTCATTATTGAATTACCGGCTCAATTTTTAGAGTCGTCATTTTTATCTGCGGCCCAATATTGAAAGAGCCATCAATAGAAGAGCATTTTTTTAATGACGAAACAAATTGTCGGTAGATAGTAAAAATTCAGTAGTGTCAACTTACTTGGATGATGGCATGCAGGGCAAGAAGAACAAGAAATACTTTTGGTTTCCCGCGATCGCTCCATTGATATCCGTCATCATCTCGACGTTTTGCGTCTATATCACTCGTGCCGATAAGCAAGGCGTCGCAATTGTAACAGCCGTCGCAAAAACATCTTTGTTCAATATTAGGATTGAAATCGATCGATGTTCTAACCGTCGCAATTTTCGTAGGTGAAAAATATCGAGAAAGGTATCAATCCTTCATCCATTGATCAAATCTACTTCACGGGACCGTACCTGGCCAAAGGCTTTAAAATCGGAGTCGTGGCGGGCATGATCGCCTTGACGGTACGGAAAATTTTCAACTACGATAATTTGGAGAATAGTTATTTTCTTCCCCTTCAAATTATAAGAAAAAATCACTTTTTTAGGAAGCTGTCGCCATAGCTCGCACATTTGCTGGAATGAAAGATTACCAGATTGATGGAAACAAGGAAATGGTAGCTCTCGGAACGATGAACATTATCGGTTCGATGACATCTTGCTATGTAGCAACAGGTAATATTGCGTCACTAAATAACTTCCGTTGCTAAAAGTGTCGTCACTAAATATATTTTTACCTGACAGAATGTAAATTTCTGTGTGTTGTCCCAGGATCGTTCTCGCGATCGGCAGTTAATTACATGGCCGGATGCAAAACCGCAGTTTCTAACATCGTCATGTCGTGTGTGGTTTTACTGACGCTTTTAGTCATTACGCCGCTATTTAAGTACACCCCGAATGCGATTCTCGCCTCTATAATCATATCGGCTGTGCTTGGCCTTATCGACATTGAGGCGATGATCTTGATATTCAAGATCGATAAGTTCGACTTCATTGCATGCATTGGAGCCTTCTTTGGAGTCGTCTTCATCTCCGTTGAGATCGGGTTATTAATAGCGGTAAGAACACCGCCTGAAACCCTAAACCCAAAACCCGAACTGTATCTGAAGTGTTTTGAATCGAATGATAGGTGTCGATCTCTTTTGCGAAAATTCTGTTGCAAGTGACACGGCCTCGGACCGCCATTCTCGGAAAGCTTCCGAATACAACTGTGTACCGAAACATTGTTCAGTACCCTGAAGCAGCGAAGATCCCCGGAGTTATAATCGTCAGGGTCGATTCTGCTATTTATTTTTCGAACTCGAACTACGCCAAGGAGAGGTAATGAACTTTTAATTGACAAACATATTTGGTTGTTTTTTTCCGCTTTTGTTTCTTGGATCGCAAGAAATAAGTAAAGAACAACCTTTAACAGGATCTTGAGGTGGCTTGGCGACGAAGAAAAGTATCTGAAGGAGAATTCTCAGCCGAGTATCGAGCACTTGATCATCGAGATGTCACCGGTAACAGACATCGATACAAGCGGAATCCATGCCTTCGAAGAGTTGTATCGGACTCTCCAAAAGCGAGGCATTAAGGTACATTTAGCTACGAAAAATAACTTTTACCAACGAGTTCGAGTTCTAGTCTATCGATTATATACTTTCTTTATTTGCAGCTTGTTATAGCAAACCCGGGACCGGTCGTGATGGACAAATTCCATTCGTCGAAATTCGACGAATTGGTCGGGGAAGATAACATATTTCTTTCAGTAGCCGATGCAGTTAGGACTTGTGCTCCAAGCTATCAACAAGTTTGATTACTTGTGTTACAAGGCAACTATTGTCAGGTAATAAAGACGGTTTCATGTTAAATCGAATTTGGTTCAACGATGAACACCGTCGATACCCGATCGATCAAACAAACAACCGAACCACTCAAAATCTTATTCAGAAGAGAAATAAAAGATCATACATTGAATCAAGTTTACAGGATTTAAAACAAAATCAACCTCTAAGAAAACCTTCTCTGGCTATACTTAAACACGGCCTTCACTAGATCAGCAGAGCCGCCACGCCAAAGACAGCAAGAAGGTTCTCGAGCGACATTGTTAGGAAGGATCCCGAGTTTCCTGGTAACGGAGATGGTGCTGATTCGTTACCTCCTGGAATTGGTGATGGGGATGGAGCTGCAAGAAATTATCAAGTGTTCAATGAGATATGTATGGCAGAATCTCATCCATGGATCTGGAATTGTCATTTGAAACCAAACCCGTCTTAACGTAAGCTTTGAAACCGAATCCTAAAAGGGTCGAATCAGGTTCTTCGTTTCAACTTCTCGTGATAAAGACTGGGAATAAGAACACTTTCTTTCAAAAAGTAGTTCTTTTTCATCCACTACTAGCACTTGGCCCCCCACTATCCCATAAACAGAATAGCAATAACTTAGCAACCGAGTTATCCTTGTTTCTGGGTTCATCCTTGTTTCGATTAAGAAACGAAGCAAGAACACAGGGTATTGATGACAGTATAAGTTGGGATCATAGCATACCTGGAGCAGCAGATGGACCCAATGACACTGCAAAACAACAACAAAAAAGTAATAAATTATATTAAATTCATGGTACATGCAGATTCAATTCAAACAGATGGATTCGTTTTGAAACTTTACAAACATCTAAAACATTATGTTCCTCTGTTGTGTTCAAGGATTCGACTTGGAGCTGAACCGAAACTGGGTTTTGTTCAACTATGGTGTCGAAATCCAACCAACTGATCATTCATATATATCACATTATCACTAAAAGATCATTTAGTCACCAGACGATAGATAGAACGATTAACCATTGGTAGTTTCAGAAATCAGTTTTCATCCTTGGTTCTAATGATAGACAACATATAGGAAAAATCCAATCACGTGAAAGCTCAAGAACTCTAGAAAAGACAGACTCTGTATACAAAAAAATAGTTTTTTTTTTTAAATTCTATCAAATAATTTAGTATATTTAGCAGTCAAGCTGATCTTGTTTTTATATTAAAAATTTGTATTTTACTTTAGAATAAAGCCAAGTTTCAGACAATTTTCTATATTAAAGACTTTAAGATCACAAATTGAGGAAAGGAGTGGATTTCACTCACAGCCACAAGATGCAAAGGAGGGAGAAGGGAGGTTGCAGGCGGCAGGGAGAGTCAAGGCCTTGGTGACATTGAGAACTACACCCAACTGAGCGCTGCTCTTGAGACCTTCACAGAGACAGTTGGAATCGGTGCTGAGCACAGTCTTGAGGCCGGAGCAGCAGGTCTTCTCCGGCACCGTCTCAGTGCTGCCATTGGTGACGTAGGTCAGGCAGTCCGCTAAGTTGAGGATAAGGGATGAGCAATCAACATTCGGCGCCGGCGCATGGTGGTGCTCGCTGGACGCAATGTCGGTCGCCGATAGGGCCAGGAAAGCCGTAACAGTGAAAAACAGACAAAGCTTCATCGCTAAAGAAAGAGAGATATGTGCTTTGCTTCTGGTTTGGAGTTTAACAGAGTTGCAGGATTTAACAGAGAATTTTAATGGAGGGGAAGAGAGGAAGAGACGATGAGAAATGGTCGGTTACACTGAGTGAGGTGGGTGTCACGACGATGACTGAAGAGACGCGTCTCTTTGTCTCTTTCCTTTTTCGCTTTGCCACGTGGCTTAAAACGACAAAATCTATGGTTGTTTGTAGTTTTGTACGTTATAGCATGCATGAGTAACGTGTGAGAGATTATTCTGTAAAATATTTGAATTTGTGTATATAATAAGGGTTAAATACGAAGTAGCTACACGAACTTTGAACGTTTTGCAATGAGTTACCCGAATTTGAAAATTCAAAACGGGCTACCTAAACTTTGAAGAAGATGCAAATAGCTACCTCCGTCCAATTTTCGACGACTTTCCAATAACAGTTGACGGAAAATTGAATGGAGGTAGCTATTTGCACATTCTTCAAAGTTGAGGTAGCACGTTTTAAATTTTCAAAGTTCGGGTAGCTCGTTACAAAACGTCAAAAGTTCATGTAGTTACTTGGTATTTAACACATATAATAATAAAATTAGGAATTTGTATTGTATAACTGAAAATATGATAATAATAAATTTATTTTGTGTGATATTTATATTTAAATTAGCTATTCATAGGCATATTTATATTTAAATTTGGATAGAAACATCACCAAATTTACTTAAATGCAGTCAAAGTACGTCGGACCAAATAATGGAAGTTCTCTCTTCCTTCAATGCGGTCAAGCTATTAATAATTATCTGACCATATTTTTGGCATATGGAAATTAAATAAATAGTTTTAAATGAGAATTCAAAATAGGAATGCAAAATTAAATGTCACCTCATAATTCGAAATTAAATTCTGACGGTAAAAAAATATATGCTTATATTATTTGGAGGTAAAAAGTAATTATTTATTTTGCGACAATAATTTAAATAAAGTGAAGAATGAGGTCAGGCTTCGGGAGTAACGACAGACACTATGACGGTGATATCGTCCAGCTTCCCACCCGAATACCCAACATAGCCAGCCGCGTGAGCCGAGTCAGAAAACGGGCTCCGGCCCGAACCGGTTCGGGCTGCCTCTTCTGCTCCTTTCACTAAAACTTTCGCTATCTCCTACAAGCCACAAAAAATATAATACTTTTAACGACGGTTTTATAGATTTGTTGCTAAAAGTCATTGTCGCTAAAAGTCATTGTTGCTAAAATATGTACCTGAGGAGTCAGACCCTCTTGCAACGATTTGTGGACGATTGAGGCAATTTCTTGATCGTAGAGGTTGTCAAATAGACCATCCGTTGCTATAATGATAGCGTCGTTCAAATATAACTCGATTCTGTAACACTGAATAAGTAGATATTGTTTTTTAAAATTTTACTACATATATGTAATTTCTTCAAATTCGAGCTATAAATCGAGCAAAGAGTGTACCTCCGCTACTTCCGAAGGATCGTCGCCTTTTCCGATTTGCACCGGGAAGTTAAACTCGTATGCCATAGGAACCGATCTCGTTAGAATAGTTCCGTCCCTAATTACGATAAATCCCGAGTCTCCAACAGTAGCCACACTTAGAATCTGAGGATCATTAATTCGAAAATCAAATGGTGATGCATCCCAAATTCTCCTAATCTAAAAGATGCAACAGCCAAAATGATACCTGACCATCCAAGTGAGCAAGCAGAACAGTAGATTTCCCGACAGAACCGGTTTCTGCAACACTTGTGACAAGAACATCTGTTACGGAACAACTTTTGCTGTCTGAAACAATTGCTTTGCAGTTCTTCATTAGCTCTTTCGCAAATAACCCATCAATTGTGCCTGGTGAAGTAAATATCATTGGATTGGTACGTAAAAGAAGTGAAAGTTATTTGCTTGAGTAAACAAGAATCCTTTTTTACCTCTCAATGACCAATGAGCTGCTCCATCTGCAACTCCAACCCAGTTCTTCCCTGCGATAAAGTAAGCATCTTCCCCACCTGTTAATGCCTGGAAGCTATTATGACTCAATTACACTGTAAATCTATCTATGTTGGGTAATAATTGTAGCTGTTTTTGTCGATCGCTATTGCAGATATCTCTACCTACTACCTTGGATGGGCGAGGCAGCGATAATGCAGCAGAAGAGAGGCTAAACTCGATCGGTATTATCTCCTCATCACTTATCATCAACAGAAAAATTGTGAGGAACACCCTTCTGAATCACTCTTCAATTCAAGATCCAACTAGATCAAGATATTCAGTTGAGCAAGGATACCTGTTGAGTATGACATCTTCAGATGTGCTGCTAACTTCTGCTATATCTTTGCTCTCTTCAACATCTTCTTGATTGGAGATAATTCCATTATCCAACTGCAACCATGCACAAATAAGTTTCTTGCATTAACATAAAAAGGAGTATCATGAATTCGTATAATAGATAAAGGACTAACCACAGGGTCTATAACTTCTGTAACATTCTCAGCGACTTCCACATTACTTTCAGTATTAACATTTGAAATCCTCTCTGTCTTTTCAGATCCATCAGCCACAGGGTGCAACTTTTCAGCCTCTTCAGAGTTTTCACTAATTGATGTATCTGCACTATGTTCATCAACAGCAGATGCTACAGGGAGGTCTTCTATAACTTCTTTAACGTTAGTCACAGTGATTTCCACTTCACTTCCAGTACCAATAGCTTCATCCCAATCCTTTTCTTGTGATACCTCATCTATAATTGCAGTTGTATTGTCATCATCTGATGTCTCAGACCCTGATAGTTCCTCTAAATTCACAGAATCGGTTAAATCCACAGTTTTTACCTGCAATACCTCGTCTTCAGCTGAAGTATCCTTTACGATTGCAGTAGCATCACCTTCATAGGGAGAATCCGACTGTAAAAGCTCCTCTGAATTTGTAGAGTCGGTTATATCCACAGCTACTGTTGCCCATAATACCTCCTCTTCAGCTGAAGTTTCGTCTATTATTGCAGTTTTATCACCTTCATCAGGAGAATCAGACTGTAATAGCTTCTCTGAATTTATAGAGTGGGTTCTATCCACAGCTTTTGTTGCCTGTAATACCTCCTCTTCACTCGCAGCCCCTTTAGGTCCATTAGTAGAACATACAATGAGATCTCCGAGAGGAGTCTCTTCCTGCAAAACAGTAATCTCTTCAGTACCCAAATTGAGTCTCTCTTCCCAAACAGTACCGGAAGGGGACACATCAAGAGGGGTTGAAGGCTCGAGACTCTCAGAAATGGCTTCCAAGCCAAGGGAAGAAGAATCAAGCAATTCAGTGTCCAAAACTTTATTAGACTCACTTCTAACATCTACATTGCTGCCACTGTGAGTTGCCTCCTCTAGTTCTGCAGTATGATCAGAATCAACATTCGCAGTTACATCTTCTGTAGAGATTGTTCCCGTATCTGAACCCGACAGAGTTTCTGCAGCAGGTTCAGTTACTTCACCTTTTTCTTGATCTTCGGCTTCCGATGCCAAACCAATGTTCAAACCATCACTTGTCAAAGGCCTGGAAGCAATTTCACTACTGCTGACAGAAACTGCAGTTTCTTCTTGACATTTCTTCTCGAGAGACTGTAATTCAAGTTTATCTTCACTGGACAAACTCTTGGCAGCTGTAACTTCATCAGAATTTTCCTTTCCTTCATCAATAATCCAAGGGTTTGGTGGACTATTACGGGGTACCGCTGTTTCTTTGTAATCAACAACCTCTGATCCAATTATATCTGCACTTGACAAGCTCTTGATAGCGACTTCACTAATTTCAGCTTCGTCTTCATCAGGAACCTCTCGTGCACGAACTTCTTTTGAGCCTTCATCTGGAAAATCCCCGGAAGCAACTTCATTGAGGCTGCCATCGTTCGCCTCAGCTTCTTTTATATCAAGGTTTGCAGTTTCACTCACATCCCCGAATAAGAAAACCGTACTACCATCAGAACACTCTGCAAATTATAAACGAAGAATACTATTCGAGATTAAATTGATTTGGTCTACACTAATGTGAGGAATTCAGAACCAAAAATTCATCCAATTTTTATATTTTTTCCCCATTGAACAATCGAAAAGGCACTAAATGCTGCATCAATCCATATGTTCATTGAAAATTCCCTCAATAACAAATAGACGCAACGAAGTCCATGAAATTCGAATCACATTTGGCGTAAGGAGGTTCGAACTTGGAATTAATCAAGATTCAAAGCATCAAACATTGAGCTGTTCAGAAAGCAGCATAAGGTGAACCATACCTTTTGTAGAAATCAGATCGAACTCAGGAGAAGATGAAGAAGATGCAGATGAATCAGCTGGAACCGATGCCTGAGTCTGTTTAGAAATCAAGCAAGCGACGAACCTTCTCCTCCGAGTGTAAGAACAAGAAACCCGGATCCAATAACCGGGGAATTTTGACGAAATCCTTCGCTGAGGAAATGAAACGGAAGTGTAAGAGAGAGTGCGGAATCGCGAGAGGCCCAACAGCGTCCGAGTCTCCACGGAGGCGAAGGAGAAGCGATCAGCAGCCATGCGAAAGCAGAACCACCGCAGAATCCTTTGAACTAATACAGATTCATCGCAATTGAAGAGGGTATCGCGTAGAGATTGAATCAGTTTGGTTGAAGAAACATCGTTCCTTCAATATCAGTGGAGTCTGGAGTGGCACAGAGACATCGGTGTCTGTTCGTTAGCGTTGGCGCGTACCGTACTACCGTTGGCCTTGGCCAGTCCTGCGTTATCCTTTATTGCAAATCAACCCTTGTACTTTTGATATATTTCTGACTATTCATTTCACTTTGGAGATCCGTAAAATCCCACCCCTTTATTGGGTTTGCCCCGAGAAATGGGCGGATTGAGGACCAACGTGTCGTTTCTATGTCTTACTAATTCAAAAAGGTGAATATAACTTCCTATTTATTGGGATATCTTTATATAATAAATAAATAAATAAATTGAATTTTTTTTAAGAAAAATTCAAGTAAACGACTAAAACAGTCACTTATACTTATGCTAGTAGTATGTGATTAAATGATTATTTGTTTTGTGCATGTAACTAAACGATTATTTACGTTTTATAAATATAAATTTTTAGTTAAACTTATCATATTCAATCATATATATTTAACAAATGTGATTAAATAATTATCAAAATGACAATTTTACTCTTCTATTTTATCTGATTTTCATGTTTATGTCTGAAATTTAATTTCGAACACAAATTTGCGCAAATATGGATTCGTTATTCAAACCTAAAAACGAAGACCTAGGATATTGGTTCAGTTCGAATCCAAAAGTGCATATCAGAGTTATGTTCGAACTCAGATTTGCACAAATTTGAGTTATGTTCGAACTCATACAAACATTATTTTCAAATTGTGCACCCTACTTCTTTATTTACTTTTTTGCCCCCCTCTAGCTTATCTAACCCTGTAACTCATGAAATCTGAGAGGAGCCCCCACAGATGTTGTAGCCTTGTAGGAGAGTGCAATTCTGTGTGATTCGGATAAAGCTATCGATCTCTCATTGGACAAGCCCTATCCAGTCAAGATTCTTCTATCCTACGTGGCACCATTCACGGTCTTCCTTTTGATCTCTTCCCAATTCTCTCTATAATCTCCTCTATCCTCTCCGTCTACTCATATATCCACCATCCAGCTGCCTCATCTGAATCTGACATCCGCTAAGAACAACAAGAAGAAGCAGAGACATGGCTGCGAGCTCGAGCAGTGCAGTTCTAAGTGGGTTGGGCTCTACTTTTTTGAGTGGAGGGAAGAGGAGCCAAGCTTTGATCACGGCCCGGAGTGTGGTGCTGCAGAGCGGAGGATCACGGAGCCGGGTGGTGGTTGCGGCTGAAAAGAAGTCGTGGATTCCGGCCGTTAAAGGTGGCGGAAACTTCATCGACCCTGAATGGCTCGATGGCTCGTAAGTCTCCGATATCCAAGTTTATATTATCAATGTCAGAAAAGAATACCCAACACTCGTGTTCTAAATATGTTGCCTTGTTGTGTAGTCTTCCAGGGGACTATGGGTTCGACCCATTAGGGCTCGGGAGGGACCCCGCTTTCCTAAAATGGTACCGTGAGGCTGAGCTCATTCACGGGCGGTGGGCCATGGCTGCAGTGTTGGGTATTTTCGTGGGTCAGGCATGGAGCGGGATCCCGTGGTTCGAGGCTGGAGCAGACCCTGGTGCCATCGCACCCTTCTCCTTCGGCACTCTGCTTGGGACCCAATTGATCCTGATGGGTTGGGTTGAGAGTAAGAGATGGGCTGACTTCTTCAACCCGGATTCGCAATCTGTGGAGTGGGCCACCCCGTGGTCCAGGACCTCGGAGAACTTTGCAAACGCCACCGGGGAACAGGGTTATCCCGGTGGAAAGTTCTTTGACCCGTTAGGATTTGCGGGCGCGATCAAGGATGGAGTTTACATACCGGATACGGAGAAGCTGGAGAGACTCAAATTGGCTGAGATCAAGCATGCCCGGATCGCGATGTTGGCAATGTTAACCTTCTACTTTGAGGCCGGGCAGGGGAAGACTCCGCTCGGAGTTTTCGGACTGTGAAAACAGTGTAATAATGTAGATAAATCGACCTAAACGAACTGTATGAAATCGAGATTTGATCTATTTGACTGCAATGAAGATTCAAGCTTTGATTTTTCAAGTTTAGCATGATGATTTCAAGAATCTAAACCTAACAAGAATCCAATATTTGAGTACTAGACGTCCCGACTTGACGTCGGAACTTCATCGCTATCTAAAGAACAAAGAAAAAAAAGAGAGAAAACACAAACATTGATTGCCATGTGGAAAAACTCACCATTGAAACATCGTGAGTTCGGCTGAGTCGGATAAACTCGGAATGTTGCATATCCTTATTCACTGCTGCCCATGGCCATCAAGAACTCACCCTCGCAAACCACTTCGCCTCCAACATATGCTTTTCCTTCCATTTTTGCAATTCCGAAGCGTTTCTGGAGCTTGATGAGCGTCATTCTCATGACTAAGGTGTCGCCTGCAATCACGGGTTTGCGGAATCTCACTTTGTCGATTCCTGCAAAGAAGAAGTTCTCGCGAGATCCTCCAACTTCGGGCTGTAGCATAACTATGCCCCCAACTTGAGCCATTGCCTATACATCAAAATCTATATTCATCATTGTAAAACCAGAAGAAAAGAAACGAAATTTTTCTAGTTTGATTCTCGAGCATCATACTTATTCATGCGCTACATCATTGCTTAATTACTTTTATGTCATTGGGATTGTTTGCTATCTTTACCCACTTCTTGATCAAATTTAAGGGGAAAATGTTCAACTCAATCACCCTTTAAAAGTGATTGCATTTCCCTCAATCAAATACAAAGTGGTCTAGAATAGTTGAATTTTATAAACACGATTGACTCAGATTGAGCAATGAATATTTACCTCAACCATGAGGACACCAGGCATGATTGGTCTCTCGGGGAAGTGGCCGGGAAAGAAGTTGTCATTGATGGTCACGTTCTTAATCGCAACTGCAGATACTCCAGGGTTGTATTCAACTACTCTATCCACCAACAGAAAAGGAAACCTAAACCATTGCAAACAAATGAAGAAAAATCGGGATTTAGTTCAAATTTCAGGCATGATTGAGATGGGTTAATTCGACATAGGATTATTGCAATTAGGGCAATGTCTCATGATGATGGCATGGAAAAGAGAAGTTTAAGGATCAAATATCCAGTGAAACATCTTTATTGGAGACCATAAAACATCTACAACCTTAGCTTCTCAATTTGTATACCATACGCAACTATAGTATCATTGGGAAGCTAGCTGCTTCCAATGACCGTAGAACGAGAAATGATCTAACTACCATGAAATTCTGTGTATGCCACCAAAATCCATTTTTTTAATCCAAAAATTCCATATTTTTTAGGGGGAATTCAGAACCTTAACAGTATGCAATAGAACATGGAGTAGTATCTGGAGCAGAATTGCATGAAGAACATGGATTCTAATCTGGACAGGATCAAGAATGATTCATAGTGATGCAGCAGCACAGACAAGAACAAATGAAGCAACATAGGATCCCTAGCAGAATGTCACAAAATTGAATTTGCAAATGAGTTCATTTGGAGCAAACTTGATTCTTGAAACAAGAACATGATAGGCTACTAATGTTTATAAGATCGAGAATGACGTTGATGATGTTTTAGCAAGAAAACAAGACTAAAATGAAACATCATAATCCTCACTCACTCACTCACCTATGTGGCAAAATTTCACGAATCTGGTTAATGTCCATCACAGTAGGAAACGCCTTGTACTCTGCAGAGACAAAGAAGATCATCAACACACATTTCGTAACACAGAGCATAGATGAACCCAATCATTACGCATACTCAATTCGATCGGTGTTTCATCCTTGGGATCTTTGGCCGAAGCATCGAGGGAGCACCTCGCGGCAAAATGGCGAGCTGCTGCTGTCAACGCTGCCGGTGATGGGCCGCATAAACGGAGGGAGAGTGGAAGCGAGGCTAGCAAAGCGGTTGATTTGTGTGGCTGAGAAATCGGAGAAGAAGACAGTAAGGAAGTGGTGAGAGGAGATGCGGCCATTGCAGTATGCTACAGTGGAAGTTCCGCTGAGCGTGTAGCAGAGGGATAAAGAGATATAGAGAGAGACACGAAGGTGAGATTTAAGGCCGCCTTTTCGGGTGGGCGAGAATTACAGAGAAGGAAAATGGCGGAGAGGGAAGAACCGAAGAAGGATTTGGGGGGCGGAGAATCCTACGAGTGTTCGTTTTCCGAACGAAGAGTCGACGATAGAAGTCGGCCCAATATGTTATACGGGCTCAGTATGGAGCGGCCCGCAAAGAATCCTATTATCTTTCTCTCTGGACTCACCTCTTGTGTCTTTTCTCGTCTCTTCCAATTCCTTCTCTCTGTAACCGCCGGAGGAGCTGTGCCGGCGACGGTAGCGCGGGAGTTGACTCTTATTCTTCTTCAATTGTAATTCAACTCTGAATTTTGCAGAGCAATGAATCTCAGCAGCAACAACAACAACCGCCGGTCCCCATCCTCGTCCTCCTCCACAGCCTCCACCACTCCGCAGGCCACTGCTACTACGATGACGACTACCACCGGAGCCTCCGACGACCCTATGCACTCCTGGTGGGAATCGATCTCCAAGGCTCGTTCCAGCATCCATTCTCTCTCCTCCATCCTCCTGACCTCTGACTCGGTCTCGCTTGCCTCCCTCGCCGACTCCGACCGCCCCGCTCTTTCCCTGCTTTCCTCGTTTGACACCTACTCCGCTATCTCTGCTTCCTTCTCCTCCCCTCAATCCGGTTCCTTTTCCGATCAGCTATGTCAGTGGCTCTACGAGACGTACCTTACAGCGGATCCTCACCTCCGCCTCGTCGTTCTCTCTTACCTCCCTCTCCTCGCGGGCCTCTACCTTTCCCGTATCCACTCCGATCCGTCTCCATCTCTCGCTGGGTTTGAAGCTGTGCTCCTCGTGATATACTCCGCCGAAGTCAAGGCAAGATCTGGAAAACCGGTGACGATCTCCATCCCTGACCTGTCGCAGCCGTCACTGTATCACGCACTCCGCTCCCGATCACCTAAACAGTCGCCTCGTTCTCTCCCCTCTGGCGTGGTCTGCCCTCCGCTTGAACCGCAAATTGCAGTGAAGTCCACAAAGCGTGCATTCATCGTCGGCGTTACCCTCGATTGCTACTACCGTCAGATCTCCCAAATGCCACCATGGTCCAAGCTCGAACTCTGCAGATTCGCTGCTGCCTGGGCTGGGCAGGACTGTTCATGCCAGAGAGAGCTCGACAACCACGCTGAACTCGAGGAAAAGTCTATTACAAACTTCGAAGACGAAATCGAGGTCCATGCCGATGATGTTTCGGAAGGACTAAGTCAGATGAAGGTGAGCGAAAATGGCGACCATTTGAAGCTGAAGGGAGCTCGAATTCCGCTCCCATGGGAACTTCTACAGCCCATTCTTCGAATCCTAGGGCACTGCTTGTTGGCTCCTCTGAATTCTCAAGATGTGAAAGACTCAGCTTCAACTGCTGCGAGGTGTTTGTACGCAAGGGCGAATCACGAGTTACTTCCGCAGGCGATCTTGGCCACAAAGAGTCTCATTCAACTCGACAATCGATCTCGTTTGGATGCTAAAGTAGTAGCTCCTGCTCCTGCTCCTGCTACTGTCAATGGATCATCAAATGCAAATACACCCAGCAAAGCCAAGAAGCCTGAGATTCTGTTGGTTTCAAAGTGATGTTCTTGGAGACAACACAAAAGGATGCATTTTGCAGGTAATGTGTTTTGTATATGGCTTAAAGAATGTTTGATTTGTATTGCTTAGAAGGTGCATTTAGGATGATTCTGCATATCTTCTGGGTTTTGATTGCTTGAGCTATGTTCTGATCAAATGCTTCCTGGATACGAATTGGATGTAGTTGCTAATCTCAAGTAGATTTCAACCGTAAAATGAACACGGGAGCTCGATTTGATTGAAATTATGTGATCTTCAATTCCAACAATATGCTGTAGTCGTCAAATGGTCATTTTTTTATTGGATTAAATACCAAAGACTACATGAACATTGTATGTTTTGCAACGAGTTACCCGAACTTTAAAAAATCAAAACGGGTTATCTCAACTTTGGTGAATGTGCAACGAGCTACCTCCGTTCGTGAACTGTTGACAGAAATTCGTCAGAAATTGGACGAAGGTAGATCGTTGCAGCTTCGTCCAAAGTTGAGATAGCTCGTTTTAATTTTTTAAAATTCGGGTAACTCACTGCAAAACGTTCAAAGTTTAGGTAACTTATCGGTATTTAACCTTTTCTTATTTGACATATATAATAGTAATGATACCGGAGCTCATTTACTAAGGAAACACTACGAAAATCATAATGGGAATCATCACGGAAAAAAATAAAAAATGATTTTAATGTTACTATAATTTTATATATCGAGTATGAACGTGAATAAACTTAATTTTGTCGAAAATGAACTTTCAAATGAGGATATGCTAAATAAATATGAAATCTATTAAACTTGAAGGGGTATCATGATCGAAAAAGTTGTGCTTTTGGAATCCAAAATAAAAAATGATCTCAATGTTACAACAATAACATATTTTGATTAAGAATTCGAATAAATCTAATTTTGTTGAATATGGAGTTCCGAGTGACAAGCTATTAAAAAACTACAAAATTGATTAAAATTTAAAGGGGTGTCATTGCAGAAAAAGTACATTTTGGTAAGGAAATAATAAATAATCTTAACACTACAATAATATATGACAAGTAAAAATCTGAGTAAAACTAATTTCGTCGAGCTTCTTAGTGACGTACCTAGTGACGTGATATTAAAAATCACAAAATTCAACGAACATTTAAAAGGGTACTATCATAGGAAAAAATGTGTTTTGACGGGTGTCTAAATATAAAAAATTATCTTAATGATGCTAACAATATATGTCGTATGAATGTGACTAAGATTTATTTCATCAAAACAGTTTTTTGAGTGAGGAGATATTCCAAAATTACGGAATCGGTGTAACTTAAAGGTGTACCATCACAAAAAAAAAACGGTAATTTGTGGATTGAAATAAAAAAATTATTTTAACATTATTACGATCATATAAAATTGAGTAGGAATTTGAACCAAACTAATATCGTCGAGAAAGAAATGAATATCAAACAGGTTTCGTCACAAACAAGGTTTAGAGTGAGGAGAAAGCTACCAAATCGATCGAAACATAAAGTGGTACGTACCATCACATAAAAATGTTATTTGGGGTAAAAATGAGAAATAATCTTAACATTACTAGATGCCAAGTAAGAATGAGAAAAAAAAAATTTATGTCTACCAAATCCGTAATTCCAAGTGAGATATTCATACAGTACGAAATTTATTGAAACTTAAAAGGATACCATCACAAAAAATAGTACTTTGTAATCCAAAATTAAAAAATGATTATAATAATATATATTGAGTATGAATGAAATAAAACTGATTTTGTCGAAAATAATGCAGTGATGTAAAAAGGTATATATCTGAGTTTAAAGCTCTGCATTGCACGCTTCCCTTGTGTTGTATGATCCAACGCTTGCTTTGCATCGTGAAATGAAGATCATGAGTTGTAAACGACATCAACATGACACTCACATTGTAAATATATACATACAAAAGTACGAGGTGGTTACAAACACTTACTCAGATCTATCAAGTGGGATGTTTTCTTTGGTAAGTTATGTCTTTTCTAGCTATATCTTTATTCCAAAGCTCCACTTATTGTCTTTATCTTAATCTGTAGGAACTGACACACTTGATACATTATATTATAGCTATTATATACATATATATATATACACCTCAACAAAATCTCATATTATCTGCAGATTTACGGGCCAGTCATAAGCTATTTCATACACTAGGGCATGAAAATAACTGGTTTCAATTTAGGACACGACCCTCATAATTAATATTATGTCACATTTATATTCAGTTCACTACGTAAGTTACAATGGATTAGTATTTTAGATTAAATGAGTTTCTTTTAAAAAAAATTAAAAAATGGTTCAAAATATATTCTTCTACCAATAAATTTAAGATCCTATTAAATGTACAAAATAGTTATATAAAGTTGGTTATAATTAAGTTTTCCTAATATATAAATACAAAAAATATCATCACCATTAAAAGATAGTGTTATATATCAACTATTTATACCCTTCAAGAAAAGGAAACGACCAAAAAAAAAGTACCTTTTGAGTTCCTTCTTAACTTTCAAATGGTTTTTTTTTTTTGGTAAAAAAAATGGGTTATTTGATGTAGTTTGATACGTTTAATGTAATATAATATATTTTTTTCACACTTTGCTAATCAATAAAAAATATTGGGGTATAAATAATTAAGACCTATTTTGGTCACACATTTTTATTGTGAATAAATTTGTTTGATTTCTACCCCCTCTAGTTAATTCTTTCAATAAAAAAACGAAATTTAATTAACTACTTGATATATCATTTTTTATATATTTATTAATTTATTTATTTTTTAAATATACAACTCGAGATTCAGTTCAAGATTGAATAGACAAACCCTATACAAATATCACAGAAATTACATTTATAAAGCATGTTAGGGTTTCAAAATATCCCTATACCAACATGCATATTATTATGTATGTGTGTATATATATATATGGGTATAGATATCTTTCATTTTATTACACATAGAAACCAAATAGCTTCGTCAACCCAAACGTGATAGCCATGGCCACCCAACCACCGATCAAAACCCTAGCCGACGACTTCACAAACGGAGCCTTCCCCAGAACCGCACCCACACCTCCAAACCCTAACAGTGCAGCACTGACCGACACCGCCACCACCTCGAGACGGACACGATAGTCCTTCAGGAAGAGTGCTGCCAGAAGCGGCACCATGGCCCCAATAGAAAAGGCCAGGGACGAGGCTCCGGCTGCCTTCCATGGACTCGGGAGCTTCCTCTTCATCTCCTTAACTTCCTCCACCGTGATCTTCCCTGCCTGAGCTTCCCGGTCTATTTGGGCAAACTCGATATCGTATTGGGAGTAGACTGAGACGAGCTCTCCAATAGCCATACTGCAGGCGCCGGCAACCATTCCGGCGACTCCTGTGAGGACCATGGTTTTGGCGTCCCTTCTGACGGCACCAACACCCATCATGAGAGATGCGGTGGAGAGGAGGCCGTCGTTGGCTCCTAAAACAGCGGCTCTGAGCCATTGGCCTCGTTTGGCGAAGTCAAACACCTCCACCTCTACTGCCATGCCATCGAGCTCAAAGGTGGGTGCTTCTTTCACCTGGCCACCCTCTAGGTCTTGTAGCACCTGAGGAGGTTGTTTATGAGATTTGGCTGCTTCCATTGAAAGGAGAGGAAATGAAGAAAAAATTTCAGAGAGAAGAGAGAGCTCTACGATGATGAAGGCTGTGAAGGGCACACGCTCCCTTTATAAGGAGAAAAATGGTGGGGTTTCAGGTGGGAATATTTAGAGCTTTCTTTTCTTGTTCACAGTGAGAATATAGAATTAATTAAAATAATAATAAAAAAAAAAGATTAGTGTTTAAATCAGTGTTCTAAATCAGTTTTTAAAAAAAAGATTGCTCAAATTGTCATGTTTTGGCACGCTCTTTCGGGAGTGTCACGTGGAAGCACATACCTAGGATGGCGAACCAATGTGCGGATTGGATCGCTAAGGATTCTCTTGCGGGGATGAGTCGCTCTGACTGGGTCTCGAACCCACCATCGCCGCTTTCAGTTTTGTTGTCACGAGATGTTCTTTTGTATTTGCAAATTTTGCCGGACCTTTATCTTTAATATAGTGCAATTACTTGGGCCAAAAAAAAAATCAGTTTTAGAAAGGCTTAATAAAAATAGAGTTTAAGTTGTCACTACAGGGACGAAGCCAGAAAAATTATAGAGTGGGGGCAAATAGTTTAACTAAAAAAAATTCAGTGGGGACAAATATATGATTCAAAATGATTAAATTGAAAATTATTACATTTTTTAGGGTCAAATTTACATATAATTGTAGCTCTACATGTGTATGTGTATACATATATAATGAGCTCTGAGAGTTTTTTTTTTATACAAATAGATACTTTAAAAATATTTGTTTACTTTTAGATATTTTAATTTCTAAATTTAACCTGCTAGTTTTTTAAACAAGAGTACACATGTCTCAAATATGAAGTTTTTTATTTTTTAAATTAAAATATTTTGTAGTTGAAAATAAAAGGAATAGGTAAACTTTCCAAGTTTAGATAGACAGTATAGAAAGATGGATGAGTCACATTATTATGAAAAATAAATCTACACTCATTTTATTGTTTATGAAGAGATGTCTCTGTCCTATGCAACCCTAAATCTAATACCCTAGGAAATTTATTTACTAAATAAATGCTCATATCAACCATCAAACAACCCAAAAATATAATATAATGTTTTTTTAGCTAATCCAAACACCATATGAGAAGGAAAGATAAATAAAGTATGCACATATACAACTAGCTTATTATATTATATTATATATATATATATATATATAGGTTAATTATATATTATTTATTAGCTGAATTTTAAACATATTTACAGTTGGACTTTTCCTAAAACGCATTAGAAACTGATTTTAATTAAAATTACAATTTGTGTTAGGGTTAATTACCAAAAAACAAACCGAACTTTTTGAGAAAAAATCAAATAGCAAACCGAACTTTTTTTTTTTACAAACAACAAACCAAATTTTTGGGATTCAGCAAACAACAAACCCTACCTCAAATTTTCATTATGTTTGAACAAATTTTTCAATATTTGAGAGAATTATTACGTCAATATTAGTTGAAATATTCTAAGAAAATGGTATTATGACTTAATAACTCTTTCAAACATTGAAAAATCTGTTCAAACATAATGAAAATTTGAGGTAGGTTTGTTGTATGGTCAATTTCAAAAGTTTGGTTTGTTGTTTGTTAAAAAAAAAACGATTTGTTTTTTAATAATTAACGCATTTGTTAGTTTCATTTAATTTGTACTTTAGTGGTGATAGAAATATGCAAGAGTTAGTATGATTTTTTTAACTTATAAAGTTCATTTTGTTTGGCTTATAAAAGTTCATTTTCACGATTCAAACCCGAATTTTGGACACGTTACGATGTTTAAACGTGCATCATTGTAATGTTTGTGTGTTATTTGAGATGATTGAGAGAACCATGCCGGTCGGGTTTGATAATTATTCCATGAAAATGAATTAGATTCAATAACTTATATAATTCACATGACATGACAACATCATATGTAAGATTGAATCGTATAGTTAACAAACTCCACCAAATAACGTAACCGTATGTGACTGATGATATACTGTCCACGTGGCTTGGGTAATCATCAAATTAGGGTATTGTCGACCCAACCAATTGTAGGTAGTTATAAAGACAACCCTAAGGCTAAGGCTGTCTTTGGTTCGATGAATATGTCGTAAAAATTTGTAATAACATAAATAATACTAGATTAATTACTTAATTTATTTTTATTTATTATATGTTTTACTTTTTTTATTATATATGAAGTACATAATTCAAAACAAGTTTGTTAAAAAAATATTAATATTCATTTTAAAGAAAAACAACTCTTGTAGGGTTTAAATGAGTATCAAGAACATGTTGGTATCAACAGGTTTCAGATAAGTTTCGGTTTCAATATTAATCGGGGTTTTCATAATTATATTGAATAAGTTTAGAAAATTCATAAATTTACAGAGTATCCAGAATCATTCATATTTTCATTATTAAAAACGAGCGTAAGGGGATATTAAAAAAATATTGTTACCTTAATTTGAACGTTTTTCTTATAACCATATGACAATAATAATTTTATAATGACATTTTTCTTATAACCATTTATGTTGAGTTTTTTTTTGTAATAAAATATATTTAAGAGTGTATTAATAGTTTTCAAACAAAATTTTGAATTTACGGGAAAGGTGGCTAAACTCATACGTTTTACTCCTAACAATAGTGATTTCAAAATATGTATGGTCGATCGAATTCTAAGGACACCGTTAAAAGTATAATGTAAACTGAAGTTTCAATGAAGGTGATGAATCATTAATTTAGGGTTTTGCTGAAAATCCAAAAGTTGTTAATTAAATGATATGACCAACCCTAGTTGTGAATAGACATATTACCTGACACCAAAATCTGCTATACTTAGAATCCAGAGGATAAAATTTGGAAGGATAAGAAGTTGAACCGTTTAGTTCGTTAGTTAGTTGAGTTATTTGTTAGTTGAATACTTATTAATTTACTTACACATGCAATTTTATAAGGTATGCCATCAAACCAAACACTTCCTAAGAGATTGAATGAAATTAACACAATTCAAGAGATTCCTCTCACTACTATTTTTAATCTTGACAAACATGAAATAAACAAATCATAAAGAAGAAGAAGAAGAAACTCTTTCAATTTAGCTTTTTGTTTGGCATTTGGAAATTGAAAGCAAGCTTGAACAAGAGAGTTGCTTGGAGTCCAAGTCTGTATTCCATCAATCAATAACCAAAAGGAATGAATCCATTATTCACTTACCACATTTATATCCATAGTTCAAAATCAGAGGTTGAAGGAGCAAAACGCCACTGGCTTTCAGAAAAGGAAATTGAAACATCACTTCAGCTTCGGAAGCAACTTCGGAGCAACCTGCACATTCATTATCAAGAGACACTCGAGTCTTAACAACCCTCGAACGAAGCATTCATATCCTCAATGGTTTAATGCAAATAATGCTCTTCTTACTCAGTTAAAACTATATATGCACCACAATTTTTCAAAAAGAGGCACAGAAAGAGAAATAACATGTTCCACATTTTTCTCATGTTTTATCAAATCGTTATTCTAAAAAAGAAAAATAATATTAATTTGCATTTATTAAGAATAAGTGGAAGAGCAAGGTACTCACGCATTTGTCAACGCAGGACCAGTAATCGAAGTACTGCCCTGTGCAGTGCTTGTTCCCGGAATCATCACCGTGGATTCTCTTCACACATGCCTGTAATTGGGTAGAGCAGTCCACACTCAAACTCAAGGTGAATAAAGTTTTGCCACTAAGTGGTTCTAGTATTTACAGTAGCAGTTCAAGTATTTTCTTAACAATGCAATGTTGTAGAAAGTAATAGTGAAAAACAAAGAAGATGCAGTCTACAACATTAAATGTGCATATTAACTTAATTTATCTTTGTAAGGAAAAAATTGACAATATCAACAGGAGACAGATATAGTGACAACATCTACTATTCATGTCTCAGGAACTAGGTAAGAGTAATTTTTCATTATGTTTGAAGGAATTAAACCTGCCTCAATTTTTCATTATGTTTGAACGTATTTTTCAATGTTTGAGAGAGTTATTAAGTCGTAATACCCTTTTCTTAGAATACTTTAACTAATGTTGACTTAATAAGTCTCTCAAACATTGAAAAATCTGTTCAAACATGATTAAAATTTGAGCTAGGTTTGTTGTTTGCTCAATTCCAAAAGTTTGGTTTGTTGTTTGTCAACAAAACAAGTTCGGTTTGCTGTTTGGTTTTTCCTCAAAGTTCAGTTTGTTTTTTGGTAATTAACCCATATATATATTCATATTTCTCTTAGTCCGAGTCAAGAGTGCAGACTGCAGAGCTTTAAACCCTTTACTGAATATAGGTGATAACAAGAACAACATCTACCTGGTATTCCAGTAATGGTTTCACACACTTGGGTTTACATGAGTCTTCAAGATACTTCTTCTGATCAACAGGTTCCTCGTCAGCCCTATATGAATTTTGCAATTTGTTAGCATGATTAGATTTTGCAGGACAACTCTTTGGGTTATAATGCCCCAATTTAGAGGATCCACATCTAACTTAAATGTATCTACCAGACCCCACCAACTATAAAATACACCATAACTTAAAATTCACATTCATTCAAAATACAGGTGTTATATCTAGCATTGAATGAATTTTCTAAACACCTTAGTATTTAAAATTTCTGCGAGCAAAAGAAATACCATCAGCTGATCTATAGACTGTAGAACGACAACAAATTTCTTGGACCTTCTCTTGCTTGCAGAAAATACAGAGTACTAACTTTACGGATAGTATGTACTGAATGGAGCCATAAATGCCTTATGTATGCATTTCGCGTGCAATTAAAAAACATTAATGATCTATATAACTTACATTATAATACAAGCCTGTAGATAACAATCCAAACGAGCTACTACGGGCACCTGAATTATTAAACAAAAAAAAAAAAAGTTAGCACTTTTACATGGACACAGCAACAGGATCTCATAAACATCTAAAACAATTACAAGGAGCTTCTTGCAACTATCTTGCACCATTTGACATAGCATTTAAAGAATACAGAATCAGGATTACATGGAGCAATGATCACCGAGGAGAGCTCTTGTTAATTACAATCTTGAAAACAGCTAGAGATTACAAAATCTAACTTTCTACGCTCGTAAAACCTAATCGAAAAAATGCAATTTGAGAAATTACGACTGATTAGATTCAACACTGCAAAGTGATCTTTGCCATGGAACTACGGAATCTAAAACAGAAGATAGCAACAGCGGCACCACAGCTGGATTTGATTGAAGAAATTTAAATGGAAAAAGGAAGTTGATGAAATTAATTTACCGACCTGAGGAGCGAACAGAACTGCAGCAACCGAGGAAGAAGGATCGATCGAATCGCTCGTCGCAGTGATTAGGTTTTATGTATTCGTCTTCAGATGTTTGTTTAAGAGGAAGTAATGCTAACGTGTGCTGGAGGCGCAGAGCATTGTAGCCCATTTTAGGATATTGGCCCAAAAATCGATTAAATCCTCGATGGGCTCGTAGAAATTGGTTCTAGTGCAATTTTATCCTCCAAGTTACAGCCTTGATCAGTTTGGTTCTCCAAACTTTTCCTTGAGTTTCATTTTTATCCACAAACTCGCCACTTGCTAAATTTTGCTAGATGGAATTAGAGCTGATTAAAAATAACTGGTTGAACCGAATTCTCGACAAGACCGGTTTGAGACCGGTCCGACTAGGACCGAGACCGAGCGGACGAATTTTTTTCTTCAAGGTCGGACTCGGTCTCATGCTTTTTTTTCCAAAAGCCCGACGAGGGCCGTTCTGTCCCGACCTTGAAGAAAACCCTAGAAATTCATGGTGTAACACTTGAAAGTTGAAACACTAGTAATTCATGCATGATCTTGAAACATTCAACAACCATTGGATCGGTTCCATGAGAAAAATGCAACGGAAGACGAGAAGCGAGCAGATTCAAGACCAAAACTTCAGTGATTTTTTTTGTCAATCCAACTGATTTTTTTATACTAAAAATTTCGGTCCAAGACCGAGACCAGTCTGAGTCGAGCAAGGCCAACTCGGGTGGGCTTTTTTTGCCAGAGTCGGTCTCAATCCTCCAAATGTCAAGACCGAAATTTCGATCTTGGTCTCTGTCCTACCTCTAAGATCGGACCGCCCATGATTAGCCGTAGATGGAACTATATATCTTGGTAAATGTTTTTTTGCTCAATCTTGGTATATATCTTGGTAAATAAGGCATACATAATTTAACTAGTACATATATTTTTACGTAAATATTTTGTAAATTTCCTTTGCTAGTGGTATTTTCTTTGTTTACATATATTATATATAAAACATTTCACCCTTATGTAAATTTGGATTGCCTTAATTACAAAGACTCCCTTAAACTATTATATAAATCTAGTACTATAGTACTCAAATATTTTCCATTGGTCCTCATGTTTACTAATATGATAAACTAACGATCAAACTTAAAATTATCTTTAATTTTAGCCATGAATAACCTCAACGAACATCCTCAATACTACCCCGACCCGACCCAACAACATCAGGGGCATTGTTCCTTCTCCTTGAGCCTGTAAAAGTCCAACATTTCATCTTCCAATGGATGGGTTGTCCCTGCAATGACCAGACAATGTAAGGGCACCCCAAAGTCGACCTCGAGCAGCTTCTTCATCGGCCCTGCAACTATCAATTGGTCCTCACTTCCAACCCGAGCTAACCCAATGCACTCTGTGTCTTCACTGTAAGCTGCAGAAAAGGATAATTATAATTCAGTCCGACACAGCTGATCACGATACCAGAAACAAGATCAAGTGAAAACTGGTTGGAGCATCATAGTACCATGTTCTCCTGTATTTTCTTCAACCTCCAAGAGCTGTTCTATAGCTGTGTTTATCGTCATGAATCGGGGTGGTTCATACAGCTTTTTCCCTCTAAAAAAATAAAAATAGAAATCCAAGAATCAACAAATAGAGGCTGAAAATTCTACCAAACCGTTAAACTTAGCTAGTGTGTAAAAAAAAAAGAACTTTGTTAGGGGTTGTGATTAGGGGTGATAAAAAAAGACTGGATGAACCAAATTCCCGACAAGACCGGCCTGAGACCGGCCTGACTAGGATCGAGACTGAGCGGGCGAGTTATTTTCTTCAAGGTCGGGCTCGGTCTCGATCTCGTTTTTTCCCCCAAAAGCCCGACTAGGACCGGACCGACCTTGAAGAAAACCCTAAAAATTCATGGCGTAACCCTTGAAACACTAGTAATTCATGACCTTGAAGCATCCAACAACCCTTGGATCGGTTCCATAAGGAAAGTGCAACAGAAGACGAGAAGCGAGCGGGTTCAAAACCAAAACTTCGGTGATTTTTTTGGCCAAATCCAACTGTTTTTTTTGTTACCAAAAATTTCGGTCCAAAACCGAGACTGGACCGAGTCAAGCAAGACCGACTTGGACGGACTTTTTTGGCCAAAGTCGGTCTTGGCCCTCCAGATGTCAAGACCGAAATCTCGGTCCTACCTCCAAGACCGGACCGGCCTGCCCATAATCAGCCCTAGTTGTGATGATGAAATGTTGGTCTAAGTTTCACATTTTTTAGCAGTGGCGAAGAAAACATGAAGAATTTCTTGTCTTCCAAGCTATATACATCTTGAAGTAAAGATAAAAGACCGGATACCTGCATAAAGACTCTAAGGTTGGTTCCTTGACGCGTATATCTGTAGAAAAAACATGAAAAAAAAATGTTAAATTTAAAGTCGAATAGAATTATTGAGTGTGAATTGTTCATCAACCCAAAACCAAATTTAAGATTCCAACCTAACAAACAGAGTGTATGCAATCCCACAGTGCGGTTCTTTTGGATCTTCTCATAGAAGCTGTAAGGTCTCCATGATTCAGTGAAGAACGGGATCGAGACTGTTTCTCCATAGCGGTACAGCTGCAATCCGCAGGCTCCAATGGCATTCATCACTGAAGCATTGTGTACTACCTTGACATCAATACCCAATTTCTTTGCTCGGACAACAAGATCAGTGTGTGTTGTTGCTCTGAAATCTCAAAAAGGACGTTTTTTTACATTCTAATCTATGAAATCTTCAGTAGGATAACCTATGTTTAAGCACTATGAATCAAATGTAGACGATCAAGATCAACAAAAGAAGGAATTTCGGATCCAAGGCACCACTTCAAATAAGGATGAAGAAATTGAAAATTCTCTAGTAGTGAAGAGAGTTAAATACCAAATTACTACCTTAAGTACAAATCCAGGCAATATGTGTACATTTTCTGTCCAAGGTTCACAGATAAATGGCCGGAGCAAAGACACGTTACAATTTGGTATTCATTCAGTTAGTGAAAATTCAAAAAAAGTTCAGCTAACAAGTATCTCATCCGCCACAGGTAACAACTAGCTCATTAGAAATCGACATTTTTGGTTCAAATTTAGAGGATTCTGGGATTCAAAGACACATAAACAAGCACTACAAGCTAGCAACCCAATAGATACAACAATTGATAGTATCATCACGGATCAAGGAAGCATACCCAAAAGGGTCTCCAACAACCAAGAAAGCCACATCCGAGGTTCGAGCTTCTGACAGCATGAGGTCAGCCTTTTCTTCCACCATCTCCCGGTCGGCAACCGTGATTGGTCTACCATACAGCTCCTCCTGCAAAGAAACACAGCTCCATCCATGTTACAAATGAACTACACTAGAAAATAAAATGATCAATTTGACATTTTGTGTTTCTACCAGAGTGGAGAGTCCATCTGAGGAGAGGCCGAAGGAGAGGAGAGAAGTGTAGGCCTCCATGTAAACCTTGTCGCACTTCTGAACTGCTTCAAGACCTTTGAGGGTTATGTCTTTCTCATCTCCCAATCCCAGGCCGACGATGTATAGCATTTCTGTGATTTCTTGAACTGGTCTTCCAAAAGCTGCACCTTTTGAAGAATCCCACGTTTCTGTCTCAAAAACTAGAACTGGGTGGAGGCCCGATCTCGAGCTTACTATCTGAACTGAAAGAGATGTAGCTGACTAACGGCGGTGACAAAGGAAGAGAAGACTGGAGTCCGGCGGTTAGAAAAGAGGGAAAGAAAACCTAGTAATCTATCAATAGCACCTCATACTTTTTCCCTTTGTAAATTACTCCTCTAAGTCTTAATAATTTCAACAAATGCCATTAAAGTTTGGAGAGTGGTAACTGGTAATAAGTATCCCAATACCAAGGATCAAAGTCCATAAGTATTTCTTATTGTTTTGAAATCTATTATGAGACATGGTATTTATAAGATCAATTGAAAATAAATAAAAAATTTGCAATTTTTGAAGGTGAACTGAATTAATTACCTTAAAAGGAATTTTAATACTAACATTTCCAATTTAAAATTGCAAAAATAAATCCAAAACTTAACAAATTATTTTTAGAAAATGACTATTTTTTTTGTCATATTCAGTTGAAAGCTGTCCACATATTTTTGTACTAATAATAACAACTGTTTTTTCTTCTAATTATAATAATTAATATGAAAAATAGTCACTTACTATCTTTGTATTTGCCAAAAATAGAATGAAAAAAACAATCTCACCCTACATATAAAACATCAAACAAAAAACAAATTAATTAGATTCAATTCATGAGTCTCTTATTGTAAACTTTTTCCCTTTTAATTTCCCTTTTCTCTCTTTTTAGAAAGAGAGGAAGAAAAAAGGATGGGTGGTTGTGCTAGCGTTTCACTGAAGGATCAGGCTGAGGCCGGCATTCTGCCTCCTGAAGCAGCCAAGGAGGCGGCGGCTTCAGCCAAGCAGGTAGCCGAGGAGGCCAAGGGAGCAAACCAAAGAGAGAAGAAGGGAGAAGAAGAAAAGAAGGATGCGGTGGAAGAGAGCAAAGGCTTATCTCTAAAAGCATTGCTTGATCAGGTGTATATATATATATATATATAATTGGTTGATGAGATATAATATACTGATTTATTTTCCATTATAGGATGAGAAACGTGTTCAATCAGAAATGGAAGATGCAAGCAAATCAAAGAATGAAGAAGCATCAAAATCTGCAGTTCCACCATCAGAGATAAAGACAGGCTGATGAAGATTCTGAGAAAAAGAAGAAGACACCTGAAGAGAAGAACAATTAGGGTTTGTTTCAAAAGAAAAGTATTTATAACATTTGAAAAAAAAATCAAATTTCTTTATTATTACTGTAATTTGGTGGATCTGAATCTATTAGAATCACATATATCTCAAATGTTTTATATTGGATGATGCTTTGGGGGCTCTGCTATTTTTTTATTATTAATTGTGTGTTAAATATCATATTAAATTCATTAAATATAAAATAATTTATTATTTTAAATATTCATCCTCTATAATATTATTTTGAGTTAATTACTTAATTGGTTACACATGTTTGACCATTGTTTATAATAGTTACACATGTTTCAAAATGTGATTAATTGGTTTTGATATGTGACTAGTTGGTTTTTCTACTGTTCACCGTTAGAAATCACAGTTAAGACCCTATTTAAATATATAAAATGACGTAATTACATTTTTCATCAACCAATCTATGTTCTTCATCATCGAGATGTGTTCTTCATCACAGTTAAGTCGCATTTCTGTGTTTTTCATCCACCGAGTTGTAAAGAACCCAGAATAGCGTTTCTGAGTTATTCAAAAATTCATAATCACATTAATCACATTTTGAAACATGTAATCATTCTGCACAGTGTGTAAAAATAGTATATTTGCATTTTTTTTTTTTTGGTCACTGAATATTTGCATTTAAATGTATATATATATGCATGAGCGGGTCAACCATGAACCAGGAGCATGCATCTTTTCCAACAGAGGTCTTCCACGACATCTCTCCAGGTCCTTCGCTTTCTTTTGCAGTCTTCCTAAACTTAACCCTCAAAATGGGGCAGCTCTTTCAAACTTCCCTCATTTTGAAACAGATTTCTGGTTGCGTGTTACATAGAATTCTCTCAATCTCCCTCTACTCTTCTCTACCCCAGCATTAATTTCCCCGTCGTAATCCGTCCCCATCGCGCATCTGGATCCAGGTACTCTCTCTTCTCTTCATCTACAGCTGTAACATGCAAACACTGTCTCTCTGTCCGATTAATTTGAGCTGAATTCCATAAAGTTGCCGTTTTGATAATCTTTCTCCATTAAGGATCGGTTCTTGCATCTGGGTTTCTCGGATTGCGAGATTCGAGGTTTGGGACTGTACCGGTTCCGCAAGTTCTTGAGTTGCACCACTGGGTTTTGCTTGAATCAGAGGGGAAAAAAAGTATTTTTTCTCTGATTTCGACAGTTTCTGCAGCTCTTGATAGCTGATTTCTCTAAATTGAGGATCTTGAATTCTGGTATTTGGTCTTGAATTGCTGTCTGTTTTTGTGTTTGGATGATTTGATTTGGTAATGCCGCCAACAGAGAACCGTGGTATTGCCTTGGGCCGATCCATTTTCAGCATCCGGCGAGAGCAGGTCTACTCCATGGGGTCGAACTTCGATCCTGATTCGGAGTTGGAATCCTTCCAGAAGCTCGTCACTGACCGATTCCACACCCTAGCCAGTGTATCTGACGAAGAACTCCTCTCTGTCAATTGGATAATGATGCTTCTTGAAGCATTCACCTCCTGCCAAGATCAATTCAAGGTCATTCTATCAAACAACAAGAATGTTATCTCAAAACATCCATTAGATCGAATGGTATCTGAATTCTTCAACCGGAGCATCAAGGCGCTCGATATCTGTAACACGGCTCGAGACGGAATAGAGAAGATCCGACTCTGGAACAAGCATCTAGAGATCGTGGTCAGTGCCTTGGACAACAACTCAATGACCGAAGGACAGTTTCGTCGCGCAAGAAAAGCTCTAGCTGATGTGGCTCTCGAAATGGCAATGGAGAAGGACATGGGTTCGGGTTCGGTCCTATCTCATAGGAACCGATCCTTTGGACGCCACAAGGACCACCACCGTCCTACAGGACACTCCCGGTCACTGTCCTGGAGCGTGCCCCGATCATGGTCTGCAACCAAACAACTCCAATCCATTTTTCACAGCCTGGCCCCTCCTCGGGGAAGCGACATTGTCTCAACCAATGGACTTGCAGTTCCAGTTTTTACCATAAGCTTCGTTCTTGGTTTCGTGATGTGGGTTCTCGTAGCAGCGATTCCTTGCCAAGACAGAGGCGTCAATGTCCACTTCTCATCTCCTAAGAACATGTCTTGGACAAATCCTATGATGTCTCTTTACGACAGAATCTTGGAGGAATCGAAGAAAAGGGATCGGAAGGGTTCGAATGGTCTTCTCAAGGAGATCTATCGGATCGAGCGATGCACTCGGCAGTTGTCCGATTTGGTGGATTTGGCGCAGTTTCCTTTGTCTTTGGAACATAATGAGGAAATAGGACAAGGAGTTGAGGAGCTGTACGATGTTGGTGAATCTCTGAAGAACAATCTGGATCCTTTGGAGAGACAGGTTCGGGATATGTTTCGGAGAATCATGAATTGTCGCACGGAGGGGATCCAACTGTTGAATAATACAATTTCTTGTTAAAGGGAGAAGAAGAAGAAGATTCATGTTTTGGCTTTGGTTCTTGTTTATCTTGAAAAAAAAACACAATTTTTTTTTTTTTTTTTTTGTTCATAGTTTTTTTTTTCTTCTTTCAGTGTGGTGTGGTTGGTTTTTAGACAGCATTGTATGTTTTTACGCATTATACTTGAACATATTAATTATTTATAATTAGACAACAAAATATTAATTATTTATAGAGTTGTGTGGATATAAGATTGAGACCCGAGCCCACGATAACATGTATATGTACTCTATTTTTTTTTAAGATTATATTTGTGTATTCAACTAAGTCTTAAATTCATAACATAATTATTTATTTAATTTTATTTAAAATTGTGAATTAATTATAATATAGTGTCCAAAGTAAAAAAAAAAAATTTGGTAGAAATGGACTTCATATATAACAAGACTCCGACACGCGCTACACGTTGTCGTCGTTGGTCGTGCGTGAGGTCTTACGAGAACATGATCAACCTGACTCCTAGGATAATATAAGAATAATACAAGTATTGAGCACTTCATAAAATTATTATTAATGTAAAACTAAACTTAATTTGCATAAGATAATGAAATAATAAAATTTAAAAACTCTTAAATAATTTTAAAAAATTGCTCGAGCGACCGGGATTTTTGTAATAACAATTTAAAAAATTGCTCGAGCGACCGAGAGCATATAACACTGTCAAAAGGAATCCTGGTCGCTCGAGCAATTTTTTAAATTGTTATTACAAAAATCTGATATGATGAAGTTGTTTATCGTAAGTGCATCTATTTCCACATTTATATAGTAAATGTCAATATTAAGCCCTCCATAGTCCATAGTTCAGCCGTTAATGGATTGAAGTAGATATAATTAGCAAATTATTTAAAAGTTTAGAAAAAGCTTTATTATATTTTGGAAATCAAATCATTATCCCTCTTAATTCTGATTTCTTTAACAAATCTAAATCTTGAACTTTTAAAAACATTTCCCCTTCTTTTGATTTTTTTTAAGGATGTTTTTGGATGTTTCTGGAAAAATTGGGACATATATGGATAGTGAAATGGGCCCACGTTGTCAGCCCAGCAAGACTAAGTCGGCGGAGTATACAAATATCAGACCAAACTGCTCTGTGCTCTCTCTCTCCGATCAATCCGACCAATCCACATGATGATAAACAATCCGTAACCTCAACGCTCAACACCTGTCCTTTTGAGTTATTCTCTTCTCCTAAATATCCTCCACCCCCAACGGCGGCAACAGAGAGATCAATGGCGAAGTCGAGGAAGAAGGAGAGTGAGCTGCAGTCCTCCGCCGTCTCCGTCGAGTTCTCTAAGTCGGAGCTGGACGCTGCACGGCAGCTTGTGCAGTTGAGCGTCAGCGGATCGAACTCGAGCGGAGTGTCCTACGACGACGTCGGAACCAACGATGGACTTGAAGCCTCCTCTGCTCTGAGTGTGGTGGACGATGGCCACGTCGTCAAGTGGCGACCGCTGAATCAGAAGACTAAGAAGTTTCGATCGATGGATCAGATTTATGCGTCGACTCTGCGTTTGGATCCTCTTGATGAGAAGAAGAAGGTGAAGTGCAAGTCTTAGACAAGGCATTCACTTTTGTAAATATGGTCGGGTTTCGTGTTATTAGTCGGATCTTGATCGTTTGAATCTGTAAAAAATTATGTATGTTTTGTAAACCAGAGAAGAGAATGGTGTTATTTTCTGCCATTGATGGAAGAAGAAATACTTTGTTGAGAGGTTTCTTCTGCTAGCTTGTTGTTGAAGGTGATGATGTAAAATTTTATTAATAAACAAATCTTTTCTTTCCCGCTTTATTATTGTCAACTTGATACGAAGGTGAGCAATTGGGTCGTCCCATTAATCTTACACCTATCTCAAAATTTCAAATACAAACACGACACAATTATTAATTGTGCCTAAACGTATAACAGTTGTTTAGACATAAAATTCATTAATATCAAACTCATATACGCTTTAAAATAGATATATACACAAATCCATATATACAAAGTAAGGTATTTAAAATTCAATATTAAAAACTAAATGAGTATTTTAATATTTTATTATTATTATACTTAAATGTGTCACATGTATACACGATTAGTTAATTGTGTTTAATCGTGTTTATACATATATCTGCAAATCTGAGGTGTTTATACACAATTATTAATCGTGTCTAAACGTATAAAAGTTGTTTACACGGGATCCATTAATGTCAAACGCATATACGCTTTAAAGCAGATCGTATTGTGTTGTTTAATCTTGTTGTGCCAGAAATTGTCAGCCCTACTTAATATGAAATAATCTGTCATGTAGAAATATTGATTGTGAAACTCGATAGATTTCAAACATTAAGAACTAAAACTTCCAGTTTTAAACATTAGGAGATAAATTTAATTTTAACCAAGTCTTATGGTGCAGAGTAATATTTTACCTTATATATATTAATAAATAATTATTATATTTATATATAATAACTACAGTAGTGTAACTCTAACCAACAACATTACGAATATACAATTCATTACCATCACTGCACTATAGTGGAGTGGTAAAAAAAACATATTTTTCAAATTTTTACCGGTACTCTACAACTAGGGTCGAGCGAGATTAGAGTCTAAACCCATACTAAATCCGACCCAACCATAAGAAGGTAAATCTCCAAGACACATACCCTATAGTTGATGGGTAATAAAAAGAAGGGGAAAAAATGGATACTTTGTTTTACTGATTCCATTTTCTCACCTTTTGAATACTTCAAATGGAAGGAATCTGACGAGGAATGACATACATTGAATCATCATTTTACAGATATGAAAATAAACATAGAGAGAGAAAAAAAAAAGAAGAAGAAAAACATGACACTTTAAAACGTGGAAAGAACTCTTCCATCAAACCACCACCTTCTTCCACCTTTTTGGTGTAGTAATCAATCCATCAACACTTAGAAATTTGGTTACTTCCATCTCGCTCTTTGCTTTTGAGGTACACAATGGAGGAACAATGGTAGCTTTTGTACCATTGTTCCTTCTCCTAGATCTATCTATCTATAAATATATATATAGCTAACTTGGATATCTCTCTTCATGGCCTCCATTAATATGTTCTTGAGAAAAAAAAGTAAGAACCTGGGTGGGGTATGGAAGATCCATGGAGTATGAATCATCATTAGACGCTTAACCCGTCAAACCCGCATTGCTTGTAAGTCAGGGATTGTTTCCTTGGACTGATCACGATCGCACAATCCACGGAGACCTGAAATTGAGGGTAACAAAACAATCTGATGCATAATATTAACCATATAAAACAGATATTACGACCCAGTTGTATCATTAAGAATAGGAGTCATCTGTATCATGCCTTACCCCACTCCATATTCTAGTCTAGCTACCATATGAAAGGAAGAAAAGTAGATAGAAATGAAATGTGACAGTGTCCCACTCCCACATGAAAACTGTAAATAGAGAATCCAAAGACCAGACTTAGACAGGCATTATTTTCCAACATTTAATTTTATCAGATATAAGTGATATGATATAATTATGTAATAAATACAGTTTCCCAGATAAATACTTTATTCATTTGTTTAAGAGGCCTAAGTATGGTCCTCTGCGAGGAATGTTTCATTTCCTAGGAATGTAGAAGGATAAACTATGATTTTTTGTAATGAAGGATATTGATTTACCTAAATAAACTTTGGGCTATGAAGCAACCAAACTACTACTGACCGCATAAACGTCCTGATAACAAGCTTTATCTAACGAAATTATTTAAAAACAGGATGATTTATGTTGAAAAAAAGCCCACCGTGACAAATTGAAAACCAAACGGGTGGATTTCAAAGAATTTGGGCACCATATATACAATAAGGTCAACTTCTCCTATTACCAATTGGTTTTAGGATTGGACCCGGATTGTATAATGTGATTGTTATTTGGGTGTGACCACACCCCGATAATTAAATTTAACATTGTGTCAGAGTTCGGTTCCGTTTGACGGTGTTGAGTTGTTTCCCGTTGTGGGTACCCGATGTGGGTATTTGTTGAGTCTCAACCCGTCTGAATTAAAATGGGTCGGTGTCATGCCTTTAAAAATACGAGTTGTCACAGTGCGGGAGAATGTTGAAAAAAGTCCAATGTGACAATTGGTTTAAAAATACGAGTTGTCACAATGCGAGTTATCCTATAAGATACATATAATAACAATTTATTATAAAAGGAGTGCAATTTTTTCAACAAAAAATTACTTTTTTACACCCAAAGTGTCAAAAAAACAAAACAAATAAATGGACAAGAAGCAAAAATTACGAGAAAAACACACAAATATTTGGCTCACACACCCTATAATAATGTCTCCTAAGATATATATCATAGCTCAAACTATATCCGATCTTTACAATTGATGAGTCTTCATTTATTGGTAATAAACTATCTATCATCTACTATAATCGGTTGAACAATTGCGATCATCAGGACTAAACCGAACTTTGAATCTCCGAATTTTAACAATTACACACCAAAAAATGATCTATCATCAGAGATAGGCAAGCAAAATAGTCAGGACATGATGATGACATCCTCGTAATCGGTCTAATTCGATCCAAAAATCATTTATGTTTAGTTAATTCTATCAAAATCGATAGACCTTTAGATTTTAATCTTCCCCAAACAACTGCACCGATTTTCAAACGGCGCAACATAACTAACCACAACGACAATGAGAAGCGCAAGTTAGCGCCAAAATAAAGACGCGACGACGACGAGGTTGGGAATGGGACCCTCCCTATTCTGGCATTTTCTTCCTCCCCTAGCAAGAGCAACCCCTATGCTCAATGATTAAACAGAGAAAGAAAGAAAGAAAGAAAGAGATCCATTTCCACACTGATAGCTAAACGAGGAACAATCTACTAGAAATTGGAGCAATCCACCATGAAAATAAATCAAAATAAGTAAAATAGACAAACCCAGAAATCCCAAAGACGGAAAAATCGAAATCATCTTTGCTGAATCGAAGCAAGCAAATATGGCCCTTATCCGACAGAGGAGCAAGACGAAGAACAATGCTCCAGGAATAATTGAATAATCATGGAATTTAGTTCGATTTTGAAGTTCGGAGCTGGTACCTGAACACCAGGAGAATCGACGTTCAAGACGCGGATCTTGGCGCCGACGTCGCCGAGCACCCTGAGCTCCACCCTGTCGTTGAGCGAAGCGTCGCGGATCAAGTCCGCCGCATCGGCTTGCATCAGACTGACCCGATCCACCGCTATCGTGGCCTCCACCTGCGACGCGTTCACTACCCAGTTCATTAATCTGTAATGGCCAAACTCTGCCGCTAAAGGAATAGAAGGGTAAGCAGTTTTCCGACACGGTGATGATGATCTACCTGTCTTTGGCTATGTGCCTCCTGGTAGAACCCAGGGATGGAGGCCTTCCCGAGGGGAATCCCTTTATACATGACGGTAAACCTGGACTCTCCGTAGCGGATACCGACCTTGTTGGGGTTGACGGCGAGAAAGATTATCATGATGTTAAGCGTCAGCGAGGCGGTGGTGGGAGCGGCAGTGGTGGTAACGGTGGCGTCAACGGTGGTCGGAATAGCGGATGTAGGATCGGCGTTGATGCCCATATACTGGACGCCGACCTGCTGGAGGTCGAACTGAGGCTTCTTGGGCTTGACGGCGAGGACGATGAAGATGACGACGGCGAGAGCCAGGAGTGCGAGGAAGGAGAAGAGGAGAAAGAGACAGCAACAGCAGCCCTTGATGGACGCTGATGAGGAAGATGATGATGAGTAGTAGTGCTGGTGATTGGAGGATGAAAGCGGCGGCCGTGGGCGGTGGTCGCCGTTCGCCATTGTACTGCAGTCTGGATCAGAGATTGCTTCAGAGCTACATAAAGGAAGAAGAAATGTGAAGAGGAAAGTGGAAGTGGAGTGGTGACAGTGAGTGGTGATAGTGGTGGAAGGGGAGAAGCAGTTTTTTTTTTCTTCTTTTGTTTTTATAATAATTGTAATATAATCTATTAACGGTTTTGCCAATTATAGTTATTTCTCCAGTGATACTTAATAATTATTCATTAAATATAAAATGAAATTTTAAGAATTTTTACTGATTAATAAAAATATTATTATCTAGATAAATAAAATTAAAAATTATCTAATTCGATGGTATACTAAGCAAATGTGATTTGTCAATTTATTTAGTTTTTTATAATCGAGTGTGATTAATTAGTAAATGTAGTACCTTGAAAAATAAAATAAAAAATGAACACATTTTTGGAAGATATGCCCATTGAATTTGAATATTCGTATAATCGTGAAATTCAGAATAAAGAATACGAAATAAAAGATAATAATATGAAATTGTTTAGTAGTTGAATTGGAATGTAATAAATAATTACAATGTTTGTTTAGTGAAATAATATAATAAAAATAGAATGAAATATGTTAAAATGACATATATACTCTTATTTTATACATATAATATATAATATTAATAACATAAATTAATTAATTATAAAATTTAAGAATAATAATATTTATAATATATTAATTAATAATTGATTTTTTTAAAATAGTTATTTGATCTAATTATTTAATTAATATTTTAATAATAAAATATGTGAGGGCAGTTTCATATTTTTATCACATATTCTGTATTCCTAGTGCGCCCTCCATATGCAATCCATGTTTTTAGACATAATTTGTATTACCACCTCTCATGGATTCCGTATTCCGAAGGTTTTCAATTCGCGATAGAAACTTTATTAATGGGAACATTAAACAAGATATCCATAAAGATATTTAGGTCATAAAAAATTCTTAACCATCGATATATTATAGCATATAATTATATAATTTTTATACGATATAATTAAACGATCTGCATTTATGCGCATGTCAATTTGATCTTAACACATTTTGTGTCTAACACAAATCTTCTACGTTTAGACACGATTAATAAATGTGTTTAAACATTTCTGATCCGTAAATATACACATAAACACTTAAAATAAAATAAAAATAGTTAAATTATTGACACTCATATAAATAAAGTACTATAAAGTTAATTTTCGTTTCTTAATAGTTAATACACTATTTATATACCAATGTTGATCCGAAATTACGGATAATTTTGTATAACAAACTAAATTATTATTTGCATTATTGCATAAATATATAACTTTCTCTATTGGGCTAGAAGTAGGCTTAAACATAGAGACCTTAGTACCTTACTATTTGGGTAGGCCTAATTAGAGTAACGAAGCTAGGGTTTTATTCTCGACCTATGCCTTCGTCTCCAGTCCAGCTTCTTTTCTCAATCTAAACCCCCCCTTTTCTCCCTCGCTCTCGCCAAACTTCAGGTACTCCCTCTTCTGGTTAAGTGGTTTACAGTATTTTCGATTGATTGATGAATGAATTTGGATAAAATTTCAATATTTTTAACTTCTCATATTGATTATGCAGTATCAAGGTTCGAGCTTGGAAGAACCAAGAATTGAACAAGTAGCTCAGGTTTCTGCTAATTAGACATGCCGAAGTCCAAGAGAAACAGGCCTGGTAATTCTTATTTTCCTGTCTCTCAGAAGCTCTTCAGTTGGTCGGAAGAGTGGTATTACTATTACATGCCTGAGAAAGCGATTGAACTTGATGGACTAGACGTATCTAAGCCTGGTTTCGGTGTGAAGTATGCTATGGAGTTTGAGCTAATTAATATGAATTTTCAATTTCAGTTACATTGTCGAAAACGAAGAAGAAGGGGAGAGATCATAAAGAAACCATAGTCAGTACTATTCGGGAGGCTGTAGAAGCATACAGCTCAGTGTACGTGTTCTCTTTTGAGAACATGAGGAACCTCAAGTTTAAGGAGTTCAGAGAGCAGCTCAAATCTTCCAGCCGGTAATTACCTAGCTATATGGTGAAGTAACCTAGCTTTCATATTTATGGAACTATATGGATTGTTCTAGGTAAATTCTGTTGCTTGCAGATTCTTTCTTGGGTCAAATAAAGTAATGAAGATTGCTTTGGGACGATCTGCAGCTGATGAAGCTAGACCTGGAATTCGTAAGGTTTCTATGGTACGTATCCCCTTGAAACATTCAGTAGTAGATGTGCTCTATCTCATTATTTGCATTTTTGTTTCTTCAGCTCTTGAATGGAAACAGTGGTCTTTTCCTCACTAATTTGCCTAAAGAAGAAGTCCACAAGTAAGTAATCAAACTGCACCTAGTCACTTTATAATTTACTTCCAACTTGCTTTTGTTTGTCATCATCAAATAACCTAAACATTTCTGCAGAATATTCAAAGAGTTTGAAGAATTTGACTTTGCTAGGACCGGAAGCAATGCAACCGAAAGGGTAACTAATTAACAAATGATTTACTAACTTGAGATGGATTTAGCAACTCTTTTACCATCATTATAGGTGGAGCTAAAGGAAGGTCCTTTATCAGATTTTAGTCATGAGATGGAGCCTTTCTTGCGGAAGCAAGGGATGCCTGTTCGGTTGAACAAGGGTTTGTGTTCTTTGCTCACTTTCTCCAAGACCCATTGATTTCTACATTGTGGAAGATCTGTTGAACTGATTAGTTTGTGTAAATCATCGGTATTGCAGGTGTGATTGACCTTATTTCGGATTTTGTTGTTTGTGAGGAAGGAAAGCCCTTGTCCCCTGAATCTTCTCGGATTCTGGTATCTATTGTTTTGGATGCCACTCTACATAACCTTCATTCAGTTACTTGTTTTTATTGACACGATCTATTGTGAAGATATTGATTGCATTGTTGAGAGATATAACACCTGAGTTTTCCTTGCAGAGATTGTTGGGAATCAAAATGGCAACCTTCAAGCTTCATTTGATCTGCAAATGGAGTCCTGGAGATTTTGAGCTTTATGCAGAAGGACTGGTTGATGATTCTGATGTTGAATCCTCTTGAAAGATGAATTATTGAAGAGTCAATTTTGGTTTCTTGCAGTTCAAGCTAAAAAGTTTGCTCCATCCGCAATGCTTTTGATCTTGTGCTCTATATATTCATTCAGTGGATGTAATGTGGATTTTCTCCTATAGTGTACAAGTAGAAATCGCAAGAGATGGACTTTTGATAGGCTTGTTCATTTGAACCGGTTCGGCCGAACTGGTTTCAAAACCAAACTAGTTTTTTAGCCTTCAATTACCCCCACTTAAAGTAGTACCAAAAATTCAGTTAGAATCGGTTCGAATCGATTCTTTTTTTTATATTGGTTTATACTTAAATTTTAATCAAACCATTTTAAATCTATATAATTTTAGAATCGGTTTGAAGTAAAATAAACCAAACCAATAGATGTTTTCAATAAATCAAACTTATATATGTATACGTTGATGGTATGTTTTTCAGTCAGTTTAGTGTGTTTTTCAGCCGGTTCAGTATTTTTTCAGTCGGTTCAGTGTGTATTTTAGTTGGTTCAATGTTTTTTTTTTCGGTTTAGTGTGTTGGACAATATTTTTAGTCGGTTCAATTTTGGTTTGAATCAGATTATTTTCTAACCAAAATTGCTTTTTAAAAAATCAGATTAGACCAATTCGAATCGGTTCTGAATTTGTTTGAATCATACCAGTTTTTTTTATATAAACCAGATCAGTTTTTTTAGAAATTGAAAAAAGTACTGTTTTTTTACAAATCAGTTCAGTTATGAACCGGTTCAGGAGCACGCCTAACTTTTGATATGTAAAAGGTTTTTTCTATGATTGAGAAGAATAGAAATGTATCATTTTTTGAGGTTTCTTGCGTCCAAAGAAAGTCAAGAATTCGTTTAAATTTGATCAATTAAGCTAAACAGCATTAATCAATCGATCAAAATTCATAAGCATCTACTCAACTTTCTGATTCGTTACCGTCTTCTTGTTCTTCCTCGTGTAGCTCTTGATGTGAAAATCGACGAACAAGGCGAGCAGCGATCCGGTGAACACTGCGTTAAAGAACCACGCCCAGATTCCGGAACATCCCTTCGGCTTCGTGAACTGATAATACAGAAGAGGGCAAGAAACGGCGTAGCCAAACACGAACTGCACTATCTGACAGTTGGTCACCACTTTCTTCCACCTTGGCCGGAACCCTAGGCCGCAGAGCAAGTAGTAAGTGTACATGAGGACGTGGACAGTGGCGTTGGTGATGAGGGCGATAGGGTAGAGCGACTGCGAGGTCTGGAGCCAGACGAAGCACATGATCACCACCGCTGAGTGGTGGAACACGTGGAGGAAGGAGAGGCGGTGCAGGGAGCCGCTGAGGATTATTAGCAGTGTGTCGACGAATTCCAGGATCTTGGAGAGGTAGAAGACATATGCCCAGAAGAAGGTGGGCCCGCTCGGGGGAGTTCCCGGCGGGAAGCAGAAGATCCAGCTCCGGTCGATGGACTGGGTTAAGGCGGCGAGGGTACCTCCAACAGCCATGAGGAGTGACAAGACGGTGAGTACGATGTTGTGTAGGGTTCCCACGGGTCGGAGAATAGTCGGACTGAGGCGAGAGAAGGGCGTCGGCGCCTGAGGGAGGAGGAGCACGGTGGCTAGATAGCTGAGGACGGAGCCGAACAGGAAGGAGAAACCTGAGCCGAAGGTCTGCCCTGGCACCCACGTAAAGTTTTGAATGGTCGGGTGGTCGACGAGCCAGTACTGGATCGCTGACGTTATCGGGCCACCTACCATAGTCGTGGATATTCCGGCGGCTCGTCGGAGTTGGTATAACCGGTGACGTTGAGCTTCGAGAGAAATGGGTGACGCTGTGTTCTATATAAGGAAGACGCTGTATTCAAGGAATAACCTAGATTTAGTTACCCTAACTTTTTAATAGAAAAAGTCACATTACATTTTTAAAAATTACACGTAAAAAATTGAAATTCGTATTTTTTTTATATTTTTTAAAAATGTAATTACGTCGTCGTCGAGCCGATCGATATCATCATATCATGTTTTATGGTGCAATTTAGGGGTGACCTTCGGCGGGCTGGGTCGGTTTTTTTGGCAAAATCGAGTCCGAGTCCGAAATTTCGGTCTTCACCTTTGAAGGACCGAGACCGACTTCGGTATAAAAAATCCGCCCGAGTCGGTCTTGCTTGACTCGGGCCGGTCTCGGTCCATTACCAGAATTTTCAGTCCAAAAAAAAAAATACATATTTTTATCCAAATTTTCATCAAATTTAGACCATACAAACACAAAACACAATAGATTAGCACATGTGTGGCGGGAGTTGCTAACTTGCTGAGTTTTTTAGAATGCTGAGGCGAGAGACCGAAACCTAGTTGGAGAAGCTGATGTATAGTATAGTATTTTGTATTAGGGTTTTAGACAATTTAGGCCGGTCCAGTCCGACTTGGAATTTTTGGGTACCCCCGAGATCGAGGCCGATTTTAGAGGAAAAAACCTGACCGCTCGATCTCGATCCTAATCGAGTCAGTCTCATGCCAATTTTATCAGGATTTCGTGTCAATCAGTTTTTTTTTCTCGATACTATTGCAATTAGTTTATTTTATCAATCCATTCATGTGTGGCGTACGGTTGTAGAGGAAGCTTCACCTTTTATGGTAACCATTTTCTTATTATTTATGTATCTAATCAAAATAATGAAGCTTCCTATTCAGATCTCATCTCCTCATACTTTTTTATAATTTTTTTTCCTTCTAAAGACGATTTAAAATTAAAGACAGACGAATTAAAAATATTTTAAAAAATATAAATCCTACCCTTTTTAAAAAGAACATAATGTATAATAAAATTATCTTGTTGACAAACTCCAACTCTAACCATGACATTCGTGACCAAGTTAGATTCCCAATAGATGTAATTAAGCTTGTATTAATTCTTTATAAGATCTATAGTGCAAAGTTACTATTTTTATTTGTAATAATATATATAAATTCAAAATACATGTTATATATACGAGTATAAAAATATAATGAACAGGTACATGCACCTACACTTTACAAGTTATCGCCATTTTTATTATAAATGCTTACATTATTTATACAAAAAGTCTGGATAACATGCATGATATAATATTATTAGGATTATTTACCAAAAAATAAGCGGAACAGCAAACAAAACTTTTTTTTTTGACAAACAACAAACCAAACTTTTGGAATTGAGCAAACAACAAACGTACCTCAAATTATTATGTTTGAACAGATTTTTCAAAGTTCAAGGGAGTTATTAAGTCGTAATATTATTTCCTTATAATACTTCAACTAATGCTGACTTAATAACTCCCTCAAACATTGAAAAAATCATTCAAACATAATGAGAAATTGAGATAATTTTGTAGTTTGCTCAATTCTAAAAGTTTGATTTATCAAAAAATAAGTTCGGTTTGCTATTTATTTTTTCTTCAAAGTTCGTTTTTTTTATTATAATGAACCCATATTATTATGTCAATTATATAGTGTTTTTAAATCGGGTATCGCATGTGATGTTTACAAAAGTTAAGAGACCAGATTTGTAAAATTTATGGCAACTTTTGTGATTTTTAAAGAAGTTTGAGGTCAAAGTTCAATAGATGAAAAGTTCAATAGATGAAAAGTTCAAAGTAAAAAGTATCTTTCTAAAAGCCTAACGGGGCAACGCATTACCCACGAGGAAGTTCCCCATAGGGCAATGGTTTAAGGGCTGATTTGAGGTACCAGACTCATGGGGTGGGGGGATGGGATTGAAGAAACCCGCCCCGAACTGCCCCGTTGACACCCCACAGTAGCAACAACAAGCACTACATTGGTTCGAATCTATGCTTAATCCATAATCACTGCAAAAATTTGACAAATTATATCCCCAACCAACCCGAATCTCGAATATTCCATGTCAAACAAACAAACCCTAGCCAGGGTTAACTCGAATCATTCTCGATTTCAGGAACCATTGCTGGGGTGACCACTTTTCCACAACTTTACAATGTGCGACAGAAGAGACTCTGACGATCGCCCCGCGATGCTCTTGCTCGACCCCGGGTCTAAACTTCGCATCTCATCATCTCTCCAAAACTTAATGATATGCAAACTCTCCTCCTCGGTCGACCTCTGCACCACAATCCTTGACCCGTACCCTTTCTCCCTCATCTGACGGCAGAGTCGTGCCGGATTGTTCGCTGTCAGGGTCACCATATACAACCAACCCTTATCCGACAACAGGGTATCAGCCACAGGCAAGATCCGATCAATCACGACTCGACCATCCTCTCCTCCAGCCCAGGCCGAAGCGATCCCTTCCCGACCCACCTCATCGTCTGGGGTTGGGACATAGGGCGGGTTGACCACGATCACATCGACTAATCCTTCAAGACGTCTCTCGAGCCCTGAGACAAGGTCCGTGTGGACCAACTCGGCGTGGACATTGTGTGCCTTTAAGGTCTCGAAGGTGACATTGATTGCATGGGGGTTTATGTCCGTGGCAATGTAGTAAATCTCGGGGAATTCTTGTCTTAGCATGAGGGCGAGGGAGGTGATGACGTAGCCGCTACCGCACCCGATTTCGAGGCAGACAAACGGTTTGTGGTCCAGCAGTTTTGTTCGGTCAGCTAAGAGGGCGTCGACTAGGGCGAATGAATCGTCACATGGCTCGTAGACTTCTGGGTGAGAGCTTATGAGCCGAATTTGGGCTGTTCTTGATTGCATCTTCAGTGTCACCTGATTTCGAGAGAAGTATAATAATCACTTAGACTGGATTTATGAACATATCAAGAGGATAAAAAGGAGGAAATAAATTATTTTCCTCAGCTACTACTAGTTCTTAGAGCTTAATCAAGATTAACTAGCATTTATCTAGGCTTGTTCATGAACCGGTTCGGGGTCAAACCGGTTCAGAAATGAACTGGTCTGGTTTGTAAAAAACCAGTACTTTTATCTGGTCTGGTTTATGGGAAAAAGAACTGGTCTGGTTCGAACTGTTATGGTCTGTTTTTTTTAATTACAATTTTGGTTCGGAAATAATCAGGTTCAAATCGAAACTAAACCGGCTGAAAATCCTGTCCAACACACTGAACCGACTAAAAAATATACTGAACTGACTGAAAAACACACTGAACCGATTGAAAACCTGTTCCACAACCGACTGAAATCCTGTCCAGCATCAAGATACGAGAGTCCAATACATCTATAGGTTTGGTTTATTGAAGACATCTCTAGGTTTGGTTTAATTTCAGACCGGTTTAGTTGATGTAACTTCAAATCGGTTCTAAAATTATATAGGTTTAAAGTGGTTTGATTTAAATTTAAGTATAAACCAGTATAAAAAAACGAGTCGATTCGAACTGGATTTTTGGTACTATTTTGAACTGGTCTATTTGAAGCCTAAAAAACTGGTTTGGTTTTGGAACTAGTTCGGCCGAACCGGTTCGAACCAAACCAGTTCATCCTAACCGGTTAAATTGAGCAAGCCTACATTTATCAAGTAACCATTTCCCACAGCTAGGTTTAGATGCATAAACACCAAATATGTGATGAATCGAGATTACGTTAAACACCTCAATCCATAACCACGGCTCATCCAATAACTCTCTTTCATAGCTAAATAAACTCATCATCAAAGTGGGTAGGTAGCTCATTATCCAAGTTGAGTGTACAAGAAAGCGATACTTACTTGTGACAAAGAGATCTGTCAGGCATAAGATGACAATAACTGAACCAGCATATCGTTGAAATCAATTCCTCTCTGTAAATTAAGATCCCCAAGGAAGTTATCAGTTATCACCATTGGCAGATAAAAATCTAACTCAGAAAGAAACAATCAGTTGTCACTCTTCTATGGTCTGACTTGATGATGGTGGTGTTTGAATCAACATTCGAGCTTGTGCCTTATCTTTCCAGTTTCTTGCATAGCCAAGCATGGAAAAAAGATTGTGAGGGAGGGAAAGAGTATAAGAGAATTAGAGGGTTTGGGTGAAGAGCAAGAGACATGGGAGAAAGAAGAGTAAGGGACAGAGAAGACAGTGATGCAACAAATGGACCTGGATGGAGAATAGAGAATAAGGCCAACCAACTATTCACAAGGGGCATCAATATAAGATTACTAAAATCTGAAGTTCAATGCATTCTACTGTCGAATGGATTTCTCAAACTTTGGATTCGGTACAGATCTATCGATTCAAACCTTCTTGAGCCCTATTCCATTTCTAACAGATTCATCAAGTGAATGGTGTATTTGTTTGTGCAATCTGCTTCCATTTTCAGGTCAACAACAGAAAAAGTAAGGGTCTTTTTTTCTATGGCGGCTGCTAGTTCTAGCTAGTTCAGTGGAGACGACAAGCAAAAGACAATTGCTTATCCATGAGAATCTTTCAACTTAACAGCACAAGAATTGCATTAATTGATAGTAAACAAACTCTGATTAGCAGAGATTCAGACACATATATATATATAACAACTGCAATTGGAATCAAAGGAAAAAATCTTTAGCAGAAAACGAAACCTTGGGGATCTTGATTCTTAAGATGGTGGGCGGAAGCTTACAGTGCGCCGATTGCCTTCGTTGACCTGAGAAGAGACGAGATTCTAATTGCCGAGGTGTTCGTTCAGCTTTCTGATCTGAGCCCCAGAATATGGACGGGCGTACAAAACGATTGATCGTCTATGGAGGGGCCCATCAAACTCTCCCTCCCTGGGTAAAAGCCTATGGGCCTTTGTTGAAAAGTCTTTATCGGTTTCTTGCGAGGCAAACAAACCCAGACTAACATCGGCAAGAGAAGAGGCAGAATCTCTGGTCTAGTCGTCTTCCCCGTTGAAGCCATCCCTTTCCTTTGCCTCTTTCTTTCAACAAACTCTTGTTTTTTTCCTATAAAAATGCCGTCGTGTCGTGTCCTATCCCATTATTCCTCCTCCTAATGTCACTGGTGCGCCCCCACCCCCTTATCGTCAGCACAAGTCGCCGCGCTCGAACCTTTCGGTTCTACTGGTGCCACCGGTGCCAGAGAGTCACAAGGATGGCCTCCATAAATCCACATGAAATCTACTGTCCCCGGTGCTTCGTTCATCTCCGGCACGAGCTCCAGGAAATGGTGAGAGGTCCAGAGACTCGACGCTCATTTTCGGTTTCTCGTTTGCTTGACGATATGGCACTTGTACTCGACCCTCGAGGTGTTCGACAAAATACCCAAGGGCGCGGAAGAGCCTTTTGGGGTACAGAGATCGAAGAAGAACATCGAGACGGGTCATTTTCAAGAGCATGGATCACGCTTCAGTTCGCTGGACCGCAGCAACTCGAAAATAGTAACGCCCGAAACGAGAGGGATTCTTCGAGTGAGTTCATTCACTACTATAAATACTGTTTCAGAAGAAACTTTAAACGACATTTGGTATAACGTCGCAAAAGCTTAGTATATGCGTCGCCTAATATACAGTTGTTTTTTTGTTAGTGATTGGAGACATGGTCTACCCCCAACCACCTCCAGCGCTCGATTCATCCGTCGAAGCTCTACCCACCATTGTAATATCAGAAAAGGATGCACATTGTCCAATCTGCAAAGATGAGTTCGAGATCGGTGGGGAGGCTCGAGAACTGCCTTGCAGGCATTTTTACCACTCGGATTGCATTTCTCCGTGGCTGGAGATTCACAATACCTGTCCTGTTTGCCGGTTCGAGCTTCAGTGTCATAATCGATGCTGCGATCAAGTTAATAACGGTGATGTTGAGTCGTATATGGATGAAGAGGCGAATGTTCTCAACTTATGGTGGACCCAGTTGATTTCTCTGTGGCCGTTCTGTTCGTTTTTGGGTTGGATCTCGAGGAACCTCAGCTTTGAGGATCAAAGCTCTAATTCTAATTCTCCCCGCGATGGTAAGATACTTAGAAATCTTGGGGACTAAGTAATTAGGAACCAACCCGACAAAAGATTGAAGCTTTCGTGTGTTTCTGCAGGCCGCTCTTGGTGGCGTTCATGGCTCATTATATAACTTTGATGCATCGTCGATTGGTAAGTGTATAAAGTTGATTTCTAGGTAGCTGTGAATCCCTAACCAAAGCATGAGGAAAAGATAAAGCATGGGCAAGGTATGAAGTTCAGGTAAAATTTCGATATACACTAGTTCTGTAGCCTGGTCAAAATTTATAAGGTTGATTCTATAAAGTTCGAGGACCAAGTTATGTGAGAAGGGATAAAATGAAACAACTGAAAATTTTGAGCACTAGAATGATCTAATTAAGAGATTGATGAATTGTAAGAAGGGTTAATAATAAAAAAAAAATGAATTTTGAGGAAAAACCAAATAGCAAACCAATCTTTTTTTGTTGACAAACAACAAACCAAACTTTTGAAATTGGGCAATCAACAAATATACGTCAAATTTTTATTATGTTTGAATGAATTTTTCAATATTTGGGGAGTTATTAAGTCAACATTAGTTGAAGTATTATAAGGAAAGAGTATTACGACTTAATAACTCCCTCAAACATTGAAAAATTCGTTCAAACATAATGAAAATTTGAGGTAGATTTGTTGATTGCTCAATTCCAAAAGTTTGGTTTGTTGTTTTTCTGCAAATGCCAAATGAGGATATGAATGACTGCAGTTTACTCATTTTATATGGCGACACTGTCTGGGTTCTGTTCGGCCGAGTGAAACGATCACAAATACTCGATCATTGCACATGATCCATAAGTTCTGATTTTTGGTTAACTCATATGCCTGTCTTTCTTGATTAGACATATAAAAGTATTACTTGTGCTGCAAGAAAGGTTTGAGGACCCTGGAAGAGTCACTGGAGGAAGCCTTGCCAATGAAGGTAGCAAAGCAGTAAAGAAACTACGAATCAGATATATAATGTAAATATTCAATATATAATGTAAACATTCATCTATAGAATGATCCGAAATTTGATGGAATCAGTAAAAGTATTGTTTCAGTACACGATTTCTTACCTAATGAAAGTGGCACCACATGGTTTTGTTGTTTCGAATTTGCGCTATGTTTTTCTTGCACTGGAAGCAATGTGGAGCGATGTGTTCATCTTTTTCTTTGGGGCCAAATCTTCTGTGCTTCAAAACTAAGGACTAGTCTGTAAAGGTTTCCTCTGTTTTTAGTGTCCCGTACGGTTCAGTCGTTTTTCTTTGTTTTCCTTCTTCTTCTTCAAGCAGCTGATAGAAAAGCTGAACAGAGAATTGCACGCTTAGCTGCGAATTTGTTCATTGGTTCACAAATGATTGGAATCGAATCAGCTGCAAATCCGTTCCCTCCACGATATCCGTTTAGGAGTTTGAAGCTGAAGATGTCCGAAATAAGTCCTTTTGGTGGTCCCTCCGCTGTCCACGTCATCGCCGCTGCGTCTTCCCACCGCCTCTCCCAACATATCGCTTCCTCCTTCAAGGTACCACAAGACCCACTTCTAAAAATCTGAATTTTTCATTGATTTCTGCAAGGATTGAGAAATTTGGACGTCTGTCCTAAAAGCTCAAGTTGTCGGTAAAGATCAAAGTTTGTTATTGGGATTTAGAGCTTGGTCTTAGGAAGTTTAGGGTTTCATCATTTCGAAAGTTGCTAGCGTTCTGGTGCTTGAGTTTTTGATGGGTGTTTCTTGATTTGCTTTTCAAGAGTTGAGGTGCTCGAAATGTTGTTAGATTAGTCCTGCATTGACTAGAAATGAATAGTTAGTGCATTATATAAGTAGGAACGGATCTCATTCCCTCCTATACTTGCACTTACTCTTCAATTCTAGATTCTTAGATTACTGAGATCTGAGGAAAGACTTAAGATAGGTGGAATCAAGAAATGATAGGGAAAATGTTGGTAGATGAAGAAATAGGATGATTTTCATTTTGATTGCTCAGTAATTTGCAGTGATGAAGATTTTCATGAGATATGTTTTTTGATTCCAAGAATGATGAGACTTTTGTTTCTTATATGTTCATTGAGCAGTTCAAATGGGTTTTGTTTACTTAACACAATGACCTGACCTTGTATTTAAACAGAAATTGATGCATGTCGGTCATGTGCCCAGATTGAAGGACGTTTGGTTGGAAGATCCCAGCCTTAAAGGAATCGATTTCCTTCAGCTTCTCAAAGAGACCGTTTCATCCACATGTTCATCTTTTCTCAGTTTTTCTGCTGGAGGAGATGGACCAAAAAACAAGTCTGCCTCACTTTCGGCGAGTCCTGCCACAAATTCACCAAACCGAAGACAGTGGACCAACGTCATTCTCGCTCTTAATATCCTGTGGGTATATAAATATGGAACTATATTGCTTCACTGAGACATGCTTCTGAAAGACTGAAACTCTTGTTCAATGGCTTAGAAAATTCAGAAAGTTAGGAAAGTAAAAATTAGACCTTTTTTGTCCGCTTGTTATTTCTGCGGCTCTAAATTTTGTTAGTATATACCTGAGAATTTCTATTATGCAGCAGAGGTTTCGCGATAAACAGTTTGTTCTTGTATGCAGGGTATATGTTGGGCAAGTAGCAACTAAAGGGAAGTTACTCTATTGGGGAGCTAAGGTTAGAGACAAAAGCATACTTTTACGATACCCAATCAAGAATTTTATTGTTTTAATAGAAGAGAAACTAAAACCTTTGGTTAATTCTTGCTGACTTATGCAGATTAACAGTCTTATTGATAAAGGACAAATTTGGAGACTGGTCACTTCTTCTTTTCTTCATGCAAATGTCATGCACCTCATGGTCCGACTCCAACCCCACTTGAATTCATCAATTTTTTATATGAATTCTCTTTATTTAGTTTCATTAGTACCTTTCTTCTTCAGGTAAATTGTTATTCGTTGAATTCAGTTGGCCCCACTGTGGAGGCTATCAGTGGCCCGAGAAGGTTTCTTACTGTATACTTCACTTCTGCAGTTGCAAGTAATAGTCGAAAACTCATCTTTACCCTGATTAAATTTCTAAACTGGTTAAAAAAATCATATTTTAAAATGTTTGAATTCTGCAGGTGCAGCCATAAGTTATTGGTGCAATAAAGCACCTGCTATTGGTGCATCTGGGGCAATATTTGGATTAGTGAGTTCTTGCAATTCCTTAAAAATACTATCTTTCTCATCAAGTTTTACATCATGCTGAAATTTCCTCCCCCTTTTTTTTGAGACCCTGGCCATTTGTTAATTCGTCTAGGTTGGTTCAGTGGCTATGTTCACTCTGAGGCACAGAGGTTTGATTGGGGGTGGCAAGGAAGATATAACGCACATTGCAAAAGTTATTGTCTTGAATATGGTAATTCTTCCGACTTCTTACCTTGAATACTGCAAATTTTGTTCTATTTCTCATTTTGATGTGTTTTTTTACTGCAATTGATGCTCTAAAAGTACTAAATTGACACTGTTTCGGAGCAATGTAGGCGATTGGGCTTCTGTCTAGTGACATAGACAATTGGGGACATGTAAGTAAAAAACAGAACATTCTTGTCTTGTTTTTAACACACATATTATGTTACAGATGCTCTCAAATAAATACATGGATTCTACATGTTTGTTGCAGTTCGGAGGCTTACTTGGTGGGGTTGCAATATCGTGGCTCGTGGGACCTGCCTGGAAGTACGAAGCCACATCCTTCGATGGCCGAAGAATTTTCTCCGACAAAGCACCCATTTTTAACATCATTAGAAGAACAAATAGCAGCAAGGGACAATGATATTGTAGGGAAACCCAGTTGACATATGATGATAATTATATCATTTCATTTCATTTCATTTCATCTGTGTATAAAAAGGTTACATTTTTAGCTCTAGTATTGCAGATGCTCAAAAGGAACCTTGAAAGTCTTCTTCTATTTCATATTTGCTACAAGTTCCCTTTGAGATCTCTGCAACAAAAGCACGAGTTTCTCCGACTTAAAAACAACATAAAACCAACTTCTTCCCTTTGGGAAGAACAAGAGAGACAATTTCACCAACTAGTAGGGCCTGCCGTTGTTCTCGGCTTTGACCTTGTAATCCTTTGATCGGGTCATTTACAGAATGTCAGAAGAACTTCCTCAATCTTGAGAAGAAAATGCAAGTCCTATACTTGGAAGTTGATGTCGGATACTCTCGTTCTGATTTATAAACACTTGAAGAGATGTATCAGAAGAATTGCAGATAACCCAAGTAACCAAATCTTGCATGACCACTGTCCTCGAACCGAAGCTGCTAAAAAAATAATGTTCATGCAATGGCAGAATACATAAACAATGAAATAGACGTTAATATTATTATTTGGAGATGTGATAATCCACAGTTTTCTTGCTATGTTTCACCATGAATTTGACAGTTTATAGAAGCACTTCACCAAGAAACTTGTAGTGCCATTTGATTAAAGCCAAGAATCATGACAGCAAATACAAGGGGATGGATCAACTTACATGAAGGGGATGGAGCTAAAGATGGAGACACCAGTTCCTGTGCATTTTTACCTGGAGATGATCGTGGAGCAGAGGCATGAAGTGGAAATTCTGGAGAAAGATTTGGTCCCGAATGAGAAGGTGAGGACCGAGGAGCTATTCTGGGACTAGGGGAATGAGCTGGTGAAGGAGATGAACGATGAGGTTTCATTTCTGGGCATGGAGATAGAGATTGTGGTGGATAGCTTGGGCCTGGAGATGGAGATGGAGATGGAGATGGAGTAGGAGGGTTATCCTTTATATCCTTCAAATAAGAAGATAAGACCACACTCTTAACTTTACCAAAAACCGAATTATCAAGACCGAGATTCACAGAGGGGGAGCCCGTAATTATTTGAGCCAATTGCTTCAATCTATCTGGCGGCATGATTCCAAGATCCGACACTACTGAAGCCTGAACTGTGATTGGGGGAGATATTGTTGATCCTTCTTTGCTCGAAACTTCCACATAAAGATGCTAGAAAATAGGAAAAGATGGCAATAATGTCAAAAATCAATAACTGAATCATCAACATCTAACAAGACATAGCAGTATTGGTTGCAATTGAGCAGACTTAAAAACAAAGCAACATAAGTGCAATGCCAATCTGTCTATAAAACAGTGGAAGAAACTTACTTCATTAGATTTCAGATACAGCCCACCCTTCAGCTGCTCCTGGAACTTGACATAATTTCCCTGAATCTCGGATATCGAATGATTGATTGTAAAATTAAATAAACTTGGGCCTACCCGCCAAATCGTAGCTGATTCCCTTGGGATTACAGAAACTCCCCCAGGAAACTTCAAGATCTGAAACTCAGATGTTTGTCCGAAAATTGAAGTAGTAAGGCTCAGGTTTGACAGCAGGACGAAGAGATCAATGAACGATGACTTCAGCATAACCAGAGATACTGGATTCAATGGAACATTGATTGGATCAGAAACAATGCCAAAGATCACGTTAGTGTAATTTGGCGACCCTGCTTGGTGCATTGATAAGATCACCACCTGTTGCATATAACTCAAATGAGCTCCACTGCAAATGTTAAAGTGGTAACACTATCGATTAACCAACCTTGGAATCTGGAGCACCAATCTCTCCAGAAATATCGTACTCCAGTTTAGCAATGCGTGGAATAAGCTCTGTAACTGGCTTTTCCAGCTTAAAGGATGCTTGAACTGTGGCTGCATTAATGGATCGACCAATATGAGATTCAAGTACCATACAGAGAGTAAAACATTAGATTAAATTAATGTCAGCATCTAAATGTTAAAAAAGGAAATTTTTCAAGAAAATATGTACTGTGATCAAATCCAGCTGAAAAATCCTAACTTGTTACAATAATCATGACTAAGAAAAACTACCTGTGCTCCAGAATAAACAACTAATCATCACTAAGTTCAAAGAATTACCAAAACCTAACAATCCACAGTGAATTTGAGCAAGCATTGGAATCCCATTTCATCAATCTTAGACCTACGTCCTTACCACTGAGCTTAATCGAATCTTTGGCATCAAATCCAGGTATTCTTGATCGAGGCGGAAGGACCCATAACAGGCCGGTGAGCAGAACGGTGGAGCTCAAAATTAAAACGATGATGCATTTGAGATTGACTTGGAGATACATCCGACAGAAGGTTCTGGAAGAAGCTGGGGAGCCATGGCCGCTCTGTGGCAGTTGCAGGTTTGTCTGCTCTCCGCGCTTCCCCATTCGCAAAGCATCTGGATTCTGGAATTCCACCTCGCTGCGACTCGACCGCTCTCTCTTTCTCTCTTATGGATATTAGGACCAGAATCCAACACTGTCCAAAGTTTTCAACTTTATTTCTTCGGGTGGAAGCGACGAAGAAGCCAGAAGGTGAGTTGTTTTATGGAGGCGATATGCTGTAATTCACTAATTCACCATTACTGTACTCCAAAACATCCTTTCTCTCTTATATATATATATATATATTTATAGTAGTGGAGAGTGGAAACCAAGTAGAGTTGAAAAGTTGAAGAGGGAAGCCTATGAAATTGAGTCACTTGGAGATCACACTTTGCCTTTTTATTTTGTGAATGAATATGAATATATGTGCTTTGATGATTATCAAGCAATCTTCAGTGCATCTTTATTCATCAGAAAACAAGTGATTCACACCAGTGACCAGACAACAAAAAATACTCTCAATTTACACTTTTTATATTACACAACTATCTGAGAATATCTTTAATTTTCTTATTTTTTGGAAAAAAATTACACTTTTCATGAGTAGAAAATAAATACTCTTCATTTAAATTTACCATTTTAACAATGATCTCAATGAAGGAATGAAACAATAACAGAGAATAAAAGTAAATTTTTATGAAAAAAAAAACACATTTTAAGATGGTGAAATTATGTAAACATATTCCAAAATTTCACAACATACTGAAAATATAGTGTTTACATATGCTATTACTACTTACTAGAACCAAAACTTTCCTTCTAAGAACAAATAATTAAGAAAAAAGGTCTTTCTTTTGTCCCAAGTAAAATCTACAGCAGTCCTGAACCTTAGATTAGCTTCTTCTTCTGAAAGAACCGCTTCAAGTGCCATAACTGCAGAACCGAGACCCCGATGCAGACCGCGAGGGACATTATACTGAACAAGGCGACTCTCGTGTTTGTTACTTCACTCACTGATCTCATCTCCGCTTCCCTGTGAAAAGAATAGTCATCACTTGTTTTCACCAGTTTGGAATCATCATAGCAAAGATGCTTATGACATTTTCTTTTTACCTTTCCTTCAGATATCTTATGTTTTCACGGATTGATAGGACTGCACCTTCGAGTTTTCTAAGCTCAAGCTCCACACCCTTCAGTGGTGCAATGTAGTTTAATTAGGCAATGCAAAGAGATAAAATAAGCACATAAAGAAAAGGCATCATTCATTGATAAGGGCCATGATCAAATTCTGGCTGTGGAATTGATTAGTAGAGTATAGTTATCACCTCCTGTCAACACTATCTTAGCATGATATAGTAGAGCAAACATTTTCACAACTCAAGCAGATAAGTTTGATTCCAAGTTGATTAGTCGTTCATACTTTAATAATATGCATTCGTTTTAATTGAAGTATGAAGTTACCTCGAGCTTCTCTTTCTTTGCAACTGAATCCCAATCCTTTGCTGCGATTCCGGTTTTCCAGTCGAGGTTAATGCTTACTTCTCCACCTCCTGGATTGTTGCCGTCTACCCAGAAACATGCCAAATAGTTTCCAGCCTCATCAGTAGTAAATGCAAATTGGCCATGTGTTGCATTCTCCTTGTGGTGAAGAGTGTTTCCATATGGTGATGAAACCTGAACGGAAATCCATCCGAGTTTAGCTGAAGTAAAGATGATCAACAAGACACCCATAAATTCGAGACTGAGAGATTCAAGGAAGCACTAAAGTTCAGAAAACAAAGGACTTTCAAAAGATAACTTCCATGATTCCATCCACAAAATAAAACTGCATAAGCTTTCTCTTTTTAATATACTCTTTCAAGATAGATTCAGCAGTAAGTAGTATTATGGACATTTCAGGATGGATTGGAGATATGTCTCGTGGAACAAGTAAAAATCTGTCATAATGAACAAACTCTTATCCCTAAGAAACCATAAAATTATGACATGCATGTGCATTTGAATTTGAATTGCTGTACTGAGCTAAAGGAATAATCTTTAGCACAAATTTAGGAATTGAACCACACATTTTGTTTAATTATACTTGAAAGATCTGCAGACGAGATAATGAAATCTCTACCAGCAAAATTAAATCAATTTACTGAACATACTGGTCCCTAATTCCATTCGTCAATCGGAAAAAATTCATGCTTACAAAACGTACAATTCATGCAGCACCAGATACCGAGCTTCAAGAACAAATATTATCTCCAAGAGATTGAAGTGATTGAAATTCAACATGATTTTACAAACATAGAAACAGAATCGAAATATCTGCTTGCCTTGACCGAGATCGTTGGGTACTGTGTGTGATCGGTGGCGACGACCACATAATCAGCCAAAACCACGACGTTATGATGTATTTCCTCCGACACGCACTTCATCCCGGAAGCCGGCACGTTCAGCCACACTGCCGCCGCAGTATCCACCATGAAATGCAGCGCCAGCAACGCTGTGATCAGCCGTAGCACCAACGTCAAACCCATCGGAGCCATCACCTACACGCTCTGTTTCACTCTTGACTATTCCTCTATTTGCCTCCGCTCCCCCTTTCTTATATTTTATTTTTCTTACGTAAAAATTGTATTTTTTATTTAAATTTTAGTTAAATAAGACAAATATTATGATGGCCGACCATCCAATAGGAATTGTGGGCCATATAATTCCAATTTTTTGATTGGTTAGTCTTTGGCAAAATGAGAGAATAAGTTGTCAATATATTATGAAAAAAATTGGTCAAATTGTTTGGTAAGTTTAGATTTATAGATGGATATTAAATTCTCTTAAACAATTTCACACTAACATAATATATCTCAAGTAGTCAAAAGTTTATATTTTTAAACCTAAAAGTCTCATTTTTAATACATGTTTGATGCAAAATAATTAAGCTTGTCCCCCTCATTTTAAACCTTAAAAATATAATTATTTTTAATTTAACCCTTCAAATTGATTTTTTTTTTGTTTAATTATTTACTTACTCCATGCACTCTACTCTATTTAGTATATTTTTTTTGTTAAATAGCAAAAAATACTTGGTGAAGGTTGTCAAAGAATATGTATTTCCAGTAAATCTGAAGTTTAATATATTAAACTGAAAAGTGTAATTAGGTCCTCTTACTCATCAATGTATCATTTTTACACTATACAAATTAAAACAAGTAATTTTATTTCCCAACTACAACAAAGAATCATCATAGAATTATGGATGCAAGAAAAGAAACAATTTTACAGTCTGTAAAAGAACCAGATTTCACAGTCTGAATATGATGATCAAATTCCTTGAAATCGTCTGTCTTTTACAGTTTTGATGGCAGAATTCTAATCTTTTATCAAATCCAGACCATGAAATGGAGTAAATGCTAACATTGTTCTTCGAGGTTTGCAGGGAAGACCTTCTTCAAGAACCCGATGAACCTCTCTGCGTAAGACTTGGGATCGACAGAGGAGATGGATTGAGGGTCAAACTGCATAGACTTATAGAAGTGTTCCACCTTCTTCTTCATATTGTATTCCTGCAGAATATCGATTATGCCCATGTACAGAACAACATCGTACACTTCAAACATCTCGATTGCATCCGAGTTAACCTCCTCCTGCAAAAGCTTGTGGGTAGCCTGAGCGGGCATGTTCACTCCGAGCTGCACCCGGAACCTGAAGTCCGGACAAAGCTTTAAGGAACATGTTCAAGAGTCTATTTCTTTTAAGGAACATGTTCAAGATTCTATTTTTTTTAAGAAACATGTTCAAGATTCTATTTTTTTTAAGGAACATGTTCAAGATTCTATTTTTTTTTAAGGAACATGTTCAAGATTCTATTTTTTAGAATTGTCATCACCTTGCAGAGCCCACCGAAAACGCCCTTAGTGTACTTCCTCGGCTATGTGGGCCTGGGGTGGTGCTAACGGAACTTGGCTCGTGTGTCACTAAAACGATCCCTTTGGGAGGAATTAACATCTCCCCTTGCAAAATTCCACCTATTGTCAAAATCACAGTATCGATTATGGAAACTTGCAAGAAAACTGAGAATATATTCATGGAGATAGATGTCCGTTTTGTACCATCAGTAGATGAACTCTCTGTTCTGCTTACTGCATTGGGTGTGTCTAGTAGCGCCTTCAGATGTTCGGGAGCTCTAAAATGTAAACCGAGAAGGAGGCTGTAATCAATGATCTGTTGAGATTCCAGAAACTTGCAGTCCAAGGAAATTTGACTGCAAAAGAATGATACAGAATCCTGCTGCTTATTATTAGAACATCAAACAACATGACAGTGTTATGTTCATCTGTTTTTTGTCTCTAAAAACGAATCGAAGATTAAAAAAAATCATTTTTTTGATCACCAAATTGCATAGTTAAAATCAAAATAATGAACTTACTTGAAAAAGGACTCTCGTAAATCTCTGTCCATGTGGAATTCATACAACAAATCGAGATCTTTCAACGTAGTACTGTCACTGATCTTGTCTTTTGCTGTATGTCTCCCAACTGTCGAACCCTTAAGATCGTACCGTCTATGAATCCGTAACTCGGTACAAAACATGTTTCCCATAACAACAAATCGTACCTAAAACAATGTATCACCTGATCAAACGAGATCACTGTGAATAACCGAGAATTTTGCTGAAAATGCAGCAAATACCTTTCTTCCTCCTTTTAATTTTATCCGATGAACTCCAAAGAACTTTGTAATGAGCGTATTCTCATGTTCTCCCACGTGATTATAATAAGACGGCAGCATCCTCAAAAGAACCTGCAAAGTAAAAGAATAAAAAAGTGAATCCGTAATCAATCTCATATATTTTTTGTTTAAAGTTTTCTTTTTTATTTCAAATCAAACCTTGAGCTCGGATTTTTTCAGTGTCTTGATCACGAATCTATCATCATGAGAGAGGTAGAAGATACTGCCACTTTTTCCGGGAGAAGAAAGCTCTCTCAACCCGTCGTCTCCACAAATGGACATCATGTATTCAGCAGCATCCAACTTGAACATCTCTCTCAAATTCCTGGACATACAAATTACCAACGAAATGTAGTTTTCCCGTTTGTTTGTTTTTGGTAAAGACTGGATTTTAAAGACCATTTGTGAATTACCTGAAGACCATAGGGCAGTAATCCTTCCAGTAGAAATCTATCGATTTGTGTGGAGGCGTAAATCTAGAACCTTTACGAGGAAAATACATTTTTATTCGAGCTTGCTCACCAAAGTCAGAAGATCGAACTTCACGCATTGGAACGGGTGTTATCTTCCCAACAGTATACCTGTGCAACTAGAATAAAATAAAACCCGACAACAATATATAGCATTGAAGAACTAATGTGATTTACTTCAATGCAGTAAATGAAAATTTTACCTGATGCCAACCTGCAGATTAAGCATCAAATGGTAGCTTCGGTGGCCAATTGATATATCCACAAAAGACTTCTTTTTTGCTTCTTTTCCATGATCTTTATGCTTATTCTTGGCTTTGATCGATGTTTTCTCGTTGTCTCTAATCTTTTCTTTGATAAGAACACCTTGCACATACTCCCTCTCATATACCAAACTATCACTACCCTGAAACTCGTGTCGGTCTTCATCAGAGATCGTACAAGACAACTCGCCACTCCATTTCTCACTCAATGAAGCCGTCCGATGTGAAATCCGGCCGGAGTTTCTCAATAACGTATTTACAACCGTATTGTCAGAAAGACTACGTTGTATGATCGTGCTCAGCGATGCACTACGTGACACGTCAACAACTTCATCTCCAATATTAGACCATTTCTTAAGAGATGGATGGTTACTTCCAGACGGATAAAATGTCCCCCTCCCATCCTTTAAACCCCGAGTCCACGTTCCAAAGTAGAACCCTCCATCTGCAAATCTATATATTCCCGAACCATGTCGAACTCCCTTAAGCCAATACCCATCATAGAGATCACCATTTGCCCATTTCATCACCCCTCTTCCACAAATTTCACCCTTTTTCCAGTTACCCATATAGGAATTACCGTTGTGCCAAGTATATCGACCACTACCTTCACGTATACCTTCCTTAAACGTACCTTCGTAAGCATCAAAATTACTGTATTTCTTTTTACCTACACCGTGAGGAGTGTTCATTCTCCACCCCCCTGTATAAACTGAACCATCTTCTGCAGTAAAAGTGCCATGGCCATGAAGGTAGCCCCCTGAGATTTCACCCTCATAGGTTGCTCCTGATGACCAGACTATTTTACCCTTCCCGGTAATTTTGCCTACATCCCAGTTACCATCGTAAGTTGTCCCGTCTAACCATGTGTATCTTCCTTCCCCATGAGGCAGTAAGCCCTTGAAATTGCCGGTATATTTGTCTCCAACAGAAAAAACTTTTTCATCGTGTCTGTGAAAGAAATTGTTCATAAGATGTGAAGAATTATCCAAAACAAGACAAGTTCTTCGAATAATAGTATGGGCAGTGCTACAAAATGTGAAATTCATACTAAAAATCGATTTTTTTTTTTCATTTCAGCAAGTTGTTCATAGTCTCACTCACTCACTCACTCACTCACTCAATCATTTGTATTTGTTTTCTGAAAAGGTAACATTTTTCACTCTATATTTCACTTTACTAATAGTATATTGACTCCCTTCAAATTTGAAAAGATAAAAGGAGTCTACTTGTACTTGGTCTGTTAAACACGAAAGAGAATCAATCAATCACCTTTCCGAGATCTCCATGACCAGTCAAGGTCAAATTTAATCGCATGATATGAACTGGTTTCGCCGAATGCATGGAATGCCTTGTTGCTGAATGGTGAACATCATATTATTTGAATAGTCAATACAGCCTCCTGGGATCTGTCAGCATCGGCCTTGTTTAGATTATTTAGCACATTAGAATCTCACAAGCAATTGAGAGATTAACATATGATGAAGGGTAAGAGTAACCTGACTTTTCTGGTGTTAATGCATATGCAGGAGAATTATATCAGAAAAATTAAAATTTCAGCTACAAGATGAGAAAAACATATAACCTAGACCAGACAATCTGGGAATTTTCTTTATGACTTTATCAGAAAAGGAATGCTAGCAAATGCACAAACTTTTCAACTTTCAAGAATGATTATCACAGCATAGGTGGCAAGATTTTTTCAACATAAATGCCCAGAAATGAAGCTAATATAAGGTTTGATCTTGAAGGGAATAAACCATTTCCAGAATCAGAAATTGGCCACTATGGCCGAGAGTAATCAACGAAACATTTACAAGCTGAGAAATTTAATAGCTTGGTCCAATTTTCAGCTCAATTAGAACATCTCAAATTGATCTTTGCCGGTAAGGAGGTGCTAGATCCATCGTAAGCCGCATCCCTCCATCCATCCCTCAAAAAACTGATTTGTAAACAAGTAAGCCCCAAGGCAGCAATTTGATCCAAATTTCACATTGTAAGTAAAAACAAAAGAGAAGGGAATGAATCAATTCATCAAAATTGAGTGAAGAGAGCCTCGCCTCACCCAGTGAATCAGTCGGAGCATATTGGGTTTCTTTCTCAGAGGTGAAAAGTATCAAGCAGGTGGGGGAAGAACCCTAAGACAATCCTTCCAATAGAGAACTTTCAGGAAAGTCGCTCTCTCCAGATGGTGGTCACGTTCAATGCTTTTCTGCGCCGACCATCTTCATCAGATTCGCCCCTCTGTTGATGATTGTGACACCTCACCTCTCTCCCTCTTCATCTAAGAAATTAATTCCAGTGTTTATCTTCTGCTTCATCTTCTGTTCCTCTTTTTGTTCAACTGTTCATTAGAATATTCAGTTGCATGTTCTTGCTGACACGTGTCATACAGCTGGAGCTTTGCGTTCCAGATGCTGATGACTGCTCTAGGCCCGTTTCCACCGCAAATTCAAGGCATCCTCTATCTTATAGTAGCTACACTCAAATTGGTCCCTGAACTTCAACTGTAATAAACAACATGATGTTTCACGATTATATGACCAATCATATATCCAATTTTGGATTTTGTCCCACATAACTCGATTGGCACTTCTTTTAGAAAATAAATTAAGTTAAAATTTTGTGTATCCAAGTTATTTGCGACAGCTGCTTGTCATGGTCCAAAAGCCACCACCATATTGCATGCCATGGATATACATGTTGTGGTTACGGAACTTAAACACTCAGTTTGTAGTATATTTTCAATATTCACATTGTATTCATTCGAATGATTACAACTCATTATATAGCTATCTAGAATATATAGAACTAAATAACATGCTTAAAACATTATTATTAGTGTAAGGACAAATATATGAAAAATGTGTCTTCTCCATGTTTTGTGCTCCATTCTTCTCCATGTTTTGTGCTTCATAATTCCTTGATTCACTTTTCTTGTTTTAGGATTCTGTTTTCCCACATTGGTGTCAAAACAAAGCTACGTCACACCCTTTTAAAGCCATTATTAACAAAACTTCTGTAAGCAAGAAATAATGATTTACTTCTTATTAGGGTTGGCAATTCGTGCGTGCGTGCATCAGGACACGACATGACACGCACGATAGTCCAACACGACACACACGAAAATGTAATCGTGTCATAGACTCACGACACGAAATTTATTGTATCAACATGACACAAACACAATAATACAAAAATATTCGTGGAAAGTCGTAGCACGATAACACAATTTAATGTTTTCACGAAAATAACACGGTAACACTAAAATATTTCGTTGTAACACGATAACACATTTTCACGTTCGCACGATAACACGACCTAAATAACATAAACACGTCCCTTAGTTTTTTATATTTCACGTTTGGTCCTTATTTCATAAAATGATATGAATATAATATATAAATTATTAGATTGTTTTCGTGTTATCGTGTTTTGAGACCTAAACACTAACACGACACGAAAAAACAATCGTGTTCGTGTTATCATACCATCAAAGACAAACACGAATACAACTTTTTTCGTGCGTGTTCGAATCGTGTTATCGTGTCGTGAGTGAAATTGTCAGCCCTACTTCTTATGGTAGTACTGCGAGAGGTTTGAGAAACGACAAGTAACCGGACCTAATGGATTGATTGATGTGCTTATTATAACAAGCCTCATGAACAAAGAGCAGAATGGTGATTAAAATAGTTCATTCTCTTCAATTTCTATTCGATTAGCGGCTAATTGTGAGACAATGGATAGTGTCTCATTAGAGATGCTACTACCATGCACAGCTTTCTTCATTGGCATGCAAATGCCCGCTCCAAATTGGCGAAGATATCTGCCATCGTCGGTCGATCTTTACCTTCTAAATTCACACAATGCACTGCAATATAAGCCACGAGCTCCAGCATCTCTGCCTCGTCAGCCTCCGGAGCCCCGACCCTCTCATCCAAAGCTTTAACCAACTCTCCAGACATGATCGCAGGAACCACGTAGTCGATCAAGTGAATGGGTGTCCCACTGTTTTCAAAAATTGCTTTTTTCCCTGTCAGCAATTCCAATAGAACCACTCCAAAGGCGTACACATCGCTCTTTCCTGTCAGGACATTGAGTGCAATGTCCTCTGGATCAATGTACCCAGACCCAGTTGCCCCCATCATCTTAATACTGGTACCATCGTTACTATCATCAGGAAAACCTAAAGACAGGCCAAAATTAGACACTTTTGCGGTCCAATTCACATCCAGGAGAATGTTGGCTGATTTTAAGTCTCCGTGGATTATGGGGGGCATTGCGTAGTTGTGCAAATACTCGATCCCTCGTGACGCATCCAATGCAATCTTCATCCTCACTTTCCACGAATTGATAAAGCTGCTGCTTTTCTCGACATTGGTCTTGTTGTGTAAATGATCATGGAGGGCTCCATTTTTCATGAACTCGTACACTAACAGTCTTTCCTCCATCTCGTGGCAGTACCCAACAAGCTGAACCAAATTCTTGTGGTGGACTCTGGAGAGGAACATGAACTCGGTAAGGAACGCACTCTCATTTTCTTGTAACTTCTTCACCTTCATTCGGCCTATCTTGATGGCTACTTCATGGCCGTCGGAGAGTTCCCCTCTGTAGACAACACCAAAGCTGCCTTCTCCTAACTTGTTCTCGATGGAGAAGTCTTTTGTCGCAAAAGCTAGTTCATTATAAGGAAAATCTAGGTGCTTCACTGAGAAAGTTCCGCTTATCTGTCGCCGGGAATCTCTAGAGGTCATGCGGTTCCTGATCTCATCGAATAAACTGAAAAAAGAGTTATTTCTCTTCTGCAATAAGCTCAAAACTCTCCCAACAACATCTTTGACAAGCTTTGATTCCGCCCTGTATATTAATTGTTGGAAATTGATGTACAAAACATGCAATCGATTAAGGTACAACATAACACATAATTAAGTTACCTCCCTGAACGATTGCCTTAGCGGAAGCGGAAGCGGATCTGCCTGAGGTTGGGATCACGGTCTGTCGGACGGGAGGACACGCCACGGTTTGACGGGCAATGACCTATAATACCACAGCTACTCACCTCTGTCTAAACTGTAGGGCGGCTAGGGCATCACTGTCATCATCATCATTAGGTTTTCCTAACCCTGAGCACCCCTATATATACTGATATATAGAGGGATAGGTTTTAAGGCCAGATACACAACTGGGCTTATGTAAATGGGCTCCCACTTATGGGCGACCCATTATCCTAAAACCAACATCTCCCACTCGCACAAAGTGGGGGGCGCTCATTCATTAAGCCAGCACCAAGAGAACGAATCTCATTATACAGTAAAGTCACATACGAGGAGGCAGCCGTGCGACCGACAGACACAACGAGCAAAGTGCTACGCACCGGTTAAGAATACGTAGCGACCCGCGGATCCCACACCAGCAGTGGAAATGTGCCATGCACCCTTGGTCATGTAATCTTTCTCCAGGTCTGACCGCACAAGGATCTTTCAGACCTATATATGTATTGCGCCCACAACCGCAGCCGATGCCGCGGTTGGTGGCCACCTAGTGGACACAATATCGAGAAGATCCCATAATGACCATCCTCTTCCCACAAAACCATCGGCACAATTCAACTCGCTTTTCTAGAACCGGGACCCGGGCGGAATACGTCGAAGGCCCATCGAGCACGGACTAAGATAGCAAACACTGAACTGAACCTCAAGTCTCTGTTCAGAGTACTGAGGGTACGTACGCGGCTCTTACACAAAGAGCTCTGGGTCTCACACGACTCCGAGTTAAGATCACATCTCGGGTCATACCCATGGTCGTATTTGGGTGCGCCGCGGTATGGAACGCGCGCTACAGCATATCTCCTCTCCCATGGAGCATATGTCCATATGCTGTACAGATGTCCATCAGGCACACAAAGTACCTGAACCAAAAGTCACAAAGACTCCCATCCAACCCCTGAGTGGATTGACAGACCATAATCCGTCATAGTGCGAAATCAGATAGTTCCGGACACAAAGTCCTTTCCGGTCATCCCAACAGACTTCCAGAACTAGAAACTATCACCAGCCTCACCTAGCCACAAAGGCATAGAAGCTATCACCCGTATGAGAGGGCGATCTAATCCACTTTGACATATGTCAATAAACAATCACAGTAAGAACACACAAAACACTCAAACTGTGAAAACATGCATACTCAAATATAATTCAAGTTAAAGAACATTGTATGGGAAATAAAACCAATGAAGTACATCAACTAAGTCTACACAGTCCTAGAGACTACACATGCCTCACTAAAGACTACCTCTTCAAGGTCGGAGAGACGGTCCACAACCATCTCATCCGTAGACAAGTACTTCAAACTCATCACCTTGTGTCTAACCACGTCTCTAAGATAGTTTCGCTTGATATCTAATTGCTATAACTTGCTATGATACTTGAGTTTCTATATCACGGAGATTGCGACTCCAATGACTCAGCAATCAATCCGGAAGTCTCTTCAGCCATACAACCAACTGAGTGGTCCACACAAGACCCACAAATTTGGCTTAAATGGAGATTAACACAATGCGCGGTGGATTTTCTCTCATCAAAGTCACCACTATAGTCTGCATCATTATACCCAGTCATCCAGAGATTCTCGGATCTCTAGCAAGTCTCTAGCACAAAGCATGACGATGCCTTTAAGATATCACATGATCCTATTTACTGCCTACCATTTCTTCAATTCGGGTTCAGCTTGATACCTATATACCTATATACCATGCCGACTACATGACAAATATCAGGCCGAGTACACACTATTGCGCGCATCAGGCTTCCGACTGCACTTAGCTACATAATTTATCTATCTGGTCCATATATCCATTTTGAGAGGTTGATCAACGTAAATTGGAATTTCAATTGGTTCGCAGTTACTCATGTTGAACATTTTCAACACTTTGTTTATGTAGCTTTCCTGTGAAAGCCACAACTGCCTCCTACAGCGTTCTCTCGAGATCTAAATCCCAAAGATGTGCGCCGCCTCACCCATGTCCTTCATCCCAAATAGAGAAGACAATCAGACCTTTATCTGTGTGAGGAACTCCAATCTATTTACAGTTATGAGTATGTCATCTACATATAGAATCATAAACACAAAGTTCGGTCTAGACCCTTTTGGTGTACACGCAATGATTCTCATCCTTCAAGAGAAATCCATTTTCCACGAACAAATCATGAACTCTGCGGTATCACTGCATAGCGAACTGTTTCAGACCACAGATCAATTTGTGAAGTTTGCACACTAAGTACTCATGGTCTTTCTGCACAAAGCATTCAGACTGCTCCATATAGATCTCTTCTTCTAACTCACCATTGAGGAAGACGGTCTTAACATCTATCTAGTGCAGTTCCAAATCTAGACTCACTCCAATAGCCATAATCTTAAGAACACATTTAGTTCTATTGCTCTATGTACTCTCGAAGGTCGACCAGTGTCCAAACACCGTTCTTCCTTATAGATTCCATCTAGTCCAAAATGTTCATCTCATCTTCCATTACTTTCATCCATTCTTCTTAGAAGGTTCCATTGAGAGTTTCTCTAACGTTTTACGGCACAATAACCATATCGTCAGATATTAGGGTGTTTAGTTCTAGCCCACGGCCTAACAACTCATTACTACCAGGGTATGACCATGATCACTCCCACTGAGAATGAGATCCCTAATGCTCCCACTGTCAACAAGATCATCAGGAGCGGAATCTGTTTCATTCGCTTCAGCAGGCGATGAATCCGGCAAACGACGAACTGATTCATCATCTGCGGTTTCAACTCTCCCACTCGAATTAACAGGTGTCTGCTCAACTTGATCTTGAATCTTATATAGAGATCGATCCAAATCAATCTCTTCCTTCTTAGGAAATTCGTTCTCTACAAACGTTACGTCTCGTGATTCGATCTCAGTAACACTCCCACTGTCCTGCTCGGCTATAAACACATAACCCTTGGAGGTATCAGAGTAACCAAAAATACTCTTATTTCCTTTAGGTCCAATCTTTCCCAAACTTATTTGAGAAATCATGGGTGTAAGCGGCACACCCCTATGGGCGCATATGGTGAAGGTCCAGAACTTATTCCAGACCAAAACTCATATGAAGTGGAGTTAACCGTCTTCGTCGGCACATGGTTCAGGATGTATGCAGCAGTCTCCAAAGTGTTTCCCCATAAGGAAATCAACAATTGAGTATGCGCCATATCGACCGAACCATTTTAAGGAGCGTTATATTGCGCCTCTCTGCAAAACTATTTTGCTGAGGGGTGTAGGGGATCGTCAACTGATGAATGATCCCTTTTTCATTACATAAACCGTTAAATTCCGCTGAAAGGTACTCTTCTTCCACAATCAGGGTGGAGGCCCTTACCCTCCTATCTAACAGGTGTAATCATCTGTAAATGTAATGAAGATTTGCGCTCCGTGCCGAACCCTAGCACTAAGAGGGTCACAGACATCAGAATGGATGAATTGCAAGGGAAATTCGGCTCTAGGTGCCTAACCAAAAAGGCTTTCTGGTGGAATTTTCTGCTAGACAACTTACACAAGTAGATAACTCCACTTGTGGAATGTAGGACAGCAAACCCCAATGGGCTAGCCGCTGCATTCTATGTTGACCTCTGTAGTCAAGTCTAGTTTGTCTTTCATTCACATCGCAAACATATCCGCGAGTAGAAGAAAAAACATGAAATTATTATTGTTGCCTGAATCCAAATCCGAAACAATAAATCCACCAGAAATAATACTAAAGCCAAACGAAGTTGAACCTAAAACAATTGGACGGAAGATTCATGAAAAGATAATATAAAACCGAGTTTCATTAATCCTAAGACTGAAATAACATATCGGCGAATCTGCGGAGCATAGAGGATATGACTTCAGACTAAAACTCTACCACCGCGCAAGCACAGCTCACGAGTTCTAATCCCTTCGACTTCAACACGAAAGTTGTCGTCAATGTACATCCACCTAATTTCTCGCGGGACTCTATGGTACTCAACGAAAACGTCACGATCCCTGGCTATGTGATTTGTCGATCCTGAATCCAAAATCCACAAAGGACATGACTCAGTCAACATATCTGTACTAGAAACACAAAGTTCACTAGATTAGCCATTAAGACATTCATGTCAGATCGATTCAGGGCATGCATTCACAAAGTGTACCCACTGGCCACAGTTGAAGCATTTCCTGTACTTAGGCTTCTCAGCCTTACGCAAACATTTTCGCGGTGTTGTTTTCGGAGGAGTCATTGGGTTCACCTCAGTCTTTGTCTACTTTGCCTTCAATGCATTTGCGCCACCGCGTTGTGCATTACTCCTTCGCCTTCAGCAACTCTTCTTAGGTCTAGAGGATGGCGCCACACACACATCAACCTTAGGTCCAGTGACCTTGGGTTTGTCCTCTTCAACTCAATGTGCCTTCGAACGTGTTCAAAGGTATTGAGGGCCTTAGAATGAGTTATTTAGATTTCCATATGTTTCTAAGAGTTAGGCAAAGAGCGGATTACGACCTGGATTTGCTGCTCATCGGTCACTGACTGACCGTTCTCCTTGAGTTTCACAATCATGTTGGCCATATGCCTCAGATACTATCTCGCGGAGTGCTGAGGATTCATCATGTATGAATCAAACTTAATGTTGAGTGAGCACAACTAAGCAGTCGTATAGAACCATTTCTAGCCTGCAAAGTATCCCACAACCCTTTAGTTGTGTGATAAGCTCAAACTCATCCACCGTACTCAGCATCATGGCGCACGTCTCAGCATCATTAACCTCCCACCCAAATGGAAAGTCTTCTGCTGATTCGTTATTCCAGAATCGGGTCTTTTCATAATCTTCTTGATGGGGTTAATGGATTTCTACTTAGGACCATTTTTATATGCTTTATCCGGATTTTATAGTGCTCACCATTAAGTCTAAGACCTTTGTCCAACTAAGCGATGATATTCTACATGGCAGACTAATTTCTCTAACTAAAGGAAATTCTAATAGGATCATGGAGACACAAGGAACAATGTTCTATTGCATGTAAAAGACAAGTCTCAGACCGATAGGACAAACTTGAGAACATACTTAAACCCGAGGGACAACCCTAGCTATGCCGAGAAGCACTCCCCATCTCTAAGCATGCCCTAAAGTCACTACTATCAATCGATACACAGTCTATACCAACAGTCCTCAAAGGACCGGAGTCGAACATATCGCACTAAACCAAAGTGTTCGACTCTTACACAAAACAATTGTCCTAGAATTATTCAAGGAAATTCGGAGAACCTCGCAGACTAACCGACCGGTTCACACTCAGGAACATTTTCCTAGGTGTAGTTCGTACTCATCCAAACTTCCGAAAGGATACTAAGGACAATCCTAAAAGTTTGCTATCTATGCTAAGCGAAAACTAGATCTACCTATCTAGGTAATCTAATACATGCAAGCAAAGAAACAAACCATACATGTCAATACACACACATATATATTGATACCTTTCAAAAATAAATTAATTTGGGGCTAATTTGTAATTTTCAAAACTATGAGGACTAAAGTCACCCTAACCAAAAGTTTGGGGATCAAAATCACCATGAATAAAAATTTGGAGACCAAAGTCTCAACAAATAAAAATTCAGGGACTAAAGTCTCAACAAATAAAAGTAATTAACATGTTAGACCAATTTCACACACTATGCTGGGATCTCAACAATCACAACCTAGTCAATTCTACCAGTCATGGAGTCAAGAGCCAATCAGATAAAGTAAGGCAAGACTACCTACCCTGCAGAAAACACAAAGTAAACCAGGGAACTCAAGGAACCCACACAGCGTTCTACCTATTCAATCATGCAATATAAAACAATATAAGGCTCTCCCAGCAATTTAAATTGGTCCAACAATTAATTAAATTAGCCAAATTATTTATGAAAGGGTCCAGGCACATTTACCGGACTGAAATAATCCACTAGGACCCACAGAGGATCCAGGATCGGCACCAAATTTGTTTCGGACCAATTCAGGCGGCCCGGGGCCTCCAAATTAGTTCAGACCGGGTTGAACAGCTCTCAGCCATCCAAACCGGTCTGAACCGGTCCGGTCAGCGTCAGCCAACCAGTCCGGTCTGCATCGGTCCGGTCGGCCTCAACCAACCAGTTCGGTCCGAACCGGTCCGGCCAGCCTCAGCCAACCGGATCGGCTTAAAACGGTCTGGTCCAACTTATCAGACCAGACTGGTTTGGACCGGTCACTCAGACCGGTCCAAACAGTGCCATCTCCTTCGTAAGGAGATGGCAAGCTGCTAGGGTTCAAAACCCTAGCAGCCCCGCAGCCATTAATGGTGGTGGCCAGCCTCGAAGGCTGGCCACAGGGTTGGGTCGGCCACCACTGGCCGACCCTCCCTAGGGTCGCTGGCGACTGGCCGCAGCCACAATGGCTGCGGCCAGTCGCAGGCCACAGCCTCGTGGCTGGGCCCCGCCTGTGCTTGGCCGCAGCCACTGAGCTGCGGCCAGCAGAGGCCATGCCGCAGCCCAGTGGCTGCGGCCAGCATAGGCCGAGCCGCAGCCACTGAGGCTGCGGTCGACCTGGACTCGCCGCAGCCACGAAGGCTGCGGCCTGGGCCGAACGCGGCCGCAGCCACCGTGGCTGCGGCCGACCTGAGCGTGGCCAGTAGGGGCCGAGCTGCGGCCACGAAGGCCGCGGCCGCCCCTATTTTGGCCTCGATGGGGCTGAGCTGCGGCCACGAAGGCCGCGGCCACCCCTATTTCGGCCTCGATGGGGCTGCTTTTCCCGATTTCGATCCCGTCGCGGTCACGATGACGCCGTGGGGATTTTCCTCTTTGAATCCGACAATTTGGAAACCAACCTACTATGGCTCTGATACCAATGTTGGAAATTGATGTACAAAACATGCAATCGATTAAGGTACAACATAACACATAATTAAGTTACCTCCCTGAACGATTGCCTTAGCGGAAGCGGAAGCGGATCTGCCTGAGGTTGGGATCACGGTCTGTCGGACGGGAGGACACGCCACGGTTTGACGGGCAATGACCTATAATACCACAGCTACTCACCTCTGTCTAAACTGTAGGGCGGCTAGGGCATCACTGTCATCATCATCATTAGGTTTTCCTAACCCTGAGCACCCCTATATATACTGATATATAGAGGGATAGGTTTTAAGGCCAGATACACAACTGGGCTTATGTAAATGGGCTCCCACTTATGGGCGACCCATTATCCTAAAACCAACATTAATCAATATCAAGAAGACCACAAATATGAAGCAATAGTATTCAAACGCAGAAGTGAAAATGTTTGAATGACCACTAACCCAGTTTCAAAGTGCCACCCTGCTATTCCAGACAAATCGAGCAGAGCCGCTTTCCATATTGCAACCATCATAGAATTCTTCCCGAGCTTTAATTCATGTCTTCGTAAATGATACTGTGTGATGCTATTTTCGCCTCTTATATCAGAAGAAGGATTCACATTATAAAATACGGGCAAGACGTAACACTCCCCATCATTCATACATTTCAAGCACTTCATAATTTCAGCAAGTTCATTTAGGCACCATTTAGAAGACGGGTAGTTCTTAGAGTAAACCACAATCTGTATCCTTGCTTCTTTGATTACCTCAAAGATTTTGTCAATGCGATCTCCTTTGGGTAGATCTTCATCAATGAAGGTCTTTACCTTTTCTGCGCACAGGGCATCATATAGATGGCTAATGAAACCTTGACGAGTGTCCTCACCACAAAAACTCAAGAACACAAGGTAATTACCGACTGCAGATTTGGTAGAGGAAGCCATTTATGAGGGTCTGCAACAAGAAAAGCTAAACAATTAAGCCTCCATAAAAAACAATATTGATAAATTAGTTGAGCAAAAGCAACTTACTTGATCAAATCATTGGATCAAGGAAGCTGAAATGAATTCGCTTGAAAGGGGAGTCCGATCTCCAGTTCTACCTTGTTCAACATTTCCTTTCTGAAACTTTTCACGAGTCTAACTTGTCAACTTCTTCACAGACAATAAAATAAAAAGAAGACTTTTCAGCTCTCAATAATTTAAACTTGGAAGATGCCAACGCTGACTAAATAAATAACATTCCTCCAGTTCCAACAGTACACAACTAATGTCAGGTCTCTCAAAAACAAAATGTCCCAGCACAAGACTTTGCAAGCCCATTGGAGTTTGCTGTTCACATTTGGTGTCTCTTGAGAGAGTTCATGACTATGCTTGGAATCCCGGTATTGATTTACAGCCTAGAGTGAGGATAGGTCTTATTAAAATGTATGCAAGATGTGGGATGAGCTTAGAGGAAGCTCTCAACTTAATCATAACTTGTAAGACAAGGAAAAGAGCCGGGTTGCTGGGAGCACAATCAAACTTCTTATGGACTGTACAGATATTAACAGTATGTACTAACTTCATATGCTTTGAAGAAACTAATAACAATTAACAGTTGAAACAAAATAGTAAAGAATGTTTGATGTTTTGTTTTATGTACAAGCATTCCTATATGGAAGCAGTGAGCTGATACATCTGTCAGTAACATCTTTAGCTGCTACATTTCATGACTCAGAAACCGAAACAGTCGAGTAAGTGTACTCCGAGTTTGAGTTATTCTCCTTGAATCTGGTCCAGGACACCTTCCATGTAACTAGCAAACTTTGCCTGCGTTTTTATTGGAAGCAAAAATAGCAAATTTGAGAGAATATAATTACAATGTTTGAGCTAAATATCCAGATAAAAATTCTTGAAGAAAATTGGCTACCAGACCAAACCCTGGTTTGGACTAATGATCATTAATTTGATTTATTTTATTAATTAATATAATAATTTTAATTTTATATTAAATTATATTTATATAACGATAACTCAATTTTTTTATATATTTTGCGCAAAGTGCAGATCGATTCTCTATTATTGTATTTTCACTGCATCTCTTCTTCTTCCTTCCTCTGCGTGTTGGTTCCGATTTACAGCATGCATGTGTTGGTTTACATAATAGAAATGAAATAGGGAATACGAATTATGTATGAAGTTGTTTGTTTCGTGAAATTTGAAAATTTCAAAATACGGATTCCTAGAGAAGTGGTAATACAAATTCCGTCCAAAAAACTCGGATTGCGTATGGAGGGCGCGGTAGAAATACGAAATTGAGTGTAAAAAGACAAAATTACCCTCACATATTTTATTTATTTTCAGAAGTACCCTCGTTTAGTTTCAACCTAACATCTGCTGCTTCCTTTATTCCACCGAACTACCCTCTGCGTCCACCGAGTTTCAAGTCTCTCACATTCCGAACCAACTTAACAACGTATGGCGCTTACGGATACAAATCAGGTGTGCCATTTAGTACGCCTTTGAATTTAGGTAAGGTCGTCGGGTTTCACGGAACACGAACTGTTGATGGTATTTATGATGGTCTTCAGTCCATCGGAGCGTACTTTGCACCGATTTATCATATGCACCCTCTTACGACAATTGTACCATTCGGGGATGTTTTTAGTGAGACATGGGATGATGGAAAGCATAGTGGTGTAAAACGAATTGATATAAATCATAGCCTCCATATTATTCAGTATATGAGGTTTACATACGTTGATAGCAATAAAGACACAGTCCAAGGACGCATGCTTGGTACTCCTGATAGCAAAGCAAAGGAGTATAAAAAGGTTAGTTAGTTGGATGTTACTATTTATTTGAGATCTGATATAATTGGTTTTACTTAGAAATCGTAAATTGTTTTCAGATCGTCGTTGAGTTGGATTCCTCAAAAGAATATCTGGTTTCCATATCTGGACGCATGGGATTTTATAATGCGGAGGAGCCTTCAGAAACTAACTACATCACGTCCCTCAGTTTTGAGACCAATATGGGGAATAAGTTTGGACTGTATGGGCATTTCGTTGAAGAGAACAAGTCCTTCTCCTTTAAATCAAATCGGGCTAAAATCGTCGGATTTCATGGAACCTTCGATCCACGGACTCGTGTTTTCTCAATTGGTCCACACTTACAACTATTATGAAGTTGCTATTTATATGTAAATAGTGTCGAAATTTATTTTCAAAATCCAGTTGAATAAAAGTTTAATAACCAAAATGTAAGTCTCGTTTATCATCTAGACGAGCTATTAAATTATAACTTGACATAAACCTCAATTAATATATATATATATATATATATTATATATGTATATACGACTTGCAGTCATTTTGTGTGTGTATAGTTATAACTTATAACTCATAGGCGTTAGATTAAACTATTATAACACCCAATTTATGATACTGAATGGAAAGATGACAGAAAGTGTGAGGACTAAATTGATCAGTGCGTTTCAACTGTTGGGGCCACGGCATGCAGTCTCTCTCCCCGCCACTGCAGCGGCCGTCATGAACATGATGATACCAAAGCAAAGCAAGCTAGAAAAAGAAGTTTCTTTTGACGAATTCTGCAGATTCCATGTCCGCTCTAATCAAGATGGCGATGAGCGTATGTAAATGGAGAGTCGATCGATGGCGATCATAGGCCTCCTCGCTTTCTGCGTTGCTGCCACCAATTTTATAATGTCAACTCTCGCACGGATCTCAGAACCCTAGATGAAGCGTGGGCCGAGGAATCCATCTGATACGTGGGCGCTGTTGGGTATTAATAGTGACGACTCAATAAGGAAAATGCCTCGAATACCCAATAACCCTGGAGGAGGTAAACCCAAGATATTCGAACCGGATTAGCCTAAGTCAAAGTCAACCTGGCCCACCATAGAGTGACCCAGGATCGAGCCCAAGACGATATGGACGCCAAAGGCTCCCTAGCTGGTCACCATCCTTCACCAAGTCGCGACCTCCTACTGCTCGCCATGGGAGTGCTCGCCCCGAAGAGAGCCTTGCCTCTCTCCTCTGGTCTCACCAAGCATTAATAAGGAAGTGACCACGATATCCTGCGTATCCCAGTCACATATTCACTAAGGGTAACTACAATATCTCGCCGTAACTGCCATATCTATTATCCAAATCTTCAACAACACAATATTCACTAAGATATACGGTTACCTTATACGGTTTGATCTCTTCTACCCTATAAATGTTGAGCAGCCACCCAAGGACAAGGAGTAGCAGCCCACGTGAAGAATGCAAGGGAGAAGCCACCATCTTTGACCACCACCTTCTCCAAAAATCAAGAATGAGCAGCCCACTCTTGGATGCACATGAAGAGAACTCCTCCTATAAAAGGAGAGTTCTGGTATGCATATGGAATAAGGAAAGGAGTGGTAGGGTGTAAGGGATAGAGTGAGAGATTGAGAGAATTTGTAGGTTTTGGAAATCTTGCAACAAATTCTATCAAAGAAGCTCCAGTGGACGTAGGCAATTTGCCGAACCACTTTAAAATCGTCTTGTGTGATTTCCGGTGAGGTGAGTGAAGTATAACAAGTGGTATCAGAGCCTCGGTTCGAATTTGTCCGAAAATTCAAGTTGCTCAATTTCAATTTTCGACAATACCAGGGTGTTCCTCTCGTCAATACGAATCCGTTGCCGCAAACGGAATCGAATTCGGACGTCGGAGTAGCCCACACTTGCTCCTGCAAGTTTCTGGAGTTGTTCACGCGCCAGACGCGCACCGGAGGTTGAAGACGACTGCAAATACACGCTCCCACGCGCCCCCACGCGCAGCCACGCTCCCCACGCGTCCCGTACCTGTTTGGCGAGTGATTCCACGCGCATACACGCGCTCTCACGCGCCCCCACGCGCCTGGCCGATCTGAATCGTCCATTTTCAAGATCTACTCTGGTCTTGATCGAAGCCATCCGGAGTCCGATTTCAACGATCAAATAGTGCTTTCCAACTATTTGGATCATTCCGGAGTCATCCGTACGGTTAGAATTTTGAAATTTTGAGTCTAAAATTTCTAAATTTCGAATGGAAAGATCGGGAGGAGATGGGAGCTCTGATAATGTCAGTAGCTCCAGGCGACAGTCCAATGTTTCAAATGCCAAGTTTCAAGTTGAGAAGTTCGACGGGACAAGCAACTTCGGCATGTGGCAATGTGAAGTCATGGACGTCTTGATCCAACAAGAATTGGATATTGCGTTGGGAGAAAAGCCAGATGATGTGACTGATCGGGATTGGAAGAAGTTCAACACTCAAGCGTGTAGTACAATCCGATTGTGCCTTACCAAAGAACAAAAGTATTTTGTCATGAGAGAGACAAATGCTAAGGTACTTTGGCAGAAGTTGGAGGATAAGTTCATGAAGAAGAGCATTGAGAGTCGTTTGCACTTGAAGAAGAAGCTCTTCAGATTCCAATTTCGTGAAGGTATTTCAATGTCCGAGCATCTGAACAGTTACAACCAAATTCTTGCTGATCTGTTAAACTTAGATGTTGAAATAGATGATGAAGATAAGGCTTTACTTTTGTTAAATTCCTTGCCTGATACGTATGAGCATTTAATTACTACTCTACTGTACGGGAAGGAAAGTATTAAGTTCGACGATGTATCTAGTTCTTTAATTAGTAATGAGTACCGGAAAAGGGATAAGCAGGTACAACAAGATACATCAAGTGAAGCTTTAACAGCAAGGGGGAGACCACAGTCAAGGCATCCCAGAAAGAAGAATGATTCAAAATCGAAGACCCAGACCACTTCACGTGGTCCATCAGTCGGTAGAAAACTCGCCAAAGACGAGTGTGCCTTTTGTCACAAAAAAGGACACTGGAGGAAGGAATGTCCAAACCGGAAAGGACAACCGCAAAATCAACCCACTACAGCCAATGTCGTGGACAAAGATGATGATTCCGATTTTTCCTTGATAAGTTCATTATCCATTTGTCATTCCGATGAATGGATTATGGATTCTGGATGTACCTATCATATGTGTCCCAATCGGGACTGGTTTACTGATTTCACAAAGATCGCAGGTGGAGCAGTTCTTATGGGCAATGACAGTGCCTGTAAGACACAAGGAATAGGTAGCATTCGGTTAAAGCTGCACGATGGTAGCATCAAGACTCTAACAGAAGTTCGGTATGTTCCGGACTTGCGGAAGAATCTCATCTCACTGGGATCTCTGGATTCAAAGGGATTCAGAATCACCATTGAAGACGGAACTCTCAAAGTATTAACAGGAGTTCGGGTGGCTATGAAGGGTTTAAGGCGAGGTAACTTGTACTTCTTGCAGGGAAGTACTGTCGATGGAAGAGCTTCCACAAGCTGTGAGAAGCTGGATAAGACTGATATCGACACCACCAGTCTTTGGCATATGCGTATGGGACACGCAGGAGAAAAAGCTTTGCAAACACTGGTGAAGCAAGGCTTACTCAAGGGTGCCAAAACTGGTAAATTATCTTTCTGTGAGCATTGTGTATTGGGGAAGCAGAGGCGGGTCAAGTTCGGAACCGCAGTACACAATACACAGGGAATTCTTGACTATGTGCACTCTGATGTTTGGGGGCCGACCCAAAATGCATCTTTGGGAGGTAAACGTTGGTTTGTAACTTTTGTTGATGATTATTCTCGTCGTGTGTGGGTGTATACGATGCAGAATAAAGATGAAGTGCTGAAAATCTTCCTTGATTGGAAGAAAATGGTTGAGACTCAGACCGGCAGGAAGATCAAGCGGCTCAGATCTGATAATGGAGGTGAGTACACGTCAGACCCCTTCATGGAATTATGTCGGAGAGAGGGAATTGTCAGACACTTCACAGTACGAGGTACACCGCAGCAGAACGGTGTGGCAGAACGATTGAATCGTACTTTATTAGAGAAAGTGCGATGTATGATGCTGACTGCTGGACTCAGCAAGACATTTTGGGCTGAAGCTGTGACATATGCCTGCCACATCATCAACCGACTACCCTCAACTGCCAATGAGGGGAAGACTCCCATTGAAATGTGGAGAGGTAAACATGCTACTGATTATGACTTTTTACACATTTTCGGATGTCCTGCTTACTATCATGTTAAAGAAAGTAAGCTTGATCCTAGAGCTAAGAAAGCAAAATTCTTAGGCTTTAGTACTGGTGTAAAAGGGTATAGACTCTGGTGTATAGAGTCCAAAAAGGTAATAATTAGTAGAGATGTTACATTCAATGAATCTGAGATGTTTAAGTCACATAAGCATAAAGATTCCGGTGAAGGCAGCATTGATGGTGAAACATCAGAAGATTCGCAGAAGGTGGAGTTTATTACTTCACAGAAGTTGGAAAAGCATGGACAAGATGAATCAGTCACAGTACCTCCATGTCAACCCGAATCGATAGCAACCAACAGACCGAGGCGAGAGACACGTGTACCAACACGTTATGCAGACTATGTGACATATGCATTACCAGTTGAAGGGGGTGAGATCCCAACCACTTACAAAGAAGTTGTACAGTCCAGTGAACAAGTTGAATGGACAAAGGCAATGAATGAAGAAATGCAGTCTCTTCATCAGAACCGGACTTGGGACCTTGTACCGCTTCCAAAAGGAAAGAAGGTAATTGGCTGTAAGTGGATCTTCAATCAGAAAGATGATCAAACTGCTAAAAATGGAGTACGATACAAAGCTAGGTTGGTAGCCAAGGGCTACGCTCAAACAGAGGGAATAGACTACAGTGAGGTATTCTCTCCTGTTGTTAAGCATTCATCCATTCGAATATTACTAGCTTTGGTTTCACAGTATGATCTTGAGTTAGCACAGCTTGATGTAAAGACGGCTTTCTTACATGGTGATCTGGAAGAGGAGATTTATCTGTCTCAACCAGAAGGATTTAAAGAAGCTGGCAAGGAAAATTGGGTATGCAGTCTGAAGAAGTCTCTCTATGGTTTGAAGCAGTCACCTCGGCAATGGTATAAGCGGTTTGACCGTTTTATGATGGGTCTGAAATATACTCGTTGCCAATACGATCATTGTGTATATTTCAGAAAACTTGCAGATGGATCTTTCATTTATTTACTTTTATATGTAGATGATATGTTGATTGCATGTAAAAGTAAGGGGGAGATAGATCGTTTAAAAACTCAGTTAAGTAATAAGTTTGAAATGAAAGATTTAGGAGAAGCACGAAGAATACTGGGGATGGAGATCAGCAGAGATAGGGTGAAAGGAACAGTTCACCTTACTCAGAAGCAGTATCTGAAGAGAATACTACAACGCTTCAATATCGACTCGAAGACGAAGTCGGTGAGTACTCCTATGGCCTCATATTTCAAGATCAGTGCATTGCAGTCTCCTAAAACTGATGACGAACGGGACTACATGAGGAATGTCCCATATGCAAGTGTTGTTGGAAGCTTAATGTATGCTATGGTGTGTACACGACCTGATATCTCCCAGGCCGTTAGCTTAGTTAGTCGTTATATGCATAATCCAGGAAAGGACCATTGGCATGCGGCTAAGTGGATTCTACGGTATATTGCAGGGACCGTAGATGTTGGTTTAAAGTTCGATAAGAGTGTAGATAGTCTAGTAACTGGATATGTTGACTCAGACTATGCAGGTGATCTTGACAAACGTCGATCGACAACTGGTTATGTGTTCACTATGGCGGGAGGACCAGTTAGTTGGCGATCAACTTTGCAGTCAACAATTGCACTATCATCAACTGAGGCTGAATACATGGCTGTAACAGAAGCCATGAAAGAAGCTATCTGGTTACAGGGATTGGTAACAGAATTGGGCTTTGAGCAGCAAGAGGTTACCGTGTACTGTGACAGTCAGAGTGCAATCCATTTGGCCAAGAATCAAGTTTATCACTCTCGAACAAAACATATAGATGTCCGATTTCACTTTGTGCGTGAAATATTAGAAGAAGGTGACATCAAACTTCAGAAGATTGGCACTGAAGATAATCCAGCAGATATGTTGACGAAGGTCGTCACAGGAATCAAGTTCCAACATTGTTTGGACTTGATCAGTATTGTACACTGCTGAGCACCGGCAGGTGCATTGGAGCATGTTCGATAGCAGAAATCTCTCATGTCAAAGCAAATGGTGGATTCATTTGAAGAATGAATACATTTGCAAACAGTCTCGTATGGCACACTTGGGTGGAGGGGGTGATTGTTGAGCAGCCACCCAAGGACAAGGAGTAGCAGCCCACGTGAAGAATGCAAGGGAGAAGCCACCATCTTTGACCACCACCTTCTCCAAAAATCAAGAATGAGCAGCCCACTCTTGGATGCACATGAAGAGAACTCCTCCTATAAAAGGAGAGTTCTGGTATGCATATGGAATAAGGAAAGGAGTGGTAGGGTGTAAGGGATAGAGTGAGAGATTGAGAGAATTTGTAGGTTTTGGAAATCTTGCAACAAATTCTATCAAAGAAGCTCCAGTGGACGTAGGCAATTTGCCGAACCACTTTAAAATCGTCTTGTGTGATTTCCGGTGAGGTGAGTGAAGTATAACAATAAATACCTTTGCTTTACATACATTCATTACATTTTGAGCTATATACACACATATACTCATTTAAGCATCGGAGAGGGACCTAGAGACACCCCCTCTGTTGCGTTCCCCTACTTGCAGGTTCACCGGAGCTAAGACAAGAGCATTGTTCAACCAACATCTGACATTCAATTAACTGCCAGATCAGCAACCAGGATTTCACGATCCAGCATTTGCCGCCGTATGTGGGAATCGAGTGATACAACCATGAGAACTAAAGGGATGATTGGGAAAGCGTTTGAGAGGTGCATAGCTGAGAATAAAGAACAAAATAAGGAGGATATATGGCGGGAAGCACTTAAACAAGCTGGGAGAATATCATCCTGGAGTTCGAACAACAGGTAAGACTTTCTCTCCTTCTTCCCTAGTAATAATACACAAAGTTCTATTTGATAGGTAATGGAAATGGTTACTTAAAGTCAATTCAGTGTGGCTCGGTTCTTATATATTCATGCAGGTAGGGGTGATCAAAAAAGACTGTAGGACCGAATTCCCGACAAGACCGGCCCGAGACCGGCCCGACTAGGACCGAGACCGACTAGGACCGAGACCGAACGGGCGTTTTTTTCTCTTCAAGGTCGGTCTCGGTCTCGGGCTTTTTTCCCGAAAGCCCGTTTAGGCCCGGACCAGACCGAATGTATGTGTATTTGAGATTTTCATAATATCACACCGAAAATAATGTGAATTTTGGAGGTTTTCTATCTCTATAAAATGTGCATCTTGATAAATTTACTAAAGAATATAGAGAGTTCATAGTGTTTCTTTGAGAGGTGAATTATTACTTCGCCTTTTACTAAAGAATACCGTGAACTCATAGTTTTTTTTTGTGTAGATTCGGTCTAGGACCGAGACCGGCCCGAGTCAAGAAAGACCGACTCGGGCGGGCTTTTTTGGCTGAGGTCGGTCTCGGTCTCGGTCCTCCAGAAGGCAAAACCGAAATTTCGGTCTCGGTCTCGGTCTTGCCTTCAGGACCGGACTGGACCGCCCATGATCAACCCTACATGCAGGGATGAAGCAGACGTTATTAAAGAAATTGTAGATGAGCTTCTAAAGAGAGTTGCTTACTCACGTTCTCCAGACCTTGCAAAAAGCTCCATTGTACCAAATGACAACGTGCATCACTTGCTTTCCATGGTAGACACGATGAGCAACGATGTCGTTCGCACTATCGGTATATGCGGTACAGAAGGGGTCGGGAAAACAACACTAGCAAACGCTACATGTGTCCATCTACGCAAAGTATTTGAAGAGCGCGTGATCTTGCTTGACGTCAGCCATGTCGTGGAAATTGAAAATGATCTATTACATATTCAGAGTAAAATCGTCACGGAACTCTTAAAGATGAAGTTGTCGCCGTTGTCGGGAGATACAAAAAAGAATGTTTTGGAGATTCGGATGGGGTTGTCTCAAAAGAAAGTACTCATTATTCTAGATAACGTAACCAGGTTGGAGGAGGTGGAGTTTGTATTGGGGAAAGATTATGAGAAGTACTTGGGTCTTGGAAGTAGAGTCCTGATCATTAGTAGGGAGTGGAGACTGCTAAACTCAAGGTGGATGATATCTATATGGTTCCACCCCTGAGCCTTGAGGATTCCCTTAAGCTTTTCTACCACTACGCTTCCAAGGGTCGACAAGAGGTGAATGGCTTTGAAGGGTATGAAGAACTGTCCAAGAATATTGTCCATTACGCAGCAGGTCTGCCACCTGTTCTTGAAAGTTTGGGGCATTCTTTGTCGAATGCGCTGGAAGCTAAGTGGTATACGAAGCTGCGTGATCTAGTTAGATCTATAAATTGTGGTCATACCAAGCTCTACCGATATGATCCGTTTGGTGGTCTTGGCAGGGGTTGAAAGTAGGTGGGATGATGGGGAGCATTGTGACGTGAGGGGAATCGAGTTGGTGGTTGTCGATTCAGTCCTCAAGTCAATCGGTGTAACCTATGATAATTATGGACATCCTGTTGGTCCCCTCTTTCATGGCTGCTCGAGTTCGTCAAGCACTGTATTGCCTCAAAAGGTGAGAATTAATGTCTTATTACCAAAGCCCCAATAAGGCAGTTACATCAATCTTTTCAGTACCAGTTAAGCAACATTTAAGTATTAGTAAGGAGGTTGTTTACGTAAATAACTATTAATAATTACTATATCAACAATATTTTTCTGCAAGTCTCAGAGCACTTGGACCTTACAACCATTACAAATAGTTTTTACAATAACTTTGATCCCCGAAAACACTTGTTGGGTAGATGCTGTTGTGACAAATTGTGAATGCATTACTTCATTCAGAGCCCTACAAATATGATATATTGCATCATATTAACCCATTTTGAAGGCAATCTTTAAATGCGAAGTGTTTTCAAGCCAGCCTTCCCCGAAACCACACAATATGATGACAGGAACTTGTATTTGTACTTTATTTTTTGTGCAAATTGCTAGTTTAAATTTTGCAATTTGCTAGATGAACTTTGAGAAAAATTATAATTTGCTAGCTGACACGTGACAAACAGGTGCATGTCTCCATCACCATTCAACATCAAATTAGTGAAGCTAGCAAATATCAATGGTATGTAAAATCAGTTTGCATTTTGTTCAAAAATGTTCAGCTATCATGTTATCCAGATGCTCTAAAGTTCCGATAGCAAGTAGGTAATTCCCACAAAAAAAATTATCTCTATCTTCAATAGCATCGTTTTACAGTAAACATGTAGTTCTTACATTATGTCTCTGTGTCGTCTTTTCTATTGTCTTTGAGTTTTTGTTACTTGTTTACAGATTGAAATAGACTATCCCCACGAGTACTTGATGTCTATTTCGGGTTACATAGGAAAGACAGAAGCATCCCAGATCACTACTGTTCGTTCTCTGACCCTCCACAGCAATAAAAGAACATTTGGTCCATTTGGGGATGACAGTAACACTGGACAACCTTTTAGTACCAATCCAACCGGTGCAAAGATTGTGGGATTTTTTGGTGCGGGTGATTCTGAACTCGGATACATAAGAGTCCATGCTAAACAAGTGTCTCATACATACCCTGATCACCAGGTTGTTGGCCCATTCAGAGAAAACAATTGCTATGATTGGGATCATGGAGCATTCACTGATATTAGAAAGATCATCATCACATAAGATAGCAGATCCATTCTGTCCATAGGTTGTGTTTATGATAACAGCGGCTTTCCTGTAAAGAAACTAATCCAATACAGTCAATCAAAGAGGTACAAACAGGTTAGTGCAGTGCATCCCAAGCTCATATGTGTTGTTTGTACCGAGTTTTGCTAATTGTGTTTTTGGGCAGGTGAAAGTAACACTGAACTATCCGACTGAATTTATACTCTCAATATCAGGTTATTATTTGCATTTTTCTATCCAGTCTCTCACATTCCGAACCAACTTAACAACGCACGACCCTTACGGGTGTGAAAAAGGTCTGCCATTTAGTACGTCGTTGGAATTTGGTAAGATCGTTGGGTTTCACGGAACAAAAGATTTGGTTGATAGGCTTCAGTCCATCGGAGTGCACTTTGCACCGGTTTATCATATGCACCCTCTTACGACAATCAAATCATTTGGGGATGTTTTTAGTAAGACATGGGATGATGGAAAGCATAGTGGTGTAAAACGAATTGAGATACAGTATGGCCATATTAGTCGTACTGTCTATATGAGGTTTACGTACATTGATTGCGATGGAGGCACCGTCCAAGGACGCGAGCTTGGTCATCGTGATCCTGGCGTAAGTTGGTTTAATGAGGTCAGTTAGTTGGATGTTACTATTTATTTGAGACCTGATATAATTATTTTTACTTAGAAATCGTAAATTGTTTTTCAGGTCATTGAGTTGAATTCCTCAAAAGAGTATCTGGTTTCCATATCTGGGTGGATGGGACGTTATTATGCGGGGTGCCTTCAGAAGCTAACTTCATCAAGTCCCTCAGTTTTGAGACCAATCTGGGGAAGAAGCTTGGACCGTATATACAAGGCAAAATCATTGAAGGGGACAAGTCCTTCTCCTTCAAATCAAATCGGGCTAAAATCGTCGGATTTCATGGAACCTTAGATGAAGACAGCAGTGGGTACTCAATTGGTCCACACTTACAGCTATTATAAAGATATTTAGTTATTTTCTAATAAATTGCTATTTATATTTAAATAGTGTCTGAAGTTTCTTTTCAAAATCCAGCAATTAAATGTTTTTTTTTTGGCCAAATCAATTAAAAGTTTAATAAACAAAATGTAAGTCTCTTTTATCATCTAGATTAGAAAGTAAATTATAATTTGATGTAAACCTCAATTAAAGCAGACGTTATTAAAGAAATTATAGATGAGCTTCTAAAGAGAGTTTAGACTATATCTACCATGATGAATACTGTATGGCTTTCTGGTATGCTTGTTAAGCACGGTGCACGCTGCTTATGCTACCTTTTCTTTTTGATGAGACCCATTAAGCGAATTGAGAAAACTCTTTTTAATCTGGTGTGTAGCTAAATATTTTCGTACTGAAGTTTTTTAAAGATAACAAAAGTTCACCACCCTAATTTTCGTTTAGTAGTAAAAATTAGCAAGGAATTGTGCTTAACAAGCATACCGGAATAGTCCATACTGTATGAAGATTGGTTCTTTTCAGTAGATAGTTTTTTTTTATCTGTTGGACAATTACAGTCTACAGTTGGTTTTGCACTTGCAATGTTCTATCCAGAATTACTATCACCAATAGTTAAGTTTGTCTTCCCCATTAATCTGCAGATAATATATCTTTACTGGACTGTGATTCCAATAATGTTGGTACCTTATTACGCCACACACCCTTTCGGGCAGTACAATTGGTGGAGATCAAAGATTGTCATTATATTGACTTGGGTCTGGGCTGTAAGGCTTACACATAACTATCTCCGGCGAGAGAAATGGCGGTTGGGTGCCAGAGAAGACTGGCGGTTCACTGATATGCGTGCACAGTACGGAAGGTGAGTTTCTAATTCCTCATTGAGTTAACTGTTTATTTGCCTCTGCCTGATTATTACTTGCAAAGTACATACCCCTAAACCCGGACTCGAAGCTTATAGGGTTTATTAGAAGACAACCTCGGTCTGGGTCCCTTGGTTCAAGTCATCACCACCTAAGGCTAAGACCGGTTGAACTCGATCATGTGATTGTGGCCATGCAGGTAATGAATAGAAGACCTTTGAACCACCACGTGCTAATACCATAAGGGTATATGTAGAAGACATCAATCAACATGATCAAGAACATAAACCCGACAATGGTAGAGACGACGTATAAACCAGACCACATCGTGCTTCCTGTTCCAACTAAGACAGAAATGCCATTGTTGTTTGATCGAGATGTCGGAAACACGCCTATATTTTAGACGAATCCATCTTCCTGAAGAGAAAATTCGATGAACGAACATATATTATCGAGAGATAAAGATTCGAATCTTGGATGACAAGTTAAAAGGAAAATGAGTTACTAGTGATGGAGGTTCTGATTCGCGAGTCACGTATAAGTGTATGTTGAAATTAAGGTTATTGGCAATGGTGGGGATAGCTAAGGTTGATAAAAAAAGTCTGGTTGGACTGAATTTCCGACAAGACCGGCCTGAGAACGACTAGAACCGAGACCGAGCGGGAGAGTTTTTTTCCTTCAATGTCGGTATCAGTCTCGGCCTTTTTTTCCAAAAACCCAACTAGGACCGGACCAAACCGACTTTGATGAGAAGCCCTATAAATTATTATGTTCCTTCCTCGTAGCACTCCACATTCTAACCCTAAACTCAGCTTAGACAATGAAGAAGGGAGATGATTTTACCTCCGGCACAAACAACATAGACTGAGTCGATTTCTTCGTCAGTGCCTGTGACCGAGAACATGCGATGAGAGGGACGGCGATGACAAGTATTCTAGGTCGTATTCTGGATTGTATTCTGGGCGATGACAAGGACATGCGATTTCTTCGTCTGGGTCGTATTCTGGATCTCTGAAGATAGGGACGACGATGACAAGTAGGGACAGAGATGACATTGCTCTTGAACATCAAAATCTCTGAAGATAGAACAAAACATCCGTCTTCTGACAGAAAAGCCTTCTTGCACGCTTTGGGTCCGAATTTACACCACTCCTACATGTAATTGCTCTTCCATGTCGCGATTCCATTGATCCTGATTTCATTTGCCGATTCCATCTTGCAATTGATTTGTGTTTGGATTGCTGGTTCCAGAATCAGCTCAGTGGTGATTCATTGATTCAGTGAATTTTTTGGCCAGACTCGGTGAATTGTTTTTTGGACCAAAAAATTCGGTCCAAGACCGACTCGGACAGATAGTCAGTCTCGGTTCTCCAAAAGTCAAGATCGAAATTTCGGTCTCGGTCTTGCCTTTGAGACCTGCCTGACCTGCCCATGAGCACCCCTAAGGATAGCCTAGCCGCATCCGTGTCGAGCTTCGATAAAGGAGGAAGCTCATCTGCAAACTCTTTTGAGTTTTGAGGGTCAAGCTGAACCCATTTTATTATTATGGGTTTATTTTGTCATTTCGAATTTTACTGTAATTTCTCCTCGGAATATATATTAATAACTGTTTACTCTCAAATCGAATCAAATCAAATCAATGATATTGATTTTCGGTGTTAATTTTCCTCTACTTTTGTGTGTTTGTCGCGACTTTTTAGCCAAGTCAGTTCATGGTTTGATTGAGTGGGAGTTTGTGGTTGTCATTGGAGTCGTCGGCCGGCAATGTAGAATCACAAATATGTATTCATAAAAGACAAAAAAAATTACACTTGATTGCGAAAATATGTATTTTGGGTAAATTTACCATTTTTAAAATTAAAAATCGTATTTGAGTTATAAATTTAAAATTATTTGTAGATATATTTATTTTATCTAATACATATATGACAACGAGTAATCAATCATATTAAAAATCTCACTTTTCAACTTCTAACCCTACTCTTTGTTTTGGTAGCCTTTGCATTGTCTCTAGTCTGCACGGAATTGGGTTCAACCCTACTAAACAAGACAACGTATAGCATTTACAGTAATTACAGAAGCAATTAATAATGAATGTGTCGCTGTGCTGTCCCCAAACATGACTTCTTGGTCTCGCCATTTGTCTTCTTCTTCTTCTTTTAGGATTTTCCTCATGTTTGTGGTAGAAAAGAAACTGAAGATCCTTTTCAGTTCTTTAAACTTTTTGTTGTTCTCTTTAAAATGAGAACGAAGGAAATTAAGGCTTTGATTGCTTTGTGGACTTTGTAATCTCTTAACCTAAACTATACACACATAGATGCACATATGGACACAGTTTATATATATATTTGTATCATTATTGACCCCAAAATTTTTATCCTCAATTATATTATAATACAATACCAGATTGTTTCCATTTTTTTATTGAAGCATAGCATCTTGACAGTTTCCATTTGCAGGTTTTATCAAGCGAACATGACCAGCAATATCAAGAACGTTGTTGTGACATCGCAAGACTTCAAGGAGCCCGAAGAATCACTGCATGCATTTCTTGAGAAATCACTTGCGGCAATTGCCCAGAAACAAGATTCCCACTTTCAGGAGCTTAAAAAGTTGATCCTCCTAAACTCAAGAACGCCACCTCAATCCACATCAGACTCTGAACCAGCAGCAAAGCCTTCCTCCTCTGAAGTATATCGTGACTCGAGGACTGCAGAAATTCCGTGTTTTGATGGATCAACTGAAGATGAAGATCATGAACATCATCATGCTCCTAACTCCACCTTCATTAGAGAGGTAATGCCGTTAGTGTCTATCTTCTGCTTTCAATTTTTTACTATGTTATTTTTTTCTCTACAAATTCTGCAGAACACATCTAAAACATCTCTTTTCTCCATAACCTCAGGACGAGACGAGGTCTAAATTGCTACCATCTCCTCCTCCGACATGGAAGTATGATGTTTTCGTGAGTTTCCGGGGTAAAGATACGAGGAGAGGCTTCACATCTCACCTCTTTGAAGCCTTCAAAAGGGAAGGTATCAATTGCTACAGAGATATTGATGGGAATGAAAGAGGCCAAGAAGTCGGGTCCATGCTTATTGAGGCAATCCGCAAGTCAAAGATGGCCATTATCTTGTTTTCACCAAACTATGCAGACTCGAAGTGGTGCCTCGAGGAACTGGTTGAGATCTTGAGCTGCAACAATCGACACCGTATTCACGACCACATGGTTCTCCCTATCTTCTACAATGTTGAACCATCTGATGTTCGACATCAGAAAGGGATGATTGGGAAAGCGTTTGAGAGGTGCATAGGTGAGAATAAAGAACAAAATAAGGAGGATATATGGCGGGAAGCACTTAAACATGCTGGGAGAATATCATCCTGGAGTTCGAACAACAAGTAAGACTTCCTCTCCCTCCTCCCTAGTAATAATCCACAAAGTTTCATTTGATAGGTAATGGAAATGGTTACTTAAAGTCAATTAAGCGTGGCTCGGTTCTTATATATATTCATGCAGAGATGAAGCAGACATTATTAAAGAAATTGTAGATGAGCTTCTAAAGAGAGTTGCTTACTCACGTTCTCCGGACCTTGCAAAAAGCTCCATTGTACCAAATGACAATGTGCATCACTTGATTTCCATGGTAGAGACGAGGAGAAAAAATGTCGTTCGCACTATCGGTATATGCGGTACAGAAGGGGTTGGTAAAACAACACTAGCAAACGCTGCATGTGTCCATCTACGCAAAGTATTTGAAGAGCGCGTGATCTTGCTTGACGTCAGCCATGTCATGGAAATAAAAAATGATCTTTTACATATTCAGAGTAAAATCGTCACGGAACTCTTAAAGATGAAGTTGTCACCGTTGTCGGAAGATACAGAAAAGAATGTTTTGGAGATTCGGATGGGGTTGTCTCAAAAGAAAGTACTCATTATTCTAGATAACGTAACCAGGTTGGAGGAGGTTGAGCTTGTATTGGGGAAAGGTTATGAGAAGTACTTGGGTCTTGGAAGTAGAGTCATGATCACTAGTCGGGACTGGAAACTGCTGGATAAACTCAAGGTGGATGATATCTATATGGTTCCACCCCTGAGCCATGAAAATTCCCTTAAGCTTTTCTATCACTATGCTTACATGGGTCGACAAGAGGTGAATGACATTAAAGGGTATGAAGAACTGTCCAAGAATATTATCCATTACGCAGCAGGTCTGCCACCTGTTCTTGAAAGTTTGGGGTATTCTTTGTCGAACGCGCGGAAAGCTGAGTGGTATAAGAAGCTGCGTGATCTGGCTAGATTTATAAGTTGTGGTGATACGAAGCTGTACCAATGTGGTCCGTTTGGTGGTCTTGGGAGGGTTGAAAGTAGGTGGGACGATGGGGAGCATTGTGACGTGAGGGGAATCGAGTTGGTGGTTGTCGATTCAGTCATTAAGTCAATCGGTGTAACCTATGATAATTATGGACATCCTGTTGGTCCCATCTTTCATGGCTGCTCGAGTTCATCAAACACTGTATTGCCTCAAAAGGTAAGAATCAGTGTCTTACTACCAAAGAAACGGAAACCCCCAATCAGGCAGTTAATCAATCTTTTCACTACTAGTTAACCAACATTTAAGAATTAGCGAGAAAGATGTCTACCTAAATAACTATTAATAATTACTATTACAATCTTTTTCTGCAAGTCCCTAAAGCACTTGGACCTTTTACAAATAGTTTTTTCCAATAACTTTGATCACTGAAAACACTTGCTGGGTAGATACAGTTGTGACAAGTTGTGAATGTTTTACTTCATTCGGAGCCCTCCGAATGTGATATATTGTATCATATTAACCCATTTTGAAGGCAATCTTTAAATGCGAAGTGTTTTCATGCCAACCTTCCCTGAAACCACACAATATGATGACATGAACTTGTATTTGTAATTTATTTTTTGTGCAAATTGCTAGTTTTGCTAGATGAACTTTGAGAAAAAATATAATTTGCTATCTGACACGTGACAAATACATGCTTGTTTCCATCACCATTTAACATCAAATTAGTGAAGCTAGCAAATTTCAAGGGTATGTAAAATCAGCTTGCAATTTGTTCAAAAAAGTTCAGCTAGCATGTTATTCAGATGCTCTAAAGTTCCGATAGCAAATAACCAAAAAAATCATCTTTTTACAGTAAACATGTAGTGCTTACATTATGTCTCCGTATAGTCTTTTCTATTGTCTTTGAGTTTTTGTTACTTGTTTACAGGTTGAATTAGATTATCCCCACGAGTACTTGATGTCTATTTCAGGTTACATAGGAAAGACAGAAGCATCCCAGATCACTACTGTTCGTTCTCTGACCCTCCACAGCAATAAAAGAACATTTGGTCCATTTGGGGATGACAGTAACACTGGACAACCTTTTAGTACCAATCCAACCGGTGCAAAGATTGTGGGATTTTTTGGTGCGGGTGATTCTAAACTCCGATACATAGGAGTCCATGCTAAACAAGTGTCTCATACATACCATGATCACCAGGTTGTTGGTGTTGGCCCATTCAGAGAAATTGATGGGTGTGTTTGGGATCATGGAGCATTCACTGATATTAGAAAGATCATTATCACACAAGATAACAAATCCATTGTGTCCATAAGTTGTGTTTATGATAACAAGGGCGTTCCTGTAGGGATACTAAGTCGACTCAATCAATCAAGCTGGTACAAACAGGTTATTGCAGTGCAATGCATCCCTCATATGTGTCGTTTGTACCCAGTTTTGCTAATTGTGTTTTTGTATAGGTGAAAGTAACACTGAACTATCCAACCGAGTTTATACTCTCAATGTCAGGACATTATTCACAGAATTATGTCTCGTCATTCACATTCCGAACCAACTTAAACACGTATGGCCCTTACGGATACGAAACAGGTATGCCATTTAGTACGCCTTTGGATTTAGGTAAGATTGTCGGGTTTCACGGAACACGAGTTATTGATGGTCATGTTCAGTCCATCGGAGCGTACTTTGCACCGATTTATCATATGCACCCTCTTACGACAATCAAACCATTCGGGGATGTTTTTAGTAAGACATGGGATGATGGAAAGCATAGTGGTGTAAAACGAATTGATATACATTATGGTTGTGGTATTGAGTATATGAGGTTTACGTACATTGATTGCGATGGAGGCACCGTCCAAGGACGCGAGCTTGGTCATCCTGGCACAGGTTGGATTAAAGAGGTAAGTGAGTTGGATCTTACTATTTATTAGAGATTTGATATAATTGGTTTTACTAAGAAATCGTAAATTGTTTTCATCAGGTCATTGAGTTGGATTCCTCAAAAGAATATCTGATTTCCATATCTGGGCGCATTGGATCTGATTATTTCATTCCTTCAGAAACTGAAAATAACTTACTTACGTCCCTCAATTTTGAGACCAATATGGGGAAGAAGCTTGGACCGTATGGGTCATTGCCAATCAATGAAGGGAACAAGTTCTTCTCCTTCAAATCAAATCGGGCTAAAATTGTGGGATTTCATGGAACCTTCGATACAAAGAGGGGTGCGTACTCAATTGGTCCACACTTAAAGCTATTATGAAGTTAGTTAGTTATTTTCTAATAAATTGCTATTTATATGTAAAATGTGTCGAAATTTCTTTTCAAAATCCAGCTGATTAAAAGTTTAATATAGAAAATGTAAATCTCTTTTATAATCTAGACGGGATAGTAAATTATAATTTGGCGTACCTCAATTAATATATATATATATATTATATATGTGTGTATACTACTTGCAGTCATTTTATGTTTGTTTTCAGTCAATGTATTACTTTGGCCAAAAAAAAGTCAATGTAGTACGTGAAATATCCAATGCTAATATAAATTGTGCACCTATCTCCCGACAAATTAATTAGCAAGCTTCCTATGCACGCTTCTCCAATTTTAGCTATTTCTTGTTAACTTTTGTCAGTTATAAAGTTTGCGGATGCTTCTTTTTAGTACTTGAACTTTCATTTTTTTGACAATTTAGGGTTTGTTTGTATTGGACATCTCATTTCGCTTTGTCATGGCAGTAAAAACTAGGAAAAAGTATGAAAAAGATGCGACATTTGATGTAGTATGTTTTATTTTGTTGGTTTTAGATGAAACGTGACTAATTTCATCAAATGTTATGTTAGATTCAGTCACGTGAGAGATACATGATTATTTAATTGAACGCTTTGAAAAAAATAATTTTGGAATCCCGAAATTACCCTTGCTTGTATTTCCCTCCAACGACTTGTCTTTCCATCTTCTCTCCCCCGTCACAACCTTCCTTCCCTCTACACTCCACTTCAGTCACAACCTTACTTCAGTTCAGTCACAACGAGCTCTTTGTGGGGAGACTGGCTCAGCTTGAGTTTGCTTTCTCTCTCATCGGTGAGATTATCACCGGGAAGGGAGCTCTGGCTCAGCTCAACGTGGAAACAGGTGTCCCGATCAACGAAATTGAACATCTTGTGTTGTTCAATGTTTTGTTCACAAAAGTTTCATTTTTTTTTTCACAATTTCAATCATAAAACTTCCTAAAATTCAAAAACATTTTACTGGATATATATTTATAGCTTGATTCTCATACTAGGGTAAAAGGAGGTATAGTTGCCTCAATTTCTCCATGGGGTAACTCAATTTCTCCACGGAGGTATAGCTGGATTCTCACACTACGATGATGCAGCTCCGTCCTTGTGCTCAATCATACATGAATCCACAAGGATGGGAATCTCTGCTGCAAGCTATGGAGCTAGTCCCAAGCAAAGTGCATGCGCTATCCCAAACCTAGGGTTGCCATATTGTCATCCAATAATTTTAAATAAGTGATAATCTTAAACACATTAACTGCTCTTCTTCCTCCGCAAGTTATCAACCCTTGGGAAGCACTCAAGAGATCAAAATGCTGCAGATGGTGGAATACAGTTGTTTTCTCCCAAAGGTACTGAAAATTAATGGTCAATCTGAGTCTTCCATTAGTCTTTCTAGAACTCCATTAGATAGTGGTGCAGTCGATTTAAGATCGAAAGTTGATTGTAGTGGAAGCGATTCAAGGGGACTGGATTAGCTTCACTACCCAGATTTACTTCAAATGTTAGGCCAAAGTAGAGATGTACAAATTGATTTCAGATCATGAGACAGTTGTTGTGTGTACTCACTTTTGAATAACGAGATGATTATTTCGAGTTAATTATGATGTAAGGTTCATCTTTTTAGTTGTAAATCAATCAGTTGATGAATCAAGCACTCATAATTTGAATTTGAATGAAGCAACTTATGGACTAAGCTCCTAATCATCTCTGCATTTGATAACCCATCAATAAAATCAAACAAAGATCACATTTTTACTTCTGTAAATCATCTCACTCGGCAATGGAGTTATTAGAGAACTTCTTGTTGTCAACTTTTGCAGGCTTCTGTTCCCGTATCTCCGCCTCATGAGCATGTATTGTCAGCATGATTGAAGGATGATTGAGTCAAAGTCAGCAAAAGCAAAAGTAAAAGCAAAGAGGAAGAATGTCAAAAGTTAAATAGTAAGGTTGAAATTAGTAGTAAAGTGTAATGAGTATGTATGCCACTAGAATAGAAAGACAAAGTAGTATATGTACCTGTAATTCTGGTTGAGCTGAATTTATCAATGAAACACATTCAAGAGAGAAATAGAGTTTACATTGTTAACATGGTATCAGAGCATGGTTTAATCCATAGGGATTAACCTGTTTTTTCTCATCATTTACCACCAACCATGTCCGACAATGAGAGCATCAACACCACAAACCAACCAGGTTTCAGCCTCAGTGAAGAGGACCTAACTATACGCATAGCAAGGGTACTAAGGAAGGGACTAAATACCAGCCAACGACAATATGGAGAGCTACCAGGTACGATCGTAATCAGCACCAAGCTCAATGGGGCAAACTACCACCTTTGGGCACGACTCATGCAAATAGCAATAGGAGGAAGGGGTCAGTTACAACACCTGACCGGGGAACCAGATCCCCCATCCGAACCAGAATATCAAAAATGGAAACAAGATGCTTTAATCGTGTTTTCACGGATCATACAAAACGTGGAATCAAGGTTAGCTAACAATGTTGCTCACTATCCTACGTCAAAAGATTTGTGGACATCATTGCAAGTTACATACGGTAGTGGCAAGGATTCACTACAAGTGTTCGACATCCACACCAAAATAGAAAAAATGATACAAGGCAACCTAAGCATGAAGGAATTCTGGCTAAACATGCAATCATTATGGGGGGAATAGAGGCCCGAAGGCTGAACCCCATGAGGTGTTCATCAGATATTGAAGCATACAACGAAATCTGGAATGAGACTAAACTCTACCAGTTCTTGGGAGGAATCGAATCAAAGTTCGACGGAATTAAACGGAACATCCTAAGGGAGGTCCCGTTGCCCTCAGTCGAAGCCTCCTATGCCTCGGTGAGGAAGGAGGCCGCCCGACTCCAAATCCTTGGAGCGACAACCATTGGCAACGGAGCATCATCGGGCATAGGGGACGGGTTAGTGGTGACAGTCGAGCAAGAATATAACGAAGGGGCAGCAAATGCAACAGTCAAGTCAAATCGGCAAGGACAGAATCAGTCGGATATGGCTGGCACAACCGGAGGTTCCTAATCCCGAATTGACAAAAGTAAGTTCAAATGTACTCACTGCGGGAAAAACTGTCACACAAATGAGGGTTGTTTCCAATTGGTGGGGTACCCCGACTGGTGGGTCGAGAAGGAGCGGAGCCGTGCCACCGCCGCGATGAGCAACCCTCCGGCCACCAGCATCCATGGTGGCAACGAACTCTCGGCTGGAAGTGCAGCGAACGTCGCAGGAACTCCTCGCAAAACCCCTCCTCGACCCTTACCAGCACCGAGTGAAGACTCACGCTTCGCCCACGCTTCGCCGGAGCCACCGAGCGAAGCTGCGAGGCCTGACATCAGTCCGACGGAAATCGCCGAGGAGAAGACCAGAGGAGGGACGGGAGGAGACCTAATACGAATGAGGGATGCTGCATGGGAGAAGAATGCGGCTCCTCAACAGTTAAAGGGATTTGGATTTTACATCCAAGTCCCTCTACTTCAAACCCTAGCTATTTCGGACCCGAAGTTATGAAAAGTCACGAAATGGCCCAAAAATATTTCAGTTCAGCTCCTGAACATAAGACACGTGCATATTCAGCCCAAAATAAATACAGTTTAAAAAATTGTCAGTGGATTTTTGACTGTGGTGCTACCGATACTATGACGTATTATGCACGTAATCTTAGGAATATTGTGAAGTCCCGGGTTGAATATATTAATACTGCAGATGGGGCAAAAGTTCAAGTGACGGGAATGGGAACAGTTGAAATTTCTCCAACACTGAAAATTTCAAATTGTTTACTTGTTCCAAATCTCTCGAATAAATTATTGTCGGTATCTCATGTCACTTAGGAAATGAATTGTACCATGGTGATGAATCCGATTTTTTGCATACTGCAGGATATCCAAACGATGGTGATTATTGGGCGTGGCACTGAACGCGCTGGTCTGTACTATGTTGATGAAGTGGCCCAACAAGGTTCGATGTTACTTGTTCATGGATCATCAGAAAGAGAGGCTTGGTTATGACATAGGAGATTGGGTCATCCATCCTCGAGTTATCTAAAACTTTTATTTCCTAAGTTGTTTTTGAGTAAGAACGATAATTTTTTTTGTGAGACGTGTATTCTTGCAATAAGTCATGGGCAAACGTTTAAGTCAAATAATACTCGTGTGAATTCCATATTTTCCTTAGTCCATTCTAATGTATGGGGTCCAACACCTATATCTTGGGGTCAAGGTCTTAGGTATTTTGTGTTGATTGTCGATGATTGCACTCGTATAACATGAGTGTATTTCTTAAAACAAAAATCTGAAGTGTTTGAAAAATTCACTCACTTCTTCCAAATGATCCAAAATTAGTTTTAGAAAAATATTCAAGTTCTTAGGTCTGATAATGGGGGGAATTTGTCAATCAGCAAATGAAATTATTTTTTTTCAGAAAAAGGAATTATTCATCAAACCTCTTGTCCTCACACTCCTGAAAAAAATGGTGTGGACGAAAGAAAAAATTGGATTCTTCTTGAAATGACAAGATCCCTCATCATTGAGTCCAAAGTACCAAAATCATTATGGCCTGAAGTTGTTTCCACGACAACATATCTCCTTAATCCTCTCCCTACAAAAATCCTGAACCTCAAAACTCCGTTGGATATTCTCTCCGAGATTACCAACGTACCCTCAACACTCAGTTTATATCCTCGAATTTTTAGGTGTTTTGTATTCGTTCACATACCAAAAAATGAACGCACCCAATTTGATCCTTGTGCAGTCAGATGTGTATTTGTAGGATAATGAGTTAATCAAAAAGGGTATTGATGTTATGATCCTAAAACTTATCACATGTTCACCACCATGAACTGTGATTTCCTTGAAACTGAGTATTTTCATCACCAATCCAGTGTTCAGGGGGAGTCTTACAGTAGATCCACTGGATTGGGTGTGTGGTTCAAATATTTCCTATGATAAACAAAGTCCCTCCTATGATGATCCAACCGAGCTAGAAAATCGAACTATCATGCCAACCTCTGATACGTCGGTCATGACTAGCGAACTAAGGGTTACACCTGATACTCCACCATTTAAGATATCCGAGGTAAGCTCGGAAAGCCCATTTGAACCACAAGATGAAAATGTTCTGGTTGAAGAAACAGAAGAACAAGAGGAGGGGATGACTGGAAGGTACAAATTACCTCCAAGAGATAATCGAGGCTGACCTCCTAAGAGATACACACCGGAGAGGGAGTCAAGCAGATCCAGGTATCCGGTGGCAAATGCAGTAAGGGGGAGACTAAGTAAGAAGGAAAAGGCATTTAAATGTCTATTCTCACAGAAGAAATTCCAAGAACGATTAGCGATGCTCAACAATCCAATAATTGGCAACAAGCAATGGATGTTGAAATGAAGGCTCTAGAAAAGAACAAAACATGGGAGATTTGTAGGCTACCGGTTGGAAAGAAACCAGTAGGGTGCAGGTGGGTGTATACTATCAAGTACAGGCAGGACGGGTCCATTGATAGATACAAAGCAAGATTGGTGGCAAAAGGATACACTCAGACATACATAATTGACTACTACGAGACAGTCTCGCCTGTAGCCAAGATGGATACAATCAGAGTATTGTTGCCTATAGCTGCAATTAAAGACTGACCTCTCCACCAGTTCGATGTGAAGAATGCATTTCTTCATGGAGATCTTGAAGAAGAAGTGTATATGGAGATTCCACCAGGAAACATAAATGAAATTCAAGAAGAAAAGGTGTGTCGACTAAAAAAGGCACTTTATGGTCTGAAAGAATCTCCTAGAGCATGGTTTGAGATATTCACTATAGCCATGAAAAAATATGGGTATAAGCAGAGCAACTCAGACCATACCTTATTCTTGAAAAAAATAGGAGATCTAATAACATGTTTGATAATGTATGTTGATGACATGATTATTACAGGGAATGATATAAACGAAATGCACAAGCTCAAGAAGAACCTGTTTGAATAATTCGAGATGAAGGATCTCAGGATGTTGAAATACTTTCTTGGAATCGAGGTACTAAGATCAAGAGATGGGATCTTTATATCTCAAAGGAAGTATACTCTGGATTTTCTAACAGAGACGGGGATGTTGGAATGCAAACCAGCTGAAACTCCAATGGTGGTAAATCATGGCTTACAACTATCAGAAGGAGCGAGACTAGCAGACAAAGAACGATATCAAAAGTTGGTGGGCAAACTCATATCTCTCTCACATACTCGACCAGACATAGCGTATGCGGTTGGGGTGGTAAGCCAGTTTATGCATCAACCCCAAGTTGAGCATATGGAAGCAGTCATGGGAATTATGAGGTATCTGAAATGCACCTCAGGACACAGAGTTTTGTTTAGAAGAAGTGGTAATCTGGAAATCCAAGGATATACAGATGCCGACTGGGCAGGCAACCCAGTTGATCGGAGATCCACGTACGGATATTTTACCTTTATTGGTGATAATCTGGTGACCTAGAGAAGCAAGAAGCAAAAGGTTGTGGCTCTCTCAAGTGCAGAAGCAGAATTATGTGGGATAGCTAGGGGATTAACGGAAGTACTGTGGCTAAGGAAGTTAATAACAGAGATTGGTTTTCCACCAGCCAAGTCATGTGAGTTACTATGTGACAATAAAGCCACGATAAGTATTTCTGAAAATCCAGTTCAACACGACCGGACTAAACACATTGAGGTGGACAAACACTTAATAAAAGAGAACCTTGAAGCTGGAAGTATCAAACTACCATTTGTTCGTTCGGAACACCAATTGGCAGATATACTGACTAAAGTAGTAAACTCGAAGGTTTTCAGAGAAGTACTAGGCAAGCTGAGTATCGGAGATCCGACCACTCAACTTGAGGTGGAGTGTCAACATGATTGAAGGATGACTGAGTCAAAGTTGGCAAAAGCAAAGAGCAAGAATGTCAAAAGTTAAATAGTAAGGTTGAAATTAGTAGTAAAGTGTAATGAGTATGTATGCCACTAGAATAGAAAGACAAAGTAGTATATGTACCTGTAATTCTAGTTGAGCTAAATTTATCAATGAAATACATTCAAGAGAGAAATATAGTTTACCTTGTTAACATGTATCAGTGGTTTTTCACAGTCCAGTCGAGGAAGATGCGAGCAATTGTGGCACACTTACATACAACTGGTTTCATAGTCAAGAACCTTAATTTCATAGCATATCTTCCCACCTCTTTACAACTGGCTTGAAATGCCCAGTCAAGCATATCTTCCCACCTATATACAACTGAATCAGCGAAATCATGTCAGACATCAATAATTCACGAACATTCGAAGAATCAAAACCTAAAATTTCACCTTCTGGGTCTTTCCGTCGAGCTCTGGAAGCTCCAGTTCAGGCGCAGTAGCGGGGTAGGTGACCGGAATGTCGAACTGGAGATCGAACTCGTACTTGAGAAGGTTGTGGACGTATCAACACATGCGAGTACATCAGGTGCCCTCAGGATTGGCGGCGGAGATGTGAAACCAGTGTGTTATCGTTGGATTTGTTCATCTGAGTATAGGCGAAGAATGGAGAATCGGGAAGGAACGAAAGAGTTGCTATTATAACATCACTTATAAAACACATGGCAAACATAAGGTATTGCTTTTAGACAAATATATTATATTTTTTTTCATAATTTTCCCTAAAAATTACTTTTGTTAGTTTGTAACTAAGGGAAAAAAAATGATAACAGTAAAAATAATAAGATTATTAGATTGCAATAGTAAACAAAAATGAAATGCATAATACAAAAAATTTAAATATGATGTTCAAATAGATTAGGAATACAAGTAACCCAATTATAAAGTTGAAGGATTCTATTAGGTGGATTTTGATATTAACGAAAATAAAAATAAAAATTTTATGATCTAAATTGATAGCTCATTTGGAATTTATGTTGCAGAATTTATGTATAGTTATAACTCATAGGAGTTAGATTAAACTCTTATAACACCAAATTTATGATAGTGAACTGAAAGATGACCACCGGCAGTTGTGGTCTAGTGGTTGAGAGCGTTGACTCCCAAGTGATTTGGCTCCGAGGTCCAGAGTTCGAATTCCCCAAGTGTCCGGCGCGAAGCGCTGGCTTGGGGAAAGGATTGTGACCTGTACCTAACGGGCCGACCTCTCGACTATACTAGGTTGTTGGTGAGGCTACGTTGACGGAGTCAGTGCTTGCGCTGGTTGTTCACAAGCATTTACAGCGTTAAAGTCTTGTGCGAAATGGACAGGCAACTCCGGACGTAGCTGGGTGGACAGAAAGTGTGAGGACTAAATTGATCCGTGCGTTTCAACTGTTGGGAATTGGGACCACGGCATGCAGTCTCTCTCCCCGCCACCGCAGCGGCCGTCATGAACATGATGATACCAAAGCAAAGCAAGCTAGAAAAAGAAGTTTTTTTTTGACGAATTCTGCAGATTCCATGTCCGCTCTAATCATGATGGCGATGAGCGTCTGAAAATGGAGAGTCGATCGATGGCGATCATAGGCCCTCCTCGCTTTCGAGTTGCTACCACCAATTTTATAATGTCAACTCTCGCACGGATCTCAGAACCCTAGATGAAGCGTGGGCCGAGGAATCCATCTGATACGTGGGCGCCATGTGAGTGGATTCGGGTAATCATTCGCTCCACCATCATCCATTCCTCCGACTGTGCTTTCCTCTAGGTATATTTGTAATCTGAATCTCCTCTTGATGATTCGATATTCAATTCTTTGTGTTTCATTAATCCGTTCCTCATTTCCACTCGAAAACTGCCTAGTTATGGTGGTTTCCAGTAAGAACTGTTCTTGTTAGCATTTCAAAGTTGAGTTGATGATTCGTCAAAATTGAAAACTTAAGTAATAGATTTGAATACCACCCAAATTTTAAGGGAGACACTGCAAGTACATAATAGAGATGTCAGAATCGTGTGAACGGATCGGGCCAAACATTGATCATATCATTATAGAATGTTGAGTTTATTCAATTCTAATCTGACCCTATAGGTTCTCAGATCAATCTCTCTCTCTTTATTTTTGGTTGAATAGTGAAGGATGTTCCTTTCGATGTTACCAAGGACAAAACACAAGTGCAGATCCGCCCTTCTCTAACTCAAGTTTAATTTTACTAATTGTGCGGTTGTGCCTGATAATGTAGTGTAATTGTCTTTGTCCTTGTGGTGGTCCAAACGCCAAAAAGTGACCAAACCCCGTTTCTTGTTGCATGATTTGTCCAGATAGAAAAGAGCTTGCTTCACCTCGAGTATTGATATATAAATCAAGAGTGGTGCAGAGGATCTACGAGTTGATCAAGCGAACATGACCAGCAATATCAAGAACGCTGTTGTGTCTGTGCTAGCTTCTCTGCCCTCTATAATCTTCTACCTCTCCTTCCTTAAGCATTATGGAGAAATTTCCAGTATTGGTGGTGGAGATGAAGATTTGGCTGCATTGCTCTGGACTTGGTGCTTCAACCACCCTCTTCTGTTGGCCAATGTGTTTTTCTTCTTCAATGTCCAGTCCTCTTCTGTTGGCGAGTGAGTGCAGATGTAGTGAATGTTGTTGCAAAGTATGCAGTTCCAGGAGGGGAATTATTCCAGTGCACCCATAGTTCTCAAGAAGTAAGCTATTTTTCAAGTACTGTGCTGTATTATGTGGTGGATAGTGCATTGCACTAAGATCATGTATTGACTTTTTACACGTTTTTTTTTCTCTTCAGGTCCCTTGATTCTTTTCATCTCTTTGATAGAAGCAATAGAGAACACGTGAAAGACATTGCAGCAGTTGCCATAGCACGAATGATCATTGTGCACCCAGAAAAATGATTTCTTCAAATCTAAGAAGTTGATGGCAAAAAAAAGAAAAGCAAACCAAAAAATTCTGAAACCACTTTAAATTGTTTCTTGGGTTTTCAACTTTTGAAACATCATTGTATTGGTGGGTCTCATGTTCTTGGGTCATTCCTCTAGAAGAAGTTTACGAAGAGTCCATGTATGTTTATGGATGCATCTATGTCCTTGTTCTATCATCGAATGCTCATGTAAATCATATCAACAATTAGCATCGATTCTGCATATTTCTACCCTTTTCAGCACTGATGCCATGACCATATTTATTGTTTCTTCGTCCTCTGTTTTATCATGGTGATTCAGATAATGCCACTAGTCCCTGATGTGATTTAAGGGTTTGAATCTTTCCAAGTTAAACCCCAAATAGGTCGGGCATTGACTCACCTAATTTCACTATATGGTCACCAAATGCGACCCATATTGAGCAGCCTCTCCCCCACCCATGCTACCGCCCTCGGCTCATTCTCCTAGATAGGACCCTATACCCTTCAAAAGTGTTTCTTCTCCACCCTTTCTTTCTTTATTTTTCTCAAGTTTGATTCTCAACTTTTGTAAACCGGCAATGGTGAAGAACCTCAAATGGACGATAACACCAGGTATGCATTCTTTCGTCTTCTACTTGTATTCAGGAAAAAAAAAATATTAAAAATATTATTTGTAATAATTATATATATTAAATTAAATTAATATTTATACATATATATAGATATTTCTTCTTCGATAGTTTTATTTTATTGGTCCGAACGGAATATTATTGTATTTTGTTGTTACCAAGGCTAGGTTGATGGGGACAGATGAATATTATTGTATTTTTGCTGCGTCTCTTCTTCTTCCTTCCACTGCATGTTTCAGCTCTAAGCTCTTAATAATTCATAACTTGTAAGTTTTTATTTTTTAATACCCAATCAAACACGCCTAACTTTTCAAGATTCCAATTTCCAACTTGTTAGTGACCTAAATGGAAGGTACCAACCTGAAATTATTTGTCTTATGGAAACAAAAAACAATGGTACTTTCTGTGAGCGGATAAGAAATCAAGTCGGGATGGACTTTGCGTATTATATGGAACCAAGGGGAGCCTCGGGAGGAATGGCACTTTGGTGGAAGGACGAGACTCAAATTCGGGTAATAAATGCTGACCATAACATCATAGATACGTGGGTGAAATTCAAAAATCAGGATGCACCTATGTATATCACATGGGTCTATGCGGATACGGATGACCGGAGAAGGAACCAAAATTGGGAGAACATTAAGAGCATGGGGGGGAGCCGGACAAATGCATGGATATGTCAAGGAGATTTCAATGCAATAATGTACCAACATGAAAAAGAGGGGGGAAGACCAAAATCCCAAAGACAAATGGATGAATTCAAGGAGTTCATCAATGACATTGATATGGAAGATATGGGATCAAAGGGGCAACGCTTCACGTGGTGCAATAATAGAAGAGGTGATGAAAGGGTGTATGAGCGACTAGATAGAGTCTTGGTAAACAGGGCATGGGCACTACAATTCCAGAATGCTCAATGTCTTAATGAGATTGCGGTGGGTTCAGACCATACACCTATTGTTCTTACAATGGAGAAGGGGCCACGAAAGAGAAGGCGAGGTTTCCGGTTCGAGGAAATGTGGCTTGAGAATACGGAGTGTAAGGAAGTGATTCGCCAAGCGTGGGAGGGACAGAATGGGGCGAACCGGGGGAGGCACTTGTGGCCCAAACTGGGACTATGTAGGAGAAATCTCAAGGTGTGGAGTAAGGAACGATTCGGAAATAATATGCACGAGATGAGGATGGCAAAGGAGAGACTGAGGGTGTTGGGACAAATCCGAGTGACAAACGAGACAAAGGAGGAGGAGATATGGTTGCGAGACCGTATAAAAGAGTTGTGGAAACGGGAAGAGATATATTGGAAACAAAGATCAAGAGTAAAATGGCTCACAAATGGGGATAGGAATACTACCTTCTTCCACTTGACCACAACAACCCGAAGAAGGAGAAACCAAATTGCTCGTCTACAAACGAATAGAGGGGATTGGGTATGTAGTGAGGATGAGATTAGTCATGAGATTTGGGATCATTTCAATTTAGCCCTACAAGCGGAAGAGGTTTCGGTTGATGAGGATGCTTTAGAGTGCATGCCAAGACAAATTAGCAATGAGATGAATGCCGAGTTGGAACAGGAGGTAACGATGGAAGAAGTGAAGCGAGCAACATACCAACTTGGTGGAAATAGGGCACCGGGACCGGATGGTTTTCCGGGATTGTTTTACCAAAGAAACTGGGAGGTCGTGGGCTCAGATGTGTTCAAAGCGGTTAAGGCCTTCCTCGAAACAGGTATGTTCCCTTCATCTCTTACCCAAACCGATATCACTCTCATCCCTAAAATTCCTAACCCGATACATGCTGCGGACTATAGGCCAATAAGTTTGTGTAACTTCATTTATAAGGTTATTTCAAAGATATTGGTCAATAGGCTCAAGATATACCTTACGGATTTGATCACCCCTTTCCAAAGTGCGTTTGTGTCAGGTAGACTTATACAAGATAACATCATGGTGGCACATGAGGTATTCCATCATTTGAGGACACGAAAGAACACGACTGAAGTAGAATGTGCACTAAAGCTCGATATGCAGAAGGCGTATGATCGGGTGGAATGGGATTTCCTCCTAAGGAGTTTAGAGAAAAGGGGATTCGGACCAAGATGGATTGGATGGATGAAAGCATGCATCACGACACCCATGTATAGAGTGTTGGTGAATGGAGAGCGAACTAACTATATCCGTCCAACAAGGGGGCTGAGACAGGGAGACCCACTATCACCGTATTTATTCATTTTGCTAGCGGATGTTCTATCCAGACAAGTGGAGTGGGAAATTAAGGAAAAGAGATTGGCGGGAATTACCCTAAAACGGGGGTGTCCGGAGCTTCATCATCTGTTTTTTGCCGATGACTCTTTATTCTTTTTCCAGGGCACGGTAGCTAATGCTCAACATTTAAAGGAGTTGATAACGAAATATTGTAAGAACTCGGGACAAAGGATCAATGAAGCAAAGTCAAGTCTCACGTTCAATAAAGGGGTGGATGGGGTGAAAATGAAGGAGATTGAGGATGTCTTGCATATATCAAGCACAAATAATCCGGGAAAATATCTGGGATTGCCGGCGGTTTGGGGGCGGTCAAAACGGGAGGCCTTGGGGTACTTAAAAACACGGATCCAGGACAAGTTGCAAGGTTGGAGGTCCAAGACACTAAACCAAGCGGGTAAGGAAGTATTGATAAAGGCGGTAATAACCGCCATACCCACCTATGTGATGAGCATTTTTAAACTTCCGAAAACGTGGTGTGCACAAGTTAATGCACTTATAGCAAAATTCTGGTGGGGGGAATGGAAGTGATAACCGGAAGATACATTGGAAGAGGTGGGAGGTGCTCGCTAAAACAAAGGAGGACGGTGGTTTGGGTTTTAGAGAACTGGAGACTTTCAATACGGCCTTACTTACGAAAATGGCGGATAGGGCGTACAAGGAACCGGATGCATTATGGGTGAGGGTTCTTAAAGGGTTATACTACCAAGGTGGGGACTTTCAAACGGCGAGGAGCGGGGGAAGAGCATCCTGGGCCTGGGCGAGCATAATGAAGGGTCGTGATGTCCTTATGCGAGAAGGGATCTGGTCAGTTGGGAATGGAGCAAACATCATTGCTGCATCAGAACCATGGCTCCATACGAAGGTGGGCTTCAAGGTTGACAACACACCTGCATGGGAAGAGAATAAGGAGCTGAAAGTGGAGGCTCTGATCGACAGCACCACAGGAAAATGGAACGAACCACTGATAAGCCAGCTAGCGACACAACGAGATGTAAGTCACATACTGAATATCCATCTTCCGGTGCTGAGGACGAATGATCGGATTCTGTGGCCATACACAGATCATGGGAATGTCACGGTTCGGACAGCCTACCATAGACTGAAGGAAGCTGAGGAGAGGATCCCATCGAGCCTTGCTAGACATGGAACCAGATCGACCACCATCTGGAGTGCAGTCTGGAAGACGAAAACCTTACCAAAGATACAGGCTTTTACCTGGCGTATGCTGTCAAACTCTTTACCAGTGTTGGAGAACTTGAGACGCAGAGGAATGACAGTAATGCAGGGTTGTCCTATGTGTGGGATGCAGGAGACTGTGGAGCATATGCTATATCGATGCAGCTGGACAAAACCATTGTGGTTTGGTGGTCTAGGATTGGGCGAACAACACCATGCAAGGGACACTGTGGGAGACTGGCTACAGGATAGACGCGATGAAAAGAGGGGAGATCGTCAAGAGGCTGAGGTCAGATGGAGCTTCTGCTTGATGCTATGCTGGATGGTCTGGAATGCGAGATGCCTTGCGGTCTTTGAAGGCAGGATACCGAATCCGGAGGAGCTTCTCAACAGATGTCGAAGGGATCACCTGGAACTGCAGAGGACAAGGCTGGATACCACAGCAGGAAACAGAGTAATAATCAATCAGGGGTGGCAAAAACCGGATGAGGATTGGGTCAAGATTAATTGTGATGCTTCGTGGTGTCGGGAAACGAAGATGGGCGGAATCGGAGTGATAGCAAGGAACAACGAAGGCAAGGTAATTGGTGGAGCAAACCGGAAAAAACCGGGATGGAATATTGAAGAATTAGAAGCGGAAGCGATCCTTATGGGTGTTGAACTTGCGAGAGAAAAAGGATGGACGAGAATCATCATCGAATCAGATTCCGAGAAAATCATGGACCAAGTAAAAGGAAAGACAACAAATTGGAGGTATGAAGTCATTTGCTCGAAGATAAGGATAAAGACGAACATGTTCGAGGAGATACAATGGTCAACCGTTAGACGTTCAGCAAATGAAAGCGCTAACTGGATTGCCAAACATGCTAGATTGGGAGTGCGGTTACAACATTGGGTGTCACAACCCCCACTCCCATTTTTATTGATTTTGTGTAAGGATTGTATGAATGCGAATGTTCCGGTAGTGTACGAGAACTGGACCGTTGTTTGAAATGAAATTATGATGATTGAACAAAAAAAAAAAACTTGTTAGTGACCAAAACAAAAAAAAAAGATTCCAACTTGTCAGCTTCTTCGCAGACAATAAAATAAAAGGAAGACTTTTCAGCTCTCAATAATTCAAACTTGATCAAACCCCTTAAGGCTAGGTGGATGGGGACATATTAATATTATTGTATTTTTGCTGCGTCTCTTCTTCTTCCTTCCACTTCTTAAACTTCTGCGTGTTGGTTCCGATTTAGGGTTTTCTCATTCTAACACTCTCTATCTCTCTCTTCCTTAACTCTTGAGGATCGATCATGGCGGACCAGACATCTCAAGACATCAAGGAGCTCGAAAAATTACTGCATGCATTTCATGAGAAATCACTGGCGGCAATTGCCCAGAAACAAGATTCCCACTTTCAGGAGCTAAAAAAGTTGATCCTCCTAAACTCAAGAACGTCACCTCAATCAACAGCAGACTCTGAACCAGCAGCAAAGCTTTCCTCCTCAGAAGTAGATCGTGACTCGAGAACTGCAGAAATTCCGCGTTTTGATGGATCAACTGAAGATGAAGATCATGAACATCATCATGCTCCTAACTCAACCTTCATTAGAGAGGTAATCCTGTTAGTGTCTATCTTCTGCTTTCAATGTTTGACTATGTTATTTTTTTCTCTACAAATTCTGCAGAACGCATCTAAAACATCTCTTTTCTCCATAACCTCAGGACGAGGCGAGGTCTAAATTGCCACCATCTCCTCCTCCGACATGGAAGTATGATGTTTTCGTGAGTTTCCGGGGTAAAGATACGAGGAGAGGCTTCGTATCTCACCTCTTTGAAGCCTTCAAAGGGGAAGGTATCAATTGCTACAGAGATATTGACGGGAATGAGAGAGGCCAAGAAGTGGGGTCAATGCTTATTGAGGCAATCCGCCACTCCAAGATGTCCATTATCTTGTTTTCCCCAAACTATGCAGACTCGAAGTGGTGCCTCGATGAACTGGTTGAGATCTTGAGCTGCAACAATCGACACCATAATCACGACCACATGGTTCTCCCTATCTTTTACAATGTCAAACCATCCGATGTTAAAGAACAGAAAGGGATGATTGGGAAAGCGTTTGAGAGGTGCATAGCTGAGAATAAAGAACAAAATAAGGAGGATATATGGCGGGAAGCACTTAAGCAAGCTGGGCTAATATCATCCTGGAGTTCGAACAACATGTAAAACTTTCTCTCCCTCCTCCCTAGTAATAATCCACAAAGTTTTATTTGATAGGTAATGGAAATGGTTACTTAAAGTCAATTAAGCATGGCTCGGTTCTTATATATTCATGCAGGGATGAAGCAGACATTATTAAAGAAATTGTAGATGTGCTTCTAAAGAGAGTTGCTTACTCACGTTCTCCAGACCTTGCAAAAAGCTCCATTGTGCCAAATGACAATGTGAATCACTTGCTTTCCATGGTAGACACGAGGAACAACGATGTCGTTCGCACTATCGGTATATGCGGTACAGAAGGGGTCGGGAAAACAACACTAGCAAACGCTGCATGTGTCCATCTACGCAAAGTATTTGACGAGCGCGTGATCTTGCTTGACGTCCATGCCCTGGACACTGCAAAAGATCTTTTACATATTCAGAGTAAAATCGTCACGGAACTCTTAAAGATGAAGTGGTCGCCGTTGTCGAGTGATACAGAAAAGAATGTTTTGGAGATTCGGATGGGGTTGTCTCATAAGAAAGTACTCATTATTCTAGATAACGTAACCAGGTTGGAGGAGGTGGAGCTTGTATTGGGGAAAGATTATGAGAAGTACTTGGGTCTTGGAAGTAGAGTCCTGATCATTAGTCGAGAGTGGAGACTGCTGTTTAAACTCAAGGTGGATGATATCTATATGGTTCCACCCCTGAGCCATGAAGATTCTCTGAAGCTTTTCTATCACTACGCTTTCATGGGTCGACAAGAGGGTAATGACATTAAAGGGTATGAAGAATTATCCAAGAATATTGTCCATTACGCTGCCGGTCTGCCACCTGTTCTTGAAAGTTTGGGTTATTCTCTGTGGAACGCGCGGAAAGCTGAGTGGTATACGAAGCTGCATGATCTGGTTAGATCTATAAGTTGTGATGATACCAAGCTCTACCTATGTGGTCCGTTTGGTGGTCTTGGCTGGCATGGAAGTGCGTGGGATGATGGGGAACATTGTGACGTGAGGAGAATCGAGTTGGTGATTGATGATTCAGTCATCAACTCAATCGGTGTAACCTATGATAACTATGGACATCCTGTTGGTCCCCTCTTTCATGGTCGCTGCTCGAGGTCATCAAGCACTGTATTTTCTCATAAGGTAAGAATCAATGTCTTACTACCAAAGAAACGGAAAGCCCCAATTAGGCAGTTACATCAATATTTTCACTACCAGTTAACCAACATTTTAGAATTAACAAGGAGGTTGTATACCTAAATAACTATTAATAATTACTATCGACAATATTTTTCTACAATTCTCGAAGCACTTGGACCTTTTACAAATAGTTTTTTCAATAAATTTGATCACCAAAGACACTTGCTGGGTAGATGCAGCTGTGACAAGTTGTGAATGTATTACTTCATTCAGAGCCCTCCGAATTATATATATTGCATCATATTAACCCATTTTGAAGGCAGTTTGTAAGTGCAAAGTGTTTTGAAGCCAACCTTCCCAGATACCACACAATATGATGATAGGAACTTGTATTTGCACTTTATTTTTTATGCAAATTGCTGGTTTAACTTTTGAAAATTTTGCAATGTTCTAGCTGAACTTTGAGAAAAATGATAATTTGCTAGCTGACACTTGACGAACACGTGCATATCCCCATCACCATTTAACATCAAATTAGTGGAGTTAGCAAATTTTAAGATTATGTAAAATCAACTTGCAATTTGTTTAAAAATGTTCAGCTAGCATGTTATCTAGATCTCTAAAGTTCCGATAGCAAGTAGGTAATTAACCAAAAAATTGATCTCTATTGTCAATAGCATCATTTTACAGTAAACAAGTAGTGCTCACATTATGTCTTCGTATAGTCTTTTCTATTGTCTTTGAGTTTTTGTTACTTGTTTACAGGTTGAATTAGACTATCCCCACGAGTACTTGATGTCTATTTCGGGTTTCATAGGAAAGACAAAAGCATCCCGGTTCACTACTCTCCTTTCTCTGACCCTCCACAGTAATAAAAGAACATTTGGTCCATTTGGGGATGAAAGTAACACTGGACAACCTTTTTACACCCATCCAACCGGTGTAAAGATTGTGGGATTTTTTGGTGCTGGTGCTGTTGGACTCCAATACATAGGAGTCCATGCTAAACCAGTGTCTCATACATACCATTATCACCAGGTTGTTGGCCCATTCAGACAAATCGATGGGGTTGATTGGGATCATGGAGCATTCCCTGATATTAGAGAGATCATTATCGCACAAGATAGCACATCCATTTTTTACATATATTGTGTTTATGATTACAACAGCTTTCCTGTAGAGAAACTAAGCCCACACCTTACACCTCAGTACAAAGAGGTTAGTGCAGTGCAGTGCATCCCAAGCTCATATGTGTTGTTTGTACCGAGTTTTGCTAATTGTGTTTTTGCACAGGTGAAAGTAACACTGAACTATCCAACTGAGTTTATACTCTCAATATCAGGGTATTATGATCAAGGAAGCGGTATCAACTCTCTCACATTCCGAACCAACTTAACAACACATGGCCCTTACGGGTACGAAACAGGTGTGCCATTTAGTACGCCGTTGGAATTAGGTAAGATCGTCGGGTTTCACGGAACTTATGATGGTCGTCATGTTAAGTCCATCGGAGCGTACTTTGAACCGGTTTATCATATGCACCCTCTTACGAGAATCAAACCATTCGGGGATGTTTTTAGTAAGACATGGGATGATGGGAAGCATAGTGGTGTAAAACGAATTGAGATAAATCATGGCCCTGGTATTGGGTATATGAGGTTTACGTACATTGATTGTGATGGAGGCACCGTCCAAGGACGTGAGTTTGGTCATCCTGGCGCAGTTTGGTTTAATGAGGTCAGTTAGTTGGATCTTACTATTTATTTGAGACATGATATAATTGGTTTTACTAAGAAATTGTAAATTGTTTTTCAGGTCATTGATTTGGATTCCTCAAAAGAATATCTGGTTTCCATATCTGGACGCATGGGATCTGAAAATAACTACATCATGTCCCTCGGTTTTGAGACCAATCTGGAGAATATGTTTGGACCGTATGGGCATTTCGTTGAAGGGGATAAGCCCTTCTCCTTCAAATCAAATCGTGCTAAAATCGTCGGATTTCATGGAACCTTCGATACAAATTCTAGTGCTTACTCAATTGGTCCGCACTTAAAGTTATTATGAAGTTATTTATTTATTTTCTAATAAATTGCTATTTATATCTAAACAGTGTTGAAATTTCTTTTCAAAATCCAGCTGATTAAAAGTTTAATATAGAAAATGTAAATCTCTTTTATAATCTAGACGATATAGTAAATTAAAATTTGACGTACCTCAATTAATATATATATTATATATGTGTGCATACTACTTGCAGTCATTTTATGTTTGTTTTCAGTCAATGTATTACTTCGGCCAAAAAAAAGTCAATGTATTACGTGAAATATCCAATGCCAATATAAATTGTGCACCTATCTCGCGACAAATTAACTAGCAAGCTTCCTATTCATGCGCACTTCTCCAATTTTAGCTAATTTCTTGTTAACTTTGGTTAGTTATAAAGTTTATGGATGCTTCTTTATAATACTTGAACTTTCATTTTTTTTTTTGACAATCTAGGGTTTGTTTGTAAATTTTGCATTTACTTATTGTTGCAATATCTCTTAGACATTTGTATTGGACATCTCATTTTGCTTTGTCATGTCAGTATAAAAACTAGGGAAAAGTATGAAAAAGATGCAACATTTGATGTAGTATGTTTTATTATATTGGTTTTAGATGAAACGTGACTAATTCCGTCAAATGTTTTGTTAGATTCAGTCACGTGAGAGGTACGTGATTACTTAATTGAACGTTTTGAAAAAAATAATTTTAAAATCTCGAAATTACCCTTGCTTGTATTCCCATCCAACGACTTGTCTTTCCATATTTTCTCCCCCGTCACAACCTTCCTCCCTCTACACTCCACTTTAGTCACAACCTTACTTCAGTTCAGTCACAACAAGCTCTTTGTGGGGAGACTGGCGTAGCTTGGGTTTGCTTTCTCTCTCATCGGTGAGATTATCACCGGGAATGGAGCTCTTGCTCAGCTCAACGTGGAAACAGGTGTCCCGATCAACGAAATTGAACCTCTTGTGCTGTTCAATGTTTTGTTCACAAAGGTTTCATTTTTTATTCACAATTTCAATCATAGAACGTTTTACAATTCAAAAACATCTTACTGGATATAGCTTGATTCTCACACTACGATGATGCAGCTCTGTCCTTGTGCTTAATCATACCTGAATCCACAAGGATAAGAATCTCTGCTGAAAGCCATTAAGCTAGTCCCAAGCAAAGTGCACGCACTATCCCAAACCTAGGGCTGCCATATTGTCATCCAAGAATTTTAAATAAGTGATAATCTTAAAGACAGTAACTGCTCTTCTTCCTCCGTAAGTAACAACAGGTTATCAACCCTTGGGAAGCACTCAAGAGATCCTGCTGCAGATGGTGGAATACTGGAAATCAGTTGTTTTCTCCCAAAGGTACTGAAAATTGATGGTTGCGGGTTTTAGGATAATGAGCCGCCCATAAGTGGAAGTCCATTCACATAAGCCCAGTTGTGTGTCTGGTCTTAAAACCTATCCCTCTATATATCAGTATATATAGGGGTGATCAGGATTAGGAAAAACCTGATGTTGCTAAAGAATTAGACAAAAGATAGTCACCCTACATTTTAAAAAGATGTTAGTAGTTGTGGTATTATAGGTCATTGCCCATCAAACAGTGGCGTGTCCTCCCATTCGGCAGACCGTGATCCCAACCTCAGGCAGGTCCGCTTCCGCAAATGGTAATCACTCCAAGATGTAATCTAAATATGTGTATTTAGTTGATTGCATATTGTTGTTCATATGTCAAATTCCAACATTGGTATCAGAGTCATAGTAGTTGGTTTCCGAATTGTCAAATTTCAAGAGGAAAATCCTCATGGCGTCATCGTAACGGGATCTCAGCCGCAGGATCAGCCAATTCAAGGCCGAATCAGGGACGGCCGCGACCTTCGGGGCCGCAGCTAAGCCCCTGCTGGCCGCAGCCTAAGCCGAGAGGCCGCAACCACTGTAGATGCGATCGAGCTCAGGCGATGCCATAACCTTCATGGTTGTGGCCCTGCGACTGGTCACAACCTTTGTTGCTGCGGCCAGTCGCCTGAGCGGCTGGGGTGAAGTCGACCAGTGGTGTCCGACCCACACCCGTGGCCAGCCTTAGCGGCTGGCCACCCCCTGGCGGCTGCTGCTCAATTCCTTTGGGATGGAGACGACACTGTTTGGACCGGTCTGAGTGCCAGTCGAAATCGGTTTGAGTGAACCGATGCAAGCCAGTCTGAAAAATTGGACCATATCGTTTTAATCTGGTCCGCTAGCGGACCGGAACGGTTCTGACTGGACTGGTTGGTTGATGCTGACTGGACCGGCTCAGACCAGATTGGATGGTTGAATGTTGTTCAAACTAGTCTGAGCTAATTCAGAGGTCTTGGGTCAGCCAAATTGGCCTGAAGCGAACTTGGACCTTTTGTGGGTTCAGATAACCTGATTTAGTCCGGTAAATGTGCTGGGACACTTTCATTAATAATTTTTTGGGCTAATTAAATTAACTGTTGGACCAATTTAAATTGCTGGAAGGGCCTTATATTGTTTTATATTGCATGACTAGATAGATAGAACACTGTGTGAGTTCCTTGGGTTCCCTGGATTACTTTGTGTTTTCTGCAGGGTAGATAGTCTTGCATTACATTATATACGTGACTCTTGACTCCATGACTGGTAGAATTGACTAGGTTATGATTTGTTGAGATCCCATTATATTGTTGGAAAAACTGATCTCAATGTACCCTGTTGTCTGATTGCAGGATCTGTGTATACTGGTGTGGAATTGTCTGCATTCATCAAATTGACAGTCTTGACAGATACGAATAGGAAAATATTGCCTTTACAGAAGAGAAGAATGATCAAGTTGAGGTGTCAACCGAGTAGGAAAATATTGTCTTGACAGATACGAATAGGAATAGTGATAGTGAGAAAATATAGAAAATAGAAAATTGCTGTATGTATTATGAATTCGTTTGATGCTACTTGATGTTTATTTAACTGGATTTTCATAAAAAATAATCAGATATTCAAGAAGAAAATAACATGAAATGGTTGCAAATGTGGTGACTTATGTTTGTGAAAAAGTTGTTAAATGACGTTTTATCTTCTTCTAAATGTTATTAAACGGTTACTTTAGTTTGGACATTTTGTTAACTAACCGTTACCACTTCATAATCCATAAACATAAAAGGGGGGGGGTAGAATCGTCTTTAAATTAGGTCACGTGACTTGCACGTGACAGTTTAACGGAAATATGTGACGGAAACTTCATGAAGTAACCTTTCAGTCACATGTTCAAACTTAAGTAACGTTTCATCTACACAAAAAAAGATGAGTAACCTTTTAATCACATGGGCCAAACATAAGTAACGGTTGAGGTAATTAACCATGTATCAAATGACATCTACTCAACTATGTAGATCAATCATTGGGCAGATGCAGTAAAGGAAGAACTCAATGCCTTAGCTGTGAATATCACTTGGAGTTTGACAACATTACCTGGTGGGAGAGTTCCGGTAGGATGTAAATGGTTGTTCAAGATCAAGAAAAATTCAGATGGAAGCATATCTCGGTATAAAGCAAGATTGGTTGCAAAAGGTTTTTCTCAAAAACCAGGATTTGACTTTCAAGACACATTTAGTCCAGTGGTTAAGGCTCCTACAGTTCGAATTATACTTACACTTGCTCTAACTCATAAATGGATTCCTAGAAAGGTTGATGTTAATAATGTATTCCTTCATGGTGAGCTCACTGAAGATGTTTACATGACTCAGGCTCCAGGGTTCGAAAAATGTGATGAACAGGGAAGAGTTCTTGTGTGCAGACTGAACAAAGCACTATATGGTTTAAAACAAGTGCCCCGATCTTGGTTTCAAAGATTTAAACATTTCTTACTTAATTCAATTCAGTTTACCACTTCTCTTGCAGACAACTGTTTGTTCATCAAGAAAACATATTTAGGAAGTGTGTATTTACTTGTATATGTTGATGATATTGTTGTTACAGGTAGTGATAATTTTGTTGTGAAATCTGTGATCATGCAAATTAATCAAGAATTCAAACCGAAATATTTTGGGCTTCTCAACTATTTTCTAGGGATGGATGTTCCAGTAGAAGATGATTGTTTGTTGTTGAGTCAGAAAAATATATATTAAGGAGTTAATACAGAAAGTTGGGTTAGTAAATGCTTCACCTTTGCCCACTCCTATGGCTGATAATTTTTTGAGTAAACTTGGGTCGCATTCTGATTCTTCTCCTGCAGATGATACACTTTATAGGAGTACGATTGGTGCTCTACAACATGTATGTATTACTCAGTCTGATATTCATTTTCCAGTTAATAAACTCAGTCAGTTTTTGCAGCAACCTTCACAAAGACATTGGAAAGCTGTACTTAGGGTGCTGAGGTATCTTAAAGGGACCATTCAACATGGTTTGGCATTTAGGTCCACTCCAGTTCCTTCGTCTGAGGTATCTTTAATATCATATGCAGATGCAGATTGAGGTAGTGATACTAGTAATAGGAAATCTGTCTCAGGTCATTACTTACTGTTAAATAATAATCCAATTGTATGGAGTTCGAAAAAACAACCTGTTATATCTCATTCTAGTTCCGAAGCAGAGTATTGAGCTGTTGCTAATGCTATATGTGAAGTGTTGTGGGTTGAATCTCTTCTGTCTGAGTTGGGTATACCTCTGTCTTCTATTCCTATTGTGTGGTGTGATAATACTGGTGATGTAGCCTTTAAACATTCAAAGATGAAGCATGTTGAACTTGATCTTTGCTTTGTCCGAGAAAAAGTTCAAAATGGTAAAGTTGTGGTAAATTTTGTCCATGCATCAGATCAAATTGTTGACATTCTGACGAAGCCTCTTACAGAAAAGGTGTTCTTACAATATAGAAGTAAGTTGGGTGTTATGACTTGATGATATTCATGGAGAAGGTGAATCACATGGAGAAGGTGAATCTCAGATCACTGAATTCCAAGAGATATGTGATTCAGATTAAGTTATGCTTTGAATGTTTTATATGTTGTTGAACAACTGATCTGTGTGTCTTTGTCTCTGTGTTGTTCGATCTTTATATTCCTTTGTGGTTTATTTCTTCTCTCTGTTCATAGCATAGTTTGTGTCTATATCTGCTTATTCTTCTCTATCATGTTGTGAGCTTTTGTTCTGTTATATGAAATCTGTTTTGTTAGCAAGATGTTCAACTATTTTTCATCTGATGTGAGTCATATTAGATTTTGAATAGTTTGTATATGTTTTCAAGCATGCAGTTTGAGTCTATATCTCAGTATGAATGGTATAATCATTGTTTTAAATGGTTTATTATGATTCCTGTGATTATTATCAGTTCCTCATGTCTATCTTGTTCAATCATCTCTTTTATTTCATCAAACTCTCCTCAGCTGAATGATCTTAATCACTGACATAGGGTGCATGCTTAGTTTCCAAAAATAACCTTGTCAAAGAAAATGTTAAGATACTTTGTCAAGGTTTGAGGACGGTAAGATGGAGACTGAAATCTCCCAGTTGCACTGGTAAGATAGAGGCAAATGGAAACCTATTTGTCAAGAGAAATATATAAAGAATAGAGATTCAGAGAAAAAAAACAATCAAAATATGTTAAGATCAACTGAGAAAGATTGAGTATAATGATGGTGAAATAAGAAATGTGTTGATGAATGGAAAAAAACTTAGGTTGATAATACTTCTAAGGAGTTCATAATATGCTGTGTTATTAGGATGATTTGGTCTGATCGTACTGAGATATAGTGATTTATGGTGTTTTGAAAATGTGATCCTATGAGATATATAATATGATTTGCAGAGATGTTTACATGTGTTGAATCTGGCCAACTGAGCAAATTTCATGTAATGAATATTAGTTTACTCTTAGTTCAGAAGTGTACAGGTTCGTGGGCACAAATTTAGGTAAAACAGCTGAAGAAGAAAAATCTTTGCAAAGGAATGTTAGGATGAATGAATAAGAGCAATGATAGATTGATTCAACAATGTTCAACAGCATTCTGAAATATTCAGCAACACGAGTTCATAATCATGTCTAGAAGCTTCATGTGTGTTCAAGATATGTATAGAGACTTTTCCTATGTTCTACTGTATTCTAGATAGAAGTAGAAGGAGTTTATGTTCAGTCATTCATATAAATACTAGCAGATTGTACTCAGTTGATTAACTCTTGATCCTAGTAAAGTGGAAGAGTTTTGTTTGTCATTTGGTTACTCTGTTAATTCTCGATAACTTGCTCAGCAAGGTTTCTTTCTTCTTCCTCATTTCGATTGAATCTCAATCTGGTTTAGACTCAGATTGTTCAGACGTGTACACCAAAAGATCTGGACCGGACTTTGTGTTTATGACTCTATACGTGGATGACATACTCATAGACGGAAATAGCTTGGAGTTCCTGACACATGCCAAGACCTGGTTATCCTCTCTATTCGAGATGAAGGATATGGATGAGGCGGCATATATCCTTGGGATTCAAATCTCGAGGGATCCCCATAGGAGTCAATTATGGCTTTCGCAGGAGAGTTACATAAATAAAGTGTTGGAAAGAATCAATATGAATAGCTGCAAACCAACTGATACTCCATCTTACATTGGCCAACCTCTCAACATGGAAATGTGTCCAAAGACTAAAGAAGAAAAGGACCGGATGGAACAAATTATGTATCTGAGCGCAGTCGGAAGCCTGATGTATGCAATGGTGTGTACTCGACCTGAAATCTGTCACGCAGTAGGCATGATATGTCGGTACCAAGCTGGCCCCAGATTGAAACATTGGCTGGCAGTGAAGAGGATCATGCGATATCTTAAGGGCACCGTAAACTATGCCCTGTGCTATGGAGGAGACTTGCAGAGACCAGAGAATCTCCGAATAATAGGGTACAACGATGCAAACTACGATGGTGACATGGATGAAAAGAAATCCACATCGGGCTTTGTGTTCGTACTCTCCAATGGAGTAATTTCATGGATGAGCAAGAAACAGTCATGCACCGCGCTGTCCACCATGGAAGCCAAATTTGTGGATGTTGCGTCAGCCGCTCAAGAGGCAGTGTGGATGAAGAGACAGTGTGGATTATTAGATTGCAATAGTAAACAAAAATGAAATGCATAATAACAAAAAATTTAAATATGATATTCAAATAGATTAGAAATACAAGTAACACAATTATAAAGTTGAAGGATTATATTAGGTGGATTTTGATATTAACGAAAATAAAAACAAAATTTTCATGATCTAAATTGATAGTTCATTTGGAATTTATGTTGCAGAATTTATATATAGTTATAACTCATAAGAGTTAGATTAAACTATTATAACACCAGATTTATGATACTTAATAAGATGACAGAAAGTATGAGGACTAAATTGATCAGTGCGTTTCAACTATTGGGACCACGGCATTCAGTCTCTCTCCCCGCCACTGCAGCGGTCGTCATGAACATGATGATACCAAAGCAAAGCAAGATAGAAAAAGAAGTGTTTTGACGAATTCTGCGGATTCCATGTCCGCTCTAATCATGATGGCGATGAGCATCTGTAAATGGAGAGTCGATCGATGGTGATCATAGGCCTCCTCGCTTTCTGTGTTGCTGCCACCAATTTTATAATGTCAACTATAACAACGCATGGCCCTTACGGGTACGAAACAAGTGTGCCATTTAGGTATTAGGTAAGATCGCCGGGTTTCATGGAACAGAAGATATTCATGTTGAGTCCATCGGAGCGTACTTTGCACCGGTTTATCATATGCACCCTCTTACGACAATCAAACCATTCGAGGATGTTTTTAGTAAGACATGGGATGATGGAAAGCATAGTGGTGTAAAACGAATTGATATACATCATCGCCATGGTAGGCTCTGTATGAGGTTACGTACATTGATTGCGATGGAGGAACCATCCAAGGACGCGAGCTTGGTCATCCTCATCCCTTCTCAATTGGGTATAAAGAGGTTAGTGAGTTGGATGTTACTATTTATTTGAGACCCGATATAATTGGTTTTACTTAGAAATCGTAAATTGTTTTTCAGGTCATTGAGTTGGATTCCTCAAAAGAATATCTGGATTCCATATCTGACTGCATGAGATCTGATTCTGAAAATAACTACACTTGTCCCTCAGTTTTGAGACCAATCTGGAGAAGAAGCTTGGACTGTATGGGTATTTCATTGAAGGGAACAAGTCCTTCTCCTTCAAATCAAATCGGGCTAAAATTGTCGGATTTCATGGAACCTTCGATGAAGAGGAGGATGCGTACTCAATTGGTCCACACTTAGCGCTATTATGAAGTTGCTATTTATATGTAAATAGTGTCGAAATTTCTTTTTAAAATCCAGCTGATTAAAAGTTTAATAACCAAAATGTAAGTCTCGTTTATCATCTAGACGAGGTAGTAAATTATAACTTGACATACACCTCAATTAATATATATATATATATATTATATGTATATACTAGTTAGTAGTCATTTTGTGTATTTTTTCAGTCAATGTATTACTTCGACCAAACAAAATTCAATGTATTACGTGAAATATCCAATGCTAATATAAATTGTGCGCCGATCTCACGACAAATCAATTAGCAAGCTTCTTATACTTGCACGCTTCTCCAATTTTAGCTAATTTCTTGTTAACTTTTGGTAGTACAAAGTTTATGAATATTTGTTTAACAGTAAAAATAATAAGATTATTAAATTGCAATAGTAAACCAAAATGAAATGCATAATACAAAAAATTTAAATATGATATTCAAATAGATTAGGAATACAAGTAACCATTTGTAAAGTTGAAGGATCATATTTGGTGGATTTTGACATTAACGAAAATGACAATTTCATGATTTAAATTGATAGCTCATTTGGAATTTATGTTGCAGAATTTATATATAGTTATAACTCATAGAGTTAGATTAAACTATTATAACACCAAATTTATGATATTGAATTAAAAGATGACAGAAAGTGTGAGGACTAAATTTGATCAGTGTGTTTCAACTCATAGTTATCACTTATCCGGACCGGACCAGATCAGTGCCTTTAGAGGGGGTACCGCCTCCTTGAGTAGGTAGGTATAGGCGTCGCTTGGAATACCCGGTGAAAATGTTCATTCTTAGTCTGGTCAACGTCTTATTGTAGATGACTTTAACAGTCAGTGACGAGTGCTTATTATTAGAGGTCGTCGCCTCCAATACCCATCAGATCTCACTTACTTGAGTTGTTGCTGATACCAGAGAACGACACTCGGTTGCAATCAGAGGAGTAAATTGAGAGTCTTCCAAGGATCATCAGATGGTATCTGCCTCGTTCAGCAACTCTGGATGACCAAGACTCCCAACGTCCGGAATATCGCTGCCGTTCTCCTCCGCCAGTATATCACCGGCCCCTGGGCTAAACTATCGCCGAAGATGAAGTAGCTCGTCAAGGATTCTCTCATTGAGAGCATCACGGTGGAGTATGAAGAATATACAAACTATGAGGACTAACTTATAATTGTCAATACTTAGTTTGTTATGATAGTTAGACTATATATAGAAGTTAGTTGCTGCTGTATTAGTCTAAGAAACAGAATTACCCTCTTCAATACAATTGAGAATCCCGTTCATTATTCTTCTAGAGTCTTCATCGTTCTGTTACATCTTCTTCTTCAACATTCTTCAATGGAGTACAAGTAGTTCTGAAATTCAATGACGCCTTGAATTTCGTGAAATTCTGTCTGGATTGTTGCAGTTAGGAATGTGGTCATGACTAAGTTGTGGAATTGATTGAATTGCTCCAAGAACTTGATTTTGTTTCCAGGGCCACTACCTAATTCGATTATGTTAAAATTTCAATCAACTTTAAGTATCTTTGAATTGGTGTGTACTGCATAGTTGATATGAAACAAACTCAGACACTACTCTGTCACCAATTACTGAAGTTTAAGTTGATGGTGGTTTTGTGTTGAAAGTGTCACCAATTATTACTCATTTCCTAACTTAACCCGCCAGTATGGCGAGTGAGTGCAGATGTAGTGAATGTTGTTGCAAAGTATGCAGTTCCAGGAGGGGAATTATTCCAGTGCACCCATAGTTCTCAAGAAATAAGCTATTTTTCAAGTACTGTGCTATATTCTGTGGTGCATAGTGCATTGCACTAAGATCATGTATTGGCTTTTTACACGTTTTTTTATTTTCAAGTCCCTTGATTCTTTTCATCTCTTTCACAGAAACAATAGAGAACACGATAAAGACACTGCAGCAGTTGCCATAGCACAAATGATAATGGTTCACCCAGATGCCATTCCATTGATTCAGGTAAAAAAAATGATTTCTTCAAATCTAAGAAGTTGCTGGCAAAAAAAAAAAAAGCAAACCAAATATTTTTGAAACAACTTTAAATTGTTTCTTGGGTTTGAAAAATCATTTTATTAGTGGGTCTCATGTTCTTGAGAGTCATTCATCTAGAAGAAGATTATGAAAAGTCCATGTCTGCTCATGGATGCATCTTGCCCCTATTCTATCATCGAATGCTCATGTAAATCATATCAACAATTAGCATCGATTATGTTGAGTATCGATAGTGACGGCCCATTACGGATAAGGCCTAGAAGACCCAATTACTTTACAAGGGATAGAATCCACATCATTCAGAACTGGGTCAGGGTAAGCTCACACCCATAAATCGGTCCAGTACCAAACCCAAAGTGGACGCCAAAGTCCTATTTCAGGTCGCCCTCGGCCAAGGCAAAAGCCTACTACTGCTCGCCAAGAGAGTCAAATCTCTCAAACTCTGGTCCCACAAACCGACACTGAATATATAGCCACGATATCCCGCGTATATCTGACACATATTCTATAAAGATTACATAAGGTAACTGCAATATTACGCCATAACCGTAATATATGCTATCCTAATCTTTACTGACACAATATTCACAAAGATATTCAGATGTCTACAACGGTTTGATCACTCAAGCAGCACCTGCAGACACTCCTGGCTTTGGCGAAGCCCATTCCAGACTTCTTTATATAAGTATTAGTGAGGTTGCAGCCAATGCAGTTTTAATAAGAGAAGAGGAAAATAAGCAGAGTCATGTATACTTTGTAAGCAAATTGTTTAATTCGGCTGAAATAAAATATATCGAGATTGAAAAGTATGTTTATGCCTTAGTTATTGCTTCTCGAAAGTTAAGACCGTACTTCCACGCTCACGTCATTACAGTCATCACCAACAAGCCTCTCAAACACTTCCTGCTGAAGCCAAACTCTTCAGGAAGGATGGTTAAGTGGGCAATTGAGCTGAGTGAATTCAAGATCAAATTTGCGCCGAAAACGACCAGCATATGTCAAGTATTGACAGATTTCATAGTGGAAAGTACCGACAATGGTCTAGCAAAAGTAGAAAACGGCAAAGACAGCCAGAAGATACACACAAAGGCTGGGAACTCTATACTGATGGATCCTCTTCAAAAGAAGGCTCGGGGGCAGGATTAATTCCTCATCCCCTTGAGGGCGAGCCCCTAAAATATGTGATCGCCCTAATTACTTTTAAGGCGACCAATAATGAGGCCGAATATGAAGCACTTATCACTGGACTACGACTCGCTAAGGGAATGAGCATAATGTCACTCAAAGCAAAAAGTGAATAAGAGCTGATCGTCAACCAAATCAATGGCACTTATGAAGCAAAGAGGGGAAAATGAAAAAGTACTTCGACATTGCTAAAAAACTCATCGCCGATATTCCGAATTTTGCAATTGAGTCCATTCCTCGCTAAGACAACCAACTAGCTGACTCTCTAAGCAAACTGGCGTTCGGAGGAGCAAAGATACAGGATGTGCAATTCCTGGAACAAGCCTTATACTCAGTCCTTGATAAACGAGCATAAATCTTCAATATACAAGAGCAGGATAACTGGATGACCCCATTCCAGAACTTTCTAAAAGAAGGAATACTGCCAGAAGACGAAGGCGATGCCACGAAAATAAGCCGCCTAGCCGCAAATTACCTTCTCATAGATGGATAACTCTATAGGCGAGGATACTCAACTCCCTATCTGAAGTGCATCTCTCATCCCGAGGCAGAAAGAGTTCTCTGCGAAGATCACGAAGGAGTCGCTGCATGCCATGAAGGTGTGCACTCGCTGAAGCGAAAAATCTTCAGACTAGGCTATTACTAGCCAACCTTGAGCAAGAACGTGGTAGAATTATAAAAAAAGTGTGTGACTTGTCAACAGTTCGCACCACGATCCAGTTGACCACCGACGTTGCTATCCCCAGTGGCGGGCGCTTGGCCTTTCGCCCAACGGGGAATAGACATTTTGGGGTCCTTTCCCATAAGCAATGGGAAAAGAACACACATTATCATGACGATCAATTACTTTTCCAAGTGAATAGATGCGAAAGTATTGGCCTCCACGACTGAATTTCAAGTGATCAAGTTCTTGAAAATCCACATATTTTCGTGATTTGGCGTCCCCAAAATACTCATAAGTGACAATGGTCCGCAATTCGTGGGAAAAGATCTCAAATGGCTCTGCGAAGAATACCATATCGATCACAGATTTAGCTCGGTACACCATCCTCAAACGAATGGGCAGACCGAAGCTGCCAACAAAGTTGTCCTGGCATGACTCAAAACACGAGTTCAAGCCTTCAAAGGAAACTAGGCAGAAGAGCTGGATAATGTACTGTGGGTTGTCCGAACGACACCCAAAACACCAACGGGAGAAATGTCATTCAATCTGGTGTACGGATCTGAGGTAGTAGCACCCGCCGAAATAGTAATGCCTATTCCACAGGAACCTGAACTTTAATGCCGAAGTGAATGAAATCGAGCGTCGTACAGACCTCGATCTTGCAGAAGAAAAGTGATGGCAATCAGACAATACACAAACTAAAATGCGACTGGAGACCGTTCGATACTTTAACAGAAAAGTCAGCGCTCGCCAATTTTTCGTGGGGGAGATGGTTATGTGAAGGAATGAATTCACAAAATTAGACAGCAAAAACAAACTCTCAGCTAAATGGGAGGGTCCATACAAAGTAGTTGAGATCGCCGCACCAGGGTCCTACTACTTGGAAATCGCAGAAGGTGTAAGGCTACCTCGTCCATTCAACTCCGAACATTTACGGAGATTTTATGCATAGCTTGTAATCAAAGTGTTATGTCAATAAAACAAATCATTCCTTCATATAAAGCATAACCACTCAGACCAAAACGAAAAGTCCCAAAGAATGGGCAAGATATCGAAAGAAAAAGACCTGGCGCGTACAAGCAGATAAGCCAATAAAGGTGACAATCTCGCCCATCGGGCAAAAAAGAGGATTGCGAACGAACCTTATTAAGGTAACAATTCCTTTCCCATGAAGACCTAGAGCGAGGGGCGAACGAACCATCAAGGTAATAGTTCCCCCCAAACTAGGTCCCAAAAACTAAGACCTGATATAAAAGGCCAACGAACTGCAAAGGTAACAGTTCCCTTACAAGTTGGGCAAAAACTAAGACCTAATGTAAAAGGCGAACGAACCGCAAAGGTAACAGTTCCCTTACAAGTTAGGCAAAAACTAAGACCTGATATAAAAGGCGAATGAACCGCAAAGGTAACAGTTCCCTTACAAGTTGGGCAAAAACTAAGACCTGATATAAAAGGCGAACGAACCGCAAAAGTACCAGTTCCATTACAAGTTGGGCAAAAATTAAGACCTGGTATGAAAGGCGAACGAACCGCAAAGGTAACAATTCCCTTACAAGTTGGGCAAAAACTAAGAACTGATATAAAAGGAGAACGAACCGCAAAGGTAACATTTCCATTACAAGTTGGGCAAAACCTAAGACCTGATATAAAGGCGAACGAATCGCAAAGGTAACAGTTCCCTTACAAGTTGGGCAAAAACTAAGTCCTGATATAAAAGGCGAACGAACCGCAAAGGTAACAGTTCCCTTACAAGTTGGGAAAAACTAAGTCCTGATATAAAAGGCAAACGAACCCACAACAAGGGTAACAGTTCCTTTACAAGTCGGGCACAACAAAGTAGGCGAACGAACCTAAGGTAACATCTTCTACAAAGGCGAGCAAACCTTAAGTAACAATTCCCCACGTATAGGCGAACGAATCGAAGGACTAAAAACCTAAAAGGCGAACAGATCCATAGGGGATGACAGTTTCCTTAAATGCATGATCCTTGGGTAACAGTTCCTCTAAGAAATTTGGCTAAAGGAAAGGATGGGCTGATAAAGAGCCACGATTCTTCCTTCGAAGCTTAAAGCAGCGAGAAGAACCTATTAGAAGGTAATGTTTCCTCCAAAGAAAGGTCTAAGACCCTCTATGGCGAGACAATCCTACATAAGCTAAAGTGAAATTGAAAAAAAATGTGGTAAAACTTCCTAACGCATTCAAACGAAAAGACATCGGGAGAACGACCAAATACATTCGAAGTCAAACAAGAATAAAGACTTTCGAAATAAAAGGCGTTCATTATAATTAAAATAATATCCGAGTCTGAAGTTAAAGAGTAATTAAAATAATATCTGAGAGCCACCTGATCCTCCCTCATCTTGAGGGTGGCGAGCAGTCCCCTCTCCTTCTCCTTATACTCCCGCCGAGCGTGCTCCACCAGCTCTGTGGCCGCCTCTTCCTTCCTCTTCAAATCCTCCATCTCCTCAGGAGTGTAGCCCAAACTCCGGAACTGCTCCAGCTCGATAAGCAGATCAACTTGCTTATCGGCGAGCTCCCCTACAATCCGCTCGATCGCCGTCTCCTCATGGACGAGCCGACGACACGAAAAAAGGGAAGTTTTGTAAAGAAATAAAAGAAGTGGGAAAAAGCTTACCAAGGCGATGCGCTCAAAGTGCGACCTCATAACGAACTCGATGTCGTTCAAATCGGAAGGGACCTCCATCCGTTCCTGAGGTGGAAGGATCCCGTCCAGCAGATGCATACAAAGGTCTGGGTTACCCCGCAGCATGGTCTTGTCCGAAATCTCCACCTTCCAGATATTGTGACACGGAACCCAAAGACCCCTTGGGCCCGCCACCTTCGGTGGCTGGAATAAGCTCACCAAAGAGCAGTACTCCCCGGTGAAGGGATTCTTGGAAGTGCCCACTTCCGAGCCCCAGCTCGCCTAGAGAGGTTGGGAGCAGCATGATCGGAGGCAGGGAAAACAACCTCCCCGGTGACAGGGGCCTTGCCTCGGGAAGCAGAAGATCCCCGGTGGAAGCTGGGCGCTCCTCGCCAGAACTCCTTGCCCTCTTGGCAGAAGCAGGAGCAGGAGTCGACTCAGCTGCGACATTCTCTAAAAACAAGCAAAAAAGGGTATTAAAACCGAAGGTTGGAGCAGAAAAATAAAAACAGAGGGCATAGTACGAGACATACATCTTGGCACTTGGGCGATCGCCAGAAGTGATCCTAGGTTGTTACTCCTCAGGCCTACGCTTAGTCTCGCGCCTAAAAGGAGGAGGAGATGGACTCAAAGACGTCTCGCCTTAACCTGCTTCGAAAACAGACTGAAACTTTAGGTCCCCGAGTGCCTACAACGCAAAACCAGAAAAGCAAAAAAGTCAGAAAATTACCCAATTAATAGAGATTGGCGCAGACTGATGAATGCGCGCCAGCTTAAGCATCAACTCTGAAATTTCTGCTACTAAGTGGATCGAACTGAAGTCTGTTTGCCCATGGCGACGGAAAAAGTTGTCTATGGCGTTCCTATCACTCCCCGACAACTCGCCAAAGCTTGGGGATATCCCGTTCCAGCTGGAAAAGCTCCCAAGACACACTGCCCTTGTAAAAGAAGTAGTACTTCTTGTAGTTGGAGTTGGTAACCCGAGAGTCATCCACCAGGCAAAAATGGACGTTCCAGTTCTACGCCTGCCCCTCCCTTCCTCAAACTTCGGCTAGCGGTTTTGGAAATGATGAAGGTGGTTCGCCCAGGCGGCCAACTGATAAAAACACCGGAATAGGGCCAGTGAATACGTCCATCCGTGACGTAAACACATGAATTTGAACTCAACCCACATCCGAATGGCGTTGGTCACCAGTTGCGTAGGGTCTACCCCATAGTAGCAACAGAGTTCCTTCAGAGCATCGCATAGAGGAAAACACAACCCAACATCAATCTGGGCCGCATAGACGTAAACCTCGCGAGGATAGTGCAGACCTAAACCTGGATACCTAGGTGCATCTGCTTCTCCTAAACCGGTGAAGGCGACCACCGCCTTGAACTGAGCTGACCCCAACTCATTGAGCTTGATATCTAAACAAATACCATGGCATGGTAAGAACAATACTAAAATAACAAAAAGGAGGAAGCTTTACCGCCTAAAAAGATGCAAAGAAAACATAAAAGATTACTTGTCGGAGAAAAGGCGGGGACATTTGTCTCGGGCACGTCCACCACTACCGGTGCGACTACCGACTGACCAGAAATCGGTTTCGGCGCATGAGCTCTCTGGCCATGTGTCGGGGAAGAAACATCCCTGATAACTAGAGGAGCATTTGCAGCCATAGCCGCAATTTTCTGCCCAGAAGAAGACTGGGCATGAGAAGGTTTGGTTAATGATCCCTTGCCAGACGATTGATTCTTGTTAGCCATGGTAAAAAAGAGAAATTTACCAAAGATGAAAGATGAGAAAGGGAAAGTTTGAACAGAGTGTTGAAGAACACTAGAGCTCTGAAATGAAAATGTCTTGAGTACGTAAAGGGCTAAATGCAAAAGTTTGGCTTTTTATAGCCAAAATTGGAGAAACCGAACAGGAACGTCAAAAACGGCTCATGCAATGATTACACCCCTTTGGGTAAAATCGAAGTGATGTCAGAATTCCAAGGGTCACATCGGGGAGACAAAAGGTTGAAACAGTACAAAAAACTGTCAGTCTACCCTCTGGTTACGTAAGACAAAAAGACAAACATGCCTCAAATGTCCTCTCGACTTTTTGATAACGGTGCATTCATTAAATGTTCAATACCTTACACAAAAAAGGTGATCGCCAAAAGCTATACCAAGCCTTTCCTAAAACCCTCACAACGGTAGTGTTCGCCTAAAAGAGTGATGAATGAGCATCCATAAACCTTGGCAACCCAAAGCGTTCGTCTAATAGGGTAAGAGATCAAACATTCCACAAACTCTAAGCAACCAAAAACCGTTTTCCAAAGGATAGAGAGCCTCAAAATGCACTAGTAGCAGGCAAGGACAACTAAACGTCTAATCCAGAAGTCACTATCTTGAACCCTCTCACAAGATCAATCTCGACTGAAGAAACTTCACTCAAGCTTCGGGGGTAAATGTTGAGTATCGATAGTGACGGCCCAATACGGATAAGGCCTAGAAGACCCAATTACTTTACAAGGGATAAAACCCACATCATTCAGAACTGGGCCGACCCACAGTAAGGGTAAGCTGACACTCATAAATCGGTCCAGTACCAAACCCAAAGCTAGAGTGGACGCCAAAGTCCTATTTCAGGTTGCCATCGGCCAAGGCCAAAGCCTCCTACTGCTCGCCATAGGAGCGCACGCCAAGAGAGTCAAATCTCTCAAACTCTGGTCCCACAAACCGACACCGAATATATATCCACGATATCCCGCGTATATCTGGCACATATTCTATAAAGATTACATAAGGTAACTGCAATATTACACCATAACCGTAATATCTGCTATCCTAATCTTTACCGACACAATATTCACAAAGATATTCAGCTGCCTACAACGGTTTGATCTTCAAACTCTATAAATACTATTTCTTTACATACGTTCATTACATTTTGAGATACTATACACAGTATACTCATTTAAGCATCCGAGTGGGACCTAGAGGTACCCCCTCTGTTGCAATCCCCTTCTTATAGGTTCATCGGAGCTCAAGCGAAAGCGGGCGATCATCAATCCTTTGACATTCAATTCAATGCCAACTCAGCACCTGAGAAATTTAGACCCAACCGATTCTACATATTTTTACCCTTTTCAGCACTGATGCCATGACCATATTGGTTGTTTCTTCGTCCTCTGTTTTATCATGGTGATTCAGATAATGCCACTAGTCCCTGATGTGATTTAAGGTTTTGAATCTTCCCAAGTTAAACCCCAAATACGTTCAACAATGACTCACCTAATTTCTTAGCAGTTGTTACGAAGAAGTTGCAGTGGATTAATTTAAGGGTCATGAACCGTTACTTATGTTGGCAGATTTGACTAAACGGTTCAAACTTGAGCTCAACCGTTACTTATGTTGACAGATGTGACTGAACGGTTATGTCCGTTAATTATCTCTGTTAAATTTGCGCATGTACTGTGCACGTGACTTTCTTCAAACTTAAACTTCCTAATATACCCTTTTGCTTCTCCATTTACACACAACCAAAGGAAGAAAGAGTTGCAGAATTAGATCAATGTGAAGAACGAGAGAAGAGAATTGGAAAATTAAACAAGAAATTGCTTAACAGAAGGATTCGTCTTTCCCTTTCCTTTCAGTTTCTCAGCCAGAGTTCAACATCGAGCCATTTAAGAGGTAAGTTTCTTCAAAGTTGTAGCAGCTGGTTTCAATTGTGCCATAGCTTGAGTCAGGTGAAGAGATGGTGGTGCGGAGGCTGGTCATGATCTTGCTAGACGGAGGAGGTGGAACAGAGATTGTTTGCTGGGTAAAAGGAGTGAAACGAAAAGGAAAAACTCTGAAAATGGTGCAACAGGATTGATGAAAATGGTTTTCCAACGATTTTTTTGCTCCAACATATTTGAAAATGATGGTAATCGGTAATTTCGTTACTTTTCTGTTAAATATTTTTTATATTCGCAAAATTAATCAAATATCTTTCTAAATGTTACAATTAAACCCTATAAACTTATACTAATGTTACAAACAAATTCCGACTCTATTCGAATCATACCGGGTGTCCCCTAGCTAGGGTCCGAACCCATACCAGGTCACCCAACCTTGGTGACCTGGTCCGGGTCCGAATTTATAGGGTTTAATTGTAACATTTAGAAAAATATTTGATTAATTTTGCAAATATAAACAATATTTAACATAATTTTTTAATAAAAAAGTAACGGAAGTACCAATTACTATCATTTTCAAACATGTTGGACCATTAACCATACAAAAAAATAAGTTGGACTAAAAATTATTTTGGGTAAATATAATAGACCATTTTCAAACTTTTTTCAAACAAAAATGAAATAACCGAGAAGAAACCACCTGCTTCTACCGCTGAGATACCGTGACAAATGAAAAGAAAGAAGCCTGAAAAGAAAGAAGGTGACAAAAAGCAAAAGGAGCTGAGGAAACGTGGAGTAGAGGAAAAGCAAAAGAATGAATCAATCGAACGCGATCTTGGAAGCTTAGAATCTTGGAAGCTTAGAATGTGGGTGGATCCGGATTGACAAGTCTATTATATATGATATACATCTATTAAAGGAAGGGAATAAATGAGACAGTCTCTCTCTCTCTTTCTCCTCAATTATATTATAAAACAATACCAGATTGTTTCGATTTTTTTTATTGAAGCATAGCATCTTGACAGTTTCCATTTGCAGGTTTTATCAAGTGAACATGACCAGCAATATCAAGAACGCTGTTGTGTCTGTGCTAGTTTCTCTGCCCTCTATAATCTTCTACCACTCCTTCCTTAAGCATTATGAAGAAATTTCCAGTATTGGTGGTGGAGATGAAGGTTTGGCTGCATCGCTCTGGACTTGGTGCTTCAACCACCCTCTTCTGTTAGCCAATGTGCTTTTCTTCTTCAATGTCAATGTCCTCTTCTGGGTCCTCAGCCATGTCCAGTCCAACCACTGGGTTAGTCTTCCAACACTTGCAAAATGTCAAAGTTTGATTGTCCTATTACATCTCAGTTGAGTGGTAGATTTGTCCAGACATTTCAAGACATCAAGGCGCCCGAAGAATCACTGCATGCATTTCTTGAGAAATCACTGGCGGCAATTGCCCAAAAACAAGATTCCCACTTTGAGGAGCTTAAGAAGTTGATCCTCCTAAACTCGAGAACGTCACCTCAATCCACAACAGACTCTGAACCAGCAGCAAAGCTTTCCTCCTCAGAAGTAGATCGTGACTCGAAGACTGCGGAAATTCCGCGTTTTGATGGATCAAATGACGATGAAGATCATCCTAACTCCACCTTCATTAGAGAGGTAATATTGTTGGTGTCTATCTTCTGCTTTCAATTTTTAACTATATTGTTTTTTTCTCGACAAATTCTGCTGAACGCATCTAAAACATCTCTTTTCTCCATAACCTAAGGACGAGATGAGGTCAAAATTGCCACCATCTCCTCCTCCGACATGGAAGTACGATGTTTTCGTGAGTTTCCGGGGTAAAGATACGAGGATAGGCTTCGCATCTCACCTCTTTCAAGCCTTCAAAAGGGAAGATATCAACTGCTACAGAGATATTGATGGGAATGAGAGAGGCCAAGAAGTCGGGCCAATGCTTATCGAGGCAATCCGCCACTCCAAGATGGCCATTATCTTGTTTTCCCCAAACTATGCAGACTCGAAGTGGTGCCTCGACGAACTGGTTGAGATCTTGAAGTGCAACAATCGACACCGTATTCATGGCCACATGGTTCTCCCTATCTTCTACAATGTCGAACCATCCGATGTTCGACATCAGAAAGGGATGATTGGGATAGCGTTTGAGAGGTGCATAGCTGAGAATACAGAACAAAATAAGAAGGATATATGGCGGGAAGCACTTAAGCAAGCTGGGAGAATATCATCCTGGAGTTCGAACAACAGGTAAGACTTTCTCTCCCTCCTCCCTAGTAATAATCAACAAAGTTTTATTTGATAGGTAATGGAAATGGTTACTTAAAGTAATTGAATTTAGAACTGAATTCTATTTTATTTGAATCAGTAAAAAACGGTTCTGTTACATATGATGTGTGATAGATACATAGTGTAGTATTTGTCAAAGTTTAGGTAAACAAAGTAGTGATCTTCTACAAGTCCTGATTTTTGGGCTGATTTGTAGACTTTCTTGCTTGACTTTCTAACATAAAGTCAATTCAGCGTGGCTCGGTTCTTCTATATTCATGCAGGGATGAAGCAGACATTATTAAAGAAATTGTAGATGAGCTTCTAAAGAGAGTTGCTTACTCACGTTCTCCAGACCTTGCAAAGAGCTCCATTGTACCAAATGACAATGTGCATCACTTGATTTCCATGGTAGACACGAGGAGCAACGATGTCGTTCGCATTATCGGTATATGCGGTACAGAAGGGGTCGGGAAAACAGCACTAGCAAACGCTGCATGTGTCCATCTACGCAAAGTATTTGAAGAGCGCGTGATCTTGATTGACGTCAGCCATGTCGTGGAAATTAAAAATGATCTTTTACATATTCAGAGTAAAATCGTCACGGGACTCTTAAAGATGAAATGGTCACCGTTGTCGGGAGATACAAAAAAGAATGTTGTGGAGATTCGGAGGAGGTTGTCTGAAAATAAAGTACTTATTATTCTAGATAATGTAACCAGGTTGGAAGAGGTGGAGCTTGTATTGGGGAAAGCTTATAAGAAGTACTTGGGTCTTGGAAGTAGAGTCCTGATCACTAGTCGGGACTGGAAACTGCTGGATAAACTCAACGTGGATGATATCTATATGGTTCCACCCCTGAGCCATGAAGATTCCCTTAAGCTTTTCTATCACTACGCTTCCATGGGTCGACAAGAGGTGAATGACATTAAAGGGTATGAAGAACTGTCCAAGAATATTGTCCATTACGCAGCAGGTTTGCCACCTGTTCTTGAAAGTTTGGGATATTCTTTGTCGAACGCGCTGGAAGCTGAGTGGTACACGAAGCTGCGTGATCTGGTTAGATCTATAAGTTGTGGTGATATCAAGCTCTACCGATGTGGTCCGTTTGGTGGTCTTGGGAAGGTTGAAAGTAGGTGGGACGATGGAGAGCATTGTGACGTGAGGGAAATCGAGTTGGTGGTTGTTGATTCAGTCATCAAGTCAATCGGTGTAACCTATGATAACTATGGACATCCTGTTGGCCCCCTCTTTCATGGCTGCTCGAGTTCATCAAGCACTGTATTGCCTCAAAAGGTAAGAATCAGTGTCTTTCTACCAAAGAAACGAAAAGCCCCAATCAGGCAGTTACATCAATCTTTTCATTACCAATTAACCAACATTTAAGAATTAGCAAGGAGGATGTCTACCTAAATAACTATTAATAATTACTATCGACAATATTTTTCTGCAAGTCTCGAAGCACTGGACCTTACAACCATTACAAATAGTTTTTTCAAAAACTTTGATCACCGAAAACACTTGCTGGGTAGATGCAGCTGTGACAAGTTGTGAATCTTTTACTTCATTCAAAGCCCTCTGAATATGATATATTGCATCATATTAACCCATTTTGAAGGTAGTCTTTAAATGCAAAGTGTTTTCAAGCCAGCCTGCCCCGAAACCACACAATATGATGACATGAACTTGTATTTGTACTTTATTTTTTGTACAAATTGCTAGGTGCATGTCTCTATCACCATTTAACATCAAATTAGTGAAGCTAGCAAATTTCAAGAGTATGTAAAATCAGCTTGCAATTTGTTCAAAAAAACGTTCAGCTAGCATGTTATCCAGATGCTCTAAAGTTCCGATAGCAAGTATGTAATTAACAAAAAATAATAATTATCTCTATCTTCAATACCATCGTTTTACAGTAAACATCTAGTGCTTACATTATGCCTCCGTGTCGTCTTTTCTATTGTCTTTGAGTTTTTGTTACTTGTTTACAGGTTGAATTAGACTATCCCCATGAGTACTTGATGTCTATTTCGGGTTACGTAGGAAAGACAGAAGCATCCCAGATCACTACTCTCCGTTCTCTGACCTTCCACAGTAATAAAAGAACACTTGGTCCATTTGGGGATGACAGTAATACTGGACAACCTTTTAGCGCCCCTCCAACCGGTGTAAAGATTGTGGGATTTTTTGGTGCGGGTGATTCTGAACTCCGATGCATAGGAGCCCATGCTAAACAGGTGTCTCATACATACCCTGTTCACCAGGTTGGCCCATTCGGAAAAATCAATGGGGTTGATTGGGACCATGGAGCATTTACTGATATTAGAAAGATCGTTATCACACAAGATGACTATAATGAATGCATTGTGTCCATAAGTTGTGTTTATGATAAGAACGACTCTCCTGTAGAGAAACTAAGGCAATACAGTCAATCAAGCGGGTACAAACTGTTAGACTAATGAATCTTAGGATCGATTTAAACATGTTAATAAACTGAATAGACACATTTAAATCAAATAGCGGAAGCTTGAATCGAATTAGTGAATTTACCTCCAGCCATTGCTAAACCGAGTTTCGTGATTCGTTTGGAGCTTCTAAACCCTTACTCTTCACAGTAGATGGTGTATTCTGATCTGAATTGAATAAGAGTGGTGTCTAGGGACCAAAAACGAGAATGCACTATATAATGCTCTATCCATCAAAGAGCATAAATGAAGGCATTGAATGGCTGAGTGTGTGGACGAATGATTGCTTAACTTGTGGACCAATTTCTGTTGTTGATTGGCCATAGAAGAAGAGAAAACAAACTTGAATTTCTCTTCAATAAGTGCTTGTGTATAAGCATGCACTATGTGGGTGGATGAACTGTGCAACGTGGGCTGCTACACATATTTTATACAACATTCTCCCACTTGGTCCACATATATATATTCCATCATTCACCTTAATGAGAAAAATGAAATATATGAATCATGGCGATATGTCCTCTTATATTGAGTATTATCTTCCATGTATTACAATATATATCAAGTTTCTCAACGATAGCCCATAAAACTTAATGAATAAACCCTATGTTCATTCAAGGTCCAAACTTTAGTAATGTTTTCTCAAATTAACAAACATATATGTGCACAAAACCAAATGAGATAACATCAACTGAATAAGAGTATCAAAATAAAAAAATGAATACTTACATCATGGAACCAAGTCCCATTCTTTCTACATGATCCTTGAATTTCTTTGGTGGCATGCCTTTAGTCAAAGGATCAGCAATCATCAACTCAGTGCTAACGTGCTCAATGACCACTTTCTTTTCCTTAACACGTTCTCTGATGGCCAAGTATTTAATGTCGATGTGTTTACTTCGACTACCGCTTTTATTGTTCTTAGCCATAAACACAGCAGCTGAATTGTCACAATACAATCTTAATGGCCTAGAAATAGAGTCAACTACTCTAAGCCCAGAAATGAAACTCTTTAACCATACACCATGTGATGTAGCCTCAAAACATGATACGAACTCGGCCTCCATGGTGGAAGTAGCAGTCAAGGTTTGCTTTGCACTCCTCCAAGACACGGCTCCACCAGCAAGCATGAAAATGTAACCTGATGTTGATTTACGTGAATCAACACAGCCAGCGAAATCCGCATCGGAGTAGCCAATTACCTCTAAATTATCGGTTCGTCTATACATGAGCATGTAATCTTTTGTTCCTTGAAGGTATCTCATCACCTTCTTTGCAGCTCTCCAGTGGTCAATTCCTGGGTTACTCTGATATCTCCCAAGCACTCCAACAACAAATGCAATGTCAGGTCTAGTACAGACCTGAGCATACATCAGGCTTCCAACAGCTGAAGCATATGGAATGTTTTTCATTTGTTCCCTCTCAAGCTCATTTTTAGGACATTGGATTAGACTAAATTTATCACCCTTAACAATGGGTGCTATACTTGGTGAACAATCTTTCATCCGAAATCTCTCTAAAACTTTGTTGATATAGGTCTCTTGAGACAAACCCAAAATGCCTCGAGATCTTTCCCTATGGATCTTAATGCCAATGACATAAGATGCTTCACCCATATCCTTCATATCAAAGTTCTTCGAGAGAAATTGTTTCACCTCATATAGCAAACCCTTATCATTGGTTGCAAGCAAAATATCATCCACATATAGTACCAAAAAACAAGTCTTGCTCCCACTGACCTTCTGGTATATACATTGATCCATGACGTTCTCTTCAAAACCAAATGAAGTGATGACATTATGGAATTTAAAATACCATTGTCGGGAAGCTTGTTTTAATCCATATATAGATTTATTAAGCTTACATACCAAGTGCTCACCATTAACAGAGGAGAATCCTTCAGGTTGTTTCATATAAACCTCTTCCTCTAGATCACCATTAAGGAAAGCCGTTTTCACATCCATTTGATGCAAATCCAAATCAAAGTGGGCAACCAATACCATGATCACACGAAGTGAATCTTTCTTAGATACAGGAGAAAATGTTTCCGTGTAGTCAATTCCCTCCCTTTGAGTGAATCCTTTGGCAACGAGTCTTGCCTTATATCTCTCAATGTTGCCTTGTGAGTCTTTCTTTGTTTTGAAGACCCATTTACTTCCAATGGCTTTTACACCATCAGACAACTTGACGAGATCCCAAACTCGGTTAGATGTCATAGAATCCATCTCTTCTTTCATGGCATTGTGCCATAAGTTCGAAACCTCAGAACTCATGGCCTGTGAAAACGTCTCAGGATCATTTTCGGCTCCAACATTGTAGTCACATTCTTGTAGATACACAATATAGTCACTAGGAATCGCTGATTTTCTTACTCTAGTAGATCTTCTTAATGCTGAATTAACAATCTCCTGAGTTGTAGGATCATGTTGATCAGCAGGTTCTTCAACAGTTTCAGGCATTTGTTGAACTTCAATATCTACTAGATCAGGATCAACAGTTTGTGGTACTTCCATGACTGGTTCTTCAACACGCATTTGAACTTGAGGCGCGTTGTTAACAACAATGATCAGTCCATTACTTGAAGGGGCATACTGAGCATCTAAATGATCTTTCTCAGGACCTACGCCCTGGGATTGATCGCTCCCACTTATAAAGTCATTCTCAAGAAATTTTGCATTTCTTGATTCCACAAACCTAGTGCTATGATATGGACAATAAAATCTATATCCCTTAGACCTTTCAGCATATCCAACGAAATACCCACTTATGGTCCTCGGGTCCAACTTCTTTTCTTGTGGATTGTAGACTCTTACTTCAGACAGACAGCCCCAAACGCGTACATGTCGCAAACTTGGTTTCCAACCTTTGAATAACTCAAAAGGTGTCTTTGGGACAACCTTGGTTGGAACTCGGTTTAATATGTACACGGCCGTTTTAAGAGCCTCATTCCACAAGGATTTAGGAAGTTTGGTGCTAGCAAGCATGCTTCGCACCATGTCCAATAATGTTCGGTTTCTCCTTTCAGCTACTCCATTTTGATCCGGAGAGCCAGGCAAGCTGTATTGGGCAACAATCCCGTTCTCTTGAAGAAACTTCGCAAATGGACCATTCGCTTGTCCACTTTCAGTGTATCTACCATAGTACTCTCCACCTCTATCAGATCTCACGATCTTAATTTGTTTACCACATTGTTTCTCTACTTCAGCTTTAAATACCTTAAAAGCATCTAGTGCTTCATTCTTATTGTTAAGCAAGTAGAGATACATGTATCGTGAATAATCATCTATGAAGGAGATAAAGTACTTATTTCGGTATGCATCCATGTCTGGACTACAAATATCTGTATGTATGATTTCCAATAACTCAGAGCTCCTTTTGGCACCTTTCTTAGATTTGTTAGTCTGCTTACCCTTAATGCAGCTTATACAAGTCTCAAAATCAGTAAAATCCAGAGCACCAAGTACCCCATCATTCACTAACCTTTTAATTCTTTCAATGGAGATATGTCCTAATCTCCGATGCCACAGTATAGAAGACTCTTCATTCATAACACATCGTTTAGTACCAACATTTTCGTGAACATGCATAGAAGTATGGTTATCATTATTTTGCAGATTAAGAAGAAAAAGACCATCAGACAAAATACCACATCCAATAACATCAGACTTATAAAATAAATTAAATCCAGAGTCTGAAAAGTTAAAGGAGTAACCATCTGATACAAGTCTGGAAACTGAAATTAAATTCCTAGAAAAACTAGGAATATAAAATGTCTTCTTCAAATTTAAAATGAAACCACTACTTAAAACCAATAAGCACGTCCCAATGGCCTCTACATGTGAGGGCATCTTATTTCCTGAATAGACACTTCGCTCACTTCCCATCGGTTTCTGCAGGTCTCTTAAATCCTGCAATGAATTGGTAACATGGATTGTAGAACCAGAATCAATCCACCATGTATTATGATTAACATCAGTCATATTGGATTCATAACAAACAAAAGAAAGTTGAGTACCTTTCTTATCAAGCCAATTCATGAACTTAGAGCATTGTTTCTTAACGTGCCCCTTCTTTTTGCAGAAGAAACACACAATCTCCTTCTTAATGTCCTTCTGAATAGGAATTTTCCCCTTTCCCTTGTCATTAGCTTGATCCTTCTTCTTGTTCTTCCCAGGGGTCGTTAAATTCACATTTTCTTTTTCCCTTCCCTTTTCCTCCATGATCAGTCTACCCTCTTCCTGAACACACATGGTCAACAACTCATTGATCGACCATTTATCCTTATGTGTGTTATAGGATATCTTAAATGGGCCATACTGTTGAGGTAAGGTACAAAGGATGTAGTGAACTAAGAAGGATTCCGACATCTCAACCTCCAATGTTTTCAATTGGGCCGTTATATCCCTCATGCGCATGATATAATCACGCACACCCTTAATGCTGGTGAGCTTCAGGGACGAAAACTGTATGATGAGGGTGCTCGCCATTGCTTTATCTGAAGTGGCGAATTGCTCATCAATAGCCTTTAGTAATTCTCGGACTTTGTGATACTGATCGACGGAGCCCCTAATACCAACAGATATTTTTGTCTTTATGAACATAACGGAGAGACGATTAGATCGCTCCCACTTATCATAAAGAACAACTGCATCAGGAGAGCTGGTTTCAGTTACTGCAGGGGGCTCCTCCTTCCTAATAGCATAATCTATGTCCATCCAACCCAAATGAAGGAGAATTCTTTCCTTCCATACTTTATAGTTGTCCCCTTTGAGTTCGGGAACATCACATCTCATATCAGTGTAATTAACAGGTTGAATTGCTGCAATAAAATTAAATATTCATGCTCATGTTACTAAATTTGAAGCTATAAAAATATGACATATCCTACCAATGTAGAATTATGTTAAATTATGAATCTAGTGACATAAAACTTGCCTGTGGGCTAAAGTTCTAATTCAATTAGATTCATGTTAACTTTATAATAAAACTATCAAATTATGTTCCTTTTCCTAATTCCTGTGGGTAAATTAGAAAATATAATTTGATATTTTATTCTAATTAATTATACAAATATAATAAAAATTCATGTGGGATAAAATTTTATTATATTACGTATGATTAATCACAATTAATGTTTATTTATAAATGTGATTCTGAATAAACTTTAATATATAGTTTCAATTAATTAAGAATGCTGTGGCTATTTCCTAATTAATTTAAACTATATGAATCACATAAACATTAATTTAATAATTTGGCTTAATTATTGCATAAACATATAAGCAATATTTTATAAATTTAATATATATATATATATATATATATATATATATATATATTATCTTAAATTTGCATGTATAATTTAAAATAATGATGAATTATACAAGCAAATAAAAGTACAAAAATACTTATAATTAAATTTATAACCATGTAGAATTAATTTACCAAAAGTATATATAAAATCACTATTCATAATCGGTACTATTCATAATCAGTACTATTCATAACCGGTTCACTATTCATAACCGGTTCACTAATCTGTTTTTACTGTTCACGCGTACTGTTCATCTTCTCCAAATAAAACGAACAGAACATCAAATTTCAGAAAAACAGAGTGTAAACAACCAAAAACAGAGCATGTCCAATTAGCAAGGCAGAGACAAAATCAAAGTGGCTCTGATACCAAATGTTAGACTAATGAATCTTAGGATCGATTTAAACATGTTAATAAACTGAATAGACACATTTAAATCAAATAGCGGAAGCTTGAATCGAATTAGTGAATTTACCTCCAGCCATTGCTAAACCGAGTTTCGTGATTCGTTTGGAGCTTCTAAACCCTTACTCTTCACAGTAGATGGTGTATTCTGATCTGAATTGAATAAGAGTGGTGTCTAGGGACCAAAAACGAGAATGCACTATATAATGCTCTATCCATCAAAGAGCATAAATGAAGGCATTGAATGGCTGAGTGTGTGGACGAATGATTGCTTAACTTGTGGACCAATTTCTGTTGTTGATTGGCCATAGAAGAAGAGAAAACAAACTTGAATTTCTCTTCAATAAGTGCTTGTGTATAAGCATGCACTATGTGGGTGGATGAACTGTGCAACGTGGGCTGCTACACATATTTTATACAACACAAACAGGTTAGTGCAGTGCAATGCATCTCAAGCTCATATGTGTTGTTTGTACCCAGCTTTGCTAATTGTGTTTTTGCACAGGTGGAAGTAACACTGAACTATCCAACCGAGTTTATAATCTCAATATCAGGATATTATTCGCTGAGTTGCATCAACTCTCTCACATTCCGAACCAACTTAACAACGCATGGCCCTTACGGGTACAAAACAAGTGTGCCATTTAGTACGCCTTGGGAATTAGGTAAGATCGTAGGGTTTCACGGAACAGAAGATATGTATGATCGTCTTCAGTCCATCGGAGCGTACTTTGCACCGGTTTATCATATGCACCCTCTTACGACAATCAAACCATTCGGGGATGTTTTTAGTAAGACATGGGATGATGGAAAGCATAGTGGTGTAAAACGAATTGATATACATCATAGCCGCCATGGTGTTTGGTATATGAGGTTTACATACGTTGATGGCAATGGAGGTACAGTCCGAGGAGTCGATATCGGTGGTAGTGGTGAAAGTGGATTAAAAGAGGTGAGTGAGTTGTATCTAAATATTAGAGATCTGCCACACGTATTTTTATCAAGTAATCGTAAATTATTTTTCAGGTCATTGAGTTGGATTCCTCAAAAGAATATCTGGTCTCCATATCTGGCTGCATGGGATCTGATTCTGAAAATAACTACATCTTGTCCCTCAGTTTTGAGACCAATCTGGAGAAGAAGCTTGGACCGTATGGGCATGGGCCAATCATTGAACGGGACAAGTCCTTCTCCTTCAAATCAAATCGGGCGAAAATCATCGGATTTCATGGAACCTTCGATACAGAGACGCATGCTTACTCAATTGGTCCACACTTAGAGTTATTGTGAAGTTATTTATTTATTTGCTAATAAATTGCTATTTATATCTAAATAGTGTCGAAATTTCTTTTCAAAATCCAGCTGATGAAAAGTTTAATAAACAGTAATAAACAAAATGTTTGTAAATTTTGCATTTACTTATTATTAGACATTTGTATTGGACATCTCAATTTGCAATAGATTAGGAATACAAGTAACCCAGTTATAAAGTTGAAGGATTATATTAGGTAGATTTTGATATTAACCAAAATAAAAATTTCATGATGTAAATTGATAGATGATTTGGAATTTATTTTGCAGAATTTATATATTATATAGTTACATAAGAGTTAGATTAAACTATTATAAAACCAAATTTAATATTTATGATACTGAATAAGATGACAGAAAGTGTGAGACTAAATTGATCAGTGCGCTTTAACTGTTGGGACCACGGCATGCAGTCTCTCTCCCCGCCACTGCAGCGGCCGTCATCAACATGATGATACCAAAGCAAAGCAAGCTAGAAAAAGAAGTTTCTTTTGACGAATTCTGCAGATTCCATGTCCTCTCTAATCATGATGGCGATGAGCGTCTGTAAATGGAGAGTCGATCGATGGCGATCATAGGCCTCCTCGCTTTCTGCGTTGCTGCCACCAATTTTATAATGTCAACTCTCGCACGGATCTAGAACCCTAGATGAAGCGTGGGCCGAGGAATCCATCTGATACGTGGACGCCATGTGAGTGGATTCGGGTAATCATTCGCTCCACCATCATCCATTCCTCCGACTGTGCTTTCCTCTAGGTATATTTGTAATCTGAATCTCCTCTTCGTGTTCGATATCCAATTCTTTCTGTTTCATTAATCCGTTCCTCATTTCCACTCGAAAACTGCCTAGTTATGGTGGTTTCCAGTAGGAACTGTTCTTGTTAGCATTTCAAAGTTGAGTTGATGATTCGTCAAAATTGAAGACTTAAGTAATAGATTTGAATACCTCTCAAATTTTAAGGGAGACACTGCAAGTACATAATAGAGATGTCAGAATCGTGTGAACGGATCGGGCCAAACATTGATCATATCATTATAAAATGTTGAGTCTATTCAATTCTAATCTGACCCTATAGGTTCTCAGATCAATCTCTCTCTCTTTATTTTTGGTTGAATAGTGAAGGATGTTCCTTTCGATGTTACCAAGGAAAAAACACAAGTGCAGATCCGCCCTTCTCTTACTCAAGTTTAATTTTACTAATTGTGCGGTTGTGCCTGATAATGTAGTGTAATTGTCTTTGTCCTTGTGGTGGTCCAAACGCCAAAAAGTGACCAAACCCCGTTTCTTGTTGCATGATTTGTCCAGATAGAAAAGAGCTTGCTTCACCTCGAGTATTGATATATAAATCAAGAGTGGTGCAGAGGATCTACGAGTTGATCAAGCGAACATGACCAGCAATATCAAGAACGCTGTTGTGTCTGTGCTAGCTTCTCTGCCCTCTATAATCTTCTACCTCTCCTTCCTTAAGCATTATGAAGAAATTTCCAGTATTGGTGGTGGAGATGAAGGTTTGGCTGCATCGCTCTGGACTTGGTGCTTCAACCACCCTCTTCTGTTGGTCAATGTGCTTTTCTTCTTCAATGTCAATGTCCTCTTCTGGGTCCTCAGCCATGTCCAGTCCAGCCACTGGGTTAGTCTTCCAACATTGCAAAATGTCAAAGTTTGATTATCCTATTACATCTAAGTTGAGTGGTAGATGTTCATTTGATTTATCTTCTTACTGTTCTTTTTGTAATGAGGACCTTGCCTTCGCCAAGTAAACCCCGACCACATGAAATTCCTACTAATCCCGTGAAGTTAACTTGTATACACACATCTATATCTACCATGATGAATACTGTATGACTTTCTGGTATGCTTGTTAAGCACGCTGCACGCTGCTTATGCTAGTTTTTCTTTTTGATGAGACCCATTAAGCGATTGAGAAAACTCTTTTTAATCTGGTGTGTAGCTAAATATTTTCGTACTGAAGTTTTTTAAAGATAACAAAAGATCACCACCCTAATTTTCGTTTAGTAGTAAAAACTAGCAAGGAATTGTGCTTATCAAGCATACCAGAATAGTCCATACTGTATGAAGATTGGTTCTTTTCAGTAGATTGTGTTTTTTTTTATCTGTTGGACAATTACAGTCTACAGTTGGTATTGCACTTGCAATGTTCTATCTTGAATTACTATCTCCAATAGTTAAGTTTGCTTTTCCCATTCATCTGCAGATGATAGATCTTTACTGGACTGTGGTTCCAGTAATGTTGGTCCATTATTACGCCACACACCCTTTCGGACAGTACAATTGGTGGAGATCAAAGATTGTCATTATACTGACTTGGGTCTGGGCTGTAAGGCTGACACATAACTATCTCCGGCGAGAGAAATGGCAGTTGGGTGCCAGAGAAGACTGGCGGTTCACCGATATGCGTGCACAGTACGGAAGACATTGGTGGTGGATCTCCTTCTTTGCTGTCTATGCATCTCAACAGGTGAATTTCCAATTCCTCATTGAGTTAACTGTTTATTTGCCTCTGCCTGATTATTACTTGCAAAGTACATACCCCTAAACCCGGACTTTTTTTATGGTAAATAAACTTGTTAAGACAAGACATTGGTAACATTAGAAAGTTGTTTTCATGGCATGGGTTACAGAAAGTTTTCATTTTTTCTGTTGGTGCAGCTGTTCCTGATCGGAATATGCCTCCCTTTCTACGCAATCCACTTGACCAACAAGCCACTGAACATCTGGGATTTCACTGCCATTCTTGTCTCACTCTCCGGCATTGTTATTGCCTACTTTGGTGACACACAGCTTCACGATTTTGTCACTCAAAATGAAAATCTAAAAGTGATTGGAAAACCGGTTATACCCAACCTCGACAAGGGCTTGTGGTACTACTCAAGACACCCGAACTACTTAGGCGAACAGTTATGGTGGTGGGGCTTAGTGATCTTTGCATGGAACCTCGGACAAGGTTGGACTCTTGTCGGGTCACTAGTGAACACGATGTGTTTAGCATATGTGACTTTTCTTGTTGAACAGAGGATGCTGAAACAGAGCCATAGGTCTGAAGCTTATAGGGTCTATCAAAAGACAACCTCGGTCTGGGTCCCTTGGTTCAAGTCATCACCTCCTAAGGCTAAGACCGGTTGAACTCAATCATGTGGTTGTGGCCGATGATCCGTTCGTCGATATTTATTTGTTGTTAATTTGATTGGCTTATATTTGATTTTAATTTGGCAAAGATGATGTTGTGGATCTAAGCCTTTTGTGGTGGGTAAAGTTTGTTCATGGGTTACTTCACGTATTATGTTGCTCCTATGGTAAAAAAAACTAATTTTGTTGGTCTATCATAACAAGTCTTCTAATTTTTTACAATTTCCTTCTTTTTTTCACTTTTGTTTCCTAAATGGATTTTATTTCATAGAATTTTATTTGATTACTTTAGTATATATATATATATATAAACAGCGAATCCTCGTACATACGACATGTGATGTCTGGTATCTGCTTTAACAGCGTCTAATCCAATCTATATTTATAGATCGAAACTGTGGCTGTGGAAGTGGAAGACGGTGCCGTTCGATCCTCTCTTCAGACTCCGCGACCTGCATTCTCTCGCGACGCTTGTCTGAAGAGATAGCGGACCGCACACTATCACACCGACATCCACATGGCCCCACTGTTCCGACAGCGATTCGAAGATTTCTGCAAAAAGTTTACTTTTCCTATCAGGGAGGAAAATGTGGGTAAAAGTAGTAGCAAGTGTCGTAATATTTACCTTCGAAATTTGGTCTCAATCCGTAGGTAATCCTCTTCGACACAACAGATCTTCTCTGTAATGAATCATCGTTTACCGTCGGTTCATTCCTCAGCTTCTCTCTGTCGCCTTCTAATTCTTCCACGCCAGTCATCGTCTTTTCCCAGAGATGCCACAGATAAACAATGACTCCTCCGAATAACGGTACGCTGATGGCCATGCAGGTAATGAATAGAAGACCTTTGAACCACCATGTGCTAATACCGTAAGGGTATATGTAGAAGACATCAATCAACATGATCAAGAACATAAACCCGACAATGGTAGAGACGACGTATAAACCAGACCATATCGTGCTTCCTGTTCCAACTAAGACAGAGATGCAACTGTTGTTTGATCGAGATGTCGGAAACACACCAATATTTTCGACGAATCCATCTTCCTGAAGAGAAAATTCGATGAACGAACATATATTATCGAGAGATAAAGACTCGAATTTTGGATGACAAGTTAAAGGAAAATGAGTTACTGGTGATGGAGGTTCTGATTCGCGAGTCACGTATAAGTGTATGTTGAAATTAAGTTTATCGGCAATGGTGGGGATAGCCGCTTCCGTGTCGAGCGTCGATAAAAGAGGAAGCTCATTAGATTTCTTGACGGACCAAATGAGCACGACATTTTTGGGTGGACAAGGTCGGCCTTCGCTTTTGCGGTGGATGATGTCGCTCAATATGGCGAAGAACGGCGAGACTCCGATTCCTCCGGCCACTAGAATAAGGTTCTCGTACCTGGTAAAAGAATCGAACCTCAATCGCTGAACATGAAACAGTATTCGAGAAACATCGAGTTCTATCTTACGTACGTCAAATGATAAGGTGATTCGTGACCGTACGGACCCTCGATGGAAGCCGTCATCATAGTATTTCGTCGCTCGATGGCCTCCTCCATTTCCTCGGTGTTCTCTCTCAGTTTCGCCGTCCACTTGCCCAAAACTTTAATGAGAACGGAGATATGATTCTTCCCTTCTAACGGACTCGATGAGACGCTGAACGGATGCCATTGCAGCCATGAGATTTCCCGAATTTGAATAAAGATGAAGCTTAATGCATTGTACTTAAGATCTGCAGTATCGAGTCGACCGCTATGATTAGGTCGATGATCGCGATAAGACGAATTGTGAAAGAAAGTATAATTTTTGTAACTCCTCACTTGACGGTTTTGAGAACACAAGCTCTACGGTCCCGCCCGGGAGGCTTGTCGCGGAGACAACCTTAACCGTCCGCCTGGATTGGCAAAATCGCAAGAAACGATCGATCATGAAGAGGAATATTCCAGCCGATGACATACTGAAGATGAAATCGCCGACGTGAAGAGCAAAGAAGACGACGAAGATGATGTACAGCTGATGTGTGTAGAGGAAGAGCTCGAACTGCTGCTTCCGAACCGGAGAAAGCGAGGTCACCCACATCAGTAGACCTGCTAAGAAACTGATAACTCCAGGAAGGACCGCGACTCCGATGGAGGCCCACGCGAATATCTGAATCAAATCGACGATATGACAAGCTTTCGAACAATTCAATATCTTTTGCAAAGGATAGACCGATGGATCGGTACGAACATTACACTTACTTCTTGTATGAGAATCCCTTGCATGGCCCATCCGACCACGTAACACGACCCATGGAGAGTGAAGAGCCACATGGTTAGATGTCCGAGCCAAACATGGTACCTTGTTGCTTGCTCGAACGGGATATCGACGAGCCGGAGAAGAACCGATCCCCTCGTGATCGGAAAGAAGAGGAATGCCAAGCAGATAATGCCCATAGAACCTAACCGAAGTCCGGTGAGTAATAGCAAATAGGAGCTGCAATGAATAAAATAGTTCACGATGATAATCAGGAGACGAGATTCTACGACGATCGACATTAAGAACAAGGGAAGATTAGTAGGTGCCTACCATTTGAGTATCAACGACGGTAGATCAAATTCCGACAGAGTTTTAAGGTTTCTTAAGGTGTAAGCATATAGAGCCCACACGATAAATACACCAAAGATGCAAATGACGATGAACTCTGCGGCAACGACGACTCCGAACAGACCGTCCACAAGCACCGGAAACGTCCATAACCGGAGCCTCGGAGATGTTGGAACCTTGTTCCTGAAATTGAAATTTTGATTGAATGAAAATTAATGAAAAATCGTGCTGAATCGAAATGATGAGGGTAGTTAAAATTACAGTTGCAGCAGCTGTTTCTCTTCTTCGTCTTCTTGACCAGATAGGAGGGTGTAGAGTATGGCAAGAAGAGCTATCAGCAAAACTGGTCCACTGAAAATTAAGAACAAGCTTCCTGCAGAAGAAGACTGACTAAACCTAGTAAAGCGTTTCCGACCACAGAAATCAAACCATGTACCTTTTCACAAAGTGTTAGCTCATCTTTTAACCAGTTTTTGGATAATGTGAAAAAGTGTATGATATTAAAATATGTACTTTGTCTTAGCTGTTGCAAACTGTCATATGTTCTTTGTTCTGTTGTTGCAAACATATGTATATTCTTTGTCCTATTATTTCAAACGGGTGTGTGGTTTGTGTTATTGTTTTAATATGTATTATATCACTTTGCCTTATTTTTTCACATTTCATCTAAAATTGATGATCTATATGTAAAAATGTGATTTTTTAAATACTTAAAAAGACTTTTAAATTGTGTGTTAATAATATTATTTCATACAATTACTGGCAGTAACTATTTTAATATATCATTTAAGTAATGCAAAAATGACTATATTCCCGTGCAGAAGTTATTGACTTCTCTATTATATATATATATATATATATGGTTGACAGAGTCGACTGACTACCTGTAGCTCCAAACAATGTCCCCATGGTGTGTGCAGCAAGCCATTCAATGGAACCACCCACGAATTCAGCAGGGAACATAAAGAGGAATGTGGTCCAAGCAATAAAGATGACCCACATCGAAATCCAAAGAACCCATTTCAGAAATGGAGACAAAGCACCAACCAACTTCTTCTTTTTTCTGTTGTATAAGAGGAGAGGCACTTCATCTTCTGTGTCTGCCATTGTAAAAGCTTGAATCTTTTTAGGGTTTCAGAGATGGATAGAAGAACTCACGACTTAAATAGATGATCGGAAGTAGGAGTGTGTGGTCATTGAAACCCAGTCGAATATCAGGATAAAGAACGTGTTGCTGTCTGCATTAATTGGTATGGATGAGGAAGGAAAAAAAGCGGGGACCCGACAGTGAAGTCATGAGGAATTCCGACCACTTGAGAATATCTGATCGGAGATAATCTACGACGACGGACACAAAACGGAAGGGATCATAATCACAAACATCGTACTCCATTGTCTCTTCGGAATGACATGTATCCATATAGAATACCAACCATTCCATTATTAATTAATATTGTATGAGGAGAAGTTTCCATCTTAAAGATTCATTTGGTTGTCTTTTGTGTAATGCTCCATTGCATCTATCAAATTATATAAAAAATATATATATATATATATAATCTTCCCCAAATACTTATATCTATTATATAGTTATGTTTATCATACGTATTTTCAGTGACGGGTCTAGCTAGAACGAGTCACTGTATAAGATTATAGATAATTGATCTCCATTGCATCTTGATTCGTAAGTCACATGGTAGTATTGATGATGGATGTTGATTCGATAGGAAGTGGTGATGAATCGTCAACCACTCGTTCTTTATAAGAGTTGAAAGATACATGTATTGAGATATTAGTTAACACAAATCAACTACAAACCAACCGTCACAACAATCTTAATAAAAGTTTTGAACTTTAAAAGTTATCTTCAAAATTTAAAACTTTAAAAGTTAACACAAATCAAAAGTTCACTTTTGTATGTTGGTAAATGCTATAGACTATATAATTAATTAATTAGAATTTTATGCATAAAATTCACATTCTTTGTCACTATAACTCTCTAAGCCTTTCTTTTGTACGTGAGACTAGACTCGGACTCATAATGGGCATGGTTCAAACCCTATCTCAATCCAAGGGTGGCTCCCATCCAACCATGGCCGATTGAGTTTGGTCTCAACTCAACCCATGTTTTCGAGCCAGGGGTGCCAAAGTTCTAGCCCATGGGTTGGGCCGGGTTAGACTCGTAGCTAGGGGTTTTCAAGTATCCATTCGTTTTATGAGTATAAATACATATGCAATAAACCAATAATAAAAACCAAAGTCACAAACTACGTATATTTGAACATACGATAATGTTTTGACGCAACTAAATTGCATGCGTGTATATATATACTCGTACGGATTTATACTGCATGCTTGTATGGTTAGACGGCGCGTGACCAATCTGTAGATCGAAACTGTGTCTCTTTGTTGAAACCAAAATGGAAGCAATTCAGTATCAAGACAATCCAACAGAACAGATAGACGAAGAAAATTAGAGCAATTGACAGAAACACAACAGCAGCATCGACCAAGACAGGAAGGAAAAAAGGAAGAAGACTGGCATTGTATTAATGGCGGATCAGAACGATAGGTAAGACGTCACCAAGGAGGCGTCAGACATCTGTCTTCTTCATCCATGGATATTGAATCTTGTCGACGACACTTGCAGAGATAATCCAGTTCAATTCCAATTCTTTCTCTGTAAAAGAAAATGGGTACGCCGGGCGGACGAATTAGCCCGCCAAAATGATTAAATTTTATTATTTTGGGATCATTTTAAATTTTTAATGAAGGTTAATATACACCGGGTGTATGGAACAGGAGCTTCCTTTCCTTCATGTATAGGTTTACTGTTGTAGCCCTTTAGCTGCAGTTGTGTACACCGGGCTCACCAAATATCCCCTCCGAAAAATATATTTAATTGTTTCAGAACAATTTTGCGGCGGTAATTCAAACACCCGGTGCACCCAAAAAAATGCAATTTCTTATTTCATTGCAGTTTCAGTATTTCATTGAAATAAAATAGTATTCAGTGAGGATTTGGGAATCTACAAAGGTAAGTACTGATGGGAAGCATCAAATGTTCGTCAACAATGAGATGAAAGATGCTATTAAGAGTTGTGTAGATTTACATTTACCAGAAGTGGATGGAGTGGCTAATGGATTGCAGCATTTCATGTGCCAAATCAATCATGACATTAAAGAAATAAAGAGGGAAGTAATGAAACAGGGAGAAGGAAGCTGTTCGAACGGTGTAGCCAATGAAATTAAGAATCACCCTGAGCAAGTGGAGATTGTTAAGCCCAAAAATGAAACCTTCGCTGAAAAGCCTGATCACTGTATGATAAAGTACTGCAGAAGGAAATTAAGCCCAAATGTAAATGGTAGGACTGAGATTCGTTGTTATAAGAATAATCTTTAGGATTTCCAAATAAGTAGATATTGAAAAACTACGAAAATCGATATAGAGTTAAAGCGGTATCATCATGAAAACTAAGTGATTTGGGGCGTGAAATAAAAATAATCTTGATGTTACTTCGATCATATACGTTATGCAGTAGAATTCAACAATCATTATTAACAGTAGATGAGATAGCTATGAAGAGCAGATAATTCAGCACTAACCTACACAGGATAACATTTCCCTATAGAACACAAGAGAGAAAAAACAGAATAACAAGCATGAGTAGAGAGCAAAAAATATTTATCTGACAGACCGCAAATTGAACACCATAATATTGGATAGTAGAAACAGACCTTTCAGAGAAACATTGCTTAAAGTCACCGATCATTATGAGAAAAGCACAAACACCGAGCAAAGATTGAGAGATGATCTAAGTAAGAGAAGAAACTGAACAAACAAACTGATAAAGAGACAACATTCAAAACACAAGACAAATTTGAAGAGAAAAAAAACAGAAGCAAATCATAAACTACTCAGAATCATAATTTGATTCACTTATATCTCTAACTTCAAATTCGAGATTCGACTGATTTTGTAGTTTTATGAATTACTCCTCAATCGGAACTCCATTTTCGATGAAATAAATTTTGTTTCATCCATACTCGATCGAATATATATTCTAAACATTCTTACTCAAAATATAAGATCAAATGTTTGCTGTTATCACTTGTATATAAGACGTTAAATATGTTTTTCCCACGTGGCATCTTATTGTTTCGTCTGATTTCGTAGTTTTGTCAGTATCTCATCACTTACAACTTCGTTTTCAGTGAAATTAGTTTTATTCGCATTCTAACTCGATATATATTGAGGTTGTGATGTTAATATAATACATATTTTTGGGACCAAAATCAACTATTTTCCGTTATGGTACCCCTTTGAGATTCAACCGATTTTGTAGTTTTTTGAATTACTCCTCAATCGGTACTCCATTTTCGATGAAATAACTGTTGGTTTCTTACGTATTCGATCAAATATATATTCTAAACATTCTTACTCAAAATATAACATCAAATGTTTACTGTTATCACTTGTATATAAGACGTTAATACATTTTTGCTAAGTGGCACCCTATTGTTTCGTCTGATTTCGTAGTTTTGTCAATATATTATCACTCCCAACTTCGTTTTCAGTGAAATTAGTTTTATTCGCATTCTAACTCGATATATATTGAGGTTGTAATGTTAATATAATACATATTTTTGGGACCAAAATCAACTATTTTCAGTGATGGTACCCCTTTGAGATTCAACCGATTTTGTAGTTTTTTGAATTACTCCTCAATCAGAACTCCATTTTCGATTAAATAATTTTTGTTGTCTTACGTATTCGGTCAAATATATATTCTAAACATTCTTACTCAAAATATAACATCAAATGTTTACTGTTATCACTTGTATATATGACGTTAATACATTTTTGCTAGGTGGCACCTTATTGTTTCGTCTGATTTCGTAGTTTTGTCAGTATCTCATCACTCACAACTTCGTTTCAGTGAAATTAGTTTTATTCGCATTCTAACTTGATATATATTGAGGTATTAATGTTAATATAATACATGTTTTGGGGACCAAAATCAACTATTTTCCGTGATGGTACCCTTTGAGATTCGACCGATTTTGTAGTTTTTTGCAATACTCCTCAATCGGAACTCCATTTTCGATGAAATAAATTTGGTTTCTTCCATACTCGATCAGATATATATTCTACACATTCTTACTCAAAATATAAGATCAAATGTTTGCTGTTATCACTTGTATATAAGACGTTAAATATTTTTTCCCACGTGGCACCTTATTCGTTCGTCCAATTTCGAAGTTTTGTCAATATCTCATTACTCACAACTTCGTTTTTGGTGAAATTACTTTTATTCGCATTCTAACTCCATATATATTGAGGTAGTAATGTTAATATAATACAAATTTTTGGGACCAAAATTAACTATTTTCCGTGATGGTACCCCTTGGAGGTTCAACCGATTTTGAAGTTTTTAGAATTACTCCTCAATCGGAACTCCATATTCGATGAATTAATTTTCCTTTTCTTACGTATTCGATCAAATATATATTCTAAACATTCTTACTCAAAATATAACATGAAATGTTTACTATTATCACTTATATATAAGACGTTAATACATTTTTGCTAGGTGGCACCTTATTGTTACGTCTGATATCGTTATTTTGTTAGTATCTCATCACTCACAACTTCGTTTTCATTGAAATTAGTTTTATTCGCATTGTAATTCGGTATATATTGAGGTAGTAATGTTAATATAATACAAATTTTTGGGACCAAAATCAACTATTTTCCGTGATGGTACCCCTTGGAGGTTCAACCGATTTTGTAGTTTTTAGAATTACTACTCAATCGGAACTCCATTTTCGATGAATTAATTTTCGTTTTCTTACGTATTAGATCAAATAAATATTCTAAACATTCTTACTAAAAATATAACATCAAAAGTTTACTGTTATCACTTGTATATAAGACGTTAATACATTTTTGCTAGATGGCACCTTATTGTTTCGATTGATTTCGTAGTTTTGTCAGTATCTCATCACTCACAACTTCGTTTTCAGTGAAATTAGTTTTATTCGAATTCTAACTCGATATATATTGAGGTATTAATGTTAATATAATACATGTTTTTGGGACCAAAATCAAAAAATTTCCGTGATGGTACCCCTTTGATATTCGACCGATTTTGTAGTTTTTTGAATTACTCATCAATGGGAACTCCATTTTCGATGAAATAATTTTTGGTTTCTTACGTATTCGATCAAATATATATTCTAAACATTATTACTCAAAATATAACATTAAATGTTTACTATTATCACTTGTATATATAACGTTAATACATTTTGGCTTGGTGGCACCTTATTGTTTCGTCTGAAATCATTGTTTTGTCAGTATCTCATCAGTCACAACTTCGTTTTCATTGAAATTAGTTTTATTCGCATTCTAACTCGATATATATTGAGGTATTAATGTTAATATAATACATGTTTTTGGGACCAAAATCAAAAAATTTCCGTGATGGTACCCCTTTGAGATTCGATCGATTTTGTAGTTTTTTGAATTACTCCTCAATGGGAACTCCATTTTCGATGAATTAGTTTTTGGTTTCTTACGTATTCAATCAAATATATATTCTAAACATTATTACTCAAAATATAACATTAAATGTTTACTATTATCACTTGTATATATGACGTTAATAAATTTTTGCTAGGTGGCACCTTATTGTTTCGTCTGATTTCGTTGATTTGTTAGTATCTCATCACTCACAACTTCGTTTTCAATGAAATTAGTTGTATTCGCATTCTAATTCGATATATATTGAGGTATTAATGTTAATATAATACATGTTTTTGGGACCAAAATCAACAATTTTCCGTGATGGTACCCCTTTGAGATTCAACCGATTTTGTAGTTTTTTGAATTACTCCTCAATCGGAACTCCATTTTCGATGAAATAATTTTCGTTCTTACGTATTCGATCAAATATATATTCTAAACATTATTACTCAGAATATAACATCAAATGTTTACTGTTATCACTTGTATATAAGACATTAATACATTTTTGTTAGGTGGCACCTTATTGCTTAGTCTGATTTTGTAGTTTTGTCAGTATCTCATCACTCACAACTTCGTTTTCAGTGAAATTAGTTTTATTCGCATTATAAATCGGTATATATTGAGGTATTAATTTTAATATAATACATGTTTTTGTGACCAAAATCAAAAAATTTCCGTGATGGTACCCTTTTGATATTCGACCGATTTTGTAGTTTTTTGAATTACTCATCAATGGGAACTCCATTTTCGATGAAATAATTTTTGGTTTCTTACGTATTCGATCAAATATATATTCTAAACATTATTACTCAAAATATAACATTAAATGTTTACTATTATCACTTGTATATATAACGTTAATACATTTTGGCTTGGTGGCACCTTATTGTTTCGTCTGAAATCATTGTTTTGTCAGTATCTCATCACTCACAACTTCGTTTTCATTGAAATTAGTTTTATTCGCATTCTAACTCGATATATATTGAGGTATTAATGTTAATATAATACAAATTTTTGGGACCAAAATCAACTATTTTCCGTGATGGTACCCCTTGGAGGTTCAACCGATTTTGTAGTTTTTAGAATTACTACTCTATCGGAACTCCATTTTCGATGAAATAATTTTCGTTTTCTTACGTATTCGATCAAATATATATTCTAAACATTATTACTCAAAATATAACATTAAATGTTTACTATTATCACTTGTATATATGACGTTAATACATTTTTGCTAGGTGGCACCTTATTGTTTCGTCTGATTTCGTTGTTTTGTCAGTATCTCATCACTCACAACTTCGTTTTCAATGAAATTAGTTGTATTCGCATTCTAATTCGATATATATTGAGGTATTAATGTTAATATAATACATGTTTTTGGGACCAAAATCAACAATTTTCCGTGATGGTACCCCTTTGAGATTCAACCGATTTTGTAGTTTTTTGAATTACTCCTCAATCGGAACTCCATTTTCGATGAAATAATTTTCGTTCTTACGTATTCGATCAAATATATATTCTAAACATTATTACTCAGAATATAACATCAAATGTTTACTGTTATCACTTGTATATAAGACATTAATACATTTTTGTTAGGTGGCACCTTATTGCTTAATCTGATTTTGTAGTTTTGTCAGTATCTCATCACTCACAATTTCGTTTTCAGTGAAATTAGTTTTATTCGCATTATAAATCGGTATATATTGAGGTATTAATTTTAATATAATACATGTTTTTGTGACCAAAATCAAAAAATTTCCGTGATGGTACCCTTTTGATATTCGACCGATTTTGTAGTTTTTTGAATTACATATCAATGGGAACTCCATTTTCGATGAAATAATTTTTGGTTTCTTACGTATTCGATCAAATATATATTCTAAACATTATTAATCAAAATATAACATTAAATGTTTACTATTATCACTTGTATATATAACGTTAATACATTTTGGCTTGGTGGCACCTTATTGTTTCGTCTGAAATCATTGTTTTGTCAGTATCTCATCAGTCACAACTTCGTTTTCATTGAAATTAGTTTTATTCGCATTCTAACTCGATATATATTGAGGTATTAATGTTAATATAATACATGTTTTTGGGACCAAAATCAAAAAATTTCCATGATGGTACCCCTTTGAGATTCGATTGATTTTGTAGTTTTTTGAATTACTCCTCAATGGGAACTCCATTTTTGATGAATTAGTTTTTGGTTTCTTACGTATTCAATCAAATATATATTCTAAACATTATTACTCAAAATATAACATTAAATGTTTACTATTATCACTTGTATATATGACGTTAATACATTTTTGCTAGGTGGCACCTTATTGTTTCGTCTGATTTCGTTGATTTGTTAGTATCTCATCACTCACAACTTCGTTTTCAATGAAATTAGTTGTATTCGCATTCTAATTCGATATATATTGAGGTATTAATGTTAATATAATACATGTTTTTGGGACCAAAATCAACAATTTTCCGTGATGGTACCCCTTTGAGATTCAACCGATTTTGTAGTTTTTTGAATTACTCCTCAATCGGAACTCCATTTTCGATGAAATAATTTTCGTTCTTACGTATTCGATCAAATATATATTCTAAACATTATTACTCAGAATATAACATCAAATGTTTACTGTTATCACTTGTATATAAGACATTAATACATTTTTGTTAGGTGGCACCTTATTGCTTAGTCTGATTTTGTAGTTTTGTCAGTATCTCATCACTCACAACTTCGTTTTCAGTGAAATTAGTTTTATTCGCATTATAAATCGGTATATATTGAGGTATTAATGTTAATATAATACATGTTTTTGTGACCAAAATCAAAAAATTTCTGTGATGGTACCCTTTTGATATTCGACCGATTTTGTAGTTTTTTGAATTACTCATCAATGGGAACTCCATTTTCGATGAAATAATTTTTGGTTTCTTACGTATTCGATCAAATATATATTCTAAACATTATTACTCAAAATATAACATTAAATGTTTACTATTATCACTTGTATATATAACGTTAATACATTTTGGCTTGGTGGCACCTTATTGTTTCGTCTGAAATCATTGTTTTGTCAGTATCTCATCACTCACAACTTCGTTTTCATTGAAATTAGTTTTATTCGCATTCTAACTCGATATATATTGAGGTATTAATGTTAATATAATACAAATTTTTGGGACCAAAATCAACTATTTTCCGTGATGGTACCCCTTGGAGGTTCAACCGATTTTGTAGTTTTTAGAATTACTCCTCAATCGGAACTCCATTTTCGATGAAATAGTTTTTGGTTTCTTACATATTCGATCAAATATATATTCTAATCATTCTTACTCAAAATATAACATCAAATGTTTACTGTTATCACTTGTATATAAGACGTTAATACATTTTTGCTAGGTGACACCTTATTGTTTCGTCTAATTTCGCAGTTTTGTTAGTATCTCATCACTCACAACTTCGTTTTCAGTGAAATTAGTTTTATTCTCATTCTAACTCGATATATATTGAGGTATTAATGTTAATATAATACATGTTTTTGGGACCAAAATCAATAATTTTCCGTGATGGTACCCTTTTGACATTCGGCCGATTTTGTAGTTTATTGAATTACTCAATCAAAACTCCATTTTGTATGAAATAAATTTTGTTTTTCTTCCTTAGTCGATCAAATATATATTCCAATTATTATTACTCAAAATATAAGATCAAATGTTTACTGTTATCACTTGTATATAAGACGTTAATACATTTTTGCTAGGTGGCACCTTATTGTTTCGTCTGATTTCGTAATTTTGGCAGTACCTCATCACTCACAAATTCGTTTTCAGTGAAATTAGTTTTATTCGCATTCTAAATCGATATATATTGAGGTATTAATGTTAATATAATACATGTTTTTGGGACCAAAATCAACAATTTTCCGTGATGGTACCCCTTTGAGATTCAACCGATTTTGTAGTTTTTTGAATTACTCCTCAATCGGAACTCCATTTTCGATGAAATACTTTTTGTTTTCTTACATATTCGATCAAATATATATTCTAAACATTCTTACTCAAAATATAACATCAAATGTTTACTGTTATCACTTGTATATAAGACGTTAATACATTTTTGCTAGGTGGCATCTTATTGTTTCGTCTGATTTTATTAATTAATCAATATTTCATCACTCACAATTTCGTTTTCAGTAAATTTAATTTTATTTGCATTCTAACTCGATATTTATTGAGGATGTAATGTTAATATAATACATATTTTTGGGACCAAAATCAACTATTATCTGTGATGGTACCTCTTGAGATTCAACCGATTTTGTAGTTTTTTGAATTTACTCCTCAATCGGAACTCCATTTTCGATGAAATAATTTTTGGTTTCTTACATATTCGATCAAATATATATTCTAAACATTCTTACTCAAAATATAACATCAACTGTTTACAATTATCACTTGTATATATGACGTTAATACATTTTTCCTAGGTGGCACCTTATTGTTTCGTATGATTACATAGTTTTTCAGTATCTCATCACTCACAACTTTGTTTTCAGTGAAATTAGTTTTATTCGCATTCTAACTCGATATATATTGAGGTATTAATGTTAATATAATACATGTTTTTGGGACCAAAATCAACAATTTTCCGTGATGGTACCCCTTTGAGATTCAACCGATTTTGTAGTTTTTTGAATTACTCCTTAATCGGAACTCCATTTTAGATGAAATACTTTTTGTTTTCTTACATATTCGATAAAATATATATTCTAAACATTCTTACTCAAAATATAACATCAAATGTTTACTGTTATCACTTGTATATAAGACTTTAATACATTTTTGCTAGGTGGCACCTTATTGTTTCGTCTCCTTTCATAGTTTTGTCAGTATCTCATCACTCACAACTTCGTTTTCAGTGAAATTAGTTTTATTCTCATTCTAACTCGATATATATTGAGGTATTAATGTTAATATATTACATGTTTTTGGGACCAACATCAACAATTTTACGTGATGGTACCCTTTTGAGATTCGACCGATTTTGTAGTTTTCTGAATTACTCAATCAAAACTCCATTTTGGATGAAATAAATTTTGTGTTTCTTCCTTAGTCGATCAAATATATATTCCAATTATTATTATTCAAAATATAAGATCAAATGTTTACTGTTATCACTTGTATATAAGACTTTAATACATTTTTGCTAGGGGGCACCTTATTGTTTCGTCTGATTTCGTAATTTTGTCAGTATTTCATCACTCACAACTTCGTTTTCAGTGAAATTAGTTTTATTCGCATTCTAACTCAATATATATTGAGGTAGTAATGTTAATATATTACATATTTTTGGGACCAAGATCAACTATTTTCCGTGATGGTACCCCTTTGAGATTCAACCTATTTTTGTAGTATTTTGAATTACTCCTCAATCGGAACGCCATTTTCGATGAAATCATTTTTTTTTCTTACGTATTCGATCAAATATTTATTCTAAACGTTCTTACTCAAAATATAACATCGAATGTTTACTGTTATCACTTGTATACAAGACATTAATACATTTTTGCTAGGTGACACCTTATTGTTTCGTCTAATTTCGCAGTTTTGTCAATATCTTATCACTCACAACTTCGTTTTCAGTGAAATTAGTTTTATTCGCATTCTAACTCGATATATATTGAGGTATTAATGTTAATTTAATACATGTTTTTGGGACTAAAATCAATAATTTTCCGTGATGGTACCCTTTTGAGATTCGGCCGATTTTGTAGTTTATTGAATTACTCAATCAAAACTCCATTTTGGATAAAATAAATTTTGCTTTTCTTCCTTAGTCGATCAAATATATATTCCAATTATTATTACTCAAAATATATAAATTTTGTAGTTTTTTGAATTACTCCTCAATCGGAACTCCATATTCGATGAAATAATTTTTGGTTTCTTACATATTCGATCAAATATATATTCTAAACATTCTTACTCAAAATATAACATCAACTGTTTACAATTATCACTTGTATATATGACGTTAATACATTTTTCCTAGGTGGCACCTTATTGTTTCGTCTGATTTCGTAGATTTGTCAGTGTCTCATCACTCACAACTTCGTTTTCAGTGAAATTAGTTTTATTCGCATTCTAACTAAATATATATTGAGGTATTAATGTTAATATAATACATGTTTTTGGGACCAAAATCAACTATTTTTCGTGATGGTACCCCTTTGAGATTCAACCGATTTTTGTAGTATTTTGAATTACTCCTCAATCGGAACGCCATTTTCGATGAAATCATATTTTTTTCTTACGTATTCGATCAAATATTTATTCTAAACGTTCTTACTCAAAATATAACATCAAATGTTTAGTGTTATCACTTGTATATAAGACATTAATACATATTTGCTAGGTGGTACCTTATTGTTTCGTCTCCTTTCGTAGTTTTGTCAGTATCTCATCACTCACAACTTCGTTTTCAGTGAAATTAGTTTTATTCTCATTCTAACTCGATATATATTGAGGTATTAATGTTAATATAATTCATGTTTTTGGGATCAAAATCAACAATTTTCCGTGATGGTACTCTTTGAGATTCGACCGATTTTGTAGTTTTTTGAATTACTCCTCAATCGGAACTCCATTTTTGATGAAATAATTTTTGTTTTGTTCCGTATTCGATCAAATATATATTCTAAACATTCTTACTCAAAATATAACATCAAATGTTGACTGTTATCACTTGTATATAAGACGTTAATACATTTTTGCTAGGTGGCATCTTATTGTTTCGTCTGATTTTATTAATTAATCAATATTTCATCACTCACAATTTCGTTTTCAGTAAATTTAATTTTATTTGCATTCTAACTCGATATTTATTGAGGATGTAATGTTAATATAATACATATTTTTGGGACCAAAATTAACTATTATCTGTGATGGTACCTCTTGAGATTCAACCGATTTTGTAGTTTTTTGAATTTACTCCTCAATCGGAATGCCATTTTCGTTGAAATAATTTTTGTTTTCTTACGTATTCGATCAAATATATATTCTAAACGTTCTTACTCAAAATATATCATCAAATTTTTACTATTATCACTTGTATATAATATATTAATACATTTTTGCAAGGTGGCACCTTATTGTTTCGTATGATTACGTAGTTTTTCAGTATCTCATCACTCACAACTTTGTTTTCAGTGAAATTAGTTTTATTCGCATTCTAACTCGATATATATTGAGGTATTAATGTTAATATAATACATGTTTTTGGGACCAAAATCAACAATTTTCCGTGATGGTACCCCTTTGAGATTCAACCGATTTTGTAGTTTTTTGAATTACTCCTCAATCGGAACTCCATTTTCGATGAAATAGTTTTTGGTTTCTTACATATTCGATCAAATATATATTCTAATCATTCTTACTCAAAATATAACATCAAATGTTTACTGTTATCACTTGTATATAAGACGTTAATACATTTTTGCTAGGTGACACCTTATTGTTTCGTCTAATTTCGCAGTTTTGTCAGTATCTCATCACTCACAACTTCGTTTTCAGTGAAATTAGTTTTATTCGCATTCTAACTCGATATATATTGAGGTATTAATGTTAATATAATACATGTTTTTGGGACCAAAATCAACAATTTTCCGTGATGGTACCCCTTTGAGATTCAACCGATTTTGTAGTTTTTTGAATTACTCCTCAATCGGAACTCCATTTTCGATGAAATAGTTTTTGGTTTCTTACATATTCGATCAAATATATATTCTAATCATTCCTACTCAAAATATAACATCAAATGTTTACTGTTATCACTTGTATATAAGACGTTAATACATTTTTGCTAGGTGACACCTTATTGTTTCGTCTAATTTCGCAGTTTTGTCAGTATCTCATCACTCACAACTTCGTTTTCAGTGAAATTAGTTTTATTCGCATTCTAACTAAATATATATTGAGGTATTAATGTTAATATAATACATGTTTTTGGGACCAAAATCAATAATTTTCCGTGATGGTTCCCCTTTGACATTCGACCGATTTTGTAGTTTATTGAATTACTCAATCAAAACTCCATTTTGGATGAAATAAATTTTGTTTTTCTTCCTTAGTTGATCAAATATATATTCCAATTATTATTACTCAAAATATAAGATCAAATGTTTACTGTTATCACTTGTATATAAGACGTTAATACATTTTTGCTAGGTGGCACCTTATTGTTTCGTTTGATTTCGTAATTTTGGCAGTACCTCATCACTCACAAATTCGTTTTCAGTGAAATTAGTTTTATTCGCATTCTAAATCGATATATATTGAGGTATTAATGTTAATATAATACATGTTTTTGGGACCAAAATCAACAATTTTCCGTGATGGTACCCCTTTGAGATTCAACCGATTTTGTAGTTTTTTGAATTACTCCTCAATCGGAACTCCATTTTCGATGAAATACTTTTTGTTTTCTTACATATTCGATCAAATATATATTCTAAACATTCTTACTCAAAATATAACATCAAATGTTGACTGTTATCACTTGTATATAAGACGTTAATACATTTTTGCTAGGTGGCATCATATTGTTTCGTCTGATTTTATTAATTAATCAATATTTCTTCACTCACAATTTCGTTTTCAGTAAATTTAATTTTATTTGCATTCTAACTCGATATTTATTGAGGATGTAATGTTAATATAATACATATTTTTGGGACCAAAATCAACTATTATCTGTGATGGTACCTCTTGAGATTCAACCGATTTTGTAGTTTTTTGAATTTACTCCTCAATCGGAATGCCATTTTCGTTGAAATAATTTTTGTTTTCTTACGTATTCGATCAAATATATATTCTAAACGTTCTTACTCAAAATATATCATCAAATTTTTACTATTATCACTTGTATATAATATATTAATACATTTTTGCAAGGTGGCACCTTATTGTTTCGTATGATTACGTAGTTTTTCAGTATCTCATCACTCACAACTTTGTTTTCAGTGAAATTAGTTTTATTCGCATTCTAACTCGATATATATTGAGGTATTAATGTTAATATAATACATGTTTTTGGGACCAAAATCAACAATTTTCCGTGATGGTACCCCTTTGAGATTCAACCGATTTTGTAGTTTTTTGAATTACTCCTCAATCGGAATTCCATTTTCGATGAAATAGTTTTTGGTTTCTTACATATTCGATCAAATATATATTCTAATCATTCTTACTCAAAATATAGCATCAAATGTTTACTGTTATCACTTGTATATAAGACGTTAATACATTTTTGCTAGGTGACACCTTATTGTTTCGTCTAATTTCGCAGTTTTGTCAGTATCTCATCACTCACAACTTCGTTTTCAGTGAAATTAGTTTTATTCTCATTCTAACTCGATATATATTGAGGTATTAATGTTAATATAATACATGTTTTTGGGACCAAAATCAACAATTTTCCGTGATGGTACCCCTTTGAGATTCAACCGATTTTGTAGTTTTTTGAATTACTCCTCAATCGGAACTCCATTTTCGATGAAATAGTTTTTGGTTTCTTACATATTCGATCAAATATATATTCTAATCATTCTTACTCAAAATATAACATCAAATGTTTACTGTTATCACTTGTATATAAGACGTTAATACATTTTTGCTAGGTGACACCTTATTGTTTCGTCTAATTTCGCAGTTTTGTCAGTATCTCATCACTCACAACTTCGTTTTCAGTTAAATTAGTTTTATTCTCATTCTAACTCGATATATATTGAGGTATTAATGTTAATATAACACATGTTTTTGGGACCAAAATCAACAATTTTCCGTGATGGTACCCCTTTGAGATTCAACCGATTTTGTAGTTTTTTGAATTACTCAATCAAAACTCCATTTTGGATGAAATAAATTTTGTGTTTCTTCCTTAGTCGATCAAATATATATTCCAATTATTATTACTCAAAATATAAGATCAAATGTTTACTGTTATCACTTGTACATAAGACGTTAATACATTTTTGCTAGGAGGCACCTTATTGTTTCGTAATTTTGTCAGTATCTCATCACTCACAACTTCGTTTTCAGTGAAATTAGTTTTATTCGCATTCTCACTCGATATATATTGAGGTTGTAATGGTAATATAATACATATTTTGGGGACCAAAATCAACTATTTTCCGTGATGGTACCCCTTTGAGATTCAACCGATTTTGTAGTTTTTTGAATTACTCCTCATTCGGAACTCTATTTTCGATGAAATAATTTTTGTTTTCTTACATATTCGATCAAATATATATTTTAAACATTATCACTCAAAATATAACATTTTTACTGTTATCACTTGTATATAAGACGTTAATACATTTTTGTTAGGTGGCACCTTATTGTTTCGTCTAATTTCGCAGTTTTGTCATTATCTCATCACTCACAACTTCGTTTTCAGTGAAATTAGTTTTATTCGCATTCTAACTCGATATATATTGAGGTATTAATGTTAATATGATACATGTTTTTGGGACCAAAATCAATAATTTTCCGTGATGGTACCCCTTTGAGATTCGACCGATTTTGTAGTTTATTGAATTACTCAATCAAAACTCCATTTTGGATGAAATAAATTTTGTGTTTCTTCCTTAGTCGATCAAATATATATTCAAATTATTATTACTCAAAATATAAGATCAAATGTTTACTGTTATCACTTGTACATAAGACGTTAATACATTTTTGCTAGGTGGCACCTTATTGTTTCGTCTGATTACGTAGTTTTGTCAGTATCTCATCACTCACAACTTTGTTTTCAGTGAAATTAGTTTTATTCGCATTCTAACTCGATATATATTAAGGTATTAATGTTAATATAATACATGTTTTTGGGACCAAAATCAACTATTTTCCGTGATGATACCCCTTTGAGATTCAACCGATTTTGTAGTTTTTTGAATTACTCCTCAATCGGAACTCCATTTTCGATGAAATACTTTTTGTTTTCTTACATATTCGATCAAATATATATTCTAAACATTCTTACTCAAAATATAACATCAAATGTTGACTGTTATCACTTGTATATAAGACGTTAATACATTTTTGCTAGGTGGCATCTTATTGTTTCGTCTAATTTTATTAATTAATCAATATTTCATCACTCACAATTTCGTTTTCAGTGAATTTAATTTTATTTGCATTCTAACTCGATATTTATTGAGGATGTAATGTTAATATAATACATATTTTTGGGACCAAAATCAACTGTTTTCCGTGATGGTAACCCTTTGAGATTCAACCGATTTTTGTAGTATTTTGAATTACTCCTCAATCGGAATGCCATTTTCGTTGAAATAATTTTTGTTTTCTTACGTATTCGATCAAATATATATTCTAAACGTTCTTACTCAAAATATATCATCAAATTTTTACTATTATCACTTGTATATAATATATTAATACATTTTTGCAAGGTGGCACCTTATTGTTTCGTATGATTACGTAGTTTTTCAGTATCTCATCACTCACAACTTTGTTTTCAGTGAAATTAGTTTTATTCGCATTCTAACTCGATATATATTGAGGTATTAATGTTAATATAATACATGTTTTTGGGACCAAAATCAACAATTTTCCGTGATGGTACCCCTTTGAGATTCAACCGATTTTGTAGTTTTTTGAATTACTCCTCAATCGGAACTCCATTTTCGATGAAATAGTTTTTGGTTTCTTACATATTCAATCAAATATATATTCTAATCATTCTTACTCAAAATATAGCATCAAATGTTTACTGTTATCACTTGTATATAAGACGTTAATACATTTTTGCTAGGTGACACCTTATTGTTTCGTCTAATTTCGCAGTTTTGTCAGTATCTCATCACTCACAACTTCGTTTTCAGTGAAATTAGTTTTATTCTCATTCTAACTCGATATATATTGAGGTATTAATGTTAATATAATACATGTTTTTGGGACCAAAATCAATAATTTTCCGTGATGGTACCCCTTTGACATTCGGCCGATTTTGTAGTTTATTGAATTACTCAATCAAAACTCCATTTTGTATGAAATAAATTTTGTTTTTCTTCCTTAGTCGATCAAATATATATTTCAATTATTATTACTCAAAATATAAGATCAAATGTTTACTGTTATCACTTGTATATAAGACGTTAATACATTTTTGCTAGGTGGCACCTTATTGTTTCGTCTGATTTCGTAATTTTGGCAGTACCTCATCACTCACAAATTCATTTTCAGTGAAATTAGTTTTATTCGCATTCTAAATCGATATATATTGAGGTATTAATGTTAATATAATACATGTTTTTGGGACCAAAATCAACAATTTTCCGTGATGGTACCCCTTTGAGATTCAACCGATTTTGTAGTTTTTTGAATTACTCCTCAATCGGAACTCCATTTTCGATGAAATACTTTTTGTTTTCTTACATATTCGATCAAATATATATTCTAAACATTCTTACTCAAAATATAACATCAAATGTTGACTGTTATCACTTGTATATAAGACGTTAATACATTTTTGCTAGGTGGCATCTTATTGTTTCGTCTGATTTTATTAATTAATCAATATTTCATCACTCACAATTTCGTTTTCAGTAAATTTAATTTTATTTGCATTCTAACTCGATATTTATTGAGGATGTAATGTTAATATAATACATATTTTTGGGACCAAAATCAACTATTATCTGTGATGGTACCTCTTGAGATTCAACCGATTTTGTAGTTTTTTGAATTTACTCCTCAATCGGAACTCCATTTTCGATGAAATAATTTTTGGTTTCTTACATATTCGATCAAATATATATTCTAAACATTCTTACTCAAAATATAACATCAACTGTTTACAATTATCACTTGTATATATGACGTTAATACATTTTTCCTAGGTGGCACCTTATTGTTTCGTATGATTACATAGTTTTTCAGTATCTCATCACTCACAACTTTGTTTTCAGTGAAATTAGTTTTATTCGCATTCTAACTCGATATATATTGAGGTATTAATGTTAATATAATACATGTTTTTGGGACCAAAATCAACAATTTTCCGTGATGGTACCCCTTTGAGATTCAACCGATTTTGTAGTTTTTTGAATTACTCCTCAATCGGAACTCCATTTTAGATGAAATACTTTTTGTTTTCTTACATATTCGATAAAATATATATTCTAAACATTCTTATTCAAAATATAAGATCAAATGTTTACTGTTATCACTTGTATATAAGACTTTAATACATTTTTGCTAGGGGGCACCTTATTGTTTCGTCTGATTTCGTAATTTTGTCAGTATTTCATCACTCACAACTTCGTTTTCAGTGAAATTAGTTTTATTCGCATTCTAACTCAATATATATTGAGGTAGTAATGTTAATATATTACATATTTTTGGGACCAAAATCAACTATTTTCCGTGATGGTACCCCTTTGAGATTCAACCGATTTTTGTAGTATTTTGAATTACTCCTCAATCGGAACGCCATTTTCGATGAAATCATTTTTTTTTCTTACGTATTCGATCAAATATTTATTCTAAACGTTCTTACTTAAAATATAACATCGAATGTTTACTGTTATCACTTGTATACAAGACATTAATACATTTTTGCTAGGTGACACCTTATTGTTTCGTCTAATTTCGCAGTTTTGTCAGTATCTTATCACTCACAACTTCGTTTTCAGTGAAATTAGTTTTATTCGCATTCTAACTCGATATATATTGAGGTATTAATGTTAATTTAATACATGTTTTTGGGACTAAAATCAATAATTTTCCGTGATGGTACCCTTTTGAGATTCGGCCGATTTTGTAGTTTATTGAATTACTCAATCAAAACTCCATTTTGGATAAAATAAATTTTGTTTTTCTTCCTTAGTCAATCAAATATATATTCCAATTATTATTACTCAAAATATATAAATTTTGTAGTTTTTTGAATTACTCCTCAATCGGAACTCCATTTTCGATGAAATAATTTTTGGTTTCTTACATATTCGATCAAATATATATTCTAAACATTGTTACTCAAAATATAACATCAACTGTTTACAATTATCACTTGTATATATGACGTTAATACATTTTTCCTAGGTGGCACCTTATTGTTTCGTCTGATTTCGTAGATTTGTCAGTGTCTCATCACTCACAACTTCGTATTCAGTGAAATTAGTTTTATTCGCATTCTAACTCAATATATATTGAGGTAGTAATGTTAATATATTACATATTTTTGGGACCAAAATCAACTATTTTTCGTGATGGTACCCCTTTGAGATTCAACCGATTTTTTGTAGTATTTTGAATTACTCCTCAATCGGAACGCCATTTTCGATGAAATCATAATTTTTTCTTACGTATTCGATCAAATATTTATTCTAAACGTTCTTACTCAAAATATAACATCAAATGTTTAGTGTTATCACTTGTATATAAGACATTAATACATATTTGCTAGGTGGTACCTTATTGTTTCGTCTCCTTTCGTAGTTTTGTCAGTATCTCATCACTCACAACTTCGTTTTCAGTGAAATTAGTTTTATTCTCAGTCTAACTCGATATATATTGAGGTATTAATGTTAATATAATTCATGTTTTTGGGACCAAAATCAACAATTTTCCGTGATGGTACTCTTTGAGATTCGACCGATTTTGTAGTTTTTTGAATTACTCCTCAATCGGAACTCCATTTTTGATGAAATAATTTTTGTTTTGTTCCGTATTCGATCAAATATATATTCTAAACATTCTTACTCAAAATATAACATCAAATGTTTACTGTTATCACGTGTATATAAGACGTTAAATAATTTTTTCCCACGTGGCACCTTATTGGTTCGTCCGATTTCGTAGTTTTGTCAATATCTCATCACTCACAACGTCGTTTTCAGTGAAATTAGATTTAATCGCATTCTAACTCTATATATATTGAGGTAGTAATGTTAATATAATACATAATTTTTGGACCAAAATCAACTATTTTCCGTGATGGTACCCCTTTGAGATTCAACCGATTTTTGTAGTATTTTGAATTACTCCTCAATCGGAACGCCATTTTCGATGAAATCATTTTTTTTTCTTACGTATTCGATCAAATATTTATTCTAAACGTTCTTACTCAAAATATAACATCGAATGTTTACTGTTATCACGTGTATATAAGACGTTAATACATTTTTGCTAGGTGGCACCTTATTGTTTCGTCTGATTTCGTAGTTTTGTGATGTACCATCACGGGAATTAGGTGATTTGGAGTGTGAAATAATAACTAAACTTAATGTTACTAAGAGTCTAAGATCATATACGTTGAGTAAGAATGCGTATAAAACTAGTTTATGTGAAATCGGAGTTCCGAGTGAGAAGATATTGAAAAACTTCAAAATCGATGTAAAGATAAAGAGCATCACGGAAAATAGGTGATTTCGGTTATGAAATAAGAAGTGATGTAAATATTTCTAAGATCATATATTTCAATTAAGTATGCGAATAAAACTAGTTTCGGTGAAATCGGAGTTTCGACTGAGAACATATTGAAGAATTACTAAATCGATGTAAATATAAAGGGGTACCATCACGTTAAATAAGTGATTTGGAGTGTGAAATAAGAAATGATTTAATTATTACTACGATCATATATGACAAGTATGAACGCAAATAAAACTAGTTTCGGTGAAATCGGAGTTACGAGTGAGAAGAGCAACTAGGAGTTACGGTGAAATTGGAGTTCTAAGTAAGCAACTAGGTGTATATAACAAGAGCTTCCTTTCCTTCATGTTTAGGTTAATTGTTGTATTCCTTTTGCTGAAGTTGCGTACAACGGGCTCACCAAATCTCCCCTCCGAAAAAAAATTATTTAGCTGTTTTAGACACATTTTATTGCGGTCATTCAAAGACCTGGTGCACCCCAAAACTACAATTTCTTATTTCTTTGTTGTTTCAGTTTTCATTGAAATAAAATAGGATTTAGCCTAGGGTTGATGATTTGTGATAATTCGAAGCCGATTATAATCTTGGCCCAAAAACGCCCACTCTAATATATGGGCCTAAAATTATTCATTGGTCCACTCTAAAACCCATGATAACCCGAATTAGGGTGATAAAAAAAAGACTGGTTGGACCGAATTCCCGACTAGGGCCGAGACCAAGCGGATATTTTTTTTCTTCAAGGTCGGGCTCGGTCTCGGGCTTTTTTCCCAAAAGCCCAACTAGGACTGGACTGGCCCGACCTTGAAGAAAACCCTAGAAATTCACTGTATAACCCTTGAAACACTAATAATTCATGACATTGAAGCATTCAACAACCCTTGGATCGGTTCCAATAAGAGAAGTGTGATGGAAGACGAGAAGCGAGCGGGTTCAAGACCAAAACATCAGTGATTTTTTTGGCCAATTTAGTTGAAAATTGTTTTTTACCAAAAACGTCAGCCCAAAACCGAGACCTGCCCGAATCAAGCAAGACCGACTCGGACGGGCTTTTTTGGCCAAAGTCAGTCTCGGTCCTCCAAATGTCAAGACCGAAATTTCGGTCTCGGTCCAGCCTCTAAGACCGGCCTGGCCCGCCCATGATCAGCCCTAACCCGAATGAAGCCCACTTGACTGGATGAGGACTAACATTGGGCCACTGAAGCCACGATAAATGTAATATAGCCCAATCTAGCGGATGGGCTTAATTTATTCATTGGGCCAATCTGAAGCCTATAATGACCTGAATGTTATATATTCTATTGGATGGGCCTAACATTATTAATTGGGCCTCTTTGAAGCCCATAATGATCTAAATGTAACCCACTCTATTGGATGGGCCTACCGTTTTTAATTAGTCCACTCTGAAGCCCATAATGACATATATGTAAACCATTATTGGATGGGCCTAATCAAATAAGAGCGAAAACAGGCTGAAACTACAGAGATATCATATGTAAGCCGATCAGTTCTTCCACCGCATATAGACAGTATTACTATTACACTTGAGACATGAGAGTGAGTCAGTTGTCAAGGTATTAGGAATCATCTTGGACTGCGAGCTTAACCGTACCCAAACAAAATAGAAATAGAATAGTAAAAACAAAATGAAATCTTAACAGTAAATACAAACCAGTTTTACTGAGCTTGCCCACCACCACTGTAACCAGGGACGCTACTTCCATAATTTCCAAGAGTATTATTATGTGATGGATCAGATCTCCAAGCTGCATTACCATTCACAGAGTTATCATTTACATCACCATAACCAATTCCGGCATACCCACCAGTATTCCCTTGCATCTCTACCCCACCATGTACACGAGAAGATGGATTATGTGTACTCTCGTAGCGACCTCCAAGAGCACCATAACCACCATCACTCCCCATGTAGCCACTATAACCTTGACTTCCATAACCAGCAACTCCGCTAGGAGACTGACCTGAAGGTGCAGAACCAGGACCTCCGTTACCATATACCATAGCTCCATATCCAGAGGGTCCCGGAGAGACCCATGGACCACCTCTGCCACCACCCTGTGGAGCTCCACCATAACTGCTATAACCACCATAGCCCATGCCACTACTAGCAGGATCATAACCATAGGCTGCACCACCATACACAGAGGAATTATAAGGAGGGAATCCACCCCTGCTTCCAGGAGCTTGCATGTACCTAGAGGCATCCATCTGTCCATTGTCACTACCACAAGAACCACTATAACTCTGATAGCTGCCCTCACCAAAGCCAGAATTTACACCCATGCCACGGCTGCCTCCATTGTTTGCATCCTTAGGAAGAGCACGTTTAACTTCCACTTTCTTTCCATTTAGATCGTGGAACGTCGTTTGCAAAACTCTGTCTACAGAATTTTCAGCCTCAAAAGAGATAAAACCGAATCCCCGTGGCCTCTGGGTGTTTTGATCGAACATGATCACAGCATCGGTAACACTGCCATAGTTTTCAAAATACTGACGGAACTCTTCTTCTGTTAGGGTAGACGGCAGGCCTCCAACAAAAATCTTTTTAGTGCGCATGCCTCCGGTGCTTCTATCAGTGCTATCAAAACTAGACCGAGGATTACTTTGCTGTTCTTCCCTTGACAGAGCCCTCTTAGCCTCCACCTGTTAAGAAATTCTAAACTTAGCTACGTACTGACCAAGAAATCCAACAGTGGGTTAGGAACTTAGGGTAGAACCTCAATATAGATGCCACTATACATAAAGATTCACACGGAAACATTATGGATGGGGTATCTTGTACTAGACAGTACAATTTTAATAATGTGATGATAATTATCTTTGCAGATTCATCAATTTGGCCCATCGAATAATCTTTTGATATACTCGAAAATTAGGAGAGACACAGGCACGCAGAGAATTGAAAATTTGAAGCCTGAGAAGTAAGATCACAAAGCATCGAACTTCTGCACAATTTTTTCCTAAAGAATAGTAGTACACTTCTTCTGCAAAACCATTCACAATTGAGAAGAGCACCAAGCGATTACTTATACAGACTAGCGGTGTATAAACCAGATAAGATCCCCAATTCGTAATGAAGCTAAGAAGCTAAGTCCTTCCGTCGATAATAGCTAGCCAATAAAACCTTCAGGAATGCATCGCAGATTTCTTACCGTCCGTCCGTCGATGGTGTGCTGATCCTGAAGCACGACGTCCAGTATAGCCGGTTCAGAGAAGACTACAAATCCGAAACCACGAGGCCGGCCGGTGGTCTTGTCCCTCATGACCGCCGTTTGTGCAACTTCTCCGTATTGACTGAAGTGCTCCCTCAGCTTCTCATCTGTCGTCTCCCACGATATACCTCCGATGAATAGCCTCCCATGATCCGAATCCATTATCGCCGTCTACAATCTTAATTTCTTCTCTGTCACACTTGGAGAAGAAAGAACGAGAACACAGGGACTGGGAGGGTTTAATTTCGGGCCTTGGGTAGGGCAACGGAAAAGATTGAACAAATGATATGACTTGAATGGACGGCTAGGATCAGATCTCTGTCTGGTGTCAAAAATTGACCCAACCGTAAGTGTCCCATCTATGGGTCGTGTTTGGGTCAGAATTTTTGACTCACGGGTTATTTTGACACTACCTCATGGATGGTCCGTGAAAACACGGGTCAGGTTTGGTCAATAGTCTTGACCATAGGTCAACCCATGACCCGTCCCGAATTGTATATTATATTAAATATATATAATTCTGACTCATGGTTAGTAGTCTTGACTCATGGATCAGTTTGTTTCTGATTTTTTATGTACCCGTGGGTCGAACGGGTCATACTAACCCACGGGTCATGGAGGTCGAACGGGTCAGTCTGACCCCAAGCCTTATTATTCTTGACGGGTCAGGTTTGGGTTTAAAAAACTGACTCATACTATTACACGGTTAGGTTTGGGTTAGAGGGTCCATGACATGAACCATGGATCAACCCATGACCCGTTTTGACCCCGCTATATATACGACTACATGAATATGTAGTCTGATTCAGCTGGTGAATTGAACAAACCGTTAACAGATTATTATTATTTTCTATGCTATAGTTGAATATTTAGGGAAAATGCAAAGATATAACTTATATAACTTATAAGTCTAAACTTATAATTTTGAAATTCAATTCAAAGTTTTCTTTTCAGTATATAACCACAAAACAGTGAAAATCATTCATTCACTCACACCTCCCTCCATTCTTTTATCAAAAGGACATACAATCCTTTACAACAAGGATCATTACTCATTAGGCAGCGCAATATTACTGGCAAATTAGAAAGTTTCACCTTATGTGTGAATATTCACCTCATAAGCAGTTCCGAACACTTATTTTTGTAGCCAAAAGATCATGTAGCTGCTACAGCGGCTTTCGTGTTCAATATTCTCTCTGCCAGTAAGATATCATCTGGAGTAGTAACCTGAAATTGACAAATCCAAAAAAAAGGGGACAATGGCATCGTGGCTATGAAGAAATGGATATCAAGTCTTAGAGAAAGGGGGGAGGTTACTTTGATGTTGGTGTATGAGCCTTCTGTAATATAGACAGGATGCCCAAGGTGTTCCACGATGGAGACATCATCGGTGACTTCAAGACCTCCTCTGCATACGTACAGTGATAATGCAGGAGCATTTTTTTGAAGCAGATTATTTACATAATAAAGATGTAAAAGCTCAGCAGACTATGCAAAGGCGCATGATTGTTCTAGCACATTAATTATGCAGCAACCAATTGTTCTAACAAATTGAATTATTTATTACCTGTTGACAAGCTCGAAACCTTTCTTCAGTAACTCCGGCTTGATAACCTGCATTATAGCATCACAAGAATAACTTCAGTAATAGGAGAAATGATGATCTTTTCTGGAAAATCATGATTAACTTAATCCCATAAAAGTTAACCTGAGGGGTCTGCATTTCCCAAAGCGTTTTACGATCCAAAGTCTTCACAACAAACGATTCACTATTAGCCTGAAAGGAATCAATAAGAACAGATATTATTGTCTTCTGATCAATCGACTGAAGGAAAATTATAAAGATTACAGACAATAGCAGTATATCTTAATGCCTTCCATTTTTATTTTTTTTTGCTAGGGCATAAATCAAAGTGAACTCATCCTTAGAAACACCATCCCAAAGATAACTTGTCAAAATAAAATGCAGTGACGGAAGTTTACAGATAGATACCATTATAATTGAATAAGGAAATAAGCAATTGACCTCTTTGATCGTAGCTTTAGCAGGGACACCAAGAACTGCAGCTCCATGAATCCAACCATCTCTAAGTACCTAAGATCAGGCAATTGATGCGCCTTAATATCCTCTGGCATTTCATAAACTCAGTTCAAGATGTCTAGATACCAAGACGAAAAACAAACGGAATAAAGGATCAAAACTATCAGCCTATTAACAAATTTTGTACATTTCAAACAGAAATATCAACAGAGAATACACAATTGTGAATCAAAAAGAAATTAGCACCTTTTCTACGTCTTCGGAACGAACAAGAGGTCTTGCAGAATCATGGATGCAAACAAGCTCAGATTTTGTATCGATATCCTGCAGATTGGAACTTGGCATAAATATCCAATACTGTGGATGTGAGTGCTGGTTCTCTATTACCTTAAAAGATATATGATGTCTTGACTCTTGCGTGAATTTTTAGTACTAGTACTAGAATAATAATTAAAAAATATAGATGACTAACTTATGTGGACAACAGTATAAGGGAGAGTAAAAGGGATCACTTTATTAGAAAGGAACATACTGAACAGTTTTAAAATGTAAAAGAATATAACAGTTCAACCTGCAGTCCACTATATACAGAATCCTGCCTCTCTTTCCCGGGCAGTGAAAACTTAATATCCACGCCAATTCTTTTACTTGTATCTAAGAGATATAGAAACAAACTTATCAAAATTATGTTCAAAGGCATGAATAAATGGCAGATAGCACAAAATGCATGAAAAAATACCCAAATTCCTCCCACCCCCACACTGCAACCTATTTTCAGTCAACATAAGAGAGTTAAATAGAGGAGTTATCCCACCTTCAAAGATGTCTTTGTATGATGGATCACAAACAACAATTATCTCCTTCACTTCATTCATAAGAGAAAATGTGTAAAAGCTGTGAATGGAATAAATTAAGAAGAGTCAAAGATTATAAAACATAAAAGGGCAACTGTTTACACGGATTAGGAACTTTTTTTAGCCAGCAAGGATTAGGAACTGAAACAAGTTTAATTAATAATCCGACATAACATCTATAATGTGCCAAACTAACTAACCGAGCAAATTCAATTACCTATCTATAGTCATACACAAACAAAGATGTAAAGGACAAAGATGATCAAAACTATTGCATGACACTTCTTGAGTGATGGATTAAGATAAGATAATAAAATCCCTAAACATAGCAAAATTTCCACAAACCAGTTACCCACAGAATTGAGAGAGATTGAGTGTATGCCACTTCCAGTTACCTATACAGCGCAATTGGCTGGCCAAGAAGTGGAAGATATTGCTTTGGCATGTTGGCCTTTCCTTGCAAACAACACAAACCCATTAGGTGGAGAAAAAAGGACAAGCTTCTATCTTTTATATTGCGAAAGTGTGAGTAAAAAGAATCTAAAATTTGACACCGAGATAAAGAATTAGTAGAAGAGCAGCTACAAGATTCCAATTCTGAATTACAAAGTGAGTGAAGAATTAAGGCCCGCCAGGTAAGCAACCAAAACAACTTACACCCATCCTCTTGCCTTTCCCTCCAGCCAACAGTATGACCGATACGCTTTTCTCTTTTACGACCGCGGAATTCTGCATGGATTAACCAACTCAACAAGCAATAATGAACATACGAATCAGCAAGCAGCATCGGATCTTGTGAATTCTCACATCATTGACTTTTGCCGCGCAGTAGATCCTGGATTTTACAGTTCTAACTGGTTTTCTTTTAAATGGAATTGATTCTGGAAGAAATAAAGCAATGGAGTTAGTTTCTCAATCAGAAGCAGTTCCAAAGACGAATCATCGTACCTTTACATGGCGCTTGGACAGATACGCTGGGAAATGGCAGCGGAAGAAATGGAGGAGACGGACGATTTAGAACGGAGAAGCCTCCCACCATAATTTTGACCACGGACATTCTTCTTCTTCTTCTTTCTTCACTGTTGTGTGTCAGCTCAGCTGAATCGTCGGAGGTCAAGGATGGCGGTTTAGAACCAGAAAGGAAAACGACAAAACTTTCAGACTCCTGTCCGCTGTTTGTTTTGTTGATTACTGGCTTTATAGTTTGTGGGTTAATATGGTAAAAAATATAGTTTAGGGTCCAATTCAAAATTTAACCAAATTAAGATTAGGGTTCAAGTTCAATTCGTTCGCTCTAGTCTCGCACTCCTCAGTTCGTCATACCTCCCAAACCCCGCTTTTGAGCGCCAAATCCCTCTCTTTTCTTCTTCGTTATCGAGTGTTGAAGAAGAATGGATTCTGATCAGTCGAAACTGTTTGTTGGAGGGATTTCATGGGAGACAACGGAGGAGAAGCTCAATGAGTACTTTAATCAGTTCGGCGAGGTTTCTCAAACGGCCGTCATGAAGGACAAGATCACCGGAAGGCCTCGCGGCTTCGGCTTCGTCCTATTCTCCGACCCCTCTGCACTTGACCTCGTACTTCAGGAAAAACACACTATTGATGGGAGGATGGTAAGATGTTCGTTGCAATTACCATTGTATTTATTCCAGCGTCTGCTATTGTTATCACTTTGGTTAATTGGAGGAAGTTGTTGAATGCTGTCCAATACCTTGCTCTGTCTGCTGAATAATCTTACTCTTGAGCTCGGGATTTGGAGCTATGAGTGTCGCAGCTCGATGTTGGAATATTTTTGTATGGTCAACTGCCTTCAAAGTTCTTTGCTTTGTGGGGTTTTGAGGGTCAGGTGTAATTGCTTGTTTCGGTCTCAGGCAGCTGTGATTGAAGTGGTCCCATGTGTTCATCTATATTTTTTTTTTACATTAGTGTGTTCGTCGCTTGATCTCACACGACACTTTCCAAATGAAATTTTGTGTTTTTCTCCTGTTAGAAACTTAGAACTCCCTATAGAAGTGACTTTCTATTGAAAACTGCAATTTTTATTCACTTAACCGAATTAATCTTCCATATCTTTCATGATTATTAGGTTGAAGTCAAGAGGGCTCTATCAAGGGAAGAACAGCAAAACAGTGGCAGATCTGGGGTTTCTAACACTGGTAGAACAGCTGAAGCTGTCCGGACCAAAAAGATTTTTGTTGGAGGCCTGCCATCAACTCTGACAGAAAATGAATTCCGTGGGTATTTTGAAACTTATGGCAGTGTGACTGATGCTGTAATCATGTTTGACCAGAACACTCAGAGGCCTCGTGGATTTGGGTTCATCTCTTTTGATGCCGAAGAAGCGGTAGACGGAGTTTTGCACAAGACTTATCATGATCTAAATGGAAAAAAAGTAGAAGTAAAGCGCGCTCTTCCTAAGGATGCTAATATTGGTGGAGGCAACCGTAACATGGGTGGCAGTTACCAGAGTTATGATGGACAAATGGATGCCAATAGGTATATGCAGCCTCCTGGGAGTGGGGGTAATTTTCAATCTTATGGTTCTTCCGGATATGGAGCAGCAGGTTATGGTTATGATCCTGCTAGCAGTGCCATGGGCTACGGCAATTATGGTGTTCTTGGTGGTGCAACCTATGGAAACCCAAACGTCCCTAGTTCGGGTTATCCACAGAGTGGAACCAGAGGTCAATGGAGCTCTCAAGCTCCTTCTGGATACGGTATTGGATATGGGTCAGCACCTTCAGGTCAATCTCCAGGTGGCGTTGCTGGATATGGAAGTCAAGGTTATGGGTATGATGGCTATATGAGTGCGAATGGTGGTGGGTATGGTGCTTCTGGATCTCACGGGGCAGAAATGCACGGTAACAGTGGTGGTTATGTTGATGTAAATGGTAATGCAGCTTGGAGGTCTCAGCAGTGATTGTGATTGATGAGCATTCTTGACATATGATTCCTAAGGGAATATCCTCTGTGGTGAATGATGAGGTGATTGCACGAGTCTCACCCCTAGCAGCAGAAGCAAGCTCAGGTCAGATGTCCAGAAGCACTAAAAAACTGGTTGGATTGCCCTAAATCTTTGTAGTTGATTATGTTTTTTTTTTGTATTGTTATGTCATAAACAGCAGTCCTTATGCAGTCTAAATTTTATTCTTGTTGAGATATTCGGCTTTGATGTTTTTTATGATTTTGTGGTGAAAATAATTTGTCAGAGTTTTATGCTGAGGTTGAATCTGACCTTGTTGCTCTTAGATTTGACTGTTGTTGAGGATAAGTCTTTATCCTGCGTATCATATTCACTAGTTAGCTTAGCTATGGAGAAGTAGAGTTTGAGGCAAGTAGGAGAAAGCAGTGGGGTATGTTCCCAAATTCACATTTTGCAGTTGTTGCACTATTTGAAGTGAGGAACTATCCAAATTGAAATGAGGAAAGCATACCTTTTGACTTCTGTGAGGTCTAGAGCTGTTCCAACAGAACATACTGCCGCAACCACCTTCAGTTCTAGACACAGACTCATCATCTACTCTACAAATAAGGGACATAATTAACCTCACCTTGTTAGAGAAACACAATGCATGAAGGATTATATCGACTGCTTCAATTGAGATGGTGGGGCTAAGATCTTACAGATTGTCTTTGTTTGAGCTCCTGTTGTCATGGAGCATGCTTGGGGATAACGGACAGTGGTTTGTCATCACTCATCAGTGCCGTCCTGAGGCAAAACCTGGTTCTTCCCAGGCTTCATTCGATTCAGCAATGATTCTATCATCTGCATGGGGATGTCTTCATTTATAGAATCAGCATTCTCAACCAATAGGTTTTTGTATTCCTCAGCAGTGTCTCTTTTGCCTCTTTGAGTGGTCTCTGACTTGCTTGAAGCAGGTAAGATCACACCATCGGGGAGGAGAAGCATTCTGACCTCAACATTTCGTCTCAAGAAACTCTCCATTGAGTTTGTTATGCTGCTTATGAACCTTTCAGCTCTGGTCTTGATACCGAAACAGTACCGAACTTAAGACTTAAAGCAACCGGTTCCTAATAGGGTATCCGGAACCGTTTCTACAAACAGGTTCCGGGTAGCTTCCAATTCCAAAATTAAACGGGTAGGTTCCGGTTCTAAAATTTAATACCGGTATTAAATTAGGTAGGTTTCGAGAACCCCTAATTTATAGGGTACCCGGAACCGCTCATCCCTAATTACTAGTATAAGTTTAGGGTTAATAGGTTCAATGGTACCATATGTTTGGGTCATGTGATCGATGCTACCCCTATGTTGTTTCTTGGTACCTTATGTTTTCATAATGTTGTTATTTAGTCCAAATTACTGTTGCTGTCAAGTTTAACTAACGGAATGCTGATGTGGCGCTGCTGTGGCGGATGAAAAATTTAAATAAATCGAAAAAATAGGGAATAAATTATAAAAAATTCAAAAAAATATTTTAAAATTTTATATATTAATAAAACTTATTTTTTATAAAATAATTGTTTAAAAAAAATCGAAAATTGAAAAAATAAATAATAAATAAAAAACGTTAGGTCGACCCTTGGGGTCCAATTGACCCAACCTAGGGTCGAACCCTGGGCTGGGTTCGACCCAGACCTGGTCGCCCAGGTCAGGCAACCTGGTGGGGGTCCAACCCAGCCCAGGGTTCGACCCTAGGCTGGGTCAATTGGACCCCAAGGGTCGACCCTAATGTTTTTTTTTTTTTCGATTTTCAATTTTTTTTAAACAACTAATTTATAAAAAATAAGTTTTAAAATAAGTTTTTAAAATTTTTTCCGATTTTTTCCATATTTTTTAAAATTTTCCTATTTATTTTTTAAATTATATATTATATTATATATCTACGTGGCGCTGACGTGGTGCTGACATGGACCATTTAATAGAAAAATCTAACGGTTGACTAACAGAATACCATAGGACAACATCCTCTAAACATAACAGACTATTTGACAATATCAAAAAACATACGGTACCATTCGATCACATAGCCCAAACATATGGTAATATTGGAGGTATTAACCCATAAGTTTATTCTGTCTCAACAGTTTCTGGGTTCTTTTGCTTAAAAATATAGTTTGGGGTCTAATACGAAATTTAACCAAATTAACATTAGGGTTCAAGTCAATTCGTTCGTTCTAGTCTCACACTTTTTACTTCTCATACCTCACCCAAACCCCGCTTTTGAGCGCCAATCCCTCTCTTTTCTTCTTCATCATCGTGAGTTGAAGAAGAATGGATTCTGATCAGGCGAAACTGTTTGTTGGAGGGATTTCATGGGAGACGACGGAGGAGAAGCTCAGTGAGTACTTTAATCAGTTCGGCGAGATTTCTCAAACGGCCGTCATGAAGGACAAGATCACTGGAAGGCCTCGCGGCTTCGGCTTCGTCCTTTTCTCCGACCCCTCTGCACTCGACCTCGTACTTCAGAAAAAGCACACTATTGATGGGAGGATGGTAAGATGTTCATTGCAATTACCGTTGTATTTATTCAGCGGATGCTGTTTTCTTCACTTTTGTTAGTTGGGGGAAGTTGTTGGCAATACCTTGATGTGTACGCTGAAAATCTTAATCGTGAGCACGGGATTTGGAGCTATGAGTTTTGCAGCTCGATGTTGGAGTATTTTTGTATAGTCAACTGCCCTCAAAGTTCTTTGCTTTGTGGGGTTTTCAGGGTTATCTAGTGTTTGAAGTGGTCCCATGTAGTTATCTAGTGTGTGTTTTTACATTAAGGTGTTCGCCTCTTGATTTCACACGACACTTTCCAAATGAAATTTTGTGTTTTTCTCCTGTTAGAACTCCCTATAGAAGTGGCATTCTATTGAAAACTGTAATTTGTTTGGATAAAACCAAAAAACCCATGATGTTTCTCACTTAGCTGAATTAATCTTCCATATTATTTCATGCTTACTAGGTTGAAGTTAAGAGGGCTCTATCAAGGGAAGAACAGCAAAGCAGTGGTAGATCTGGGGTTTCTAACACTGGTAGAACCTCTGAAGCTGTCCGGACCAAAAAGATTTTTGTTGGAGGCCTGCCATCAACTCTGACAGACGATGAATTCCGTGAGTATTTTGAAACTTATGGCAGTGTGACTGATGCTGTAATCATGTTTGACCAGAACACTCAGAGGCCTCGTGGATTTGGGTTCATCTCTTTTGATGCTGAAGAAGCGGTAGACGGAGTTTTACACAAGACTTATCATGATCTGAATGGAAAAAAAGTAGAAGTAAAGCGCGCTCTTCCTAAGGATGCTAATATTGGTGGAGGCAACCATAACATGGGTGGCAGTTACCAAAGTTATGATGGACAAATGGATGCCAATAGATATATGCAGCCTCCTGGGAGTGGGGGTGGTTTTCAATCTTATGGTTCTTCCAGATATGGAGCAGCAGGTTATGGTTATGGTCCTGCTAGCAGTGGCATGGGCTACGGCAATTATGGTGTTCTTGGTGGTGCAGCCTATGGGAACCTAAATGTCCCTAGTTCGGGTTATCCACAGAGTGGAGCCAGAGGTCAATGGAGCTCTCAAGCTCCTTCTGGATACGGTATTGGATATGGGTCTGCACCTTCAGGTCAATCTCCAGGCGGCGTTGCTGGATATGGAAGTCAAGGTTATGGGTATGGTGGCTATATGAGTGCAAATGGTGGTGGGTATGGTGCTTCTGGACCTCACGGGGCAGAAATGCACGGCAACAGTGGTGGTTATGGTGATGTAAATGGTAATGCAGCTTGGAGGTCTCAGCAATGATTGTGATTGATGAGCATTCATGACATATGATTCCTAAGGGAATATCCTCTGTGGTGAATGATGAGGTGATTGCATGAGTCTCACCCCAAGCAGCAGAAGCAAGCTCAAGTCAGATGTCCAGATGCACTAAAAAACTGATTGGATTGCCCTAAATCTTTGTAGTTGAATATGTTTTTTGGTATTGCTATGTCATAATCATCAGTCCTTATGGAGTCTAAATTTTATTCTTGTTGAGATATTCGGCTTTTGATGCTGTTTTATGATTTTTGTGCTGAAAATAATTTGTCTGAGTTTTATGCTGAGGTTGAATCTGACCTTGTTGCTATTAGATTTGACTGTTGTTGAGGATAAGTCTTTATCCTCCGTATCATATTCACTAGTTAGCTTAGCTCTGAAGAAGTAGAGTTTGAGGCCAGTAGGAGAAAGCCTTTCAGTGGAGTATGTTCCCAAACTCACATTTTGCAGTTGCACTATTTAAAGTTAGGAACTATCCAAGCAATTACAGAGAAGTATGTATAGTTTGTAGCAATATAGGTCAAGTAAGTGGACCCGATGTTGCTGACTTAGGAAACCAATCAGTCCCTCAGGAAATTGCTTGCAGCGTCTCTAAATATGTATATTATATTCATCCATCAATAAAGAGAGGAAGGGATAGTTTACTTGGTGAAATGGCTAGTGAAAGAGAAGTGCAGATGGGAGAAGTTAATTGATGAGAACCTGGAGTTGAGGGATTATGAAGTGAGTGAGGCGGAGTTGAACCACCCACCATTGTGTTAGATAAGCTTGTGAATGAAGGATGGGGGCAGCATTGTGCCAGATGAGCTTCTTTTCCGCAGAGACCTTAACTGATCCTTTATCTTGCGGAGGTGAACCATTTTACGGTGGCAGCTGAAGTTGTTGAGTCCTGGTTATTGTCGAGTCTGAGACTCCGACTCTGTATTTTAAATAGCTGCATTTTATTTTATCTCAGTATATGAAAATTTAATGTTAGTTTTTACTTGCTAAACAAGCTCCGGATACCCTTTCATCTACCTAGCCTTTGTTCATCCGCATGTAAGAACAAACGAACAGATAGAAACCGAAAACTTACTTACAAAAGTTTTTTGGGTTCTACTCTGCTGGCTGTCTTAATCTGCTGTCTACTTTCTGCCTCCTGCACCTACCAAACCATGATAACTTCCTCTGGGATCGAATCTGTGCCTTTGTACTCTGCATCATGTGAGAGAAACGAATGGTCAAGCCAAAATATTGCTTCTACAATCAGAGAGCATTGTAAATGAAAGAAGAAAGCATACCTTTTGACTTCTGTGAGGTCTAGAGCTGTTCCAGCAGAACATACTGCCGCAACCACCTTCAGTTCCAGACGCAGACTCATCATGTACTCTAGAAATAAGGGACATATTTTACCTCGACCCGTTAGGGAATCACAATGCATGAAGGATTGTATCAACTGTTTCAATAGAGAGTGGGGGTAAGATCTTACAGATTATCTTTGTTTGAACATCTGTTGTCGTGGAGCATGCTTGGGGATAACGGACAGTGGTTTGTACTAGCATAGAACCTTCCATCGACGGTGTTCAGACTTTTGAGTTCATCAGTGCCGTCCTGAGGCAAAACCTGGTTCTTCTCAGGCTTCATTCGATTCAGCGATAATTCTATCATCTGCATAGGGATGTCTTCATTTATAGAATCAGCATTCTCAACCAATAGGTTTTTGTATTCCTCAGCAGTGTCTCTTTTGCCTCTTTGAGTGGTCTCTGACTTGCTTGAAGCAGGTAAGATCACACCATCGGGGAGGAGAAGCATTCTGACCTCAACATTTCGTCTCAAGAAACTCTCCATTGAGTTTGTTATGCTGCTTATGAACCTTTCAGCTCTGGTCTTGATATCTTTATCCGTGAAAGCAATGTATGCAATCAGAATACCTGAATAAAAGTATGTAAATTAAATGTAGTGCACTTGCAAATGAATAACCTTTACAAAAATAAAATAATCAAGGACATTAAAGAGAACTGAGTCAATTGGTGCTTCGTTGTGCAAGAAACGACAATGACAACATGCAAATAACCAGTCAAGTTAGGTTAAAACACATTGGCCAAAAAAAAGGCTAAAAGCTAGGAGACAAACCTTCAGCTTCAGTAATCGAAACGAGCTTCGTGTTGGCATGTAAAAGCTGCTGCAAGGTCTTAGAATGGAATTGCTCAATGCACTGTTCCCAGATATCATTCAGCTTTTCAAAATTTAGAAACTTGAATCTGCTATTTCTACTTGTATCACCAGATGCATCTGAGACAGAGACACTGAAATGTTCTCCATTTAAGGCCTTCATTTTAGAAACAAAATGGTCAATTTCTGAAGAACTATTCCTTTCATGGCTGGGATTTCCATTTGTTTCCAACGTCAACAAAGCTTCCTCTATTGTCCCACCGCTCTGTCTTCGACTGAGGCTGGATTGCGAAATTTCTGGGGATGCAGCTTTTCCAAGCTGTAATAGAGTTGCAGTGAACCATGTTGGTCGATCGCTCGAGACCCTCAACTGTTTCTCAGCTTCCGAAAGAAGCTTCAGAGCATGCTTTAATTTCTTTAGTTCTGCTTCACTCACTGTAGGAAAAAAAACGTAGTCAGCAATTGCAACATTTGAACTTTACGTTTTTTTTGTTCGAAAGATTCAAACAGGATTATTTAATGCTTAAATTCGATAATACACAGTTCGACAAACCTATTCAGTGCTATAAATGAAACATGAACAGAACAGAAAGTAGCATACGGAACATCCCAAGATTCCCAACTACAGTAACCAGAAGAAAACATGGTTTTACCAATCATTATTGAGCCTTAAATAGTTAGAAAAAAGGGGCACATTCTCTGAAGGTGGACTAGTTCAAAGAAAATTTGTACTCACATGCTTGACCTCCAAAAACTTTGTAGGTTCCCGCAATGATATCCATAATAAGGCTAGCCAACTGAGACATCAAAAGCAACGGATCGGCCCCAGTGTCCATCAACTCCCTAGCTCTTTTCACTGTTCCTGCAGTGTCAGATGACATGGCTAACCCTAAAAGATCTAGCAACTTCTCATCTGAAACAACTCCAATCTGAAGAACAGGAAGCAGTTATCAGAATTTAATGAATACCCAAAATAAAACCCAAGAAAAATAAAGGAGCTGCACATATAGAGAAATTTATGTTAAATAAGGCTTAGAAAAAGAACACTGTATGGGACTCACAAGTTCATTCACGAGTGAAGTAGTGATCCTTTTCCCAAGCAAACTCAGCTGCTCTAACATAGTTTCTGCATCTTTGAGTGAACCATCAGCACTCAAAGCAATCAAGTCCAATGCATCCAATTCAGCATCCAAATTCTCATCCAAAGTAATCTTTCTCAGCTTGGACACAATATCAGTGTCTTTGATTTTGTTGAAAATGCACTTCTGACAGCATGACTGTACTGTTCGTGGAACGCTGTCTACGTCTGTTGTAATGAAAATAAATACAACTCCCCTTGGTGGTTCTTCAACAAATTTGAGAAATTCCAGCCATATCTTGGAGGGCAACAAATGGCATTCATCAATAATAAATAGCTTGTAGCGCAACACTGCTGATGGCAACGGTGGATGATTAGATAATTTTTTGAGTAAGAACCTGACTTTATCAATTTCCTTCTTGTTTGCGCCATCAACTTCCCTAAGATCCTTGCTCTTACCCGAACTGAAATTAGTACATTCTTTACAATATCCACAAGGTCTAGTCCTAGTCTCATCTGTTGTTAGACAATTCAGGGCTGCTGAAAAAATTCTCGCCGTAGATGTTTTCCCAGTGCCTCGTGGGCCTTGGAAAAGATACACAGGGGCAATTTTTCCCCACGAAAGTGCATTTACAAGTGATTGAACGACAATATTTTGTCCAATCAACTCATTGAAGAACATAGGTTTGCGCTTCTTGCTTAAGCTCCCACTGCTTTCTGGAGTACTTTCCTCCTCTCCTTCCTCATTTGAAGCTGGAATTTCTGAACCATCTCGGCTCTTACACTTTGACCACCTACTTCCATCCAATCTACTCGATGCCTCCAAATCCAGCTCCCTGAAATCTGTGAAGAGATCATCGTCACTGTCATCCCTGAAATTACCGAGCAATGGCAAGACACCCTGAGAATTTTTACAAGAAAACCTTTGCTTCTTTAACGCAGACACTGATTGATGTTGCCTGCTGTACAGTGATTGGCCACCACAGAGACTGCTGCTTCCTTTTCTCTTAAATGTATCAGAGAGCGACGGAGAGCAACAACTGCTGCTGCAATTACCTCTATGTTCCAGTGTCCTCTTCGACCAGTAGCACGGGATTCCACATCCTTGACCCCTCACCGTATCGAAAGGATCGTCTATGTCATCATCTACATCCAAAGACCCTTTAGTGCTAGGGTTTCTGTTCCTGTATCTATAAATGGAACTAGTTGACAATGCCGGGGTGCTGTAAGTGTATGAAGAGTCCTCATTCCTTGAAGTCGAGAGTAATTTGGAGGACAGAGACCACTTCTTATCCCTAAATTTCAAAACACCCTCGGAGGTGGAGAAATCTCCGGTCTCATCGGACTGCTCGGCCGAGTAATCAATGCTTAAAGCCATGGATGGATTGTGTCGATCATTACCATTGCCATTGATCAATGCCATGGAATTGACAGAGCCCGTAATTTTCTTAGCCAAAAATGTGTATTTCTTCCTTCCTGGATAATTAAGAAGAATACTTAGACGAGGATTGAATTTCTTACTCCGCCTCCTCATTCCGGACGCTCGTTTGACTCCGTGCTTGCTAAGCACCTCAAGGTTAGCATCTTTGCGTCTGTAAAGACCAGAAGCTGAGCTGTTGCTGAGGCTACCATCCAAACTGCCCTCTGGTGCGGAGGTGGAAGATTCAGCTCCACCGTCTCCGTCGCTATCCTTCTTATCAGCGGCGGCAGCATTACGTGTCTCCTGAGCCTTCCAGTTGCACAAGAACACGCCCAACCTCTTACCGTTCCTATTGACGACTTTACCGCCATCACTCACGAGGTTCCGCCGCACAATAGATCTGGAAGAGTTGAGAGGATACTTCCATGAAGAAGTAGTGCCAGGATCTCTCAACGCGCGAGCCGCCTTTCCAATTTGCGTCAGCTCCCGCTTCAGATGCAGCTTGCACGGATCAGAAACCCTCATCTCCGACATCTCTGTTCAGTGCAGTGGGCGTAGGGGAGCAGTTCAGAATCCAATATCAGCACCGCATTCTCATTTGGACTCTTATGGGTGGAGATAATTGCACTGAACCATCCCTGTCTCTGCGTCTATAATCTAATAGAGAGAGGGAATCATGTTGAGATTGAAAATGATTTATGAGGAGAGAGAAATATGATGCTGATCTGAGGGAAGATAACTTCTAGGGTTGATTGACATCACATATGCGTCTGAAAATGGAATACTTTTTGAATGGATTGAATTTGAATTACACTGAGTGAGGAAGACACTGATACTGAAACTGATAGCTGTCGTCTTCTTCTTCTTCTTCTTCTTCTTCTCCTCTGCAGACTGCAGTGTACGTAATTATTTGAACCGAATCCAACGGGAGCCGAAAAGTGTTCCCTCCAAATTTGGGTTTCAACTTTTAATTATGACAGGTCTTTTCTTTTCAATTATAATTATGGTTGGATATTTGGTGTCAAAAAATATATTTTATCAATTAAATTACTCCATAATAATACATAAACAATTCAATTTTTCTTTGCACATTTTAATTTACAAACATCACTAATTTTTTTCCAAATTACAAATGCTATCTTATAAAAAAATATACCTACTTCACGGTTTTGTAGGAACTGAATCCCATATACACACACAAGACCATGTGACTGGGGACGTGTCTCCACCATCGATCTCCTCTCTCCGAAATCTTCATCAATTATTATTATGTCTTCTTCTATATGTTTATTATTTTGCTTGGCTTATCCTCCAAGAGGGGGAACATGCCATGCGTATTGTCCACCGTATTATAGCTGGAAAATGATTCCTTAATCCGACGACTATGGGGACAGACAAAGAGTAAAAACACCCTTAAAATTGCATTGAATTACCATACTGCCATTGTGTTCTGATTCTTACTTTCTAGGTCATCCGTATAAATAAGAAGCAACCCAATATAAATCTTACAAGAAACCCAAAAAGGGGTGCGTTATCATCGAGATTCCTCGTCGTAGAACAAATATGTCACATACTACCTCTGTCAACGCACATTAACAAGAATCTATGAACACGAATGTACATGCTCAATGAAAATGAATCAACAGGATAAAGAAACAATAGTTTCATACCCGATTAACGAATCATCATCTATACGCTAAGAAGACCTTCTGAATTCGAACCAAATCTCGTAGTGATTGAACAGCAAACTATCGTGGGTGTGCTTCGTAACGTACTTGAGCCCGATATTCGACAGCCTCCTCGTACACTCTTCACCACCTAATCGGGAACAGAATTTAACATTGTGGGAGACAAAGATTCGTCCCTCCAGAGGCCTCAACTTACTAGACAATCTCTCTAATCCAACCCAGACAAGTTTATCAGGCATGTGAAGAAAAACTGCACTCGCATAAATTAGATTGTAAACCACACCCGGACCGAACCTGGCGAAGTCCATGTCCTCACCTCGGATAATCAAGGGGCGTTTGTGTAATAACCCTTGCGAGGGGAGCTCATACCTGAATGCTGCCATGAGGGAGAGCTCATCCCTCTCGAGGCAGTGGAAGTGGGTGGGAGCTAAGTAGCGAATGAAATGGAGGCCAACCCGGAGGGTCCCGCAACCAATTTCAAGAACACGGGAATCAGGTTTGAGTTGTGAGGCATCAGCGAGGAACTCAAATACGTCTCTGCCACCGGCCCAAGGCTCACCGTAGTAGCTGTGATGCTGTTCCACTAGAAGCTCGCCCGGGCATGGAAGGGCAGTGTGGTTGTTGGAGTCGGGACCTTCGTAATGGGAAATGCCCTTGAAGCTAAGAAGTTCAAGAGAAAACAGTTAGTTCCTCATACTGTGACGAAAAGAATGGTATCATAGTGGAGCTATAAGTTCTTTTCAAGCATAAAATATGTTGTTCTTTAAAACTAAGCACTTCTGGATAAACATGATAAAACGTATAATAACTTCAGCAGGAACACAATAACAGTTTGCAGCATCGAAGCAATAATTATATGTCTCTGTAATGAATGATAGAACATCATATTTCTTGCCTCAACTATGATGAACTTGACATATATACACACAATAATTAGTATTTGAAGCTGTTATATGAATTTTGCAACTTGCCATTTACTGGAACAACAGCAGATTTTTAAGGGTATGAGAAACATCCACTTACAAATTATCAACTTGTGGTCGTAAACATGTAATTCTTTCCCACTTCTTAATAGGAAACAAAATAAAAGCACTAAAGTGAAGGAAACCATTAACATAGATTTCTAGACATATGACCAAATATAAGGAAGGGCAGGAAAGTAGATGAAGATAGTCACTCCACAAATTTCGAGCATGGACTCACATAGGAAAGTGATAATGCAAATAAAAACATCATGTCGTTATCAAACTTACTAGAATGTATCTCGTGTCTGACATCTATTATCAAAACACATTGTTCTACAACTTAACTTTTGAATATACTGCCTAAATCCAAAAGACATTTTAATTTCAGATCATGAAGTCCCTATCTCCATCAAGTTATTTCCCTTCAGCTAGAATAACAGATAACTGCATATTCATCAGCATATAACAAATTGCCAAATCTTTTCTATCAACCTACAGCTCTAAAACATAACTCTTAAGCAAGTGAAAAGGAGAACAAAATTATTGAAATTAGACAGAAGGAGGAAGTTGTACTTGTTAAGATCTTCAAGTTGCTGAGCTCTAGTGCGGGGGTTGATTCCTTTGCGAAGAATGTTATCTGCCATGTGGAGGCCATTTACTTGGATCTGATCTTTAATCCACTCAATGTCCTCAATAGTTGCCTTCACCCTCTCTGATGATTGGCTGCTGCTTCCTCCTGGGCTTCTCGAGCTGAAATCTACAGACTGAGGTACAGGACAGGGGCAAGAGGAGAGAGAGAAAAAGAGGAAGAAGAGAAATATGGCTGCTCCCAATGCAGATAACACTAGCATTGGAACTGTAATGACAATGCCTCTTTGTGGCGCCATGAACAGCTTCCTGGACTGTGGACACTCCTTTCTTGAGATTAAATCGAGGTAGTCTGACTCTGACCTAGACCTCACCACTCCATTACCTGAATAAGAATATTTACACCAGTTTTTCAGCAGCCAAGTTAACAGCCTCAATGGTTAAAACTCCAATTCACAACATTCATAGTTCATAACTAATTATATCCTAAGAGCACAAATCATACCACATTAAGCAAGGAACTAATCACGGATAGCTACTATGCACTCTAATTGCGCTACTGGTAAGCGTATGTCTTCCTCTCAGGATTCGGCGGCTTAGATAAACTTCGAATCAATGAGAAATTAGAGAAAGAATGGAACCACCAAATCAAACAGTGTCGAGGTAGATGTATAGTGGCTGAAGAACATGAATTAGGACTTACAAAAACTACAGAGGATTGAACTTGGGTGGTTATGGCGCAGAAGCAATTACTCCGTACAGAAGAATTGCACGACAGAACATGATTCCACAACAGTGAAACGAACCCCAGCGATAATTTTCACATTCAATCCAGCCCGCTATAAAAAATCAAATACGGTGAACGAATCGAGAATAGGATGCCATCGAATGATTTTCAGCAAATAAATGCAGCATCGAGACCCAAAATCGATGCAATGACTACACATAGAACTCAAACGGCAATGAATTGTGTAATACCTTCTTCAGGCGGCAGAATACGGAATTCTTGCTTAGATCTGCAGTATTTGAAAAAACTGAACTGATTTCGGAGAAGAGAGTGAGTGTCAGGAGGAAGGGTGAGTGATGCAAGTGCCGACTTAGACCCGCTAGTAGTAATAGTTATACACTTTACAATGAAAAAAAAAATCATAAATCTCTTTTATTTAAAATTATAAATAAAAAAGAATATTGGGAAGAAAAAAAATGAATTCTATGCCAAAAGGAATAATAAACTTTTTAGTGTATCTATGTACATTAATTTCCACATTGCTATATGATTTAAAAAAGGAATATGATCTTATATTATAACCAAATTCCAGTCACATATACTTTCTAATTACTACACATCCAATCACAATCTAATCTTTGTTAGCTTCCACGTTGCTACATGGGTGAGCAAAAAAGACTCGTTAGACTGAAATTCCGACAAAATCGGTCCGAGACCGGCTCGACTAAGACCGAGACCGAGCGGGCGGGTTTTTTCCTCTAAAGTTGGGCTCGGGCTCAGAGTTTTTCTCGAAATTCCCGATTCAGACCGAACCGGCACGAGTTGTCTAAAACCCTAATACAAAATACTATACTATACATCAACTTCTCCAACTAGGTCTCGATCTCTCGTCTCCACATTCTAAAAAACTCAGCAAGTTAGCAACTTCCGCCACACATGTGCTAATCTATTGTGTTTTGTGTTTATATGTTCTAAATTTGATGAAAATTTGAACAAAAAATGTATTTTTTTTCTTCGGACTGAAAATTTCGGTAATGGACCGAGACCGGCCCGAGTCAAGCAAGACCGACTCGGGCGGGCTTTTTATACCGAAGTCGGTCTCAATCCTCCAAAGGTGAAGACCGAAATTTCAGGCTCGGACTTGCCAAAAAACCGGCCCGCCCAAGCTCACCCCTACGTTGCTACATATAACCATATAATCTATGATCCCATTCATGGTAAAAAGAAGTTCGTTTGGTAAAGAAACAAGAAACTGTCATGGATTGAGAGTCAAACACAGAGATGTTTCTAAGTTAGCAACTGATTCAATTACTTTAACAAAGAACTGATTCAATTCAAATAGTAATTCCACAGACAAATAAACAACAACATGGAAGATGAGCATCGATCAGAAACCAGTATCTTTCCAACACCACCAAACCTAACATGATCCTAAGATCATCATCGACCTACAGCATCTGTCAGACCCTGGGCCTCTTGTTACTACTGCAACTGGGGCACTTGTACTGCTTTATATGTTCCGCCTTTGCAGGAGTTATCTTTACGCATTTTCCATGGAACCATACCTCGCAGATGTCACAGCAAATCCAGAACTCGTCGCTCGCATAGTTGTCTCCGCATGCCCCACATGTGGCACCCTGTTCATCGTCTCCTTCCTCTTCACCACTCTCTTCCTCGTCTTTGGGTGGTGGAGTCATCTTCATTCCTCTTGACTGTGGCTCACTCTGTTGTGCCTGCTGCGGAGAAAGTGACAATCAACCAACATAAATGGAAGAAAACGAACCAGCAAATTCATCAACAATGGCACAATCTCAGTACCAACATCATTCGACCCTCTCTGTTTGAGGCTCAAATGGATTTTCCATTTTACAGATAGGATTTGATCATGGGACGGATAAGATTCCGTTCACTCATTAAATTTTTAGATAAAATAGAAGGGTTAAATAACAAATTGCTAGCTGGACTGATGGCTGAGTTGCTGGCTGCTTGTTTAATTGTTCCTTGGGGGAAATTTCCCTAGCTATAATATTACGCTAATGTAATTCGCTAGCTTCGCTCATCTTTATATCATCTCGGACAGAAAATCTACAAGTTCTGCACACGTGTCATTCAATTACGATGTCATGTATACTTTTTCCGTCCAAGGTTTAAAAAAAAAATGGGCGTGGCTAGCAAATTGCAGTTCAGTATTAGCTCAGCTAGCAAAAGTTTTTTTTTTAAAAAAACAGCTAGCAACTCACTCATTAGTCACAAGTTCAACCAGCAATTTACTGAGATGGCAAAATCTCATCTTTTGATCCCGTCCAGGATCAAATCCTACCTGTGAAATGGATTAAGTTCAATTGGGACCAAAAATAAATAATCCAAGTAAATGCTCTACTAAGGGTCAGATGTTCTACCAAATAAATAAGAGATGAAACCGATGCTTACCGACTTAGAGCTAGATTTGCTTTTGCTGTTGATGTGGCCTGCAGAATGGTCTTTCGATTGCTTTGCATTTCCAGTCACAACCTCAAATATCGTCGGAAGATCATTTACCATCTGGAAAAGTCTCTTTCTGTAACACCAGATACACTCAATAAGTGTGAGAAAAGTCTAAAACAGCATCATCCATACTAGCAACCAATACTATGAAATTGCACCCTTCGAACCAAAAGCCTTAATTCAAGAATTTAAAAATTACTTTTAATCTCAAGCAAAAGATTACTTTTATAATTAATTACTTGAGCTCCAATTCCACACTCTGTATTAACCACAAAGTAGTATGAGATATCAGTTAAGGACTTGAGTAGTAATTTGTGTCAGAATGGATTTCAAGTAGATGTAAGGAAAATAAATATATGCATATGGACTCTGGAGTTCTATGATACGGGCTTAGACAACGAACATACCTTTCATTCTTGCCAAAATCAAAACGTGCACCAAAGTAGAAAGCCACAGAAAGCAACCATGAATCGCTATGCACAGCAACCAATGATAACCAATCTTTCTCCTGCATTCCATCTCTGGCAAAGTTTATACCTAGAGCAGGTTCTGGAAGCTCAGGTGGAACCTCCTCCACAGGTAGATTGACTTCCCATGTCTCATTCGGAAGTCCATAAAGGCATAAATTTTCTTTTTCTGCATTTCAAAAATGGTACTTTCAAGTAACCAGATATGCTCAAATCCATAATAAGTTTCAACTGTAATAAACTTGTAATCCAACAAGAATACCTTTACAACATTTCAAAATTCCAACTAAACTGATAAGCTTTTAAGCAACGATAAGTCGATACTGTTATGCTCAAAACAACAGACGGAAGATGTTCATAGCTTCAAATTTTAGAGCAATCACATAAAATAGGAAAGAAAAGGATGGTACTGTAGCGAGTTCAAAAGAAATCTGTTGAACAGTTCACGGTTCAAAAGTTCCATACACAGAAAAAATAAATTAGGAAAGTATATATTGCCAAGATTTTAAAATGCTTAAACAAGAGAATCACTGGTACATGATGATTCATCAATCACTGGAGCTAAAATTTCAGTATTTTGTATTTTCAGGTAATTATCCACGCAAAAGAGTTTCGAATTACTCTAAGAGAAAAGCATAAGCTTACTTACCCGGGTCACACTGCTGATAAAATTTCTCGACATCTGCACGAATTGAAGCTAATTACTCAGTAACAGGAATCTACGCACTTGAATTGCTCTCAGAAATTCAAACAAAAGTCACTGGAGAAATTATAAGCATGAAAAGAAAAAAAAAATGTAGGGAAAGAGAAGATACGGACCCTCGGTGAGAGCCTTTATAAGGCCGGAACGGCGGCCCTTGAAATCGCTGAAGACCTCCTCCACTGTTCTCGGTATGGGATGCGGTATACCTTCCATCTCCGCTTCAACCTCTTCTTCAGCTTCCAATTCCCTTCACTAGAGAATGCACATCAACGGAATGGAAGAGTTGGAGCTTCAGAACGGAAGAAGAAAGAGACCCATTGGATTGAGACTATTGGGAAGTGAAATTGGATTGAAGAGAATGGTTTCCTCAAATCGAAATGGAGATTGGTGGGAGAGAACAGAAAAGGAGAGAGAAAGAGAAAGAGATGAAGCGCTAGCCTACAACAGTGGGAGGGAGGTTGCTTTCTAGGTCTAGGGTTTGTCTGTTGTGGAAACGTCTTGATTTAGGAATAGGTGAGGACAGGATACTACTATTCTTTTTGTTGCCTGCCTTAAGCCCTTTCCTTTTTTCTAAAATTAAAATCTGTGACACTAATTTATATATTTATATTGGCTTTCAGATTTGAATCATAATCACGGGTTAGCTTTGATTGAATCATAATCACGGGTTAGATTTGATTGAATCATGATCACGGGTTAGATTTGAGTTATCAACCCGCCCAATCTCACAGATTAACAGATTCTCCACTACCACAACCCAACTCGGACACGGCGGGTTGACACTAATCTTGGGTGCTCTTTCTTATGTCCTTCAATCAGCCATCTATCTATCTATCATCTTGTTCTTACAATCAAATGAACCAATTTACCAGTAATCATTACAAGAACACTGTCCATCAACGAAACAGTGGAATCTGTTATTGTCTCGGACAACAATCTTCCTCATTTCGATCTTCGAAATCATCCTAATCGCGGTATGGCAGTCGCTGCAGACCCTCAGATTCTTCATCACTCTGATCGTCGATCCCGATTCACTCACCAAAATCGAGAAGCAGATGGCTAACCTCTCACTATGAACCCTCACCATCTCTTCCTTCTCCTCATCACCAACATCTCGCAATGCATAGCTCTCATCAACCACGTACCCGACACTCTTCATCTTTGCCTCAATCTCCAACAGCAGATCATACACATCCTCAGACCGTTCATGAGACCTGTCCCCGACAACAAATCTATGTACTTTACCTTCATGTTCCACCCAGCTCGATCCAGTCACCTTCCTCAGCCCCATCTTTATCATTCCTTGACGCACCCCATCTGCGTCGTTCCACCGATTCAAAGAAGCGTAAAGATTTGAAAGCAAGACGTGGTTTCCAGAATTCAACGGTTCGAGCTCAAACAGCTTGGTTGCCGCCATTTCTCCAAGATCGACTCTTTTGTGGATTCGACAAGCATTGAGAACCGAACCGAAGAGCCCTGCGTGTGGTTTCATTGGCATGGAATTTATCAAGTTTTTGACTCGATCGAGCTCCCCAACTCGGCCTAGGAGGTCGACCATGGAGGCATAGTGGTCTACAGAAGGAGAATCGATCGAGTTAAAGACTTGCCAGCCTTCTTCAACCAGACCGCCATGGCTACAAGCTGTTAAAATACCCAGATAAGTTATGTGATCAGGCTTGACACCTTCTTCTTTCATTTTTGACAAAAGCTTCAGAGCTTCTGATCCCTGGCCGTGGGCTGCTAAACCCGAGATTAACGTGTTGTAGGAGACAACGTCCTTGGTTTCCATCTCATGGAAGATTCGCCATGCATCCTTTACATAGCCACATCGACAGTACATGAAGAGCAAAGCATTAAGGCCTGAGATTCCAAGCTCAATTTGATTTTCCTTTGCGAAATTCAATACCCAGTGACCCAATTCAATTGCTCCGAGATTTCCGCATGCGGATAAGGTAGCGGTGATGGTTACTTCATCAGGCTTTAATTTACCAGCATTTGTCAACCCCTTAAATAGCTCGACCGCCGAAGCTGATTGGCCGTTCTGAGTGTATCCACTAATCATGGTGTTCCAGGAAACCAAGTCTCGATTGGGCATTTGATTGAATAGGTCTCTAGCCGGACCTAGATCGCCGTTCTTCGAATACGCTGAGATCATGGCATTCCATGTTACTGAGCTTCTCTGCAACCCTAGCTCATCGAATAATTGTCGAGCACTTTCTAGACGGCCGCAGTGTGCAAACATATCCAGAAGAGCAGTTTTAATGAAACAGTTGAGATTAACTCGGCTGTTCTCGAGCCTCTGGACAAGGGATTCTACCATGGAAGCATCACCGAGGGATGTACATGATGAAATGACTGCAACCCAAGTTTTTTCGTTAGGCCGTACACTTCCTGAGCTCGCCATCTCCTCCAACAACTCCATTGCAGCCTTTTGCATTCCATTCTGAGCATAACCTGAAAGCATGGCGTTCCAAGAGACCACGGACTTCTCAGGCATGGATTCAAAGTATTTCCTTGCCATCTCCAAATCACCCATCTTTGCATATCCAGTAACCATTGATGTCCAAGTGATGACATTCTTTGCAGGCACTGCATTAAAGAGCTCACGTGCTTTCAATTCAACACCCCATTTCCAGTACCCAGAAATCATTGAATTCCAATCTGCAGTACTTGGTTCTGTCATTTCATCAAACAGGCGCCGTGCAGTCTCGAGCTGCCCACCCTTTGCATACATATCTAAGATTGCATTGCATACATAAACGTCACAGTCTAAAAGACCCAACTTAACCATATGAGCATGCAATAGAGCCCCGCCAAGGCCTGAAGATTTTATCAACGCCACATATGCGGTTGCGTCGGGTCTCAGTCCAAGAGCACGCATTTCGTCAAACAGATGAACGACATGATCGCGGGCACCCACCTTGGAGAAATACTTTAGCATCGCAGCAAAAACGAGAGCATCGGGAAAAGGAGCGGCACGAAATATGAGGTGTGCGTACGTAGGAGTCGCCTGGAAACGGCTGCAGAGACGAAGCAGCAAAGAGGCCCAGTAGTTGCTGTCGGCATGAAGATAGCCGCCGGTGACGAGACGAGCGTGAAACTGCGTAATATGTTTGAGATGAGTGATTCCATTCGGTATTAGGTCGTTGCTCCTCCATTGACGTGACATAAGACAGAACCATGCTCGTCGTCTCCAACTTCAGTGTTGTTTGTTGTCGCATAAAGCTTGTCAATGCTATAGCTCTCATGTAAGCAACATTAATGGTTAAATCTCGAAAAAAAACAACGAAATTGAGAATTTGGCCCAAACTGTCGTTCCCAAATGAAGGAAGGAGGAAATGTGAGGAAGGAGAACGAACTCAACTGACCTTAATGGGCTTCCATAAAGATAAGCTTCTCATAGGATTGTGTTGGGCTACATGTACTGATGATTAGGTCTTCTTTTTCAGCTTTAGAAATGCAATGATCTAAAATTAATTTTTGATAAGGTTTCGATTCTAATTATAATATATATATTAGTATATGAACAAATATTCTATTAATATATTAATTTAAAAATTATTTAACATCTTGATGGAATATGACATTATTAATATATATGGACCATACCCATGCAATTATGTATTTGAAAAGCCAGATGATTCCCTGGAAGCCGACCCGCATTTACTATCTTGGGTTGACTTGTGTCTGTCGATGCTATTCATTTATGGAAAAGAAATCTATAGATAAATAATCATAACATTATTATTAGAATTTGACTGTCAGAGACACTGTCAGTAACCTCTCCTACAACTCCAACCCCATAATATGAATATCCTTTTCGATATCTATATAATTAGCTGGCTAGGGTTTCATCTTCATTTAATGCAAAAAGCTGAGTGTGGGCTACCATTGTACATTTTAATTTTAAAAAAAAAAAAAAAAAAGACAAATTGTCTCATGCACCCTTATGTATAACTCATATATTTAGATGATGTTAGTTAAATGCATTTACTTATTTTAAAATATTATTTTGTGCACTGTGATGCGTGATGTTTGAAGATGTTAAATGCACTCAATGTTATATTTTCATCTAGGTTTTTCGTTAATTGACACGTGATTGTCTCGTGTAAATTTTAAACTGAAGCAAAAAAAACAAAACGAAATTGCTCATTCCCCCCTTAATTCTTGACTTGCAACTATTGGTATTCTTCGGTAGTTTCCTTTCATTTTCCTCATCGTGGAACTCTCAAACCCTCAATTTCGACTTGATTTCTTGGCGATTTCGACTCAATTTCGTGTCGACGAGTGGATTCCGTGACGTGATTGTATTTCAGAACCATGTGACTATCACGTAACGACATAACGGAAGAAAGTAACGCTGAAGTTGGATGTTGTGCAAATAACAACAATTTCAAACATACGGTTACACAAAACAACATGTGAATAGTATTTAACAACATCTCAAAATATAGGGTGTATTGAGGCAATTTATATACTATCTAGAGATATTAATTATGTAGTAACTAGGGGTTGTTGGTCTTTACTAACTTCACCTCTATTGAATTAATTCTGATCTACTTGCTTTATTATTATTATTATTTTCTCCGATCCAACACCCTCGTAATGCATCCATTTGAATATAGACAATCCAATTGACGACAACTGTCTTACGTAGTCCCACGCCGACCAAGCCATGTCTGAATTCATGTTTCCTTTCTTAACTTTATTATTAAAAAGTCAATGTCTCATCTTGTCATGGATAGAGAGAGGGAAGCAGGTGTTATATATATATATAATGTATTTAGAATGTGACTAGAAACTTAATTGTATGAGTTGCAGTTTGTGTCTTGTATTATCATTTCAACATGAAGCATATACCGATATATGAATGATAAGTCTTATGAATAATTATAGGATAGAACATTCTAGGAATTAATAAATTTTGTTCCGGACTGTAATTTTTAATTAAGAAGAAGAAGAAGACCTTTTAATTAATCGTATATTCCTCCCTCTATATAAAGAGTTAGAGAGATGGGACCCCAAACAATTCAATAGGTCACTGACGACTGACCCTAACGTGTGATGGACATGGAGAAATGGTACCTGCGGGAAAGAATTCAAATAAAAACGAATGAATTCAATCAAACATGTGATCAAATTATTTCAACCTTCTATAATAATATGAACACTATACAAACCTTATAATAGGTAGGGGTGTTAAAACGGGTCATGGGTCGTGTCAGAAACCGTCTGATCCAAACACGACCCGTGTATTATTATGGGTCAATTTTTGAAATCAAAATCTGACCTGCGGGTTGATGAGTCTGTCACGAATAGTTAGGCTTGGGTCAGACTGACCCGTTCGACCTCCATGACCCGCGGGTCAGTCTGACTCGTTCGACCAACCAGCGCATAAAAAAATAGAAACAAACTGACTCATGAGTCAAGACTATTAACACATGAGTTATAATTATATATATTTAATATAATATACAATTCAGGACGGGGCATGTGTTGATCCATGGGTCAAAACTATTGAATCAAACATGACTCGTGTGTTTCACGGATCATCCATGTATCGTTTCAAAACGACTCATAAGTCAAAAAGTCCATCTCAAATACGACATGTGGGCGCCGGCGGGTCACCCACGTATTGAGTCAATTTTTGACGGTGTTATTATTATTATTATATAAAATAAGATTACTCTATAGTCTATACATGATTTAAGATAAAATAATATTCAAATTAAACCAAACATACTCTAATATTCTATTCTATTAAATATTAGTTAGGATTCTGACCCACTTCCCGTGGTTCCCGTCCTCGCAACAGATTGTGTGCTGATTCAATCAAAGATCATGTATAACCTTAAGTCAAGATCTTAACTATGCATTTGAATTGACAACTTATCTTATTATGAAAATCACATGAATCATAGAGGAATTAATAAAGTATTTTAATCAGGAAGAATGTGGAAGGAAGGGAGAAGAGTAGATATGATTCCTTATTCTCTTGTGGAAGATTAGTTTAGTAATTTATTTTTTATTTTAGTATCTTAATTATCAGGGTTATTATATTAGTGAATAAAGTTTGTCTTCTATTATTAGATCTAGCTATCATCTTGAAGAATTGTGAAAAAAAAAATTATAAAATAAAATATCAACTATATTGCCCAAGCTAATGGGTGATGAAGGATTTTTTTTTCCAAAAAAGTAATTATAATAAAAAAAACTATTTAGAAAAGTAAATATACAAAAATAATATGGGCATAGACGCTATTCGGGGTGCGAAAAATCACAAATCGTACATCAGGGGTGCGATTTGCTACTTGGGGTAGTGTGTTGTGCCAAAATGGCACAACACCTAGGGGCGTTATTGTTATGTTTTTTAAATTCGACAACTCGATATTTAATTAAAAATTAAATCATGTATCTATTAAAAAAATTATAGTAAGTATATATTTTAATTGTGATTCAAATAATGCAAAAAAAATATTAAATTTGGATTTATAGATTGACTATACGCTCTACCCTAAGTTGAGATAAGAAAAATTGGCTTAAAAAAATATAACTCAGACAATGTAAGTCCAAACTCAATACGGTTAACAACATTTATGACGAAATGTAATTATCTACCTACTCTAATTTTTTGGACTTTTTTTATTAGATATATATTTAATTTTTTAACCTAACATCGTTTGTCCTATAATTTCACCGGAATGATAAAATACATTAGGTGAGAAATGTAATTATATTTACCGTGCGTATATAATTTAATTACGACATAAATGACGCTAACTAGGCGTTGATTTTTTACTTTCAGACTGACCGTATAATACGATACATAAAAAACCATACATACATATATCACATGTATCTCTTTCTCTCTCTATATATATGTATGTATAGTTTTTTTTATCTATCGTATTATACAGTCAGTCCGAAAGTCAAAAATCAACGTCTAGTTAGCGTCATTTATGTCGTAATTAAATTATATACGCACGATAATTTTTTTTTGAGTAAGTATTGAATTAAATTTCTCACTTAATACATTTTATCATTCCGGTCAAATTATAGGACAAACGATGTTAGGTTAAAAAATTAAATATATATATATATATAATAAAAAAAATCCCAAAAAAAAATAGAGTTGGTAGATAATTACATTTCGCCATAAATGTCGATAACTGTGTTGAGTTTGGACTTACATGTCTGAGTTATATTTTTTAAGTCAAATTTTCATATCTCAAGTTAGGGCAAAGCTTATAATCAATATGTAAGTTCCAATTTAATATTTTTTTGCATAATTTGAATCGTAATTAAAATTTATACTTATTATAACCATTTTAATTTTTTGTAATAAATACATAAATTTAATTTTTAATTAAATATTGAATCGTCGAAGGAAAAAAAATATAACAACAACGCTCCCTAGGTGTTGTACCATTTTGGCATAACACGCTACCCCATATAGCGAGTCTTACTCCTGATGTGTGATTTGTGATTTTTCGCACCCCGGATAGCGCATTAATTTTTTATTTTTATATTTACTTTTCTAAATAAATTTTTTTATAGTTACTTTGTGAAAATCATGTGATGAAGAGAGAAAGAAACCCCGCCCAGGAAAATCTGATCTGGCCGTACCCTAAGTTTTGTTGTCACGATATAAGAAAGAGACTCATGGTCACGGGTTCGCAATAGAGCTAGCTACCAACAAAACTCACTCACTTTGCATCTTCATATCCTAGCTACATATAATATATATATTTAGTCTATGTGTGTGTATATATATAGGCTATATATATATCCCTCCATATAATCTGTGTATACAATATATGCTCAAAAGTGTCTTGTCGTATTAATAAAAAAAACTCAAATATATGGTGTGGAGATGAGATGGCCACTCTGTCTTATTTGGGATAAGTCAATTTCTTGTCTTTAAAACACAAAAAATCATTTTTGTCTGATTTCTTCATATTTCTATACGATTAACTTATTAATGTTTTTCAAAAATCCTAGAATATATACACACAGACAGTGAGAAAGAGCTGTGCTGACGCCTCAAGCTTGATCTTTGCACATAGAACACATAACAGTCTACTCCACTGTGCTTCTTTCCTGCAACTTGCTTCAATCAATCGTGCAACTAGCTAAGCTAGCATCTAGCTTATATATACATATATATATATATATATAAAATTAGAGAGAGAGAGAGAGTTGATCATTTGTCTAGGGTTTCCTCTCTGGTTTATGGCAATAGCAACAAGCACTATTATGAGTAGCAACGACACCGATGAGAAGAAACTTGGAGACGATGATAATGTCCATGGTGCATCTGATGAACACGACCAGGACATGGTGATGCCTGGGTTCCGCTTCCACCCCACCGAGGAAGAACTCGTCGAGTTCTACCTTCGACGGAAGGTCGAGGGCAAGCGTTTCAACGTGGAGCTGATTACTTTCCTCGATCTCTACCGCTACGATCCATGGGAGCTTCCTGGTACGTACTTGAAAATTCATCCCTCTTTCACCTCGAATTTCAATCCATTCCTGCGTTAGCTTCATTTTGTAACATTCTATGGGTATGTATGATTACGATGATGATATATAGCTTTGGCGACCATCGGGGAGAAGGAATGGTTTTTCTATGTGCCGAGAGATCGCAAGTATAGAAACGGAGATCGGCCCAATCGAGTGACCACGTCGGGGTATTGGAAGGCAACGGGAGCCGATCGAATGATTCGAGGAGAGAATTCTCGAGCGATTGGACTCAAGAAAACCCTAGTTTTCTACACAGGAAAAGCACCAAAAGGAGTTCGAACCAGTTGGATCATGAACGAGTACCGATTGCCTCATCACGACACCGAGCGCTATCACAAGGTATAGATAAATTCATACAGCTAGCAAATCATTCTTCACAACTTCCTTCTTGAGCAAACCCTAAATTAGTTCTAAATCATCATAATTAAGCTTATAATTCGTTGAAAATTAAGGAATCAAAATTCAATCTTTGTTGATTCATCGTAAAGCTAATTCATTTATGTTGATGGGTTCTAATTTACAGACCGAAATATCGCTATGTCGAGTCTACAAACGACCTGGAGTCGAGGACTTCTCGTCGGGTCATGTCCCTCGCACACACGCGACTTCATCATCATCAAGAACTAGAGATGTTCAAAAGCAAGATCCATCCACAAGATTCCAACCTTCACCTAGCCAGATCATCGAGATGATGAACCTGGAGAATGATCGTGTCCCAGATTATATCCCGACAACCCTATCTGATCAACATCATGGTATTTCGAATGCTTATGTTCCTCATCCAGTTGTAGTAGTAACTCCAAATATAGATGCGCCCGGTTCGTATGCACATGGGCTTCTTTCGACTCCATTTAGTAGTGCCTTAGACTGCACCACCGTCACCAGTAATAACATTCTCTGCTCCTCTACTTCAGCCTCGTCCAGTAATAATGCAGGGGACAACGATCTTCATCGGCTAGTGAATCACCAACTAATCTACCCTCAGATCCACACTTCAGCTAGTGATTCCTGCAATATTAACTTTAGAATGCCGATAATTTCCCACCAAAATCACACTTTGGCAGTGAATTCAGTCATCTCCATCAGTAGTCCTTCCGTTCCGGTCACCACTGCAGCCTTCTCCGATCGTATTTGGGAGTGGAATGCCTCCCATGAGACAAGCCGAGACCCCAACAATCCTTTCAAGTAGATAGCTCAATGATTCTATATTGGACCCACGTGATTCTATATTGGTAATGTGATACTCCAAAATGCAACTACAGCATACTGTAATTTTTTGTTTAATTTGGTAGCTTCGCTAGATTTATGATTTCTTCATGATAATGACCGGAGAATGGAGATAAATCTATAATTTCATAAATAATTCAATATTACGACAAATATAAATGTAGAAAAACATTTATATGATTTCATTGTATTGTGAAAGTTGAAGTTTTACTTTTATATAGAGAAATATATATATATATTAATTTGGTTACAATGTATGCAATTGTGACAAGTAAATTTTTTGATGCATTTTCTTACTGCTAATGTCAAAATAATAATTTTTAATTAGTTCATATCAAATATATAATTTCTCACTCCTAAGTGTCATATCATGTAAATCAATTTAAAATTCTTCAAACTTTTTCATTCTCTCAAAATAAGTTACAAATCTTTATTACTTTTCCTATATTTTACATGTATATTTATAATTTAATCTTAAATATATTGTATATAGTGAGTTTTATAAAATACATAATATTATACTTGAGTGATAACAAATATGAACATTTAAAAATTTACAATTATATATACTATAAGACTAATGAAGTATAAATTTAAATTATTAAATAATATTTTTATCAAATTGCATGTCAACGTTTACCTTATTATAATTAAAATTTTAATATAAATTTAACATATGAATGAATAATAATAATATGAAGACAAATTTTTGACATTTTTATATAAGTATATAAAACTAATAGAAGTCATAAAACAATAATAGTTAAGTTAAAAGTATTATATGGACATTAATATATTAAAAACATATAAAAAATATTTTATGTTTATAGACTCAACATATTTTATAAATAGAAAATAAATAAAACGTTGTTTGTAGATATTTTTACTATTATTATAATTAGTAAAAAAAAATACTATTGATTTTAAATTTTTCAATAGTATATTACACAAATAGAAGTGACAAATGCACAAAAAATAACTTAAAAGTATTAATTAATATTGTATTAATAATTGTTACTATTGCTCTTTAATAGTCATTCATTTTTTTTTTTTTTAGTTTTATGAATAAATAGACTTAATCTTGATTTTATAATATTAAAATAGATAGAATAATGTAAATTGCACAAAAATATAATAGGGTTAATATTAGTATGAAGCTGATAATCTCTGAAGAACGCATGAAGTCCAAAGTTTTTACAGTCGCCATGCATGCCTTGTCTGTCCACCAACCAAAGCACAGACGGAGAAAAACAACTTCATCGTCGTCATCATCATTGCTCTTCTTCAACCAGAACTACCATCATCCCTTCGTTTTGCATACCAAATAACATTATGGCATCATTATTAGGATGGATATCACCGACTTTCACAACCCAAACATGAGTAATGACCTCACAATACATTCAGTAAATGTAGAAAGTAGAGAGAATACACCAAAAAAACTCAAACCTACAACCAATCTAACTTCTCACCTAACACACCATCATTTCCATTTGGCTTTCATGGACCGACCATTTGAATAAATTTCCACAAAAAAACATCAGCATATAAACATGGTTAAGTTCTTCACCTAAGCAGCAGCCACCGTACTTCTCTTGTCAGACGAGACTCTGTCAGCCACAGCTCGGGTTGATCTGGAATATTGTGGGGGCTTGTTGTTGCTAGGGCCGGTGTCGTTTCTAGAAACACACCTCTGCATGATCCTAATTGGAATTCCACCTATATCGAAGTCTTCCTTCAGTGACCTTGTCAAAAATCGAATGTCAGTGTCTGACAGCTTAGTCTTCCCCTTAAGGAAGGCCACGAAAGTTGGGGGACGAGCCTTGACTTGAGTGAAGTACTTAATCTTGGGCTGAGACGCTTGGTCCCTCCATGAGTGTCTGCTCATAACCTTTACATGGAGAAGAACACAGTCGGACAGTACATAAATACAAAGTTTAAGCGTATCCTGATTTATTTCTACTTTGCAATGACAACTGTATCTTATAAAGATCTTGTATTACCATTTTTATTTTTATTTTTGGCCTTTCCTATATAACTTGTCTGAGAAGCAACGATAAAATGAAATATGACTATTATATTCAGGCACTGCAGATGCTGCTTTCTTTGAGGCAAGCAAATTGACTAAATAAATCTGGGTAAATAGATACCAGAAAGAACTGACCTTACGCAACCAACGGTTAAGCCGAGCAGTTGACAACCTCAAACACCACTTTTCATAAGTATCAATAACCTGCTTCATCACATCCATTTTACCCCTCCCTTCCAATGCAGAGATGAACACAACTGGGATTCCAGTAATCTGCAAAGAAGGCTGTCTCATGTTTTTTCTCTTTTTCTCGTTGCCACTTGGTTATTCAAACACCCCTTAACCCAAATGGAAAATTGTACGGCTAACAAGGTTAAAAAATTAGTCTTTTCGTTAAGACTATTACTAAGAAGTATGGAACTTGGAGCTATGAGGAAGTAGAATACCATACTATTTCAGAAAACTGTTGATTAACCACCTAATCACATTTTTTACTACAAAATTAAGTTTTTTTTGTTTTCCTTTATATTATATATGAAGAAGCCAAAGTAAACCACCACAATATTCTGTTGGATTACCCTAATAGAAGGCCTAAACCGTGTGAAAAGGGGTTGCAAGAACACCACCTCTGTGACATAAGAATACCATGAAGAGCTAAAAAGAAAATGCAGGAAAGAGTCACAAACCTCCGGAATAACTGTCTGGATTTCTTCGGGAACAGCTTGCATGACCCTCTCAAGTAGATTGTTCCTCCCCCTAAGAAGATCCATCTTGTTCACAATTACAACTAAACCACGCCCCTCTTCAACAGCTTGCCTTGCAATGACTACTTCAGCATGCTTCATACTTCGTCGTTCTTCAGCAATCTGAATAATACCATTGAGCAAAGTGTCACATCAAATGATAAAATTTCAAATAATGAAGCCAAATAATATTACAGATAATTATATGTGACACACCTCATGCGCATCAAGAACTAAAGCTATGACATGAGCACGCATTAGATTTTTTCTTGATTGCATAATGCTCAAGGAGGACGGTCCTTTCTCTTGCTTAGTTCTCTGTAACCACCCAGCAGTGTCAACCTACAGTATTCAAAACATATATATCAGTCTAAGCAGGGACTGAAAAGAGTTAAGTAAGTTGGATACGTAAAAAAAAATAAAAAACAATTATCATTATAAAATTAATAATAACCGCCCATTTATTGTAACAATATTACTTTAAGCAGCACATGGCTCATATTTTCAGCATTTATAAGCAACTGATCCAGGGTTAGAGGTAAAAAGCATCAGAGGCAGGTGCTTACAAGATAGACAGTTCTGTCATCAAATTCAAACTGAACTCTAACCGAATCCCGTGTCAAACCAGCCTCAGGACCAACCATGACACGATCTTCCTCTAACAAAGTATTTAGTAAAGTTGACTTGCCAACATTTGGCCTTCCAACAATTGCCAACTGCAGTGGCAACTTGGATCCTTCAACCTCCAAGGAGTCGGCATCCTCAAGAGAGATACTCTCTTTATGTACATCTGATTTATGAAAATGAATATGTTCCAAAGAAATTATAAGCCCTCAAAAAATAACATTGAAAATTACATTAATCAACACACTTATTACATGAACTGATTTTTTCCCCTTCTCATTGGATTAGCCTCAAAATAGACCTACTAATGATCATTCAAAATCATTTTAAGTCTGAAAAAAGCAATGTCCAATTCCAAGATCAACGAAACAGACAATAAGCTGATGAGATGAAGGCTTTAATGGATTCTACATATTCAAAGGGGCTATCGCGTAATATATGACATACATATATATTCTGTAACCAACATCATGCAGTGAGAAAAAGATAGGCATTACTTTGAGGGATACAAGCCAGAAGACATAAGTAGCTCTAACCTTTTGATAATTGAACTTGGTTCATATAGTCGTCGAGTAAAGGTCTAAGAGCTTCATAAAGCTCTGCCATACCATGTCCAGTCTCTGCAGAAATTGCAATGGGCTCTCCAAAGCCTAACCTACCAGCTTCCATAGCTACTGCAGTAAGAGAGCCAGTGGCATCATCAAGTGACTCAGATTTGTTCATAACCACTATCGGCTTAAGCCCAGGAGCATTTCTACGCAGCCACCTTCCAACCTCCAGATCCATGGGGTGCAGCCCAACTCTGAATATCAAATTGTAATATTCAGTCACATTCAACAGAAACATGAAACGAACTATTAGCATCATCAAATCAAACACCAAACTGTAAGTACCAAATTTAAAGGCATATATGACTTAGACGCCATCAGCATATGAACAGAAATACCTAATGCCACTTTGAGGCTCGAGCATGCGTATGCTAATCTATACTTTTATCACAGATTAACTGTGCATACAAAACCATACAAGAAATAGGTAGCTTTGATATAGAAATAACATTTTTTCTAAAATCGGATTATAATTGGCATTGATCATTACATAGAACAAACTGCATTGCATAAAAATAAAGACGCAATTCATTCAGAAAGCGTACCTTGCATCTATCAGGAAGATGGCAAACTGAGATGTAGCAATTGTCTTTGCAATCATTGCTGCAGTTCTGTCAAGTATGGAACCACAAGTTGCAGCCATCTCTAGACCAGCAGAGTCTAATACCCTAAACCTTAGATCACCTATCTTAGCAACGCCATCCCTTATGTCCCGAGTAACATGATCATCAGGTGTGTTGTACACGAGAGCCTCCCTCCTCCGGATCAAACTGCATACTCACAGTAAATAAGTGTCATCAACAAAAGGTCCACAAGAAACAATATAAAAAAGTCCTAAACTCATGACAAGCTTAGTAAAACAGAAACCAACCGATTGAACAAAGCTGACTTGCCGACATTTGGACGGCCAACTAAAATAATAGTTGGGAGATGCTTAATAGCAATCTTTGTGAAGTCCACTTGCTGTGCTTTTCCAGTATGAACAACAGGGGCCGTGCTGGTTTCAGTAAAGTTATCATCTTTTTTAGCAGCAGAGTCTAGAAATTCAGTCTCAACGAGGGTGCAGAATCCCCTACCATCGTGAATTCTCAAAGGAGCAAGCGGGCGTAAATTGCCATTTCCAAGAACCCCATTTGGTGTACATCCTGAGAAGACACACTTAACATCAATTACATTACTACATGAAAAAGTATGCCAATTGTTCCATCCTTATCTGATACCCTTCCAATGACATGCTAATATTTTGAATATGAACCTGCAAGCTGTACAAAAACATAAGGCGCGTGAAGCTAGATTCATGAACAGTTCTTACCAAATGAAACTTCACTAAAGCTTGAGGCATGGGCGACTCGAGGGATAGCTCTTCTTTGGAGATGACCAGAGGGGGAAAATTGCCGCGCGAATGGAGCTGAAAGTTTTCGAACCCTTTGCCATGACATAGCAACCACAGCGGAGTACAGACGTTATGCTGATTCCATAAAGAATAGCTACTGACAAAGTAAAAGATATGGAAATTTGTCCTGCGGAAGACGAAGAAGAGCTGTTTAGAGTCGACGGAGAAAGAGGGAGACGGTACGAGGAGAGACCTTCGAAGGAGGTGCTGCCTGCGACGGCGGGTATGTGGCCAGCAGATAGTTTGGGCCGTAGGCCCACTCGTTCTTTTTCTTTTATATGGATTATATAATAATATGGCAAACCTAAAGACTGGTATCGCAGCATACTCAGTGCAGATGTACCATTCGACCTACCACATCCACTGTTGATGTTCTGTTTCCCTCTGCTGATCCATAATTTACTTTGCTTTGTTATTGCATTCCATTTCTTGTATATATGAATTTTGGATTGATTGTTGTTGCTCTAATCTTCATGTTTGAGTTCAATTGATTGTTTTTATGCTGCTCAAACCTACTGTTGATTTGATTGTTAGGGACTTAAGGTTTCTTGAATTATAATACGAATAAAACTGATTCCACCTCAGTTATTTCAAAGTCCGATCTCTTATTTATATATATTTTTTTGGGTAATGATGTTATTTTATGTTTTTATCATCTTTTCATTGGAAATCAGTTTGTCTTGTATGAACTCCTTAAGAAATAAAGATTTACTTTGTCTCATCATAAGGGATGGTTTCGCGACTACTATTCCAAGTATTATAATGAGAAGCTTTTTGCCGGCTTCGTCAGGGCATAGAATATTGAGAATATTTACTGTCGGGAAATAGCTTTTAGTACTAACATAACACAGACCCCAGAAAGATTATAATACACATACCAACAGAAAACTCGAGACACCAATGCTCGAGTGGCAAAGAAAGGAAAGCGACCAGTGAGTCAATTCCTATAAATCAAGGCACAGCAATGTGAGATTCGACATGATCATACCGCAAACAAATCACAGACCATATTTGCATGATGCAATGTGGCCCAGGATGACTGTGTTCGTAACATAGACAACCATTACCTTAGGATAAAGTGCGCCGATTGAAAGACTCCACCGTTAAGTTGGCGGTGAATGCTGGGATTGAATTTAACTTGTTGATGAATATCCCGACCTGAAGAATGGGCATACGTATATATGATATAAATAAATGGTCTCCCTTTCCAACAATTCATTCAACATTTGAAAGGAACAATTACGAATTGCATGAGAGATAAGAGGTTCGCATATAACCTGACGAGCAATCTCGGATTGAGAGGTAAATGAGTTTGCCTGTTCAGGAAAGAAATCAGAGGCAGCTCAGTAACTTCAAATTGGAGGTAAGAATGTACTTGCATGCAGTGATTGATGGATATGAAATGCAGAGAAACCATAACCCTTCTAATAACACGAAAGAACTTAAGAGCATAAGCCGAATACCATATTCAGGCAGTCTCGAGCATTATGTATGATTGATACATAAAAACAGTAGCAACAGCCTAATATAGTTCAGAAAACAAGAGGAAAATTAAATGCCAAACATCTCATATTGAACTTGTTCAGGTGTTTATACTGATAAAGACAAATCTAAATCTATGCCGAGTAGGAATCATCAATGGGGATGCTTACCATAATAACTACGTTTCCTGACTCATATTCAAACTCAAGTTTCTCATCATCATTTTGTCCATAAATTGATTGAAGGGTGAAACGGGTTACTGGAATTCCATTGGGACGCTGATGCTCATCCATCACAATCTGCATAACCAAAGTCATTTATTATTTTTTTTCAAACAATTCAGTTCATAATAAGACATTTAATCTTCCCACAGATAATTGAAGCAACACATGAGCATGAAGACTCTCTACAAACAGTCTTCAAGATATTTTTTTTTTAACAAGTTCAAGGAAATCTTAGTAGAAGGAAACAACATAAAATCTATGAATTATGTGTTAAACCTTATAGCCAAAAAGCTCACAGCATGCCCTCCTGAAGACAGAAATTCTGTCTGCAAAGACGGTCTTGTACCTGTAAAACCAAAGTTCAGATATGACAAAATGGAACAGCGAAGTAAGAAAACATTTCAAGCAAACAAAGCAGGTCTCAGATATTTATGCATAAATCACAAACCTTTCTTCACGCTTTTCCAAGGTTGCAATTTGCTCTTTTAATTGCACCATTCTTTCAGGAATATGGGAATCAACCAATTTAACAGCATTTCCTGTGCATAAATAGACAAAGATAAAACATAAGATAAAGGACGGCTAGCATCTTTTTATCACATGGATAAGAAACCACTGTCTCACAACATATATGTAAGCCTAGTCATCTAATTTTGAGTGGATAGACAATCTAGGAAATTAGGTCAAGAACGAGGATGATACTAATCCTCCTCCCAATAATGCTCCAAATCAGAACAAAATGATGACCAAATGGACAACAGTTCATTCATTACAAGCAGAGAACAGGATTCTTAATAATAAATCATTTTAGGACTTGGAAGGATATTAATCCTTTCAAGATGCTCTAACCAGATGGCATGAAAAAAGAGAGTTCAAGACAAAGCACAAAAGGGCACATAAACCTAGAAAAGGAAAACATGCAAAGAAAGAAATTGATACCGGACTGGTTGTTCAACTCTTCAACCGCCTTTAACTTATCCTTTGTCTTCTGCAATTCTGATTGTAAAGCTTCAATCGTTTGCTTTGCTTCACTATCCACACCAAGGGTATTGACCATTCTCAAAACTTTTGTACTTGCAGAAGAAAAATCACCATGTCCAAGCTGCAGGAGAGACACTTTATTAGTTAGAATAGTGAACAAGGCAGAAGAAGAAGCAAATAATCCCTGATTCTTTATGCAAAGATGCTAGCTAATTCAAAATCTTCATATAGTCAGAAACCCAATCACAAAACCCAAATGTAAATACCCATAATGCTACTAACTGGTATCAAAAGAAAGCATAAGCTTAAAAGTGGAAAACATGAAAAGAAAAACAATTGGGAGAACTAATATTGGCACCAGAAGGTAAACATACAAGTAGTAAAAGCTCAGCAAACTACATAATTTTGAAGAACAAAATCTTGGATTCAAAAGAATATTACTAATTCAAACATAAGACATACCCCAAAAACAAGTTTAAGAGCCTACCTTGGACTCTAAAAGGGATATTTGTGACCGAAGACGGTCATTGTCCCTTTCTAATAACTTAATCCTTCTGCTTTCATTGCTTATGCTCTCACTTAATAACTTAATCTCCTCATGCTGACGATTATTAAATTCTATTTGTCCGTGTAAACTACTCTCCAATTCCTTGATGAAGCATTCCTTCTTTGCGAGAGATGACTGAAGCTCCTGAGAATGAACTTAGATAAACATAAGTCAAGAAATAGACAATTGATATATGTATATATAACACCAATATGATATAGCAATTAAAACTTGCAACCTGCACAAGTACTTGATTTGTCCCTTCTTTCTCTGTGTCATCTTTCTTTAGGCTTTTGGGTTCACTACTAACAAGACTTCTCAGCTTATCCCTTTCCTCGATGATCATAGGAAGCTGCAATAAAAAGCAAGTAGAATGAATATGCATCAATAGAAAGAAATGCATAACGTCAGAACTAAACTTGACAAGAAGCATGACACCTCTGGAATGCCTTCTGTCGACTTCCAAGGTGAAAGCTCATCGTCCAAACATTTTACGTTGAAGTGAAGCTCTTCCAATTTCGACAGTTCTATTTCTGCCCTTTCTCTTCGACTCCTTTCTTCCAACAACTTTTCCCTCAAAAGTGCAGCTTGCTCATAAGATGATTTCAGCTGTCTTGCTTCCTGCACCTCTGACTCCTTTAAACACCCAAATGAATAAATGAGATAAATTTAGAAAGAATGAATCTAAGGAAGAACAATGATATTGAGTTATGTACAAGCTTAAATAGTTGAATTAGCCAAGCATCAAAATGACAGAACAAGGTTCGAATTTGATACACACCACTGTGATTCAGTTATTGTAAATCCTTTAGAAAAATACAGAGTTTACATAAGTTAAAGTAGTGTGTAACGAAGGAAACTTAATTGTGAATGAAGCAACACTTTAACGTACAAAATGTGAATCGTACGGGCCTAGACGAAAAATGACGCCAAACAGAAATCTGATCTTTCATGCCGCCTATAGCTATGCTGATTAGAGATCCTTTGGACACACACCATCACCATCAGTTAGTGGTAAATGGTAATCATCCAATGAATATGGCTGACAATCTCACAAATGGATATCAAGGTTAATCCCATTAGATGAATATGTCTGCATAGAATCTAAATATCTCGCTAAAGGATAGAGCACAAAAACATGAAAACATTCAAGTCTTGACTTTTCGCAAAAGTGGACTTACATAATTCCTTAGCTCTTCTTGTAGATGCTTCACTAAATCAGTGGTATCAGTTGAACTGATCCCATGAAAAGTCAAAGTGGCCAACCTTTTCTCCAACTCGCTCTTCTGTTGCGAACACTGAGTACGATAAAACAGGTGAGAACAGATTGGTGAGAACAGATTTTAACTAGCAATCTATAACATATAAAAGCCTAGTAACCAGTATATGAAAAAAATGAGACAAAACACAATGGAAAATCATGGGCCAATTAATTGTATTTACTTTTATAATGGTACTAGATTATTATCTCAAACAAAGTAAAACCAAATTCTGAAGCATGAACACTAGGCAAGTGCAGTCTAACTTTGGCATGTTACTAGATATTAGACAACCCACAACCCTGGAACAGCAATGTGACATGTTACTAGAGATCCATGTACTATTTCCTTTTGAGTTCAGGACACAACGACATCCCCTAAACAAGAAATACACACTTCTTGTTAAATTTTTATTATCGGGACCGGTGTGGTATAATATCACAGTGCATTTTCAACACTTCCGGACAAGAAAAAACATGTGGTTCCAAAAAGATGTGGTATGGTATAGACCTCATTGAGTTGCTGCATGAGGTCTTCAAGCTGCTCCTTTAGTAGCTCCGATTCTTTCTCCGCATTAGTAGCTCTGAACTCTACTTTCTCGACCTAAAGAAACAGAACTCATGCAAGATCAGGCAACTTGAAAAAAAGATTAAAACTAATATAAGATATTAAAATCTCACTTCTGCACTTATTCTGGATATGGAAAACTTGGACTCTTTCTTCACTTGTACAAGCTCATTTTGGAGGGACTTCTTTTCTCTCTCTGTACTTTCAGATAGACGATTCAGACGTCTCTGTAAATTTTCTACTTTCTCCTCTGCCAAAGCCACTGCAGATTCAGCTTTCTTCCGAAGATTCGCTTCATTTTGGAGTTTGACCTAGGCTTGGATGCAAAATATTCAAAATGAAGATTCTAAGTACCAAAATTCACAAGGCTACCATTTTATTCTGCTACTTAATTTTAATTGAAGAACCATCCATGAATCTATGATGGCTAAAATGAAAGGTTAATCCATGCATCAGAAAGCATTCCTCCACACACATGCTTAGAAACCTTAACTACACAAAGTGAGAATAAAATATCTAGTGGTATAATGACCTTCAGCACAGAGGCCTAGTGGCATGATAATAGATGCAATATCTAACAAAGTGAAAACCTTCTGAAAGCTTAATCCTGATATAGGTGATAGGTGATCAAAGTTGCCGCCTTATTGATGATCAAATTACTTATGTCCATGTGAAGGGGAAAGAATATACAGAATAAAGGACTCATTGGGATTGAAAAACTATTCTTCTTGACGTGCATATATATATATATTCACCAAATATATAAATCTTTTTAACAATAATCGGGTGCACCTCAAGTTCACTGCATGACTGTAGCTGCTTTTGGTACCGTTCTTTGGAATCATCAATTTCCTTCAGAAGCTGCTTTTGCAGCGCTTCTTCACGCCCTCTTGCTGCAGCCAGTTCCTGTTCTCCATATAAGAGTTGTTCCTTGAACTTTTTCTTTTCTCCCTCTGTTAAGACTCAAACAGGTACGCAAGCATAACAAATAGTTAAGTAGACGCATTCAGATTGTAGATTCTGAAGCAATCTTGATTCTTTCCTATGACACATAGAAATAAGCATACTACAAGATAAAAACTAAGTTATTAAGTGTTGAGTGATATGAAAGGAAGATCGAAATAAAATACTCACCCACTTTGCTGAAGTCTTCCGTCAACGTTTCCCATTTAGATTTATAATCTATTAATTGCTTCTCTGTATTACTCAAGGCATCAAGAAACTCAGCTTTAACCTGTAATACAACAACCATCAAAGCTTATTACTGGAATCGCTGATGATTCACTATTTACCCAATTTTTCATCAATTATTTAACCACTGCTGTCTTGATACAAAAGCTCGCCTGACAACAAAAAGGTAAAGAAACAATCGCTAACTCAACTTGCATTATACTATACAATGTTCTTTCATATAAAAACTGAAAGGTCGTTTCCTTTAAGCTCTGGTGATGAGATTAGATGTTTGGCACCAATGAAGATACAAATGTTATGTCATCAGCATATGCTATAACTTTTATGTTTTGTAATTTTGTCTACTCTTTAATAATAATAATATATAAAAAAAAAAAAGTTCACCGAAATCTTGATAGTAAAAATGCTCCTTACACACACTGATCGCCGAGTTAATTAACTTGAATTCCTTCAAATTAAAGTGGAATTGACTCCTGTGATAGATAAGCCGATAGATTTCTTACATAGGTAGCACTGACCTATGATTTTTCTTTAGATGTATCTTGGGTATTACTTGAGAAGAAAGAATAATGTTAAGCAGCATACTGCCACCAAGAAGAGGCTAGAGAGTACTCCTATATAACCATAGTGAACACACCCTCCATTCATACTAATGAATGACTTGTAAGCAATTGATGGTATTGGTGGGCTATTTTAAGGGTATGGGGTTTGATTAAGTCAAGTTTCCTATCATATATGTATAATATAATGCCATTCAAGTCAATGCATGTGTTCCAAATTAAAACAAAATAATGTTATGGAAGATAGCAACAACCTCACCTCCTAGTCTGAGTATCGGACGTCTCTTTCCGTACCATTGTTTGAGCGCAAACGTTTGGTTATAAAACAGCAATCTAACATAACTATTTCTAAGTACTACCAGCAAATGATCAATAAATGAGCCAACAATCAAATAATTGCATCAGACTCAAAATATGGTAGAAAGTAATGCTTGCTCTCAGTCATTTCACCACTGAATAAAGAAACCTAGAAACAATTATTGCCGATAGCTGCAGCAGATATGCAGAACATACCATCTGGCGGCATTGATAGGTACAGAGCAGGTGATCCGAGGGAGGATCAGCGACCGCCGGAAGGTCTTCATAAATGACAAGCTGGTGGTCCGACGCAGCCGGAGAGCTGTCGGGAGGCCGTGCATCGGCGGCTCTCTGCCTCTTCAGAGGTGGAGTTCGAACAATCATCTTCCTTTCGATCACTTGATTGAAGCAGTTGATGATTACCTCCAAATGGCGGAAACCCTAATCGGGGTCTAACGGTCTTCTCTCATATGTAAGAATTAGTAATGGACATTATTTATATATATAAGATTATGAAAGAAAAACTACTTATTATATAGAGAACGAAGAGACAGAAGTACCCTTTTTGTCGTCACTCACGGCTGACTCAAGTTTGACTCTTCTTTGACCACGGGGAATTATATTACATTAATAATGATAAAATTATTATTATTATATGTAAATAAATATATACTATTCAAATTTAATAAAAAAATACTCTTTTATAGATTTACGTGAGAACAATACAGTCAGTCATACCGATTGAGTTAGTGAGCACAATTGTGGTATCAAATTCAACTCGGAACTTTGATCGGGCTTGTAAGGTTGAAGATTCGTGTTAATGAGATAAACTAACTTGTCAAACCCTGAAGAGTATATAAAAAATATAGAATTTGCAAGACCGAGTCATCTATTGGAAAAAAAAAACATTTTAGATTGGAATGCAACGAAGATGTCGCGTACTTTAAGCAGGGTATTGTGATAACCTGTTCACATAAAGAAGTTGTTTGGAATTTATATAACGAGAGATACACTACTCAAGTGTAATAAAAATTCCTCATTTTTTAGACCCACGTGACCATTTTAATTGAACTAATGTTAGTTGTTCGAACTTGAGGTGTTATGTAGGTTGTTCAAAGTGTACCTTAAGATACTATTTTCTTACACATTGCTACATATATGAAGTTCATTTGTTCACTCATTCACTCTAGCTTCTTCAAAATGCTCCAATTCACCTAATCTAAGTGTAATAATATATAATTTTAGGATGGTAGTTAATCCAACTGTATATGAAATGAGTTTGAGTTAACTATGAGATTAAAAAATATATATATTAATATTTGATTTTATTTCCAATATACCTTTTTAGAAGGAACTGTACTTGATGAACAAGTACTTAAATTTAGATCACTTGTACAATGCATCATTATTTTATATTCCAAACAATATGATTACACATGCATAATTTGAATAGATTATGGTATAATGTTTGTTTCTTATTTGAGGAAGCAAATGTCTATAGACCATAAGTTAAGGGTATAAGTAGTGTATTTTTATAATTTGTAACCAAAAAGACAACAAATCAATGAGTGTGTGTAAAGGCAGCAGGCTAGGCAGAGAGTGTTGATGATGGAGACTTTTCCGGCCACCATTGTTGATGACGGAGACATTCGGGTCACCACCACTTACTGAAGTGGACCACTCACTGAAGTGGAGCACTTACTGGAGTGGAGCACTTGTGCTGAAGTGGAGCACTTCTGGTGGAGCACTTGTTGGTGCTGGAGTGGAGCACTTCTGCTGAAGTGGAGCACTTGATGGTTGACAAGTCAACTTCTGTGGCTATTTAAGAACCAACAATCTGTGAAGAAAATATAACAGACTTGAATTACGAATTTGAGAGAAGAGTTGGTTGTTGAGTTCTTGAGTTGTGGGAGAAAGTAGTGTTTGTTGTGAGCCAGAAATACGAGTGAGTGTTTCAGAGTGCTATACGTTGTAACACTGTTTCTCTATAGTGAAGTGTGGGTGTGAGCCGTGGACGTAGCCAAATTGGTGAACCACGTAAATCTTTGTGTCGTTTTGCATTTCTCTTAATCCATCGAATCTCAAGATCCTGCAAGGTGGAAATTAGCCTCAGCTAATATCCCAACAATTGGTATCAGAGCCTTCGGTTGGTGAATCAAAGGCAAGGAAATCATCCTATCTGTTCGAGTGGGAGCAATGGCGCTAGAGAAGGAGTCCAAAATTTCTCATTTCGATGGCACAAATTTCGGATTCTGGAAGATGCAAATTGAGGACAACCTGTACCAGAAGGATCTTTATTTGCCTCTGGGTAAGAAACCAGATGAAATGAAAGATGCTGACTGGGTGGTATTGGATCTGGGTAAGAAACCAGACTTGAAGTCAGTTGACACTGACTTGTGTGAAAGCTGCATCTTCGGGAAGCAGAAGAGAGGGAGCTTCATGAAGAGTGGCAGAGCAGCAAAGCAGGAAAAGCTTGAGCTAGTTCACACGGATGTTTGGGGTCCAACCACTGTCTCATCCATTGGCGGAAAGTCATATTTCGTGACTTTCATTGACGACCATTCCAGAAAGGTATGGGTTTATTTCTTGAGACATAAATCTGAGGTATTTGAAATGTTCAAGATATGGAAAGCCATGGTAGAAAATGTTGGATTACTATTGCCGTCCTACATCAACTTTCAATTACCAGTGCCTGTGTTCCTCCTCATCCTCCTCTTCTAGGCGGGTTCAGCCCTCCGCTCCGCCTCTCCCATCGTGGATTGAATCAGACATGGATCAGGGAGAGCCCAAACCTGGCCCGATGGTGAAGCCAAGCTCAAGGAGCTACCACATGTTTAGTTACTTTGTGCAGAAGAGGAGGAGACCGAGAGAGAGGCTCGACAATGGGTTCTTTGGGTGCGTCATGAGCTTCACGATGAACATGCTCACCTGCTTCTGCCCGTGTTTCCGGGTCACAGAGGCTCCATGAAGATTCTATACACTTGTCGTGCTGTATTGATGAAATGACAATACATATCTTTGAACAGAACGAGTAACCAAAATGTATAACATCACGTTAGACCATGAAAGGAAGGGATGCTTTGCTATATGTGTGTACATAATATATAGTCTAATCAAGCAGCATATCTGATGAAGCAACAAATTCATGGAGAGATGATATTATATGACACAAAAACAAAATGTTTGACAGATTATTCAAAATGCGAATCATTGTCATTATTTTAGTCTTTATAATTATGATGGATGATCTTTGTGGGAACGTCCATGAAGTTTAGTTAATTATTATAGAAACTTTGTGGGCAAGTATAAGAAGATTTCTCTGCTAATATCTACTGTATGTATTATCTACTGAATTTCCGAAGTAATATTTATATTTTTAGTTGTATAGTTTTAGTATTTACGTAGCCAGATGTATAATATTTTTCACTTGAAAAAATCACTAAAGGTGAGCAAAACTCTGTCTATGGCACCTCACCACAATACAATATCATCCTCAGTACACCAACCAAGTCCAAACCAACCGCGTGCAGTATGTAATGACATTGTCGTAGTACACGTAAGAGACTATTAGCTAAGCACTTAACCTCATCAGCGTCTTGGGGGGATAGGTGGGGCTCGATTGGGAGTACGACGTCCACCACTATTCAAGCCATCTCCATTCTCGGAAGAAGGGTCGCTGTTGCGTCTGCTGTGACTTGATCCATACCTGTTGTCAGAGGGACCGTTGGCGGCTGCATCAAATGCTGATCTCCAATCGCCACCACCGCTTCTCGGGCTGCTTTCTGTGTTTGATTAAGAAAAAGAGACAGGGCGAAGAAGAAGATTTATCATGTGGATATATATTGGATACAACCATTTTTACATATAAAAAGAACAAAAGCAAATTTGAGTTATCAAATCCTTCCACCATACAAAAAGGATCGAAACGGTGCACAAGAAGACAATCATGCTATGTTCCAAAATACCAACAAGTAAATCGGGCATCTAACTAATTGCTGCTTGGTTTGCCATATTCATGGATTTAACCGTATTAGCATTTAGCATGAGTGCAATAAGTTTGCATTCAGATATTAAATCCCATGATGATGGGGATGCATTATATATAGGGACCCTGATCCATCCATCCCAATAATTATATTACCAAAATCGCATGTTACGTAATACACACAGTACCTGAACCAGCAGAATCGCCATTACTACTCCAGCTGTTGGAGGCAGCAGATGCTCGATTGTCGTGAATGCTCAGTAACCTAGTCAGTTTTGAGAGTGCGGAAGACTGTTTCTGGTATCTATCTCTCCTCCTCTTCACGTTTTGATCTTCTTGAAGAAGTTCTTCAATTTTCCCACTGCTTTGAGCACTGTCAATCAAAACCACAAAGGGAAAATTGTTATAACAAGAAAAAAAATGAATTATGAAAGGTATTGAAGTGATGCTATAATAACTGCAACAAGTTTCAATTCTAATAATAATAATAATACAGATTCCCTAAAACGATAATATTTACCTGATAGAACTATACAACTGGTTGAGCATGTCTTCTTTTGCTTTCTCTACTTGACAAAGGACAACTGCCTGTTCATGGGTAAATAGAAGAATGGTGGCCACTAAAATTAAACTCCAATTATGAAAATAGTTAAAATGTATGTCAACAATGAGACTTAAGAAAAATGATAATTACCTTTGGAACATTGGCAGCAAGACTGTTAAGAACAGCCTCAACATAACCACGGACTTCTTGGGACATCCATCGTAGCTCTTCTTCGGGATCCGCAGGTCTTCTGGCCATTGTATCCTACAAAGCCATACACCAATTGAGGAGTTTCAGCAATCACCCATGCCTTTCCAAGAACTAATCAGGAAGAGTAAACACAAGTATAGAAACTCCCGAAGGAGCAGTTGACATTCCTTATAATTTGGGATATAATGTGAATATTTGTAAGGAGACCACAAGAAAAGAGCAGATCAAAAGTTATCTTAGAAGATAGATAGTAACTTCAAGAAATAAAGTTACTTCCCGATGCTGAAACTTTATAAAATCCAAAGTAAACTACAGTTTTAGTAGTGAACTTAGGACATTTTTGCAAGGTAAATTGTTATTTTAGAAGCCAGGAAAGTAAAAACCACAAGTTCCTTTGTTTTGTTACTTTTCAGGGCTTAGACGTTCAAGATTTTTCATTATAATATTAACCAAACAGTAAGAAAGAAAAAATTATCAAGTGACAATCAGTCTCAATTAATAAAAAGGAGTTCTTCAAAATTGTCATGGAGGACTTACCAAAGAACCATCGGAGAGACTGTGACGCATACCAGATTCTCCTTTCGCCAGACCTCCTCCTGTAGAAGGCTGGGCAAAGTTTCTCAACTTGTTCAACCATTGAACCTTGTCTGCCACATTCTCAGCCTTCAAGAGGACCGCACTGTGAGCTGCAGCAACAGTTACAGGGCTCGTGAGAAAAAGATATGACTGTGAATATAGTCTAACATCATTCACAAGTACCTTTTAATACAGTCTTATATTGAACTTTGCTAGTTAACTTAAAAACAAGGCTAGGTCCCTTTTCAGGACCATTTGCCTTTTTATCCTTAGAACTCTTTAATGGGGGATCTTCCTCGTCAGGGACTTCGTCAACAATGCATTCCTGAAATAGTTAATTCATAAACAGTCAAATTAAAACCTAAGACACAGACCCATGCAAAATTTCCTCAATGAGAAGAAAACCACACACCAACTTGTTATCTTGTATTGAAATAGACAGGTGCAGAACAGTAGCATGAAATCAAAAGTTCAAAACAACCTCAAAAGCTTGCTCCTAGATTTGGTAGAACTGTTTAAAGTTAATCTCCTGATCCTCTAGTACAGAACTTATCCAAACAAAATGTTGATGAAACAAGAACTATATGTAGCACACACTATGTCTTGTCTCCTATGATGTGCTCTTAAGCGTTCCTACTACTTATACGACAGATAGCCCAATAAGCTGCTGACTGTTGCAGTTTGTATTTCCAAAAAATACAGTTATTATGCTGCTTTAGATGTTGCCACAGCTTGAACTTTGGTATTAGAGAAAAAAAAGTTTGACTCACCATTTGGATTAGGCATATGGGTCAAAGATTAGCAGCAAACTCTATTCCAGTAATCAGTATAATTTCAGATAAAATGTACAATCTCTAAATATACCTAATGCACAAGCAAATCATTAATAAGACTAATAGATGATTCCAACCAATAAGAACATATATTGTAGGGAAGTTACACTATTATATCTACCTCTAAATTGATGACACCTCGGAAAAGTCTTTCTTCCTGTTTTTTGGTGTAACCAAGCTGCATGAAAAGAGTAGAATAGCATTTTAAGAGTTGAAAATAAATTAGAATCTAATGAGTAATGAATGGTATATTAACCTGCTTAGAAGCAACATCACAGAAGCTATTAGTGACCAAAGTGCTAGAATGTTACTATTTGAAAAAATTGAATTAGCATTGTGGAAACACAGATGTTTTACGGTCAATTTAACAAAACCCTTAAACCTTGTCCACTTAATAAACTAATAATGCTACTTTCAACAAAGATATGGTACTACTAACCTTGCCATTTTTCTCATTTAGAACAAACCATCTGCGACTCCATCCATTCGTCTTTGCACTTTTCTTCAACAAAAATCCTGAACATAAAAATATCACCATAAATACCTCCACATTACCAGTATAGACACTAAGATTTAATTACCTCTTAACTGGTTGCACATGTCATAAGTTTGTCAAAATAGAGCGCATATTGCAGGTAAACGAACAGCCTACCCAGAGCTAATCATGAACAAATAGTTCATTTTTGCCTTAAAGAACAAATGATCCACTTGGTACATATATACTTAAGCTGCTTAATCAATTATTTCAACAGCTAGATTACTTATTCCTTCAATACATTAAAACAATGCATATACTTTTGCTACTGATAGTCAAAATAAATTAGTTGACATCCACTAGAAGTCTATATAACCTGTCTGGTGCTTCTAACATCTGATCAAAGAGGCATCTGTAATATATCTTGACTTTTTTAGAACAATTACATTGTAAACGCAAACCTGCAATTATTTCACCACTTGCTCCGGCAATTTTTAGTGTTGATGAGTCCTCTTGGGCATCCTTATCTTGTTGTGAAGATTTGTCTTTACCATATTTCAAGCTCCCTCCAGTTTGCTTATCGCCTATTTGAGGGCTTGTAGCCTAAAAAAAAAGGAAAGGTGGATGTTTATGGCAATTATATATATTATTCATGATATGAGCTGCAGAGACAAATTATTTGAGAGGGGGGGGGGGGGGGGGGGGGGGGGGATGTGATACCCTATTTAGCATGGATTGTTCCGCTTCTGCTGATTTTTTGGAGGAACGAGTCTTTAATTCATCCTCCCGGCGCTGCCTCTCCATTCTGTTTATGAATTAATCAGCGACATGAACAAAATTCAATTAACCAAATCAAGCAAGAAGAACCATGAGGGGCTACAAGTGCCAAAATACACGTAAATATATATATATATATATATACACATAGAGAGAAAACTCTTAGACAACCTATTAAGAAGAAAACTTCTCTGCAATGTTTCTCCGCAGAATAACCTTATTTCTTAATAAAATCTTAACTTGTGTTTGACGGAACAATATATAGAGAAAAAAAAATGAATGTTAAAAACACTAAATATACCATAAAAGATGCACCAAGAAGATAGTAAAAAAAGAGGATAAAATTGGGAAAATTAAAAGATTTCCCCATTTAGAAGAAAGTACACCATCAATTAACAAGAGAACATCACATCTAACAAAATGTAGTACAGTTGATCTTCAAGTGAGGACTAGTGTGTTGTTCTAGTACTCCCTTGGTATGCTATACATATTATAACTATGTTCAAAGCAACTGCAACCCATAGATACATGACCAGAAAAACATGCACTTGACGTATGAATATGCCTAGTCTACTAAAAGATGGTATGAGGATATTCTCTTCAAAGCAATAGGTAACGTACAGGAAGCTATCACTACAAATTACGTAATATACTGCAGAGATTGCTACATTACAAACTTCAAGAAACAAGGAAACGCTCAGTTTCTTTCAGTAATTTCTACCAGTAGCGAATACACCAGCTTTTATCTTGTTTTTATGTTAAAAGGGTATCATTAAGATCACACCAAGAAGTGAAATAACAAAAAGGTACTGAAAAAAAACATGGAGACGCTATTGCTTCTAATGCGTCCATGAATACATGTATGTAATTATGTACCATCTGTACTCCTCAATATATTAAAAAAAAAAGTACAATTCTACCAAAGTTTACTATAAAACTAAATATTTACAGCTATAAGTAAGACATCCTTGCTCTATTCTTCTATACATACAGATATTTTTAACCCTTCCAAATAATATTTAATATACCTTCGCTGAACCAATCGAATGAAATGTTGAGGGGGAACAAACACACGCTCCATATCAACAAGTGCAACGACCATTTTCTTAGCTTCATTCTTAAAGTTATCGAGGGCAGCGCTTGCTATTGCTACAACCTGCTCAGAAAAAATAATAATCAAGAAACTCGTAAAGACAAACATCTAAGCCTTCTTTGATGAGGAGCACATGTACTGTCAGATGGAGTATACCTCTCTCTTATAAGGAGGATATCTTCCAAGGCCTGGGGTAGCATTTGCAGCAGCCGAAACAATATCCAAAAGAACACGATGAACCTATATTATGTCAATAAGACCCTTATTATAGCATTTTGTTTGTGGTAAAATAAAAGCAATACCAGACAGGTTTCAAACAACAACAAAAAACGATGCATGCAAACACGACACAATGGAATGCAACTAACTCCTGAGGAAAATGCACTTCATATGCAAAAGGTTTTAGCTAAAAAGATGATGATACGAGTTAGAAGAACATGGAGGAATGAGCCAATGAACATCTACCATCATGATCATTACCTCATCCACACAGAGGCGTGCCGGCTCTTTAGCCATCTCCAAGACAATCTTTATCAAGGACCTTAATCCTTTTTCAGGAGATATAAGATAAGGCTGATATCCATCTGCTTCGAGCACAATCTGTTATAAAGAAAAATAAACAGAAGAAAAGAATGTCTCACTTTTGCTGTAGTTGCATCTAGGTATTGGTTAGTAAATATAAGCAGCAAAAGACAATAGACATACCCTCTTCACGTTATTAATATCAAAGTGTCTGTCTAATGGAAGCTGCTTCATCCGGTTCGGGAAACTTCCCTCAAAACTCGCAACAATTTTCCAGCCACTACCCTAACAAATAAGACATGACAAAATACTCACCAGAACAACAAGGAAATTGTATTTGTTGCATGGGCTATAGCAAGCAGATAATGTGAACATCAATTACCAACCAGATGATAAAAGCATTGTTTTACATTCTTATTGGAATTATAACATATCAGAATTTTAAACATTGCACACCCGATGTTTGAGGTTGGTTGCATATTGCATACAACCCCGTAAAAATGTAGCAGACTGCATCCTTGTGTTTTAAAAAATGGTGCTGCTGGCACCCTTCATCTGATCATCTCCATAGATTATAGAAATTCATATTACCTTACTTTTTCAAACATCAAGAGTTTTGTCTGAAAATACGAGATACAAAAATTCACACTGCCAAACACCCTTTTGATGACTATGAGGAAGAACTCCAATGAACTTCTTTATTTGATTTAGACAAGTTCTGTACGTAACTAATGAATTCAACTATGTACAGATTCTCAACAGAAAATATCACTTACTTCGCCACTTGTGATGTGCTGGAGAAATTTGTCTTCAAATTCACGGCACAGCTCCAAAGCTAGAGCCCTAGTACCTTCAGGACTTTGAACCATCTGTTCACCAAGCCTTACCAATTCATCCTGCACAACCTGTGACTTGCCTTGAAGCCTGCAATAAACAGCATGACAAAAACAGCTCATTGTAAAATACAGATTTTTAAATGACTATTGTAAAAAGCTTCCTTAAATCCTTGGTAATACGTAGTCTGCAACATGGGAATACCTGCAGACTGCAGTACTAATTTGCTTATATCAAAATTCTATAATGGTTTCTACTTTCTACAGCATAGTGAAAAAATAGACATTAACGAATTGAATGACCCATGCATGACCAACCACTATGAGCTCTTCATGTATAGGTGTAAAGGAGACCTGCTTGGGAAAGCAAAGCTACATAATTTTCTATCAGATGACATATATTTGTTCCAATCAGAGGAAGAGGTTCAATGCATTTGCTAACACCAGGCAGGTTGAGAGTCTGCAGAGAGAAAAGCAATTACCCTGAGAGGAGATTTGGGAGCCTCACTTTCATACGTTTGCGAATCTGGCTTGCAAGGGCATCAACTAAAGCAACCCTACCAAGCTTGCTTTCAGGGGCTCCAGTTAAGATCGATTTTAGGCTTTCACTCTCAGCTCGCCAGGCAGTTTCCAAAGAGCTATCGGAATTTCCTGATTGAGCAGAGGCTATAGAAACAGACTGACCAATTAAAGCAACCCAGGGAATATCTGATGTCTTAGGCGGTCCCTGATTGGACAAAAGAGCCTGAACAGCTTTCAGTGATTTCGAATCTGAGGCTGCTTGATCAATCTTAGTTATAACACCAATAGTTCTAGTACCTAGAGAGTAAAAAGTAAATGTTTTAGGCATTGTATAATTTGTTCAAAGAAATATTAGAGCTCCAAGAACTTACTTTCAGCATCATATTCTTTAGCAATTTTAAGTGCTCGAGAGGATGAGACTTCATGTGCCTGATTAGCGGGTAGCACAACCAGCAAAATGGCATCATTGTGCTCAACATACTGACTGATCTAGAGATACCAAAACAGAAACAGAACCATCAGATTAAAAGACGACAGACAAAAAACATTGGCAAAGAAAGTATGCAGCAGTTCAGTCCGAAGAAATGCAGGGTCAAATAAACCCAAATCCATAACATTGAAAGCAAAATAGTAAATAATAAATTCAGCTACTCACCACCGAATCATCCATAAACCTTTGATCAAGTCCCGGCAAGTCAATCAACTTTAAGGGTGGAGCTGGATAATAAATGTCATCAGAAGGTCAGAAATCATTATAAGGATAGGGAGATCTCCTGACAGCATATTTTAGGGGGGGAAAGTCTAGCCTTGTGATGGTGATAAACAATTAGTAAAAAGGGATGTGACCCAAATTTTACCACCTAAGTAATTTATTACATAAATAATTTTAAAAAAAAAAGGGCTAGGGAGCACACCATAGATTCCGAACCCCCAAGGAGATAAAAATATCTTCCTAGCATCACCTACTGTAGTCAATACATCCAAATAACTTATAGCAGAGTTCTACAACAAATTTAATAGTATTACTTCTTCATAAGGCCTATAATCTGCTTTTTTCAAACTTCTATTCATCCACGCAGTATAATAAACATAAGCATGTTTGGGCTTAATTAACTATAAAAGATCTCCACCACTATTAATTTTAACTGATAGCAGAGGAAACACATTAGAGCCAGGAAACTAACCCATTTACATCAAACTTGATCCATAACCAAAAGGTTTTGGGATCGAAGAGTGGCTGGGCCAAGGACTAAGCATAAATCCACGATCATATCCAATTCAAATTATCACCCAGAACGCCCAACTCAAATCATAAAATCTAGACTAGAATTACAAAAAAGACAGCAAGTACTAACAAATGAAGAATTATCAATCACAACCAACCCTATCTGAACTAATTAATTGTCTGAACAGATTCAGCAATGTACTCTTCTCACGTTATGGAAAAGAATAAGGTCAAGTACAAAGTTCACCTGTACTGGTGCGAAGCTTTATAGATATTTCATCACGACTTTTTCCTGATAATCTCTCTTGAAGACTATGTCGAAGTGCACCTATGACACACCAGTTTTAGAGTAAAAAACATAAATTACTGTACACTCAATCAGAATTGCCAAAATATTCACATTATAATTGGAGAGTATCATTGCTCATACTTTAACATAGACTGATAGAATGAGATATCCAAATGATTAACTCAACAAGGAGCTTACTTGCAGAAACTGCTTGAGATTTGCTATCAATTTCCAAAACAATTGCCTTGCTGTTTAAAGAATTGTCCCTAGATAAAGCAACCGCTAGGGGAACTCGAGTGGCCCCATTTTCACCAGTAGGCTATCAATAATACAATCGTACAATCAGAAATATGGAGGGAGAGAAATTAAGCATATCAACGAAGAGCATAAAGGAAGAGCAGCTTACAAGGATAGGATGTCCAATTAGACTATTTAAGACACCAGACTTTCCAGCACCCTGGTAATTTATCCACGATAAGAGAAACAGTGTTAGACAGAGAAATACTGCCACTAGAAGAAAAAAGAAAACAGACTATTGGATAAAGCTAAAGAACCGATCCGGAAAAATTTCTTATGATGTTAGAAGAGCAATCCAATTACACATGCGCACAAGTATCTAGTAATTAATCAACTGATAGTTAACCAACTAACAATGTAGATATCTTCAGTATATTATTTACTTATACTTTTCGTTTTATTTCTTCTTTGTTTGTAATTGCCTAATCCCAAATAAAATCATGACCCAGAAAATCTAAGACTAAGGTAAAAGTCTCAATAACATATTTATCTTAGAGACTCATGCTCTTCAGATAGAATAAGCTTGGAAGGTGCTCGCCGGGTAAGCAACATAAGCACTACTTCTAAAAGGAAAACAAGCAATGATCTCATCAATCACTCTTTTGCATTTATACTCCAGTATCTACTTTCTGAGGCCTCTTACTTTCATGTCATCCCAGCATGTACTATCTATGTGCAATGAATTTGGCACCGCTACTTATGAATTATGATATTCACCACAAAAATCAGTTACTCCAAACTGTTCGTGCATAGTAAAGAATCCAGCAACAAGGTTCAGCTCAAGGTCTCATTAAATCTTACAGTTCCAGTGCTGAAAAGTAACTGCTCAGTCATTCCAAAACCCTACACCTGACAAATCTATCATTACAAGTCACAATAGATATTTCCATGGACAGCACGAATCTTAAGATCTGAATCTATGCCATTGCAAATAACAGTAACATAAATCGCAGAACGAGAGAATGTACTAACAACGTTGCCCAGAGCCACGGCATTGAGGAAGGTGGTGGATCGCCTGCTGGAGGACGATGAGCTCTCGTCAATATCCTCATCCGCGAGGATAGACGATGCCTGCCGCATAGCATCGGAGAGCTGAACCAACTCCTCGATGGCGTCCATGGTTACAATTTCCGATTTCGCTCAATCACTCACCAGATGCAGGAGCTCGGAGCCTGAGGTGGAACTCCAACAAAAGTAGATACCGAAGGATGTAGAAATGGTAGTTGTTCTTCAGTAACGGCTTGCGATGGAGATCTAGAAAGAGAGCAACCAGGATTCTTACTAGAGAAGGAAGAGAATCAAAACGCGTTCGACTCTGATTTGGGTCTCCAATCGATTTCAACTGCGATTCAGAGACTCTTTCAAAATTTCTGAAGCTCAAAACAAACGCATTTTCTCTTACTATCCTCTTCTCTCTTCCTTTTTGCTTCCCGGGCCGCAACAGTATAATAAATATAAGGAAATTTCATTTACAGAACAACAGTTATTTTTTTACAAACTAATTTTATTAAAATGACCTAATATTTTACATATTTAATCTTCATATTAATAAATTATAAATTGTTTTGTACGTATTAGTTATTCATGTTAATCTCTTTTATCACTAATTTTGCATTTATTATTATCATCATTATTGTCGGCTTGCTAATCGTCATTCTCCGGTTATCGTCTAAGTTTATTTAATCTCGTTTTCATTCAAAAGTTTAAATACCCAAGCTGATAAAAATCACATTTAAGTTCACATAAATAATGTATTGAATTGAAATCATGTTTTGTTTTTCTCAAATAGGTTGATCGAAATAAAGGCCCACTTCATAGGGCTGTGACAGATTTGGAAGGTCGAGACCCAAAATAGTAAATATGGATATTGGCCATTGGGTTGGCTGGAATCAAATTAAGGCTTTGTAAGCACATCCAATATCCATGTAGAGATTTCGTTGCATGGAGATTTCGTGTTCAAAGAAAGTTCAAACACAGTTCATATATTTATATATCATGTTCAAACAAAATTAAATTTAATAATTAGAGTCGCTATTGAATGTAATTTGTTTTGTATTTAGTAGTTTTTTTAAAATATTATATAACGAATAACTAGTAAAGTGGCAATTTAAAAGAAAAAAATTATTTCAAATTTGTAAACTGAAATGAATTTTATGCTTTTATAGATATATATTATATATTAATTTGGTAAAAATGTTTAACAATTAAGTAAAATTATTTTTTTATTCAATTATTTTATTAGCTCATTTAAATTGTATGTTATAATGACTTATGTAATATTATTTTTTTTTTCCATATATAAACACTTTAACAATTATTTCAAAACACCACTTTCAATATTGTATATATTAAATTTATGCAATAATTAGGGGAATGTCTAAACGATTAGACTACTCTACAAAGTAATTATTAGCTTATTATCAACCCAGTAAGCTATAATATAATATTAGATATGCATGATCCTCCATCTATCTTTGGTAGGATGTAATGTAATAGCAATCTACATATATTTTTATTTTATTTTCAAACGTCATTCTCAAATGAAGCTTAGTTTTTTTTGGCCAATAATGATGCCTATTTATGGTAGCTTATATAATAATATGGGAGAAAAATAATTCAATTTTTAGATTAATTAAAATAAAATAACATAGATTTTATTCCAAACCCACGCAACCGGATTCGAGAGCTTTTCTCCTTCGTTGGACATCTGTCTGCACGTTGGTGTTCTATATATCTGATGAGATCTCATTCAAACTGATCGATCAACGAAGGAAGCAGTTTCAAGAATTGGTTCTCCATAATCCCAACAACCCACTCTCTGTTTTGTTCGTCAAATTCTCCATTATCCTTCTCCCACTCTCTGTTTTGTTCGTCAAATTCTCCATTATCCTTCTCCCACTCTCCCTCCACTCAAACCAAACACCGAATTTTTCCCTTTTTTCCACCATTGCCTTTTTCAATCTCCACCATAATAAATAATCAAGATCAGTATATCACATTCTGATTCCTTAATCCTCAAAGTCTAGTGTTTTCGGGTTTTTTCCCTTCAAAAACTCCTCTCTCCCCTCTGTTCCACGCTAGGTTCGGAGGGTTGGGATCAAAATCTTGCCTTCAACGCGTTACTAGAGACGGGCCAGGTCTGTTTCTTGGCCATCTATCAAAAGCTGTCGATAGTTTCTTGCGTTTCTTGGTTGACGTGCATGATCATGAATTGAAGATTTCTCTATATAATGGTGGTGGACGTGAAATTGTAGAAGAAACGACTTTTATCGAACTTCGGTCAAGGAGCTCATGTTGGTTTGATTCTACTGGGAAGAAGAGTGGATAATCGCCAGCTGCTGAAATTTAAGGGTGAGTATGTGGATTGGTTGTAGGACCAGAGAAGGAGACAAACAAATAAACATGCTGGACAAACAACACCACTGGAGGGGCCTCCTTAAACTGGTGCAGATTCTGTCTTTCCTGGTTGTCTTTGCAGCAGGAATTATCATAGGTTTAACAACCTCAGCCCACATCAATTACTACTTCCCTCCTCCCAAACCGCCCCACACATACTATCTCCTACCAAACGTATCCTACTCTTCTTCTTCATCTTCTTCTAAAACTCCTGCAAATCCCTCCTCTTGCAACCAAACGGACCCTACACCAATTGATCCATTGAGACTGGAAATCTTCCTGCAACCGAGAAACTTGACTCATCGAATGACAGATCAGGAGCTCTTCTGGAGGGCAACTATGGTTTCACGATTTAAGCACTACCCATATAAGAGAGTCCCTAAAGTGGCCTTTATGTTTCTGACCAGAGGGCCACTGCCATTGCTGCCATTGTGGGAGAAGTTCTTTAAAGGACAGCAGAAGGCTCTGTATTCAATCTATGTTCATGCGCTTCCTGGGTTTCGACTCGATATTCCTGTGGACTCTCCGTTCCATGGAAGGCAGATTCCAAGTCAGGTATCAACTGAGAACCACCTTGATTTACGTTTTCATTGGTTGCCAACTACTGATATAGCTTTAACACGTGATAAGGATTAAGGAAACAAACTATTGCGATGGAATGAACATTAATGCGTAAGAAAGATTGAATTTTTGAAATGGATATGAATTAGATGAACAAACTGATGACTTCTCGTGAGATTTTGATTGGTGTTGATGATGAGTAAGGGCAACTATATTCAACTTATCCATACCTTTTTCAACTTCCTACCTACCCAACTATTTGATTTGGAAACTCATTTCACTTCCCTTGTAATTCTCATGCATCCTGTGTTTGTTTAGCATGTTAGGTGGGGGACACCAGAGCTCACCGATGCAGAGCGTCGGCTCCTAGCCAATGCCTTGTTGGACTTCTCCAATGAGCGATTCGTCCTCCTTTCAGAGAGCTGCATCCCCATCTACAACTTCACGACGGTGTACAACTACCTCATTAATTCGAAACACAGCTTCGTTGAGTCGTTTGATGACCCTACCCGGTACGGGCGGGGTCGGTACAGTCGAAACATGCTCCCCCACATTAGGCTCCAACACTGGAGGAAAGGGTCCCAGTGGTTTGAGCTTAATCGCGATCTCGCCACTTACGTTGTGTCCGACACCGATTACTATCTACTCTTCAAGACCTTCTGCAGGCCTGCATGCTACCCCGACGAGCACTACATCCCAACTTATCTGAACATGGTTCATGGTTGGAAGAACTCGAACCGGAGCGTGACTTGGGTGGATTGGTCAGTCCGAGCCTCACACCCAGCTACGTTTGAAGCAGACAATGTAACAGCAGATTTTGTAATGTCCATCAGGAACAACAATGGGAGTCTTTGTCTGTATAATTTTGAGGAGACCACAGTTTGTCACCTCTTTGCACGTAAATTTGCACCTAGCACGCTTCGGCCTTTACTTGACTTGGCCTCAACAATTTTGGGATTTGATTCTAGTTAGGGATTTTAGATCGTTAATGACAATATGTAGGGTGTTTGTTTGGTTATAGTTCATTCTCTGATGTTCTTCGAAACTGTCTCACTGACGTGTATGTTGTTACTGCAAATACCAACCACAAGAATCAATGATACTGCATATCATATTGCTCTACCCAGAAGCTAATAAAAACGAGAGCGTAAACACTGGAATCAGCCATGAGTGAACCAAATTCAGCAGCAGATCACAAACTACTAAAGGTTGAAGAATGATCTCTCTGATAAGAGACAAACCAAAATTGGGAGATGAAAATGGTGCAAATAAATAAAAGAGATTATAAAGAGATTTGCATAAGCTTATGTGTATAAGTCGCAAAAATATTGTTGCCAGACACAAAATTACCGTGCTCGTTCACTAAACATGCAGCATAAACTCCTACTCAATCTATGACAGCACAGGCAAATTAACTTTGTTTCTTAAGAACCTTCTCCGAGGACTCAAGTCTCACGCTACTCGTTCAGCGAGTTGTTCTGGAGACTGTTCTGCTGCAACGGACGGTCCCTGCATCTCATTCATCTGCTGAGAAGGAGGAATTGAGTATCCAAATTGAGGGAATCCATTCATCTGAGGAGAAAATGAGGATCCACCATATTGAGGAGCTCCGTTCATCTGAGGAGGAGGACCACCATATTGAGGGGCTCCATTCATCTGCTGAGCTTCATATTGCCATGCCACCTGTCCATGGACTTGCTGCTGAGGTTGTTGTGTTTCTCCGTAGGATTGCCGTGGCTCGCCCTTCATCGGACCTGCCATATATCCATCATTCATTTGACCAACCTGGCGTGTTGGTGGTCTTGCTGCTGCCTGAAACTGTCCCAACTGTTGCCATGACATATCCGACTGTCTTCCTTGTCCATCAACTTGCTGATTGTGGTCTATCGTTTTCAAGCACTCTTTTGTTCCTTGTTGCCCAAACACCTGTCTTCCTTGTCCATCAACTTGTTGACTTTGGTCTGTAGATTTCAAGAACTCTGTTGTTCCTTGTTGCCCAAACACCACGGACTGGGAGGGCCCCATATGTCTAAAAGCTAGGGGATTACCATTATCAGGTGGTGGTGGTGAAGTTGCCATTGGTGAAGCTCTCAATGGTCCATTAAATTGATTGGGTGGAGGCCGTCGATGCTGCTGCATTTGTGGACGAGAAGCGGAATGTCCCCCCCACCGATCCATACTCAGCAGCCTCTGAAGTTCTTCACCACGTCCTGCGTTTCTAAAAACTTCTGTAAAAAATTCACGCAGAGATGGAGTCATCCCAACACTGTACTTTATCACCTGCCCTATCAAGTCTAGAGCAGCATCCATGGCACCTTCATTAAAAAGGCCCCGAATCACAACCTCGTAGCACGTTGGATCAGGTTTAGGATCTTTGTCCCCCATTTTTGTCAAAATCTGGGCACAATCCGCTGCCTTGCCATTCCCAATCAACTCCTCGAATACCCGGTTTCCAAAATCAGCCACTACCCTCAATCCAGCATCCACCATTTTTTGGAACACAGCTAAAGCATCATCGATCCTATCTGCTTTCAGGTATGCTTCGATCAGTGCCCGGTGGCTTCCAACATCAGGCGATAAAGACTTTGAAACCAGTTCTTTAAATAGATTATCAGCCTCTGTGAGCATCCCATGCTCGCAATACCGAGTAATGATATTGGTATATCCTGCTACATCCATAGAGAATGGTCTTGAACCTGCAGTGGTCCCCACTCTCCTGAAGGTCACGATGGCCTCATCAAACTCTCTGTTTTTGAAACACTCATTGACCATCAAGTTAAATGTATCAGAATTCACTGCCTGGAAATTTGGTGGCTTGTGGTTATCTAACATCTGCTCAAACATCGCCCAAGCTTCAGGTTTTTTCCCGTGTTTAAGCAAAATCTCAATGAGGGTGTTACAAGTAGCAGGAACCATTCTAAATTGCTTATCGAGCAATGATTTGTATGATTCCATAGCCTCTTTTTCTCTCCCTTGGTTGAAAAACCAATCCATGTAAGTAGCATTCACAACCCCATCATAAACCAAACACCTTGATTTCAGCTCATCGAACAACTCGTTAGCCTTGTCCAAGTTCCCCAATTTGAGAAACCCAGAAATCAAATTGTTATAGACTAGTGAATCCGCCCCACCTCCTCTGTGCAACATTTCACGCAAGAGGTCCACTGCATCGTCAATCCTCCCCACATCAACCATTCCTTTGGTCAAATGCCTATACGTGACTGAAGATGGAGAAAAGGGGGCATTTGCAATGATGTGGCGATAGACTTCGAGGGCAGTGTCGACATTACCCATATCGCAGTGGGTGTTGATCAGATTATTGTAAGACACCACATTTGGGACAATATTGGACTGGTTGTAGAAGAATTGGAAAAGAGCTATGGCGTCGTTGTACCTCTTGGCTCGGTACATGGAAGCGATGATGGCGTTGCAGGTGAAGACCGTGGGGCGAGTGTTGGAGAACACCGACTGTCGGGCCACTGCAGAAGCAGCATCGAGGTCACCAGCTCGGATGAGGGATTGAACTCTGTTGTGGAGATTGAGACGGGGTCCAACGAGAGCAGAAGTGGAGTCAGGAAGGCGCGGAGCATTAGGATCTCGAGGTGGTGGAGGATAATTGTCACGACGGAGGGCGTGAAGTGGTGGCTCGATTCTGAGGCGTCGTTTCCGGCGGCGACGTTCAGCTGCGGCCTCCTCCGCGGAGCTGAAAGCAAAGGTGCGATATTGGGTGTGATTCAGGGAAGAAGAGGTCTCAGAATGGATGTCTTGGAGGAGAGAAAAGGGTATTGCTGAGGAGGAGGAGGTGGCGTGACTCGGGGCTGTAGAGCGTTGCCTCAGTGAGCGGAGGAGGAGAAGGCGATAGAAGGACATAGCTCCTCCTTAATTTTGATATCTGAGCAGATTAATGGAACCCAAGCACTAGGGTTGGGTATAATTGAACGAGAGAGCTGGGAGTCGGAGGGTGGTAACTGGTAAGGTAACCTTAAACCCTAGAGACGAGTGGGCAGGGGACAGCACTGACTGATGCGAGTTGCGAGGGAAGGTTTTCTGTATTTACGATTTGGTACCCAACTTTTTGATTTAATCAATACTATACCAACTGGGTCGATTTGGGTGCAGACCAACTTGATTAGGCCCAAACCACGATTGCAGTTGGGTCCCACAACATGACAGTTTGAATCCAACCATCCGGAACGTGTTGATCATGCGAATTTATTCAAACAAAAATACAACTGACAAAAATAATGTTTGTATACATACATACTAAGGAGGTTATAACTCATAAGTCTTCCAACAAGGATTCTTGGTTTATTTATCAGACAGGACAGACCCCATGACCACAACTTACCGGTCTCAAAATCCTTAAACCAACAATGTGTGTTCTGTACCTAATGTGTTGTGTTGTTGTATGAGGTATTTTCTTTGTGCTGTAAATACTGTTGTTATGAAGTTTTGGTGGTATTTTTTACAGGAGATTGAAAAGGATCAACCCAGCATGGATCCTCATCCACTGCCTCCCTCCATCTTCTCCTGAAGATCTGCATCTCATTGAAAGACCGTTTCCTCACCTAACAAAAACAAGTCCCTCCACAATTATCAAGTAGGAAGATCATTAGTGGAAATTACAAAAGTTAGCTTACTTCCATTCTATAGTCAATCATGGCTGCTAACGAAGGTGCCTGCATGCATTTCACAAAGTCAGATAGCTCTCTATCTTTACCACATTATTCTATTACTATTATTATTATTCATAGCTTAAAAATCATACCGATGTTTCATTGTAGTGGGAAATATTTCCTTGTTCAGAGACATCAATGCTTCTTGTATCGTTGCGTAGCTGCGATAAAAACAGCCAGTAGAGCAGAGCAGCAAGGAAAAGAATTCAATTCATTCAGCTTATTAGGAAATGAGTTTGTCCTTAGAACTTACCTTGTCAGTGACTCCTAGAGTGGGAAGACCGAGATGAACAATGTACTCAGAATCAACAACTCCTACCTTTTTCGTACGATCCCCCTGTTGCATTGATTGATTGATTCATGATATGATCAAAGTAATGTCAGCCCAGAAGAAGAACAAACTGATCAATGATCATACTTACTTGAGCACAGTAACCCAGCAATTGGTCGAGACCCCATGCATGGATCAAGTCATTCTGGATCAAGTTCCAGACACATCGCCATGCAGCTTTGGAGAACACCGGAACCATCATTTCTACCCAGCTGTAATTATATTGCATATACATAGAATAGAAACAAAAGGCAACACCGTCATCATCATCAAGTTGAACAAGAGAAATTGACAGTGTCTGTTAAAGGAAGGAGTTAGGTTAGGTCATCAGGTACCCGACACATGGAGGTTTAGTGCTACGGCTATCACACCGTCCACTGCCTCTAAACTTGTATATTCTCCTGATATGAAGTTGAAATCATCTTCAGACTTTCATTTAATGTTACCTACCTATCTATGGAGTACTTTGGTTACGACATTTTCTTATATAAATGAATAAACTTACCTATGAACTCTAGATCTGCTACTGCGTGCGGTAATCAGATGATGAACACCAGAATCAAGAGCCGGCTGTGATATCTCTAATCCTTCCTCTTTCACAATAGAAACATATCTACACAGCCCCCCAAACAAACCCTGATAATTAACGACAATGCTTTTCTTATCCATATATGTAGTATGTATGAAGATCCATCCTCACCGTATTGGGTTGAAATTCTGGACACCAATGTCCTCATCCCATAGAAAAATATAATCATATTCAAAAACTATGTCCGGATGCAAGAACCGTTTTGCAAACCACCTGTATTGTATTATTCCAGATATATTCTTTCAGAACAACCATTGTCGGATCCTTGAGCAGAAGATAAGAATAAGGAGTACCATTTGGTCTGGTTCACAGCTGAAACATGTATAGCATGGTCGCTCCATTTGAGATTCTTCCATCCATCAACATTACCATCATAATGTAGAAGCATCACTACAAAATGACTCCAAGGAAACTGCACCAATGAGAAGAAAGATGCTGTCAGAAAGGAAGGCTGGATGATCTTGAGGATCAAGAAAAAGGGAGTTCAAATACCTTTCGGACAATCCGATCCACTACTTCCTTCTGCTTAATTCCTACTGCAATTGCTAATAAACTCTTTGAACTTGCAGGTTTCCTCTGCAAACCACAAATAGTATACAACAATAAGGAAGCTTAATATCTATAATACGATTCTATTGAAAGCACACACAAAAAAAAAATTAAAAAAAATGGCACATACATTGTCGTTGGTGATGTAACCACCCCATAATGGCTGCATCTCCAAGTTGGATGTTTCTGACACGATTCCCTTGGGCAATGACTCGATTCCTAATGGCCTGCAACGGTCCTACATAAGACTGGAGACTCGTTAATGAGTGTGGTTCATAACTCACAGACTCTGAAATAATGAAAAGAGAGTGAAAAATCCAACCTTACATGACGAAATAGAAGAAGAATCGCTCTTTGGCATGTTACCAATCATTTCCCATTTATTCAAACTCTGCACCACATAATACATACTTAAGATAGATACATATAACAAGCTTGTAGTACAGAGACATCACTTAATGCAGAGTTTAGAGAAACAAGCACCCACATCTGTGTACTCATTTGGGATGAACTCTCCTATGAAGATGAAGTAGACAGCACATATCAAGGAAGCTACAACCAAGAGACTGCAAACCCAAGATCTCTTCTTTGGATCGGACAGCATATTAGCAACCTGAATGAATGATTTAAAATGATCAAATGCAACAACTATAAGATACAACGATTATACTCATCTGAATGGATAAGAAGTTCTCTGGAGAATCAAATAACCAGCAGAATGTCATGAATTATGTTCTTCAATCACTTTTCACTCCTTTTGTTTTCTTCATAATCTGAAGCATGTTTTCAATCTAATAATCCATTGAATTTACAGAAAGAAACTATGGGCACCGATTCATATTAAATGGCCAGAGCAGACAAAAGTTGACACCTTTGAATAAGATGAATTATCAGATGCTATAAGACAAATGAATAACGTGTGGTATTTAAATAAATTTTCCAACCACATATAAGAATCCAGATAAATACGCAACCAACCAATTTTTCTTAAATATATGTTCAAAAATTCAACTTTCAGAGAGCATCATTTCAGAAAGCATGAATCGTGACGGCAGTTGAACAGCAAACTTGAATTTAATAATATTTGTGATCACACAGTTAAAGAGAGAGAGATTACAGAATTGGGCGTCTTCATAACGATGAAAGGAATCAGGACACAGCATCAACACGCAGTTCTCTGCAAGCCAAAGAACGGAAGAAGAACAATAATGGAAAAAACTGAACTTTACACAATCGACAGAGGAAGTCCGTATTGGATTAGAGGAAAGGAAATATTATGCCAATATTCTGGTGGAAAAGTAACGGAAGCCAAATAAGAAAGAAGCCTTTCTTTGTGTATCGACTCAATAAAAATCCAAAATTCGAAAGCAAGGGCAGCAGAAGGAAGATGTACCTTCCCAAACACTCCCTTCCTTTTTTTTCTTCTTCTCTTGTCGGGTTTCTTTCTCCCAAGTTAAGTTACAAACTTTTTTCTTCTACAGACTTCAGTTGTCTGTTGAAAGCTGCTACCAGTTTGGAGCACTAGACTATAACAGAATAGGACACAATAACAGAGCAAAATAAGAGAAGATCAAGAATCAGGGCAATCTTAATGGTATGGTAGAAGATAATATCGAGAGATTCGGGGAATGTTATTAGTCGTGTGAGAGTGGCGGCAACACATTTTTTTTCTTCATTTGCTGCTAAACATAATAAATAATAATAAGCATTAAAAATAACGACTCAATTAATTGATGTGTTGACCAAAAAATAAAATAATTAATTGATGTAACCTTCCTTTCTCTGATAGCTTCCGATAGGGAAAACAGAAAACAGATATACGGAACCGGAGGATATCCGCAGAGAAGAATTTTACTAACCAGAGCTTCGATTCGATAATGAAAATGTGGGAGATTCCGGTGACCAAGCTGCTCGTGAGTAGTTTAGCAGTTTATCTCATAGTAGAAACTTCCAAGAAAGCTCTCCAACCAAATGAAATACTGTGGAAATTTTGAAACTTGCATCAGATTTGCAACAAAAAATAAATGAAGTCTCCGTCAATAACTGACTGCAACTGAAATTGTGTTGAAAATTATGTTCAGAATCATTTGGAAATTATTGAAAAATGTATTTGCTAGTTGCAATTCCAAACTGATTTATTCGGACGGATTGCAAAAGTGGAGTGAATAATTTTCCAACGACAATTTATTGCAGAACAAACCATTTTTTCTCACATTACAAACAAGTTTATTGCAGAGAACAAGATAACCACAAAATCCACTCACTCAACCAACACTACGAAAACTTCCCAAGCAAATCATTATTTTCTCTGGTCCATATTCTTCCAATGCTCCCAAGCTTGTTGTTTCAACCAGCAATATAAGTTTGGCCAAAAACAAAAACAGCAATATAAAACAAAAATCTAGTCATCCACACTCCGTAGATCAAAACGACGCAGTCTGCAGCATATATATATATCATGTCTGTCTTTTACTTTGCTCCATTTGTGCCTTCCTGATCACTGTAACACTTATCATCTTCCATAATTTCAAGAAAGATGGACCGAGCAATTGACTGGATCTCACTATTTTTCAAACCCTTTGGTATGCATTGATCAAACTGTCTTGATTTGATGAGAGGTGAAATCGAGCCAAGGATCTTCATAGCCATCTCCCGTGCCAGGCCATGCACCCATAGCTTTGTTCTATCGACACACACAAGGCATTTACTCACAAGAACATCAATACAGCCGCCAAACGTCTGCCCTGAATCGCTCAACACCTCCACGATCTCGTCTCTCTCTTTTCCATTCAAGAAACATGAAATAAGCACGAAAGTCGTCTTCTCCGATGCATCAAGCCCTTCATAGCTGATTGTCATCGTTGTATGGACTAATTGTTCGTATGACACGTCCTTCTTCTCTAATCTCACTATCGCCTCTTTCCATTCTTCAGTGTCTGATCTTCCATATAAATGACAACCCATCACCTTAATCGCCAAGGGAGTCCCACAAAGAGATTGGAGTATGCGATCTAATAGTTCCTCCATATCGCTGGGAGGTTTGGTTTTCTTGAATGCATACCAACAGAACAGATGAAAAGAGTGAGAGTCGGTCAGTTTCTTCACACTGTAAATGCTATCCAACCCGATTCCAGGTGTAGGGTTAATGTCGTGTACGTGATCGTCAAGTTGCCAATTTAGGTAGTCGGAGACATTCAGTCTCCGGCGATCCAACTTCTTTGATACTTCATTCACGATTTGTTGAATAAAATGCGCCTCATGCATTCTAGGAAGGAATATTAAATTGTATCAACACAACCTAGCTATATATACGTTTTTTTCACCAAATTCAGAGTAACGAATATGCAATAGGAAATCAGAAATATTATATAATAATATGAAGTTGTTTATTTGGTATATTGAAATATAATGGAATAAGAAATTGTAATGTCATTATTTTCATATGTACAGTATATAATACAGATAATTTAAATTAATTAATTAATTATCAAAATTAAGATTAATAAAACTTATAATATATGTAAGGGTTAAACACCAAGTAGCTACATGAACTTTAAACGTTTTGCAACGAGCTAACCGAACTTTGAAAATTCAAAACGGTCTACCTCAACTTTGAAGAATGTGCAAATAGCTATCTCCGTCCAATTTCTGACGAATGTCTGACGACTTTCCAACGACAGTTGACGGAAAATTGGACGGAGGTACTTATTTACACCTTCAAAGTTGAGGTGGTCTGTTTTGAATTTTCAAAGTTCGGGTAGCTCGTTGTAAAACGTTCAAAGTTCAGGTAGCTACTTGGTATTTAACCCTATATTTAATTAATAATTAAATATTTTGAAATAATTAATAATTTATTTTTTTTTAAAAAAAAATTAATTAAATAGGTGAGGGTAGTTTCGTTTTTTTCATCGTCATTCCATAATTCCACCACGATCGGCTTAGTAAATGTTCCATATTCCCACCCCACTCGGCTTAGTAAAATGTTGACTTTTTGGCCGAAATTGATATCAACACCCCACTATGATTCCGTATTCCGAAGTTTTCAATTCCGGGAAAGAAATAACTTCATACGAAATTTGTATTACCTGTTTGATCCCTATTCCATGAAAAGAGTAAGAATGTTTCTGTTATGTATTGGAGTCTGATTAATATGTAATGTTCGATTATGTATTAATGTACGCGTCTCGCGGTTCAACCTCCGCGATGAGGTTGCCGAGGTGGGGGGGGGGGGGGCGGGGGGCGGGAGCCCCCTACCCGAAGGCGGGGTGTAGGGGTGGGGGGGCGGGAGCCCCTTACCAGTAGACTGTATTGTACTATACAGTATTTCTTCTTGTATACGTATTTTGTAACAGTGTAAATCATTAATACAAATGACTCAAACCGCGTGGAGGTTACCCAATTTGGTGTTACCACGAAAAACAACCTTCTTCAGCTCTTGATTTTGATGTCATCTCTACCTGAGTCTTAGGATACTGTTGTTGCTGCAATTAGTAGTTCTTGTGGTTCTGAGAAGCTGAAATTCGATGAAATCTGAGATGTTGTTCTCAGTGAAAGTATTCGCAAACGCGAAGTGGGAGATTCATCGGGTAGTGCTCTCAGTGTTGACAGAAGGGGGAGAAGCAATTCGAAGGGCCAAAATCAACATGGTCGATCAAAATCAAAGAATCTAGGAAAATCTCCGAACAAACCGAACAAAGCCAATGTGATTTGTTGGAATTGTGGAGAGAAAGGTCACTATCAGACAACCTGTAAGAAACCCAAGAAGAAGCAGAATCAGAAATCAGGGGATGATACAGATTCTGTAAATTCACCATAAGACATTGGGGATGCTCTAATCCTTAGTGTGGACAGCCCGGTTGAATCCTGGATTTTGAATTCTGGTGCATCTTTTCATTCATCTCCGAGCAAGGAATTGTTTCAAAATTTCAAGTCTGGAAATTTTGGAAAGGTATATCTTGCTGACAACAAAGCTTTGGAGATTGAAGGAAAGGGTGATGTTTGCATAAAGACTCCATCATGAAATCAGTGGACATTGGAGGATGTCAGATATATTCCTGGACTCAAGAAGAATCAGATCTCTGTTGGTCAGTTGGATAGCACAGACTATGCAGCAGAGTTTGGTAAAGGTTCGTGTAAGATTGTAAAGGGGGCTATGATTGTAACTCGTGGAACCAAATCTGGAACCTTATACACCACTGCAGGGTGTATAAACATGGCTGTTGTTGTTGATAGTGTTTCTGGTTCATGTTTGTGACATAACAGACTTGGACACATGAGTGTTAAGGGAATGAAGATGCTGGTTGCAAAGGGAGCTTTAGAGGGGCTGAAGTCTGTTCATATGGGTCTTTGTGAGAGTTGTGTTATGGGCAAACATAAACGAGTTAGCTTCACAAAGACTCTGAGAGAGTCGAAGAAAGTGCAATTGGAAATGGTTCATACAGATGTATGGGGACCATCTCCAGTTTCATCACTTGGAGGATCCAGGTACTATGTCACATTCATTGATGATTTCAGCAGGAAGGTATGAGTTTACTTCTTGAAGCATAAGTCAGATGTGTTTGCAACATTCAAGAGGTGGAAAACTGAAGTTGAGAATCAGACCGGATTGAAGATTAAATGTTTGAGGTCTGAAAATGGAGGAGAGTATGACAAGTCAGAGTTCAAAGCTTTATGTGTCGATGAGGGAATCAGATTGATGAGGACGGTTCCCGGTAAGGCTAGGCAGAATGTAATTGCTGAACATAACATTGAATGAACGTGCGAGGAGCAAGAGACTGCATTGTGAACTGCCCAAGATGTTCTGGGCAGATGCAGTGAGCACAACTGCATACTTGATCAACAAGGGACCATCAACTCCCTTGGGGTTCAAGATTCCAGAGGAGGTGTGGACAGGAAAGGATCTCAAGTACTCACACTTGAGAACTTTTGATTGCACGACTTATGTTCATGTTGATCCAGAGAAGAGAGATAAGCTTGATGCTAAGGCTATGAAGTGTTATTTCATAGGCTATGGTTCTGACTTGTTTGGTTACAGGTTTTGGGATGACAACAACAGAAATATCCTGAGACACTGTGATGTGACGTTTGATGAATCTGTCCTATACAAGGACAGAGAGCAAAATGTTCTAGAGACTATGAAGCAAGTGAGAGTTGAGTTTGAGTTGTAGAAGACTACACCCATAGAAGATACTCAAACAACTCCAGAGACTGTGGATGAAGAACCCGTAGTGGAACAAATGACACTTGACCAAGTGTTGAGGAGATCATCCAGAACCATCAGAGCACCAGATAGGTATTCACCTTCATTACTTTATCTGTTGTTGACTGATGAAGGGGAACCAGAGTCTTTTAATGAGGCCCTACATGTGGAGGATTCAATCAAGTGGGAGCAAGCCATGGATGATGAGATGAGCTCACTTGAGAAGAATGGCACGTGGTTGTTGACTGAATTGCCTGTAGGGAAGAGATCCTTGTTGAATAGGTGGGTGTTCAGGATCAAGGTTGAACCAGATGGCAAAAGACGGTTCAAGGCTCGATTAGTAGTTAAAGGGTATTCACAAAGGAAATGTATTGATTATGCTGAAATATTTTCTCCTGTTGTAAAATTAACTACTACCAGAATTCTATTGAGTATTGTTGCTTCTGAGAATTTGCATCTTGAGCAAATGGATGTAAAAACAGCATTTTTGCATGGAGATCTTGATAAGGAGATCTATATGCAGCAACCAGAAGGATTTGTTGTTCCAGGCAAGGAACACATGGTGTGCAAGCTCAACAGGAGCTTGTATGGGTTGAAGCAAGCACCGAGGCAATGGTACAAGAAGTTTGACTCCTTCATGACCAAGAGTGGCTTTTGTAGGAGTGAAAAGGATCAGTGTTGTTACTTCAAGAAATACACTGATTCTTATGTATTTCTACTCTTGTATGTGGATGATATGTTGATTGCAGGATCTAGTATGAGAGAGATAAACAATGTGAAGGCAAGTTTGTCTTCAATGTTTGATATGAAAGACTTGGATGCAGCGAAGCAGATTCTTGGGATGAGAATATCTCAGGATAGATCTGCTGGCACCTTAAGTCTATCCCAGGAGCAGTACATCGAGAAGGTAGTGACCCGATTCAGGATGACTGATGCTAAGCCCAGGACTACTCCTTTGGCAAATCACATAAAATTGTCAAAGGGACAGTCACCCAAGACAGCTAAAGAACGTGATCAGATGGCACTGGTTCCATATGCTTCAGCAGTTGGGAGTCTGATGTATGCTATGGTCTGTACAAGACCTGACATAGCACACGCAGTGGGTGTGGTTAGCAGGTACATGGCAAATCCGGGTAAAGAGCATTGGGAAACTGTGAAGTGGCTTCTGAGATATCTGAAAGGTACATCCAGTACTTCACTTTGTTTTGGCAAAGACAAAGTGATTCTGCAGGGTTTTGTGGATGTTGATCTTGGTGGAGATGTAGACTCTAACAAGAGCACATATGGATACATCTACACCATAGGTGGTACTGTAGTGAGTTGGATGTCCATGCTTCAGAAATGTGTTGCTCTTTCATCTACTGAGGCTGAGTATGTGGCAATTGCTGAAGCTGGGAAGGAAATAATATGGTTGGCAGATTATCTGGAAGAGCTGGGCAAGAAGCAGAGTGACAAGATTCTGTATTCAGATAGCCAGAGTGTCATACAGTTGGTGAAGAATTCAGTCTATCATTCGAAGACTAAGCACATCAGAAGACAGTATCATTTCACTTGCAGTGCAGTGGAAAAAGGCTACTTGTGCTTAGAGAAGATAGAGGGTGCGAAGAATCCAGCAGACATGTTGACCAAATGTGCCGATGTTGGGAAACTGGGGTTGTGCAAAACCTCGGTTGGTCTTCTGTAGTTATGTTACTACAAATGGTGTGGTGAATGTATTAATGATGATGCTGAGAGAATACTGTGTGTTGGTGACTGAATCAGTCTCCAACTGGGAGATTTGTTAGGTATGGAGTCTGATTAATATGTAATGTTTGATTATGTATTAATGTACGCGTCTCGCGGTATTCGGGGCAGCGCCCCCTACCAGTAGACTGTACTATACTATACGGCATTTCTCATTGTATACGTATTTTGTAACAGTGTCAATCATTAATACAAATGACCCAAACCGCGTGGAGGTTACCCAATTAGGTGTTACCACGAAAAACAGCCTTCTTCAGCTCTTTCTTTCCTCTCTAGAAATCAGAGTTGATTCTCAATTTCTTCGTCAAATTTAGCGTTAGATCCTAACAGTTTCCACTGTGTAAATGTTATTTTAAAAGAATGTTTTCACACTTTAAAAAGTTACATACCCGGGTTTCAAATGCCATGGAAGCCTATGGTTGTATAACTTCTGTAGAGCCTTTCTCCAAACCCTAACCTTATATGAGTCGTCTATCTTCTCCAGCTGAGCCATATTATTTTTGTGAGTCTCCTCGGATGGATCCATGTTGTAGAAGATTGGGCACAGTATGACTTTGTCTTCATCTTTCTTTTCATTACACTCTACGATGGTGACGAGCTCATCCAAACACCACCTTGAATCCGCGTATTTTTCGGAGAAAACCACGATCGAAGCCTTGGATTGCTGGATTTTGTCGTTGAGCTCCTTCCCTATATCTTCACCTTTTCTCGTACGAAGATCGTCCATAAATGTGTAGATACCGTTATTGGACAATGCATCGTAGAGGTCTTTTGTGAAACCATGGCGAGTGTCGACACTTCTAAAACTCAGAAAGACATCGTAGTTCCACCTGATCGGGGGTCGTCGACCAGGTGGAGAAGAAAACGATCGTGGATGCATAGATATTTGTAATTTGCAGTTGATCTGGGGAATACATACATATATAAGTGATGATAGATTTTGAAGGGAGACTCAGTAGTATAAGTCAAGTCAACACACAAATCCAGATCATCGAGCCAAGAAATAGGAAAGAAAGCACCTACAAGTAATTTCTTGGAAGTTTTTCCAAAGTGAGCATGTTAATTTAGAAAAGTAAGCATATAAAGTTATATAAATCCAATCATCAATCAATCAAGTAAATTAACCATTCCAACTTCTCTCCTCCATTATTTTCTTTAATTTTGACATTATATGAAATATAGATGCTTGAAACCCCAAAACCTTTAGTTCACATCCCTGTCAGACATACATCATTCTACTCCGAAAATTGTGGTTGTAAAGTGAGTGAACAAGATTCACCGAGAGACGACCAATCAACAGATTGTGTATAAATACAAGACAAGTACTTGGGAGGGAGAAAATGAGAGAGATGAACATGGGTGTCGATAGAACAAAGCTATGGGTGCATGACCCGGCACGGGAGATGGCTAGCTATGAAGATCCTTGGCTCGATTTCGCCTCTTATCAAATCAAGACAGTTTGATTAATGCATACCAAAGGGTTTGGAAAATAGTGAAATCGAGTCAATTGCTCAGTTCATCTTTTTTGAAATTATGGAAGATGATAGGTGTTACCGTGATCAGGAAGGCACAAATGGAGCAAAGTAAAAGACAGACATATCGTTCTGATCTACGGAGTGTAGTGGATGACTAGATTGTTGTTTTATATTGCTTGTTGAAACTAGATTTTTGTTCCATATTCTTCCAATCCTCCCAAGCTTGTTGTTTCAACAAGCAATATAAAACAAAAATATAGTCTTCCACTACACTCCGTAGATCAAAACGACATGTCTGTCTTTTACTTTGCTCCAATCACTGTAACACTTATCATCTTCCATAATTTCAAGAAAGATGGACCGAGCAATTGACTGCATCTCACTATTTTCCAAACCCTTTGGTATTCATTGATCAAACTATCTTGATTTGATGAGAGGTGAAATCGAGCCAAGGATCTTCATAGCCATCTCCCGTGCCAGGTCATGCACCCATAGCTTTGTTCTACCGACACCCACAAGTCATTTACTCACAAGACCATCAATACAACCGCCAAATGTCTGCCCCGAATCGCTCAACACCTCCATGATCTCGTCTCTCTTTTCCATTCAAGAAACATGAAATAAGCACGAAAGTCGTCTTCTCCGATGCATCAAGCCCTTCATAGCTGATTGTCATCATAATCGCCAAGGGAGTCCCAGAAAGAGATTGGAGTATACGATGTAAGAGTTCCTCCAGATCGTTGGGAGGTTTGGCTTTCTTGAATGTGTACCAACAAAACAGATGCCATGGAAGCCTCTGGTTGTATGACTTCTGTAGAGCCTTTCTCCAAACCCTAACCTTATATGAGTCGTCTATCTTCTCCAGCTGAGCCATATTATTTTTGTGAGTCTCCTCGTATGGATCCATGTTGTAGAAGATTGGGCACAGTATGACTTTGTCTTCATCTTTCTTTTCATTACACTCTACGATGGTGACGAGCTCATCCAAACACCACCTTGAATCCGCGTATTTTTCGGAGAAAACCACGATCGAAGCCTTGGATTGCTGGATTTTGTCGTTGAGCTCCTTCCCTATATCTTCACCTTTTCTCGTACGAAGATCGTCCATAAATGTGTAGATACCGTTATTGGACAATGCATCGTAGAGGTCTTTTGTGAAACCATGGCGAGTGTCGACACTTCTAAAACTCAGAAAGACATCGTAGTTCCACCTGATCGGGGGTCGTCGACCAGGTGGAGAAGAAGACGATCGTGGATGCATAGATGATAGACTTGGAAGGGAGACTCGGTATTATAAGTCAACACACAAACAAACCTGCCAAGAAATAGGAAAGAAGGCACTTTCAAGTTTCTTGCGTATAGGAAGGGGCGTTCGTGACTTCGTGCTACTTTACCAAGTTGATACCTGCAAATCAGCACTAGGGATTAAATTGAATTGCTTAGAAAGATACACGTGTTATATGAAATTTTACGTGAATAAAAAAATTATTATAATAAATTGTTAATATATGACTCTAGGAGGAAATTTTATTTTATTAATATACTAAAAAAACATATGTGTCAAATTCGTAATTAGTTTATAGTAATATGCATACATTAGACATATGTGTCAAAAATTTATCTCTCTTTTTATACTACGGTATTCAAAATTAGTCAATATTATAGTATATATATTAAACCAATATAATATATGTAATTTAATAATGTGCTTTAAAATGTATAAATATTAATTGTGTAAATTGGCCGAAATATTAGGAATTTGATGTAGAAGGTCTAAGATTATTTTTAAACCTTTGAATTTGTCAAGGAAAAGTATATTTCTTTATATTACATTTTAAGTTGAAATTACAAGAAAATAAAATAAGAAGTTTTGGTGGTTATCTGTAATTTTTGAAAGAAATAAGGAACGAGATTTTAGATGATAAATTTCATATTGGGGCGGAGATGCATTTGTTTGAAAACATATAGGGGTATTTTAAGAAAAGAAACATAAATGGGGCAATCTCAGCATTGCCATAACCATGTGGGGGGAAAATACCCAACTGTTGGATGCACCGGGTGTCCAAACAATCGTAGTGAAATCATTTTACTAAAATGTCTCTGAAACAGCTAAAACCATATGTTTAGGAGGGAGTCTTGGTGGTCCCGGGGTATGCAACCAACAATGCAAAACGAAAATTAATCAATGTATCTATGAAGTAAGAAGACCATTTTTAGGCGCACCCGGTGTACACTCATCCACTTAAAAATGGCTCCAAAACAATAAAAATAATTATTTTTGTCGGGATTTCTTGTAAACCGGGTGCAGAGTTCAGATTCACAGGTTGGAAGTCATTTTCTGCCGATTTGTTCATATAACTTTTGTCTTTATTTTTGTACTGTGAAACTTAAAACATCAAGTAATTCTCACTACAGGACATTCTAATCAAATATCTTGCAAAACAAGAAACCAGCAACGCTATCGACTCACTTAACAAACAATATGAAACTTCAGAAGCAAGGCATTGTTCTCATGGAATGAAAAGGCATCATTTCACATATACATTTGGAACATTGGGAGACATTGTTCATCTGCAAACCGATCTGTTGATTTACATTTGAATCGTGTATATTCTCGGATAGAATCTCACCTAACCATTATCCAATGTCAATGAACCACAAAAAAACTCGGGAAGAATCATTTTGAAGTTGCTATTGGATGACCACTCTACTACTATTTTCTTATTTTTCGCAGCAACCATAACAATTAGGATCGAATTTGAGATTACACGTTCTCTGTAGACCATGACCAGATTCTGTATTATCCGAATTGGGGTACCAACCGAAAGACAAGACAGTAGCTGCTGATATTATGAATGCTATTATTAGAAACCAAAACACACACACACACATATATATATATATATACCACATTAAATATATCCTGTTCTGATCTCCTGGAAGCAGACATTTACATTATACAAGATTTACCAACATTATTAATGGCGGTCCACATCCTATACACACACAAAATAGGATTTATACTACAGTATACTGCGGTGAGTTTACTCACTCCACATCCTCTTGCAGGTGTAATCAAACATGGTCTGAAACATGCCCTGGCCTGCTTCCTCTTCAGGCAGCTTGAGAAGGCGAGCCACTTTCGAGAATCCAACATGCGGCCTCCTTAAATGTTGTTCTTCATCAACTTGAGATGGGCTTTCCTCAACCTCCTCGCACTGCTTTGGCCTCTTCAACAGTGCCCACTGCATCGCCCAGATGGCCAAAGGCCGCATGTAGCCCAAAGACCTGTACTCATCGTTGTTGTTCCATGCCTCTGGTGTTTGGAAAGAGTACCTACACATATGTATAGATATTAACAAGTGCAGTTTGGTTGGCGTAATAATGATATTTACACCAATGACCAAACCAATACAAGAGTGCCATGCATCAAGGGTGATTTTTTACCCGAGGCCACCTTGGGACCAAGTAGCTTCATAGACTCCACTTGCAGTATGAAATGCCAAATCAACCATGTTCTCATGAAGCATAGCTGCAGCAACAGCGTATGTGACTCCTGACCAAATCTCTCTCGACTGCATCGATGACATGTCCACTTTTCCATCGGGAAGCATCCCATTCATAGCCCCCCTTGTCCCTCCCTTCACCTTCAACACATTGTAGTTGTAAACCTTTTCCAGTGCACATCTTGCCTTGTCTTTATCCACAATAGGGTCCAGACCACAGGCTCGAGCATACCTTTTGCAAATAAATGTACAGTTATTATGCTTGTACCACGCTGATGCAAACACAACAAAACATGAAAGAAATCTTTGATCTGTTTCATAAAATAATTACCACTGTCCTGCCAACTGATCAGCTTGAATGGACGAGCTGTTTTTACCACCACTATTGTCGTAATTGAAGTAAGAACCGTTCCATAACGTCTCATAAACAGATTTGGCCTTCTGGAACTTGAACCAGAAGTAATCTGCACAGTTTTTGTCTCCCACTAGACGTGCCAATGCTGAAGCAGCCTCGAGTGCTGCCACCCACAGGCCTCCACTGTATGCACTGACGCCACTCACAGACCATGTGTCATAAGTTTGATCAGGAAATCCTTCATTTTCTATCATTCCATCCCCATCTTTATCGAATTGGTCCATATAAGCAATCGCCACATAAATGGAAGGCCAAACAGCTTTTGCAAAGCTGATATCACCAGTGGCCACCACGTCCCTGTAAATTTGGAGCACAAACTTTGGGTTCAGGTCTTTCCACCGATCTGTGTTGTATAAATTATAGGCATTTACTTCAAACCAAGGGTCGGAGATTCCAATATCATGAGGAACTGCTCCTAGGACTTTCCGTGAAACCCACTGCCCGTTACTTAGCAGCTGCATCTTTGAAGGATCATGCATCATCACTGCTGCAGCAAAGTCCCTTTGAACGCTGAGCTGAAGTTTAGGGAAGAGCATGACTAGTGCAAATGACGAGTAGAAGTGTACATCGTAAGTGTTCCACATGTGGTATTCGATTCCTTCAAGGTAGAGGAACTGCCCAATGTTTTCATCTCCTTCTTGAAGCAGATTCGTGCCAAGTGCAGAATTTGAAGCATTTGGCACGTGTATTTCTTCAATCACTGAAGTCATTCTTCCAAGAACGTCTATGGCAACATCATCGTTTTGATGATGAATAATTGTAGCCTTGAGCTTTTGCGATTTGATTCTATCAAGAGAGAATTTTTGTTCTCCAATCGTTACCAAACTACAAAGAGGAGGTGCTCCATCTGTCCACACTGTGCCTCCGGAGTTAAGATAATAGAGCTCATTGAAGAGAGTAGTGGGATACCTGGAGATAAGATCATAAGAGAACAACTTCAGTCTATTATTAAAACTAAAAGTATCAAAGATACAACCCTATTCTTTTCTATATGTAATAATGAAAATTGTACAAATCAGCTCACCATTCAGGAAGATTCTTGTCTTCAAGCACAGGTCTCTGCCATGCTTCTATCTGGGACTCCCAATTCCTATGCTCTATGTTTCAGCAAAGCGAAAAACAATTAATAAATTTGAAAATAAATGCAAAGAGATAACTTCTGTTGCAAGGGTAGCCATTTTGTATTACCCAAAATAGCATCATGTGCAATACTGGCTGCTGCATCACCATGGATACCATAGAACTTGGTGTATCGCCTGTTATGTGCAACTTCTTCAGCTTAGCAGTAGTACAAGCTTTCATGATACAAACATAATTAATATAAAAAAGTCCACTAACCTGTGATATGACTTTCCACTCATAAAGTTCACTTCGGGGCAATCCCAAGCCAAAGAAAAATTAACTTCCCTCGTTGTTTCTGGTGGAACTGTTACAGAAGCTGAAACAGCAGCCCCTATTGATGATCCTGGTACTGAAGGACCCGATACACCCGTAGAATCAAGTCTTTCAAAATTTCCATGCTAGTAGATTTAAGTAAAAGAATATTAGGTACTTGAAGATATAGGTACGGAAGGAGCTTATTTATATATGTTGGGTATCATTTCACAATGATTAAGTGCAGAAATTAAGCAAAAGTTACCTCTTTCATTTCATTCCACATTTCTTTGGCTGTGATACCTGGAGAATTCCCAGATATCACAAAGTGAGGGCATTCTGAGACATGGACAGTATCAGTCTCTTGAGCTGCTACTGCATAAGTGACTGACGGGAATCCATTAGCAGTTCTGTGATGTAGGAGTACAGCATGAACACCATCTTCCATCCTAACAGAACAAGGGATCTTTTCAGTCAACAGTAAGGATAAGTATGGTTAAAATAATCAACCAAATAAATTCTTTTAATAGTCCTTGCTTACACAATCTTTGAATTGGAATGATGGCCTGTGAACTCAGACACCCCTCCAACAGAATTCTTGAAGAAAATATGCAAATGACATCACACTTCAGCTTTATCGTAGTTTGTCAGGTTAAAAAACTGAATCGTGCTACTAAGGAAATCCATGCAACTTGGCATTACTTATCTACATCATTAGTTCATAACCAAAACACAGTTGGGAAAAAATGCCAGCTTAAGAGAAGTTCTGAAGCTGAAAACTTACAGCCCAAGTGAAGAGTAGACTGACATCGGCAGCAGATTTCCCTGAGTTATACAGCTGAAAAATATCAAAATAGCTCAATGAAAGCCAAGAAACCTATCAAAGAAGTATTAAACATTTCTTGGAGGTAAACCTTACCGTGAAAGTAAACACAGAAACAGGGAAACTGCTTTCCTTATAATTGTGAGGAATAAATGGTGAGATTTGACGGCAAACTATCCTGAATTCTGGATCTGGCTCACCTGCATTGACAGAAGAACAGTAGACAATAATTCGGCCTAGTCATGTTGAGCTCGTCTGAGTAAGAGCTGTAGTGTTTCAAGTGATATATTATTACCCTCATAAATAGTCCAAGCTCTTGGATACAATGCGTGGTATGTGGAATTATGGCCACTCAGGTTCCAATCCCATGATCCAATCCCTGAATCCGGACTTCCTCTGTTTGTGGAGAGTTTCTTCAGTAAGTTAATTTTTCGGTTTGATTTGTTCACTTTACAAAACCAGTCTTCCTTTTTTATGGTAATTAAACAATAGATAAGTTGCTTACTTGACTACTTCAGGATTCTCTGGACATAGAACAGTTGAATATTTCTTCCCATTCGGTCGAGAGACAAAAGCCTGTGGGAAGTTCCAAAGTCTGGCATTATTTAGTGTCTATCTAAATCAATTGGACAAAAGAGAATACATTCAATTCAAATTGAACTGGATATTTGTCATTTGATACCGGTGGTCACTCATAAAATCTTTCAGATTCCTAAAATTGTGACAGTGAATAATGAAGTTCTCAATGTAAGACTGTTGATTGAGACAAGAGTATTAGAACTTTATCATATTAAACTTACAGAAAATTGATTTGCTAAAACTGGTTGGATTTCACAGATTTGTGGGAATAGCTGCCATCGCTGAAATTCACCTCGATAACTTCTTCCAATGCTCCCTGACCTGCAGCACATGCATTCAGACACATGACAAAAGGCATCTTAGTCTCTAAGCAGTAAGCACCTCAGTATAGCTCATCACAACTTATTATCATTGTTGTTTGCAAGAGATATTGATCAAATAGATGCATAACCAGATATGAACCACGTTTCCTTTACACAAATACTATTTTACGATAAATAAATATTAAAATCTGTAATAACATCACAACATTTTTCCCCATACAGTTGCAGTATAAGTGGAAAGACAAAAATGAACACACACCCAATGCCACCCAGAGGAACCGCATGCGACGAAGTAACAGCGCGCTTCGTAAATGGATTGATAAATACTCCCTGGAAGATCATTAAAACTTGAGATGGTACGCGGAAGAATAGAGGAATGAAAAGAAAAATAACTGGTAAAGCTATGCCTTAGAAATTTGAACTTCCTTCTATGTCAGGAAAGTCAGTTTAAAGTAGATTCGACAATCTACATGTAAAAGAAATTACCTTCCCTTTGGCAGCTTCAGCTCGGATATGACGCCATAGCCGCAAACCTATTGGAGCCTACCAAAACAAGTACATAATATTTGACGATGTTTTGGATTCAAATTTCTATATGCATTTGCTTGCATAATATCTATTTAACACTGAAAAATTATTGATCAATCTCTGTGTATATGTCAGTAACTCAAATTTTGTCAATCCAGCACACCACAATCATGGGGTGAACATTATGAACCATATCATGGAAAATTAAAGTACTTTGCATCTATACTACATAGCTTACATCTAGTCATACTACATGCTTGGAGAAATGTCTAATCATAAGGTGTGTGCAAATTGACCAAATAATCAATGAATTCACAGCTCTATCAGTAAAGCCATGGGAAAAAATATATACACTTACCATATGTAGTTTCTCTTGGAAACTCAGATTGAACTCAGCTAGGCTGCTTGTTTCATAATTTAATTTCCGTTGCCAAGTTAGTGTGGAAGGCTTTCCAGGATCAACCTTAACAAAGATTCAAAGACCAACACGTATGAATATATAGGCAAAAGAGTGTCTCGAAATTCATCAGAAACTACAATATAGTATTTTGTTTCATCCTAATAGTGGCAGTCAGATTATCAGGAAAGTTTACAACATGCACAGCTGATTAATTCGATGCATGTCAGCAATTCAGAAAAAAATGGCAGATTTCTACCATTCCCAAAAAGAAAAAAATGTTAGCAAATGGCTTACCAAAACAGACCAACCTACCTTATCATTATAAGAATTAGCAACTTCTGTCTCCCGATCATTAGAGTCATTATCTGAATTCTTTCCATCAAACATATTCCTGAAAAGAAGAAGTTGGTTAAAATTTAGAAAGTATGATACATTGTTACACTAACTAGTTAAAACACAGAATTTTGTTTGTTGAAGAATCTATCTTCATTTGAATTGGAATAGCTTGCCACCCCAATCAACCCATTTGAATCCTTAACTAAATCACTAACATATAAAGAAAAAAATCTTAAAAAGATTCGGGAACATCTGAGATATACTGGGACTTACATAGGACTAATTCTATAAAGTTACATGTGACCCGAGCAAAAATCTCGAGGAAGGTACTGAGTCTTTGAGACATATAGAATACAAACAATAATCATTACAAGGCAGCAGCTATGTTGTTGCGTGCTGATTAAGCAAAGGTCAACTTCATTCCCTGTGTCCTAGTTATTATTATTAATAGTAAAAGGGCATGCGGAGAACCAGAATGTGAGTAGCAACACGGAAACAAAACACATCTGAATCTGTCCTCCAGTTATTACGTTCCCTTATAACCACAATAAGTACAGAACATTCAAGTTTCTGCTGAGGAACTTCAGATGTGTTCTCGTTTATCCATAAGTAAACAACTCCACATTATCATTAGGAAACAATTGAAGGATACACATAACTAAACACGCAACTATACTCAGTCGTTCATCCTTAAAAGTCACACTATGATCAATTGAAGAACATCCCTGCTATGATCAATTGTATCTTACGCAAAAACTTATGGATAAGTGATTGGTAGAACAGTTCTCACCTGGGTAGAGACGATCAAAATGCAGAAGGAAGCGTGGACGTAGGTCTTGGTTCTCCTGATTGATTCTGCGAGAAGAAATCGATCAATGCCGCAGGTGGGGGTCAGTAGAGGAACGGGTCAAAAGCCCATGTCCTGACAATTGCTAAATATTCTTATTTTGAATTCTTAAAATATTATAATAATGTTTAATCAGCATCTGTTGCTTTTTAGCCCCTAGACCTCTTTTTTTTCACAGATGGACCCCATAATTCTCTTCAATTTATTTTCTTTTATCTGACGCATCGAATATTAAAAAAGGTTAAATAATTATTCTAATCGAACACAAGAATAAAAGAAAAGCAATAATATATATATATATATATATATATATATATTCATGTCTTTAGTTTATTGAATTTGAGTAGGGTATAATTCGAATATCTCGTTGTGTTATTAATCATGTTTAAACGAATAAGTCTTAAATGTATTTTCAAAATTAAAAAATAAACACGATTATTAAACAAATTCACACAATGATTAACTTTTTTAAGTAAAAAAAATAATATATATATACCATGATACAAGTCGTGTCATACGACACAAAATCCATAATTTAATTTCACGAATAATTTTTAAAATTCATAAGATCTTGTTCTCCCAATTACTGTTTTTCTTTTGCTTCTTTTATTATTATTATTACAAGACATAATGAGGCACGGACCATGGTAAGTATAAAAGCCTTTGAAAATGGTCTAAGCCCAATGTCAGACTGGTTATTCCTCGGTACTTAAATAGACTGAATTCTCATGCATTCTCATCAATGACTTGCTTACGTACGTACATGATGGTGATGATGATGATGATACAATGAATAATAGTACGTACAAAATGATGATCAATTCAACACTAAGTTATGTTTGTTTGTTAAACTCGTGATGAAGGGGGACAAAATGGCCTTCCGAAGTCATCTCTGTGACTAGGAATAGTGAAATGCCTGAGCCTCCCTTCTTGCTTCTTCATATACCCTTTGCACAAAAACTCCATGGAGAACCTATCCTCTACATCTCGATTCACATCGTGAACAAACACCTCCGTCTCTCCACCAACATCCTTTCGGTTCCTCGCCATCATCCCTGCAGTGTAGATCGATGTCATCCTCCCTGGTGCCTCATCATAGTAACCGGTGGGGGCATCCACCATGATCACATCCCATTCCGTTTCATACACCTCGGTAGGCAAACTCTTTAACCCTAGTTGGCACATAGAGTATCTCGGATCACTCACCACCGTACACTCCGGTCCTTTTCCAACATCCATCAAATTGTCGGCTTGCATTACTTGACTGTCGTATGTGACGTGGTAGGATTTGAGCATGGGGAAACGACGCTTCACCTGCTTGATCCACGATTCATCTTCTTCAAGAAACACTGTCTTACCCCCAAAGTTAAGCATGTCCCACATTAAACTGTCGTGTCCGAGGCCAAATACGAGGAAGTTGCAGGGTGACTTGTTTTTCAAAACCCTAGAGGACACACTGATTTCCTTGAGTGTCTGCTGAGGAGTTATGGTCGAGGTGGTGTAGTGGATGAGCGCGTCTGCTACCGAGTTGGGGATCTTGGTGCAGTTTCTGGGTTCCGAGTAGGAATAAGAGTCCGTGTGGTTGCCATTATTGGAAGATGACAAGCTTGATCGAAGCACGAAGAGGAGAACAAATGCAAGAAACACAACTATGAATAGAAACTTAATGTTGAGAGGGTTATTACTGCCTTTAGGCTTCATATTTCAGGATAGGGAAAATGAGAGGAGATGGATGTAGTGTCGTTGGGGGTGTTTTGGTTCTATTATATTAGGGTTTGGAAATTGCAATGCTTAGATGGGAAGTGAAGAAGAAAAGGTTTAATATTGGGTGTCTGAATAGGACAAGGGAGCTAACAATGTGTCCTATATATCTAGAAGTTCAAATGAAGCAATTTCGTTGGGTGGCCGGTCATGTCTACTTTCAACTTGTTTATTATATATGCAATCATTATTATAGTTATCTGGTAGCTAGACAGATAAGGTAATTAAAGAGGCACAAATGACTCAATCTCAACACCATGTAGCTTGGTCACATTGAAAAACTCAAGTGATGTATTTGTTATATATATACCACAGCCTTGCTATATTCAACTTCTAACCCAAATTATATGAAAATAAAACAATTTATATACAACAATTGCTCTTAAGATTCGATCATGTAAAATACTTACTGAACAAATCTTGGGTTTGGATCCGACTGGATCTTGGTAGGAGCCCAATGCCCTTGTAAAATAGGCTTGAATGAAAATAACATTACGGGAACGAGGATTTAGAATAGCCCGATTAAGCTCTTTCCCTTTTATTTCCTCATCTTAAAATTTTATTATATCTATTTGTATATTATTAAAATAGTACTGTCTACTAAAATTGTATCAACTAAATGTATATTGCTTATTAAAAAAAATGATTTAAATTTCGAATGTAAAATAGAAATAATATACAAATGTGTGAAGTAATTAGTTAAATAATTAATATATTTGTGAGTATTCCAATCTCCTTGAAATCTTACTATTTATTTTTCAAATCAATACTCTTCTTTCTTATATTTTTTTTTATAATTAAAAACAACATTTTTATAATAGTCCCTTAAAAGACATTTTCTTTATGTATGTATATTTTCCATGTAAAAATCGGTCCATTTATCAACTAGCAAAAATGGTACAACAAGCAATAAAAGATTATTGGTCAGAAAGTAGTGTAGGAAACAATTTTCTATTAAAGAAATGCACGAATATGCAAAATGTACCAACTTTTGTTTGGTAATAATTTGATTAATTATCATCCGTGGAATGATTAAGACAGTAATAAGGTGATATGAAGTTGATAACTAGGTTGTGTTTGTTTAATTTTTCACTCTTCAGAATAGAATAGAATGTCGATGTCGGTCAGCCTAAGTGGACTAGTGTGTTGGACGATTCACGAATGCTGGCTTCTGAAATAAGGTCTGCAATGAGAAGAGCAGTCAGATAAAGGATTAGAGACATAATTTGATTCACAGAAGGAAATTTGGTTCCTTCACCGAGCCGCCTATTCGTAGTTCAGTTGTCTTCGACTTGGAGCTGCTAATTTGTTCCAGTGTAACGTACTCTTTCCATTTCCCTATCTTGAATTTTGCCTCTCTGCCTTTACAATGATGTTGCTCGTCTTTCTAGTCGTTTGTTTCATCGTTTCCATGAGCTTCACTTGTAGGGTTTTGTGTGTGGGTTTCGATTATTCTCCATGTTAATTAGCTAAAGGGAGGTCCTTTTCTCTGTGGGTTTGTTTTTGTTACTAACTTGTAGCTTCTTCCACTTCCACTGGTCTCTCAGTTGCTTTTAGTAATTACACTAAAAACAACTGAAATTCACCATTTTCCAGGAGCGTCTGAACCCCGCTGAAATCATTCTATTGTCTGCAGAAGCAACATATCTGGTACTAGTAATTTTTGATATCACCCAGTAATGCTGTTTATTCTGATCTGTTTTTGTTAGTAGAAAGCCAAATTCTTTTATTAATGTTCGCTTATTTTTCTAGCTAGATGCCCACTTTGTTTTCAGTTCATCTCAATAGTTCTGATCTTAATGAAAAGTATGTCTAACTGGTGCGTTGCTGAAATTGATGAAGATGTTCTGAGGAAAATAGCGGTGGGAGGCAACATGGTTTCTCGCAAGGAAAAACTGGAGCAGACCTCACCTGTTAATAATGGTGATGATAAACACTAATCTCCCATCAAGCAGCTATCATTAGTAAAAGTGTCCAATGGCTGCAAAGAGATTGCTGACGGGGATCCACATGTACTGAGCATTGTTGATGAGACAATCATCGAGCAAGCTGCTCCTTTAGTAAGTTCACTTGCATTGTTTATGATTGATGCCCTCCTCTAAATTAATTCAGTAAGATTGCTGCATTTTGCAAGTGTTGCTAAAGAAAACAAATCAGCTTGAAACAGCAAAGGAAAATGCTGAAGAAAGAAAAAGGGCCCCTGACCTGACTTTAGTATTTAGCTTCCATATTCGCTTAGTTAATATGATGATACCTAGTTGTTAGTCTCATAAATGTGTCGATTTCACAAGAAAGAAAGTTGATTCTTGCGTTCATCATGGCTAGAAATGAAATTTCACATTACTTTTTAGTTTCTGATTTCAGCTGCAGTTATCTCATTTTATATCACAAACTTAGGGAAAAGGGGAAACAAAGCCATCTGAGGTACATGTGGTCACTGCAGTAGCAGCACCAGTACCAGCACCAGAAGGTATATGATATATTATGGTGAAGATACATGCTAGAAGCTGCTCTGTTTGGAGTTTGTCTCCTTCCATTTTGAGCTCTGCTAATTTTCTCTTCTATAAAAAAGTCACCCAAAGATGATCCGTTTGTGGTTGCAGTGTCCCATTTACCTAGTAGGTGTACAAATAGAATGAAGAGTTATAAGCGTAAGCATTTTGGTGAGCTACTGACTGAGAGCACTGTTGCTTCAGCTGCAGGTAAGTGAAACCAACAAAGCTAGAAATATACCTGTAGATAAATTGCCAATCCGATGCAAGTCTAGATGAGGAGGATCAGGAATATAGATACATAAGTAAAAAGAAACTTGCAATTTTATTTGTATATGTGAGCTATTACTGGGTGATGTATTCGTAGATAGGATTGGATGGCCTGCTGAATGGTAAAGTATATGTCAGGTTACTTGTCTGATATACGAAAGTGTAAATAACGAGGGCAATACCATGTCCTTTTGTAGGTGAGAAATTACTTGAAGAAGAGGGTGAGGAAGGTGGCATTGTGGTTTCTGGAGACGAACATGCAGCAGCAGCAATGGATAGACCTTTGGTTCAGTTAACCGTAGATGCATTATTGCCCGATGGTGGTATCAGGTCAATAATCACTCAAATTAAAAAGAAAGGAAAGCCGAGGAAGTCAAGCACAGTTGCATTGGGAGAAGGAGCCGGTACATGTTCATTTACCTCATTTTTTAGAAAAAAGAAAAAGAAAATCTAAGCTGTGTAGAAAAGAGCATATGAAAGTAAGTGATTATGTTTGTGCTCTTTCTATATGAACAGGTGAAGGCCATGAAACAGGGTTGCTACCAAGTGAAACGGCACCACTGAAAGATGGGGGGAGTGTAATCTCTACTCCCAGGAAGAGGAAGAGTAGGCCTTGTAGACTGAATATTGGAACCTTAAATGATTTACCTGCAGGTATGTACGTGTAACTTGGAAGAAAGAAGTTGATATCCAATAAGGATTATGGGGATTATATATATTATAGATAGAGTGTCGATATCTTCAGATTTTGGCTGGTAGTGTATATATAAAAATTAAGCTCCTGTTGGCTCACGGAATTGTGACCATGGCTTATGTCTTTGCTAAAGAGGTATGTATGAACTTTCCATGCAGAGTCAAGTATCTCAGAATCTGATGATCAACCTTTGTCAATGTTATTCGGGTTTCATCGTTCAAGTCCAACAACTGTGGATGATCCAAGTATTTTTATTTTTACTTTGACTTCTCTCTCTCTCAGTATGTCCGTAGAGATTGATTGATTTATGGTCGTGTTATGTGTAGGGCAATCTGCTCTGAGTGATGCAAGCCAAGTAGATGAAGCCAGACAAGTGCAAAGGACGAATAAAGCAAATGCCGGAACTTCTCCTCCTTCTACTACTACTACATGCAGCAGAAGCTGTAACAGCAAGGCAATAATACAATGGAATGGATCGTCACCTTTCATGAAGCGGTCACCCATTTGGAAAGCCATAGAATCGATGCAAGTCTTCCATAAATTCCCACAGAACCCCCATTTTCTCCCTCTCTTTGATCGTAAAGAGGATTCTCGTGAAGGCTTAGCCATCGGCCATATGGTAACCTTTGCTAATGTTGTGGAAAAGGCATTCAACTTGAACATCACACAAGACCTCATCACCTGCCTTGACACTCTTCAAGACTTGGAACCCCATGGTTTCGATGTTAGTGATGTTCGGGACCACCTCCAGAAGATGCTTTCCATCAAAGAAGCACAAGAGAAGCTCCGGGAAAAGAAGAAACAAGTAGAGAACCGAATACTTGAGCTTATTCATCAACACTCAGAAATTGATGAAGAGATTGTCGAGTTTAATGAGAAGATGAAGCATCTCCAGGAAAAACTTGTGTCGGCCAAATCCAAGGAAAAGGATAAACTATCGGAGATTGTATTATTGAAAGGGAAATCTGCTTCGATTTCTCAACTCATCGATGGGGCTGCTCACAACATGGAAGATCCCGACGAGTATTCCCTTAAGGTAGCATCCTTCCTTTCCTCCGACGGTTATAATGGTGTTGTATGGTAACAGCAATGTTACTAATGTTCAATGGTCTAAATTATGACAAACAAATTATTTGCAGTACCTCCAACCACGATTGTTTTTCCTTCCTTAATACCTCCCAGACGGTGGATAAAGGCTTCTTGCTAATGAGTCGATGTATCTCATAATGGATAGTCTGGAAAGCCTTCTCTACTCTACAATCTACATTGGTTGCCTAAACTAGATACTGAAGGTTCTTCCTCTACAGGTACAGATAATAATAGTTCAAGTACAAACAAGGATTGTTGTGGTCTATACCCATTGCAAGGTATGAGACTTGTACCACATTGGTTATATGGGCAACCATTGTGGTGTTATAAGCTAAATGATTTATCCCACCTAATAGACTAGTTTATTGGTCTGGACTCTTCCATTTGGCTTGTAACAATTGGTATCAGAGCCAAACCTTGGAGTAGTGGCCTGGAAATAAGCCAGCCATGACCAATGTGGCTGTGACCAACAAGGGCCCGGAGTGGTGGCCTAGAAAACCTAGCCGTAACCAACGTGACCATGACCAACGAGGACGTTGGTCTACTTAAGGGGTACGAATGTTATGGTCTATACCCATTGCAAGGTAGGAGACTTGTACCACATTGGTTGTATGTGCAACCATTGTGGTGTTTATAAGCTAAATGCTCTCACCTAATAGACTAGTTTATTGGGTTGGGCTCTTTCATTTGGCTTGTAACAAGGGTGGACTTTCACTTTAGTAAAAATGTAAATGGGTATTGAAATTCGGCCCTTTGGGAAGTAGAATGAGTTCCTGTCCTACTTATTCAAGTTGGAATCGCTTTGGCAGATGTCCATTATCAACTATAAAATAGAATCTGCATAATTCATCGCTCTTAACTGTTTAGGGGCCTCCTAGAGAACAATACTTGGGTTGGGCTCTTAAAAGAAGAAAAGTAGGACACTTTTTTTAGGGTTGGTTGTAAAAGCCTCAAACAAATTTTCAGCGAAAACTAACACCCAAGACCGTTACTGTTTGAAATTGGACCAAACAAAACCCTAAACTTTGAGCACTTCAAAGTCTCTGGGACGCGACCTGCCATTTTCAGGTTACTCTCCTTCTATATTCTCGGAAAATTCTCCTTATAGTTTCTTCTTTGTTGTGTAAGCTGGTTTCTTTGGTATTGTTGACCATTTACTTTTTTTCTGCTTACAGTTATTTGATCTGCGTTGAACTGTATCGGAAATTTACGAAAACCTCTCTATATTTATCACTTCCAGAGCTGAGATCAGAGGTACTTGCAGTTCGTAAGAAATGGCTCTGGTGAGTTTTGGAACATTGACTTGCTTTCATTACGATTTAGGGTTCGAGGATCGGTTTTATTTGATGCTTCTTCTCGATGTGTTGATGCTTGTTAAATGAGCTATTTGTGTTCATTGTCAATCTCATGCTTTCTTCCAATCGGAAGATTCTGGGCATGGCTTCATATTTAAATGCTCATTGCGCCTGAATTGAGTCTTTGATTTTATTCTCCATCGTATTGTGCATATTCCGTTCCAAGCTATTGCATTTAGACTACGCTGTTGCTGATAGTTTTGGTTGGAGAACATTAGTTACAACATTATGATTGATGGATGTGCTCTCATATCAAGGCTGCATTATTTGCACAGGTCCTGCATTCTACGAAGGTAAACAAAAATTCGTTCAAAAGTCTAATAGCTGCAGAATACTCTGGAGTGAAAGTTGAATTTACTCCGAATTTTGAGATGGGAGTCTCGAACACTACTCCCGAGTTTATCAGGATGAATCCCATTGGAAAGGTAAGTTCTGTCTGAATGGTATTATTACTTTAAAGTTTGTTGTTTACAGATCAAATCAAACTTGAAACAGATACCTGTTGATAGTAGTTGATCTTAGGCAGTTTAAACATTAAAGGTAGAAGAAAGTTCAAGAAACATAGTATTGTGAGTAGTTTTAGTGTTCCAAAACACTAAAAGTTGTTTTGCTTCTATAGGTTCCTGTCTTGGAAACCCCAGAGGGCCCAATCTTTGAAAGCAATGCAATGGCCCGCTATGGTAAGTAAAACATCTGATCAATTACTTTGTCAAGTACTATTAAAGGGTTCCTTCCATAAGCCAAATGTAGTCTGCCGTGAGGACTAATTGCTCTGTACACTGCTACTTATGTTGAGTTAACTCAATTTTCTTGTAGTGACCAAGTTGAAGGCTGACAATCCCCTCTATGGATCTTCTCTAATCGATTTTGTAGGATTTCTTTCTTGATCGTACATGAGGGTCCTTTTCACTCTCTTAATTTTCCTTTCTGCTGTCTGCCAAGTTTTTAATAAACTTGTTAGGGTTTTCAACAAACTGTTAAGGTTTTCAAGTATGCAAACTAGGATTTGATAGCCTAAACTTTTAGATTGAGTGCTGTCATTTTTTATTGTCTTTTAACTTCTGTTGTTTATTGACTCATCAGGCTCACATTGAACAATGGATTGATTTTTCAACCCTGGAAATTGATGCTAACCTGATGTTTTGGCTCAAAGGAAGGATGGGTCGCATGGTATACCTTCCCCCTGTAAGTTGTATTCCTTTTCTTCTATTTTAATTATTATTTATTATACGTATTTTTAAAATACATTGAATGATACACTAGTAGTCTACTCATGACTGCTGGTGAAAGGAAAACCCTCTGAAAAACATTGATGAACAAAATGGAACATGGATACTGAGTGATTTTTTGGCCAATACATGGATACTGAGTTAACCTCATAAAGTAATGGCCAAAAAAAACTTATAAAGAAAATAACTAACCATAGTGCTTGATCAAATGTCATTTGGTTAGTTAAAAATTCTCTAGTCCTCATCTAGTTTATTTATCAAAGTCTTCATTGCCAGGTTTTGTCATGATTGAACAATTAGCTAATTTGAGGATACTTTCTCCCCATGTGCTAAGTAAGTATGGGCGCAAGACAGTTGACCATTGCCTATGAGGGAAGATACCTCATAGCTTTGCTTTGCCAGACTTCAACTTGTAGGATCGTGTAGATGCCAGTGCATTCCATTGTGTTTTTTCTTGAATCACACAGACTTCATATGTATTGATGTTATTTAAGAGGTCCTATTGTACTTATATATTTGGTTGAGGGCAGGCTGAGGAAGCTGCTATTGATGCTCTCAAGAGAGGATTGGGTGCTCTGAACACATATCTTGCATCAAACACATTCTTGGTCGGGAATTCAGTGACTTTGGCCGATATCATCATGACATGCAACTTGAAATTGGTGTTCATACTTATGATGCCAAAAAGCTTGACTTCAGAATTCCCTCATGTAGAGAGATACTTCTGGACCATGGTCAATCAGCCCAACTTTAAAAAGGTGCTTGGTGATGTCAAGCAGGCAGAAGTCACTATGCCTGTTCAATCTGCTGCAAAGAAGCCTGCCCAGCCTGCAAAATCTAAAAAGGAAGAGCTGAAGAAAAAGGAGGCACCTACACCAAAACCACAAGCAGCAGCAGAGGAAGAGGCACCAAAACCCAAGCCAAAGAACCCACTGGATCTTCTCCCACCCAGTAAGATGGTTTTGGATGATTGGAAGAGGCTTTACTCCAACACCAAGACCAACTTCCGTGAAGTTGCAATTAAAGGTACTTTTTTGTTTTATTTCGATGATCCATATGATAATGAACCAGCTGCTGCTGATATATCTTTTGGAACAGGGTTTTGGGACATGTATGATCCTGAGGGCTACTCTCTGTGGTTCTGCGAGTACAAATACAATGATGAAAACACAGTGTCGTTTGTTACACTGAACAAGGTTGGTGGATTCCTACAAAGAATGGATCTGGCGCGTAAGTATGCATTCGGGAAGATGCTGGTGATTGGGTCGGATCCACCATTCAAAGTGAAGGGTCTATGGCTGTTCCGTGGACCTGAGGTGCCACAGTTTGTGATGGATGAGTGCTACGACATGGAGCTGTACGAATGGAAGAAAGTGGACATCTCTGATGAGGAACAGAAGGAGCGTGTTAACCAGATGATCGAGGACTATGAGCCTTTTGAGGGTGAGTCTCTATTGGATGCCAAGTGCTTCAAGTGAAGTAATTTTTTACTCACATGTTTAGCTACTGCCATTTGCCCTATCTTTTATCTAAAACTATATAATTATTATCATATATAAGCATTTTTTTGGCCAAATCATATATAAGAATTCATATGGTGATTTTGTGGAACTGAGGTTTGGTGGTATTTATTAGTTGTGTTTTGTAGATGGGGCGTTGATTGAGCTGTAGAAAACTATCCCTATTAGTGCCAAATTTAACGAGGTACCGGATTGCAGTTTTGGCTCATTAACAACTTTAAAGAGCTGTAGTCTCTATCCTGGTCAAGTTACCTGGATGATCTGCCAAACGTCATTTAATGCAGTTTTGCGACCCAAAACAAAAACAAGAGATTGTTCTGTTCATAGTTTCCAGCAATGACATAACAACACAGCTGCTATGTAATGTCGGTTTCAACTTCATCCACTGCACACACTCCCCATGGGGACCGGGAACGGACATACTTAATAAACAGACATAAGAAAGTCTGCCAGAGTTAACTGAGAGAGAACTCAAACGAACGAAACGAAGATGCATTATTTCAAAGAGGAAAAGAAGCAAGCACAGAGTTGTTTGGTTGACAAAGAATTCGTCATCACTGCGTTGCCTATATTACAGCTACTACTAGTTATTCTTGATCAAATAACGAATCAATATGTCTGTCAATGAGAGACCAAAACACAAGGAAAACCAGCCTAAGTAGACCATGATGATGACGTCGTCAGTACTAGAGTCTGAATCAGCATAATCATAGATATATTTAATTAATAACCCCTACCTCCTCCTCAGCCTTCACTCTGTCAAATCCCTCTTTCTAGCAAAATTTCTGCTGCATTGGACCCGCATGTCTGGTTGGTTGGTCAAAATCAATGTATCAAAATCTCTTCTTCTTCTTCTTCTTCTTCTTCTCTAATAAGTAGTTGGGTACAAGTCCAAATTTGGCTGTCAGAAAGAAAGCTACTTGCATATCACATTCCGGTCTTGGCCCGTTTCATGCCTCCTGTGCTGTTATTGTTGTTGTTGAAGGGGGACGGAGACATGCTGGGGCTCATGCTGGGGCTGCTCATGCTGGGGCTTTCTTCTCTAAGCGTACCATTGAGCATTGCCAATTCCCTCAGTTGCTGCTTCTTGTAGTGATCCAATGATTCATCCTAAAAGCATATCAGTTAGTAGTACACACACCAAAAGCTACAAAGATCGACACAGACATTGACTTACCACTGGCTTGAGAAGGTTCTCTAAGATACTGACAGCATGTTCTATCCGGGCATTTATTATATCCTCTGGAAATTCAGCTTCCACTAGAATGTGCAGTGGCTCATTGAGATGTTCGTACCCAACCTTGTCTTTAAGTTTCTCCTCCTATACATATATATATAATCAAATATCTATTACCATACTAATAACCCATTAGATTACATCAATAAAACCTACAACACAACTTAGTACCTCTAGGAAATACAAACAGAAAGAAACCAAATACTAGACTTTATAGAAATAAAAAACTTCAGTTAAGGATTAGTACTTGTTTCCATTCTCGATCAATCTATACAATAAGGACCTCCCTCGGGAATTTACTATGATCCGATTTTCCGGTTCAGTTTCTCCTTAATAAATAGATCTTAAGTCATGTTCACCACATCGAGAATAGCTAGAACTGCAGGGCCAGTCAGTTCTTATGAAATTGGTCTATGAGTAGCAAGCAAACAAAACAAAGTTTAACAAAAAAGATTTCTTTCATCCAAACAGTATTTACCACTAGACCATATATAGGTTGTCCATTTCAAGCAAGTGAGAAGCTGTTAGCCACATGCCCACAGTGTGGTATAAAAGAAACAAGATGCATGACGATACCTTGATGGAATCCTTTACAGACCCCTTGCCCCTTATGTACACTCTACATTCTGTCATGGCTTCAACTCTTTTAAGTGAGTTCCCACGTGGCCCCAGGATTCGCCCCACAAAATTGAACTGCCAAGCCTGCCTTTGTGTTAGTATATATTAGGAACAAGCACAGCCTCTTCGTTCTTATTATGACTATCATCAAGCAATCATTCGTTCATACCAAACACCCGCCCTCCCACCTACTCTGTTTTGTTCCGTATCAAACTATATAAATCCAATCATCAAGCAATCAAGTAGATTAATCATTCCAACTTCTCTCCTCCATTATTTTCTTTAATTTTGAAATTATATGAAATATAGATGCTTGAAACCCCAAAACCTTTAGTTCACATCCCTGTCAGACATACATCATTCTACTCCGAAAATTGTGGTTGTAAAGTGAGTGAACAAGATTCACCGAGAGCCGACCAATCAACAGATTGTGTATAAATACAAGACAAGTACTTGGGAGGGAGAAAATGAGAGAGATGAACATGACTTTTGCATATATATCTTGAACATAGATTTGGTCGGTTGATAGATGAATAGATACATAAATCTTTTGACATACATTTGGATATTTGTCGACAGGAACATCAAGTCTGATGACTTTCTTTGTGAGAGATGTAGAGGGTAGCCCCATATGCCCAGGCCAACCGACTGAAGGAGAATGAAGTTGAGCTATTTTTTGCATATGCCCATTTTCCTGGAATCAACAGATTATTAGACAAAAAAGAAAACTTTGTGTCAGAATCACAAAGCAGAATCATGAGCTTTCTAGTTGGGTTTACTAACTTACAACATCAGTGATCCTTATAGTTATATTTAGTTACTTCATAACATAATTTAACTGTTGGGAATTTATACTAGGCCCCACAGCAGGTTAATATGTGCAGTTCGAAATAAAGAACAACAAAATTAAAACATGAGCACATATGACCGTTGCTTACAGCTCCTCATTACCTCAATCTGCATCCTCGACCATCTCTCAAGCTCTACCGGTCTTCCATTAGCATGTGGGTTTAGTGCCCTATGCGGACTCCCATGATCAAGTCTTTCATGATCTCCAAAACTGGAACCATAACCCGAAAATCGTCTAATTTCTGCACAAATAAAAATGAAAAAGGTTAGCAAGAAGTAGCTTCAGCTACTTATTCATGGAGAATTTGCATTCAGTAAAATTCTTTCATAGATGGTGCTATACTGAAAACTCGAGTAAATGAAGATAAAAACATCTAAAACACAGAAGCTTGAATTCCTCATGATAATTGTGAAAGGGAATATCAGGCACTTGAGCATCAATGTTGGTCTCCTACTTTCTTGGTGAATTAATCCCATTTTACTTGTCAAAAATGACTTGAGTTACGTTTCAAAAAGAGAAAACTGCTAATAAAAATTACAAAACGAGCTCAAATGTAGAGAAATCCTTCAGACAGAACTCCTACCTATGCTTAACAGAAAAACATCCTCTACCAAATTTCTACCAAGTCAAGATGCACACCTCGTACATCCCCAAATAAAGTTGGGCCCATTGATTTAGACTCCTTCCCCCTTCCCAACTACAAAGTTGATCGAGAGGAGCCCAAAGCCCCCAAACCAAGAACGGAAACGCATTGCTTTCAATAGGTTAATGAAAATCAAGCTTTCAATAGTAAAGAAAGGGGAGTGAAGAAAGGAGGTAAATCCTAAAAAATCATTGAATTGTACCATATGCGAAAACTAAAATGATAGGAGACCTTGATTTATAAGCATGCTGCAATGCGGCAGAAGCTGCATAAAGGGTGCTAACTTTTGCCTTTCGGCTAGTAACTCAGCCAAGTACCTACATTCAAGCAACAGTCTATCAGCAGAAATGAAGGCAATAATTAAATATTCTTCCTTTAAAATGACTCAAATCATTGAATCTTAAACATCCATCTATGAAACTGATACTTTAATACCATAAAATTGAATCTTAAGTGAATAACTAAATATTGTTTCTTTAGAGGAAAAAAAAACGACTTGTATTCACAATGCAAAAAAGAATGCAATGCTAGAGGCAATTAGCATGTATGCTTATTCAAATGATAGCAGATGCATGCATTCAAAGAATAGCATAAGCACTTTACCCAATTAGAATTATTAAGCTAATATATGGTGGGATCAATAAATAGTCAAGCAGAGAGATTCTGGTTATGGATTAAGCATGAAGGGCACACAAAATTATATCCTGATAAGAAAAAAGTAATACCTTTCTCTCTCAGATGGAAGCGAGGATGTCCTGAGTGGAGAGGCATGAGGTGCATGAGGCCTCGAAGGAGGATACTGAAAGTAACTTCCTGCTGGGATTCTCTCTCCCATCACCCAATAATCTCAACTCGACTCTGCAAAATCATCAATCAAGAAAGCAAAAAACCAGTTAGAAAAAAAGCATCCAGTATATGAATCAAGACAAGACAACATCATCTCACGTCCTCAGATGCACACATATTCTACATCGCTCTACCTATAAGAGAGGGCGAAGCAGAGATGAGAGGACTCACTAGAATGAAGAGGGAGATACGAAGGGGAACAGTGGATGGATGAATGGATGGGTAACAGATAGAGAGACAAAGTAGAGGACTGAGGGGAGACCGACTGGCAAAGCCCTACGGTGCTGAGACAGAAGGAAAGGACTGATGAAACTTTTGCTTCGCTGTATTTATATGGTTCAACCAAATATTTGGAAAATTGGATCAAAATTGGATTTTCATTTATTTATTTAAAATATAATCTAATTTTACCATGAGATCTAAATCTTGCAAGTTGCACGTAAAACTCAGAGACTGGTTCCCTCGAAGAGAGGTAACTGACCGCATTTTTACTCCATGAAATATAATAATAAATTGCTCGAAGCCGACAGAAGAACAACACATTAATATCTCAGAGTTGAGACTTTTTCAATCACAACTATAGATTTGGTAGTTTGTGTATATCTCCTGCTACTTGTGAATTTTTTTTTAACATTTAACACAGATGCATTCATAAATTACTGCAAACTAATCACCCCAGACTCAGGTTCTTGCCTTCTTTGTTACTTCACCCAGTCTCGGAAGGCCTTCTCTTGCTGTCATGGCAAGGCTTCCGCAGCTACTTCAGTTGAGTCTGTTTCGCTTACTAACCAACTTCCCTCCACAACGACCAGCAGCAGCACAATTCTTTATTTATTGCCCAAATATATAAAAATCTAAGGTGGTTCTCCTCTGGAATGTTCTTGATCGAGGTCGTCCCTTCGACACTCTTTACTAAATTGGAATCTTTCTGTGTTCTCTTCTCTCCTCCCAGTGCGTTGCCCCGTCAGAGTACCTGGACCGTCATTACGGCACCGGCAATAATACTGCCTCTTCATCTTTCTGGTAAGACATCTTTTCCATTTCTTCCTTAGTAGTTCTTTTTCTTCCTTCATTTATAGTATGTGCTTGAAGAAGGTCTCATTTTTTGGCCCAAAAAAAAGAGAAGAAGGTCTCATTTGATGTTCCATTGTGGTTATTCGTCCATAATGGAGGTGGGAATGTGATAGCTATTATTAAGTGGTTTGGCGCAGAGCCATTGCAATACCCATCAAAAGGGTAGTTCCCCAAAAATGCTAGTTGCAGTGAGATTATGGCTCCGTTGTAAACTGATCCAGCTGAAGTCAAAAGAAAAGGATCAGGACACATGAATAAAGATGCTCACTTGATGTTAACTAGTTAGACATTGATGAATGAGTGTGTTTCATAATCACACAATTGAGTTGAGGGTGCCCGAATTTGCAGATAAATAAACTGAAACTATAGTATGAGTTGTAGTGGGACTTTAGTTTCCTTCCCATGTTACCTAGAGGAGAGAAGAAACACACTTTGCTCAAGTAGTGATGTTTATTTTAATTATAAGAAAGAATGGAATCTTTCCAAGTGGCATTGACAACAACGACAACAACAAACACGAAAAGGAAGAGTGGAGTTTTCATGACAATTTTCCTTAAAGGCATTGATAACTAAATTAGCCTCGTTCTTGAGAGTGGCCCCAACATCTGCATTATTACTATTAAGCAGCTTGTTAATTTTATTTTTCTTCTTGTCTCAAGAAATTATATTTACGTTTATTTCTAACAACTGCTCCTCCAATCTAATGTCCTTTCAACTTTGGTTTAAAAAAGAAGAAAAGAAAGATGCTTCCCTTGCTTTACCTTGTACAAAGTGGCATCTGTTTCTTTTCTATAAATGATGATGAAGACTGAAGAGTAACAGTTCATGTATAAATGATTATTCTTTGTCAAATAGGCTCTATCTTAAGCTTCATTTGCTGATTCTCAATATGATGTTGGAAGCATAACTGGACTCCAAACACCTTGACTTTATCTTTGAAGTCAATATAATAGGAGAAAGTGATTTTTATTTAATTCAGTAATCTCTTTTCTTCTGAAAAGGTATACATTCTAAAGCCTCTATCTTCCCAAGTAAATAAAGTGAGAAGTTGTTCTATACAGAGGAAATTTTGTTACTATCTTGTATATTCTCCGTTTTGTGTCCATCCGTTACGAGAGTCGGTCAAATTTTATTTGTCTGATCATGGATTTTATGTATGGTATCCATTGACTCACTGATAGTCATGGAAGTAGAGTCTAATCCTTCCAATGGTGTGGGTTGGAGATTTATCAGTTGCCTCAATAAGTGTGTGTGGTAAAAGGAAATTGCTTAACTATCAAGAAAAGATAAGGCGCTTTTCAAAGTCAGAAGATGAACAGCAGAGTTTTAAACCATTGCTTTCTTATTCTCCTTAGAGTATAACTGTGATATTCTTTAAACTAATTAAACAAGAAATGGAATTAACTTAGCTGCTTCGTTTCTCTTATAAATGATCGCCAGTGCACATATGTTTGATGATAACTTTGAGCACTGAAAATTTGACAGACATGAACAGAAGTAGAGACATTCATAATATATGACTTTGTGTCTTCAGAGAGCTAGAGTAACGCTGCAGCTCTCCATTAGCTGATACGTGATGCCATAGTTTTGTACCAGGATACCTGTAGGTATGTTTGTACCAGGATACCTGTAGTCTGTACTCGTGCATCACAATTAGTGATGCTTGCTAGCCAAGCAACATAAATACAACACCATAGAGTATTCCTTAAAGAAAAGCCACAGTACAACAGTACTGGTTGCTATATATAAACGGTGACAAGACATTGACGTCCTTGTGACACTCATAGGGCTTTGGTAAGTATGTCTTCAGGGTAATCTGTTGGTCCCTATATGTTGCATAGATGTTGAGCTTGTCATAGTCAATGACAATTTTGCTGTTGCGGTTGCAAGAGGAAACAGTGACCTGGAAGGTGGATGTGAGGACGTTTGGGTTGGAAGAGACATTGAATGGGTAGAGGGTTGTGTCCTGAAGCTAAAAGTGCGGCTTATGGGGTTGGAGGACAGCCCACGTCAGCAGAATTATCACCAGCTGCATGAACAGCATGATACAACCAAACTGGGTCAGCTTCATCAGTTTCTTTGGTAACTTGTTGCTGCGATCCTTGCATATCGGCAACTCTTGCTTTGTTAGTGTTCAAATGGAAGCTGTGGGTGTGGAGGTGGAAAGTGGAGGGAGGAACCATTGTGGTAATTGATTGAGAGAGAGAGAGAGAATAAGTTGATAGACTAGAAAAGATTGCTGATTCAGTAAAGACACATCGTATTTATAGGCATTATGATCATCATGTATCATAGTTGTATTGCTTACTGAGGTTGGAGATTCCTGTTCTGCTTTTAATTTTGCCATTTTTTTGGTTTTGTTTGTAAAGATATTTGCAGTTCAAACACAAAGAATAAGTTGGTTTGCTCTCTGTTCTGCATATATATATATATATATATATATATCCCAACAAAGTTTCCACCCTTTCTTAAAACTATCTATTTTGACACCAACCACTGTGGTGATTGGTTCGGCTTCCTACTCATATGAACTATTGAGTTTCCTGTGTTTTTTCATCTCATTGTGAAATTAAAAGAAAAAAAAACATTCATCATCTCTACAAAAACAGACAGGTCCAATTGGCAATACTGACGAGTGAAGACCACTAAAAGACCATAAGTGAATAGTGCTGGCGTCGTTGATTGCTGCCCGTGTGTATAAAAACAAATGGCTTGAACTTTAAAGCATCTGATGTTACTTCACTTCCTTAAAAGTCATGATGTATATTATATAGTAGAAGACAAGATGTATACAGAGCAACAGAAGGAAAGAAGGTAGAAAATGATACAAAATCTGCAGAATGGCTCCGTCATGCTTGCTGTTGTTCATAAGACTATAAGAGAGAGCATATGATCTGAATAATCATGGGGTTGGTGTTGAAATATACATGCGCATGCTCGCTTGGATTGGATTGGGTTGGGTGTGTTGAAAGAAACAAAGTAGATCGACACTAATATATAATGTGTATGTACAAGGCAGAAAGTAGAAGAAGAAGACAAATGAATTGATGGTTACGATTGGTAATGTGGAGGAAAACAGATGCCTTCTCTTGGGCAAGGTAGCAGAGGGGCAGGTTGAGCAATGTAGGTCGGATACTGTTGTCCCGGCATTACCACTGAGAAATCTGATCCATAAGTTGTCCTGTGAACCTGTCAGGACGCACAATGTTTATGGGTCTGTCTATGATGAAACCACAATACAATAGTTAATGATGGAGAATAGCACTACTTACAGATGGTGGATTTCTGAGCTTCTGAAGATGCCCTCCTCCTCCTCCTACCTCAAGAGCAGAAGCAGACTCCTCCTCCTGAGGGCGATAGAGATGCTCAAAGATGGCCATAATGAGGAACAGTGAAATGAGGATAGCTGTGGCTACAAAGCCAAACGAAATGGCGCTCCCTGATGCTCCTCCCCCAAATCCTTTCCATCTGTCTTGTATCTGCTGGTTTCCTTGGTTTGGATCGGACGAATAGATGTTCCATGGATTGGGTGATGATCTTAAGTTGCTCATAGTAGGTATGGGTACAAGAATTCAATGGTTTTGTTTATATGGAATGGATCTTTCCTATCCTAGTGCTGCACCTGCAGAAACAGCATCAGTACTTAAGAAAGTAGGAAATCTCAAGGCAAATAGACAACATGCATGTGTCTAATTACAATAGTCAACATTCAGAAGATGAGTCGTTGAGAAATACTGCTGTCCTCAGCAATGTAACAACACAAAACAATGCATCATTTGACAAATCTTACGTTTTGATTGAGAAACAAAAACAGAGTAGAATACATGACTGACAGACAGACAGTGTGTGACACAAAGCATGAAAAGGGAAAGTCTGTGACAAAGCATTTCGATCAGAACAGAAACAAGGAAATGCGTGTCTGCATGAATGCTAAATAAGTAGAAAACTGAGAAAATATACCAGAAGGCATGATGTAATAGGGATGAAGATCAGAAGCAGAACCCCAACTCCATCTTGTTGTTCATTTCATTCACCTACATGCTGAGTCAGTAGCACCTCAAAGTGTAAGCAAGCAACAAAAGTGTAAGGAGTTTATTTCGTTTATATATATATATATAACAGGGGTGGGTCTGTCTCGATATGTTGGATGCCTAACTTAGTGAATACTCAACACCTTTGTCTAAAGATGATGAGTCTGGACTGGACTGAAAGTATGAGGTCTTTCCTCCCTCACTGTCTTCCCGAGTAAAGAAAAGATACCGAATTAAATACCAAGGGCAAGGGCAAGGGCAAGGGGAGTGCAATAATTCCCTACCTCGTAATATTTATTTATGGAATGAATCATTTTTTAATCCTGTTCTTGATCATGAAGATGCAAGAATGTCAGAGCATGATTATTGTATAGAACAACTAAAGTTGACACATGATGAAGGATAAAAAGAAGAACACATGGGTTTGGGTGGAATTAGATAAAGAGGAGATCTTGAGAGTGAAAGAAAAAAAGATTCTATCGAATTCAATTTGGTATTTCATCTCATTATAATTACCTAGCTTAGAATGATGAGAAGAGAAGTAGTTATATATATCACACAATCTAAATCAAATCAACATAATGAAAACTCAGTGGAAAGTAAGGAATCGACAAAACCCAAGGTAACAACGTATCTCTCCCTCTCTCTCATCATCATCATACTCTCTCTCTCTCAAGAAAGAAAAAGAAGATACATTAAAGAATCCAAAAAGCAATCAATCACATAAATAACACACTCAGAATATTTATAATTTACATGGCTGTGTCTAACAATGGAACTGCAGCAACTACTCTCTATGTTTCTCTACAAATTTGAGGAGAATGAATGAGAGCCTTACAGCTATATATGCAGCAGTAGTATGTGAAACGCCATGATTTAAGGGAGAAAAGTTAGATATCAGCCAGGACTAGTGAGACTTGGTATGATATGATGATGCAGTTCAGATGCAAATGCAGTTGCAGAGGAAGGAAGGGGAGAGAGGCCACACCCCACTAAACTACACTACACAGCACATCTCTTATGATTTATTTATTATTCCTTTTTTTTCTTTCTTATTATCTTTTATTTTTCAGTCGGCTGAGACAAGAAGGCCATAACTTTGTTTTGTCAGAAACCACTATTAAAGCAGCTCTTTGCTTTACAAATATTCCAACCATTTACACAACATACAGCATAAAGTGTGTTTGTTTGGGTTACCAAATCTTAGTTGTCTAATTATCTGTGATTGTTTTGCTTGCTTCTTGTTTGATTTGAAGGATATTTATATATATATATCAGTTGATTAAATTTTCCTTTCCCACTTTGATGTAGGTTTGTTTGCGCGGCAAGTAACCGTAAACAGTGAGAAGATTAGAAATGTGAGTTAAAAGTAAATTCATCCATGTTTTGAATAATAACTTTAATAGCAGTTAATAATTTAATATATAAAAATGCAACTGGTAGAAAGAGAGATAAGTCATGAGTGAAGGTCTCTTTGTCAAACATTGCAATCACAGTGTCTTGGAAGAAATGAAAAGCCAATCTGTCTACTCCCCTCCCTCCAATTCAGTCCAAACAAAACTACCAATCTTCTAGTTAACATCTCTTTTCTACACTATCTGAAATTAGAAAAAGAAAATAAATACATTCCCATCAGAGGAAAAATGTTACAGATCTTTAATGCACTAATATACTGTCATTTGAATTATATATATGCATCCATATTCTATTTGCCTCGCTAAAGGAAAAAGGATATAATAATTGAACTTTTGCAAGTAAGACATTTTTCTAAAAGAGAAAGGCAAGGGAGGGAACAAAGCACAATAAATAAAGTAAACTGGACCCAAGAAAACATCGAGTCATAGATTAGATATAGACAGATAGATGGAATATATAAATATAACCCCTTTATTTATTTTCAATCCTTGGTTTGGTCTAGGCTCCGCCACAAGCAACCCAACTCCTTTAGGCTTTTACCTTTCCCCCCATAATTTTAGGAGGGCCTTATTATATTCTACTACGTAATTAGTCTGCATTCGAGGTTATAATATATGCTAGTTGAATACGTATATGACATTTTATTGTCGAATCTGAAGGTAAGTTGTTTTACTTTTGTATATCAGTGTCATAGTCCATATTTACGGATAGTTGGGAAGGAACGAGAACGTGCAGGGTTTGAAGAAGATAATCCGGGACCCACGTTACTAACCCGTGCCGTGAATCCCCATGGGAGGTTTTGGGCTTTGAAATTGAAGAACCATCCTAACAAACACCCCGTTAGAGCATTAAGTCGACTAATGACTATGATGTGGCCCAGGGAGGCGCATACTAGCAAGAGGGAGGAGAAGAAGAATCAATACCAACACAGCTCATCTGGATACTACTAACTAGTATTGAGTTGAGGCAAGAGCAGTTCTTTGTTGATTACTATTGAATTGGACTCATGCACAGTGATCAACCAATTTTCAAGTAAATCAAAGATTGAAAATCATTCAGTAACACACTTACTAAATTTAATTTGGAGCAGCAAATGTAAATCGAAACAAAAAACTCTCCTATCCTCATATTTGTTGAACTAATCTGTTTGTAATATATATGAGCTCCTTAACCCATTTTCAGCCCAAAATGGATCAGATGAGCATCGTATCGGTCTCGTTGGGCTGGCTAATCTTTTTTTTTGGTCCTAGCTCTACAACTTTGTAGGTATAGCCCTACCTCTAGGACAGAACACGATCTGATTCAGCACAGCAGTTCAAAAAACACTAAACTAAACCCCCAATTGCTGCTGTTTGAAGTTTGAACCACGGGAAAATTCAATGGAAAATGTCTGAAAAACTTCAACAGACGATCGACAGTCCGCCGGACGGCAGACTTTCTAAAAAATCGACAACGGAATCTTGTGGCGTCGAGGAGGAGGAGCAGCAGCAAGAGCCAGCAGGAAGTTTAACACACCCGATGAGTCAAAACACCAGAATCCAACGCTATTTAATTGCGATTGAATACGTCTGGTTCTCAACAGCAGACATTTTGCACAACTGTTGTCGGTGTTCTCGAGGTATCTAAAATCTTGAGGTGGTTCCTTACGTTGCTGATGATGTTTATTGTTACCTCCAGTTGATTCATATCCTCTGTCGTTGTTGTTATTGATGATGATGTTGAATAGGAGGCATTTCTTAAATTGGTTTGGCAAGCCTGTCTCCATTTTTTGTTCAAGCCGCACTGTAAGTTCTGTTCTGCTCTTACTTGTTTATTCTGATTCGTGTCCTATTCATGGAGGAGGATGTATCTGATGATCATGATTACCTAGATCAATTGTGATTCTTCTTTCGGTTCTGCATTTTCTATGAGAAGCCTACTTTTGTATTCTCAAATATCATTTATGTTTAGGTAGCATCTTTTTATTGCCCTTTTACGCAGGATGCTGGAGTTCATGCACTGTCTAATGTTTGTCATGTTGACGTTGAACGAATTAGTAAGCACAATCCTGGCGAAGCGGTAGGACATCATCTGTATTGTAACTCTCATGAGGATTCATAGATTTGAATCTGTTATCATGAACCGGATGTTGTTAGGAGAGCTATCAACCGTTTCTTACAGGCTTATCTTTCATTGATCCAATGACATACACTTTCCTTTTATTTTCTATATGCCGACTGATCATTTCTTTACACTTGCTGTCTTGTGTTGGTTCATTAGCGAGATCATCTTTTTTACTATGGCAGAAAAATGAAAGACTGTAGAAGTATAGGGGTCTTATTAAATAAACTAGTAAGTCAGGGACTTAGGTTTAATAATTGGAAGATAGTTTGTTAGATTAATTGCCTGTTAGCTGTTCTATTTTTTTTTGGTCAACCTGTTAGCTGTTCTTGTAATGCCCACAACTCTTTTTGAGGACCAAAGTTTGCAAGAGAAGAAATCCAAAGGCTAATGACAATTAATGGTAAAGTTTAAGGATAAAATAAGCTTTTTGTATGGAAATGCATATAGTTGACATGATTGAGATTTGGGTAACGGAAAAATCATCAAAATCACGGAAGATGAGATATTATGTTTTATGGCTGCAACTTAGATCAGATTGTTCTCTTTTCGCAGACCTATCGATCCCTAGAGCGTTAGAAACAAAATAAAAGAGTTTGGAGAGGGAAATCGGTGAGAATTCGGAGTCCGACCGTACCGCCACGAAAACGGCCGAAGTGGAACGTCCACAAGCTACTAACAAAGGGGAATATCACGACAAAGGTAATACTTCATATTCATGCTCTGTTCCCTCTTCCATGAATGCATGATTTTTGAGAGAGAAAGCTTTGAAAGTTGTTAATAGTGAATTTCAGTATGGTAGAGTTTACTCTCGTTTTCTTGCCATAGTTAGGTTCTAAGGATCTAAAGTAACCCAACCCAAGTGAGAGAATTTAATTTAATTGAGTCAATCATGAGATATCGAACTTAGAAGATTCAGCCACGATTTCAAAACCGAAACTTTGGTGAACTAAAAGTGACGTTGTTATTGGTTACTTCATAAAAAGAAATTAGTGACCTTGTATTTCATTGTAAGGGCTTTCCATAGACACTAAGAACACACAAAACGGAGCTCTAAAGAGGGAGAACGAAGCCTTTAAACTCGGCCCTGCAATCTGTATAATTATGTCTCTAGGTTGAAGATGAAGTTGACCACGCCCGGCTAACTTTGACCGGTGCGTGTGAACCACCCCGATGTCTAAACACGATGCCGTCTGCGACGTTGGTCTCGTAATGGAATTCTCTGCCTACGTTAAATTTTGGGAATTTTTATGAGATGGTCGAAAAATCAGTGAATAATGGAATATCGGGTTTTGTCTCGTTTTGCGTGTCACAAACAGAACAGTAAATCTGGAACCTGATTTGAAAATTAAGGGGATGCTAGTACTGAGTGCATGACTGAGATATTATTGGATGTCATGGTTCGAATAGAAAACGTATACTCTCGTTCGTGTTGGTTTTAGGGAATTCAGATTGACAGAGCTATTGGAATTAGAATTGGGGTTCAATTAAGGTAAGTAGTTTCAGCTTATTTTTACTTTTACTAATGAAAATATTTTCTGCATTGCATGAAAGTTTAAAGATAAACTAAGATTATTTTAGAGCATGAATATAAGTTTTTCGTTTATAAAATTCGGATCAAGTGGTTGAAGTTGTTTTATAAAGTACGCTTTTGATATCTTGTCTGACTATATTTTCGTGAGATAGTTTGGTATAGGAGCTTAGTGGAATACAATTAGTGAAAATCATTTTAGAAAGTTCGATGTTTTTTATTCTGTGCTCGTAAGTCTACTACGATCTGAAATCGTTACGAGGGTCCACTGACGTATCGATACAAAAAGATCATGATCACTCTGGCCGGCCCAACGGGATATATCTGGGTTGTGCATCCTTTCAATGGGGTTAAACATTGGAGTCTTCCTGCGACACAGTATGCGTGATAAAAAGACTAGAGCAACCTCTGTTTCTGTTCCGTTCTGAAATTCGACAAGTTCAAACTTTCCCTTTCCTTCAATTCTGAATTTTTGATAAGTTCGAAACCTACATTTTGATTAGACTCTGAATTATTTATTAATTTTAGTAAGTTTGCATCATCTCATTTTGACAAACTCTGTTTCGTAAATCTTTTGAACTCTGCATTGTTTAAACGTTTATGGTAAGTCTTCGGTTTATACTGATTACAAAATATGTATTCTAAGAGCTTGATCCAGTAGGGATAAGTTAAGACTACTTACTAAGTTGCTCCCCAGCAACTTACCCTATTGAACTCCGCAGTTTCAGGAGAAGTTGATGATTTGTGTTGGATGTTTGATATATGAGGATGCTGACTTTTAGAAGGTATCAGAGTGCGCAATAGATGCATGGAACAAGAAACTATTCGATTATGTAAGTAGCATGATTATTTATGTGAGAACGTGATTGGTATTAGAGTTATGTTTCAATAAAAAAAAATTGAGCTCCGTTATTTGCCAGTTGATTATTAATAAATAACGACCATCACCCCTAACTTCCAGGGTGGATTTCGGGGCGTGACAGTTCTATAAATAACAACTTCTCTTCCTTCGTTTGTGATGAATAACAGAACGGATGTTTGTCCTTTTACTCGACGATCTTGCGTTAAGATTGGAAATGCTATAGTTTCATGGAAAGTCAAGAAACAATATACTGTGTCTAAATCTTCCGCAGAGGCAGAGTATCGTTCAATTGGTGATGCTTTTAGTGAAATAATATGGCTTCATGGTTTACTGAGGAACATGGTTTTAAACCGCGACTTCCAGCTCTGCTTCATTGTGATAACAAATTTGCTCTTCAAATTGCAAGTAATCCAATGTTCCATGAGCGAACCAATCACATTGAAATAGATTGTCACTTTGTTCGAGATCGAATCAAAGATATACTATTGTTACTGCTCATCTACCTTTGCAATTGCAGCCTGCTGATTTTTTCACAAAAGCATTGGGTAAGAATCAACATCATACTTTGTTGCAACGTTTCAGTGTCAAAAATATCTTTGCAGTGACCCAAAGCAACGCACAGAAGGAAACTGGACAAGGAGGAATGCAAGACAAGTATATAGATGAATGTGCAATGTGACATATACAATGCGTGAAAGATACATACATAAGTATTTTCTTATGCGGGGTGTTTAGAAGTATAGGGGTCTTGTTAAATAAACTAGTAAGTCAGGGACTTCGGTTTAATAGTTGGAAGATAGTTTGTTAGATTAGTTGCTGTCAGCTGTTCTATAAATAACAGCTTCTCTTCCTTTGTTTGTGATGAATAACAGAACTATCAGTGTAATTCTGGTGGTTCTCTTCACTGAATTACATCTGATCTTATGTGAATGATTCTCTCTACAATTATCAACAGAGACATATCGGTGACTGATGCTCAATGCATTTCTGCTAATTTTCATGCCAGATATAATGCTCTTGAGAGAACGTAAGTATTAATCTCTTTCAATTGTTGCTTTGATCACATTACAGAGTATAATCTTCACGACATAAGCAAAACATATTGTCTGAGTATAAATAACTCAGAGATCAAGCCCCCAAGTATTTATCTATTTGTCATCATTATTTTCGACTTTAAAATTTGATTAGATTTTTTTATTTTCTATCTATGGATGAGTATTGGTACTTGTTTAGATACTTCTATCAAATACTCTCTGGATCAGAGCCTTTGTCAGCTTTTGATAAAGACCGAGCATGGCATGAACAGCAGGAGCTAAATATCAGAGCTATACAGGTGCGTTAGTTTTTTACATTTTCTATCTTTCCGCTATTTGCTTTTTGAGGAGGTGTGATTCACTAGACTATTTTGTCCAGGAAGCATATAAAATCTCTGATGGACATCACAATTTTACTTCCTCAGTTGCCAGGTAATTCTTTGCGGCACCTTAGATTGTTCCCTGAGTTTGTGCCATGCGTCTTAGGTATTTCCTGGACTGAGTTAACATCTAAGTCTTGTGCCCCTCTTTTACACTAGAAATAGATAGTCTAACTTTATTGCATAATCCAGTCCGCTTCGATAACTAGAAATACCATTTTGTCCCTAGATGTTTAGGCCAAAATCAAGCTTCCTTTATAATGTTTAAAATCGAAAAATTTAGTTCTTAATGTTTGACAATCTGTCGAGTTTCCCATTTCCGTGCAAACTTAACAAAATATATTTTGAAAATTGTAGAAATAACATAACGTTTTTAAAAATGTCAAAATTTAATCATTCCAAACTTTGATGAATGTATGCATTGGTGATATTCTCTGGCAGGTTCGGCTACTGTGTGTCCTAAAAATTGTTGGTACTGTGGATTAACTACTGATGAAGGTAAATACTTCCTAGATTTGGATCTTCTTTGAAAATTATGGTTTGGTTGAACAGTGCTCTACTTTTTGCAGCTAGAAGGATTTTGGATGGAAAGGATGTTAGTCAGGCAAGCCCGATGGGCCCCCCCTGCATGCGGTTTATACCTTGGTCATGTGAAATATGAACTCTCTGTTTTGTGATATAATGATATCATAACCAAAGCAACATCTGGGGGAATTGGTGCTGCTGCTGCTGCTGCCTCAAGGGAGTTTCGTTTTACTATTTTTCCTCTGGATTCCTATTATTATTTATTATCTCTTGAGATTAAGCTTCAGCTGTATTGTGTTTTATCAGACATCCATTTTGACCTAATTGAGATACTTTACAATTCATTATTACATACAACTTTCGTCTTTGTAATAATAAAATTGCTTTTGCACATTGGGGAAGTTGTCCGTAAAATTTGGGTTGAACTTATAATACTGTCTGGTAGTAAGTATAGTTGGCATTGTAAATAGAGATAGGAGAGAAACAACGACCGACAACTATCCATCACAAGTATACTCAGTCATGCGTGCTTGTTCTGATTTCTTCCACAGCCAAATTAATGAGAGGGATCTCCATCTGTTGGTCGGTCCGTACTAAACTACCTACGATTCTCACTCCTTCCTTATCTATATAAGCTGCCTGAAATCAATCACTCTCTGCTTTCTTAAAAGCCATTCCTTCTTCTTCGACTCATTGGTTAAAATGTCTGTCTCTCTAAAGATCACTCCTAATATGCATTCTTCGGCTTCAATAGCTGCCCCACGCACACGATATCAGAGAACCTCCGTCCTCTTCGGCTTCTTTAGATCCAAATCACCTCTACGCATTTGCCTTCCTCCTTCGATAGAATTGAATCTTGCTGCACGTTCTAGTATTGCTATTAGGTCGTATAGGAGTGTAGAAGGAAAATTTGATCGTCAAGGTAACGACACTGAGGAGGAGGCAGTAGCATCCCTACCCCTGCCCTCAATATCATTGTCATCAGGATCAAGACATTGGGAAAAATTGCTCTCCACTGCAGCCAGTCTCTACCCTCTGTATGTGACTGCTGCTGCGGTGGTGGCTTGTGCAAAGCCGTCTGCCTTTTCATGGTTCGTGGAGAGAGCTCCATCCTCTTATAGCGTGTCCCTTGGCTTGATCATGTTATCCATGGGTTTGACTCTGGAGCTCAACGACTTGTTCGCTTTGTTCTTGCAGAGGCCTCTTTCGGTCAGATTACATTCCAATTCTTTTCTATTAAATTAATTAAGAAACTAGCTGATTTTTTATATTGGGGAGGCGGAGCAGATACTGTTTGGATGTGCTGCTCAGTATACTATAATGCCCGCCTTTGGGATGATCCTAAGCAAATTACTGCGCCTCTCACCTGCTCTTTCAGTAGGTTTGATTTTGCTGTCTTGCTGCCCCGGTGGCACTGCGTCTAATGTGGTAATTAACTTCTAATGTGGTTGATTTGGTTCTACTACTATCTTTCTTTCTATCGCTCAAATTTGTTCCTCCTACTTGATGGCTAGATGTCAAGTTTAATCTTACATTGAAGCATATTCATATGTATTTGATTAAAATAGTGTTGCAGGTGACTTTAATTGCTCAAGGTGATGTTGCTCTCTCAGTAGTGATGACAGTATGCACCACTCTTGGAGCTGTGATTCTCACTCCTTTGCTAACTAAAATTCTGGCTGGAACCTACGTTCCTGTTGATGCAATCAACATCTCAATCAGCACCTTACAAGTGATTCAGTATCCTTTCCCTTTCATATATACAACTCATTTTGCACATCCTCTTTTGTATAAACAAATATATTTTCGGTCTGCATAACAGGTGGTGGTTGCTCCTATTCTATTGGGCTCCTATCTACAGAGCAAATTCCCCAGAGTAGTAAAAGTTGTGAACCCTTTTGCTCCACTTTTTGCTGTCTTGGCTTGCTCGTTGGTTGCTGGCAGGTACTTTCAACTTACTGCTGCCTAAAAGGTCTCGTCTTAGATGTTTGACCTTTTGTTATATTCAAACATGAATTACATTATAGTCTGCTTCCCATTCTTGTTGTTGTTTTAGTGTCTTCTCAGAAAATGTTGTTCGTCTAAAGTCTTCATTAGTTGCGGCCAATCAGTCTCCGATGTTTGGTTTAAAATCACTAGTGTCTGGAGAGCTGGGGATAGTGATTGTCTCTGTGCTGCTACTACATTTTGCTGGGTTTTTTATTGGGTAAGAGCTCTCATTTAAATTCTGGTTAATATCATCATCATCTGCATTCACTGTTGGTTTTGTTCATTTCGTTGGCAAACTGGCTCTTCTGCAATGCAGGTATATAGCTTCAGCGTTATGTGGGTTTAAAGAACCACAGCGACGGGCAATATCAATTGAGGTATGTTGTACGTAGTTGAAACTCTCCCTCCCATAGGAGATTATTAGTGCAATATTAATAGCAATTTATCATGAAATAAATATAGCATTCATTCATTCATTCATTCATTCATTCATTTTAAGTATCTCATAACAGTAAATTTTATGCAGGTGGGCATGCAAAACTCTTCCCTGGGAGTGGTTCTGGCAACTTGTCATTTCGCGTCGTCACCATTGGTTGCATTGCCTCCAGCCATGTCCGCTGTTGTTATGAACATTATGGGAAGCACTTTAGGTTTCTTCTGGCGGTATATTGACCCTCCATCTACTACTTATACTGACCAAAGGAGCGATTCCAGTTCTGATGAAATCAGCAAAAACTCATTGATCGACAGATAAAGAGAGCAGTTTCAGTTGTGGTCATACTGATGAAATCAACAAAAGAAAACTTGAAGTATATCCATCTGTCCGTCTTGTTGGGATACTGTGCTGATTATCTTTGTTGCAGACGTTTGTTTATGTGGCGCATGATTTTTTTTTCTCTAAAATCTAAGTGTTTGTTTAAATTCATCGAATTTGGTGCAAGTGTGGAGCATGGATGGGAATCCAATGATCCTCGTCTCCTCCCCTTACCTTTTTGATCAAGTGCAACCTCCAATGTGAAAGAAAGAAGCGACATTGTTGCGCGTGACACAGAATAAATATGACCTTGTGTTTGATCCATCTAGTGATCCAGGTGAAGCTTGTGCCTCGTGTAGCTGTTTGTGTATGGAGTTCAACAAAAAAAGATTGCATACTGCGGAAAAGTTAGAACAAGTTATTTAATTAATGCAGGCAGCAGATATATTCAAATTACGAATAAGTCCTTCAATCCATCCTTCCTCGCCGGCAGTAGTCAACTGTCAGTTGCGGCGCTGGTCGCCAAAATCTGATTTGTAGTCACACCGGCGTCCAGAGTCTTCTCTGATTCTCTCTCTCTCTCTCTCTCTCTCTCTGTCTCTCTCTCTCTCTGTCTCTCTCTCTCGTGGCAGTGGCACGGTCTGGAACCTGAAAAGCTCTATTTAGTATTTACATCTTTTCTGCTACTTTTTGTCGGAGGGAATCTTCTAATAATTTCAGATCCAATCCAAGCAACTTAAGGGAGCGAGTGAGGTATACTTGAGTTGTGATGCCGATTCAGAGCCTAACTCAAATCCCCCTCACTACTCTCACCTCACAGCTCAGCTGCGCTTGAATAGTAATAATGTCGAAGATCAGCGATCTCTCCACCAGCCGGAATTCCAGCCCGGACCTCACCAAATCCGACCGTCCTCCCCTACTTAAGAAGCCCAAGACCATCGATGATGTTAATCATCCAGATGAAGAACCTCCGAACTTTCCCGACTCTCTCTTTCCCGCCATCCGACGACGCACACCACCATTTCCTGACCTCAGAGTTTCTGTCCACAACCAGGTTCCTCCAACCTCCTCCGACCCTAACACCACCACAACCTTCTCAGATCGCGATTGGGTTTACCCTTCCTTTCTCGGGGCGTATCCTGCCAAAGCACGAGTCTCTATCAAGCCCTCCTCAAAGTCGCACCACAACGCACCAGCTGCTACTTCCAGCACTCGCACCGGCCCACCTTCCATTGACTTGAAGGGGAAGAAGTCTGTATCTACGAAACAGAGGAATGATCCTAATTCCTCTTCCTTAGCTACTTCTACTACTACTCTAGAGCTTCAGCTCTCAAAGGGGGAGAAGGACGACAATACGCCATTATTCAGTCAGCTGACCAGTACACATGAGTCGACTTCTTCGTCTTCTTTTTCTTCTTCAAGCCTGTCTGATTCTAGTACAAGTAGGGGGCTCAAGCTCCTCAGCCATTCTTCTTTAGTTATATATCTGGTATGTTAGATCATTTCCTTTGCCACGCCTCCGTTGCTTATTTAACTATGCTGCTTCTCCTACGTTTGCTTGTTTTCGTTATAGTTTTGGTCTGACAATGATAACTGAATGGGCTTGAAACAACTTAACACGATCGAACTTCTTTTTTATGGTATTATTCTTAGGTAGATAGTGGAGCCGGCAATATATAGTTTTTTTTTGCATAAATTTTATTTTCCATCTATAAGTTTAGACATTCCACTTATTGTTTGTGTCGCGTTGTGACAGTGATCTGATCTTCACTTTTTGTTTTTGAAGATAATATATCAAAACTAGGGCCATTGTGATCGCTACAGGTCCTAGTTCTTCAATTTAGGCTTGAGACTGTTCTCTTTGTTTGTTTCCTAGATCATTTCTAGTAGTCTATACTGTTTTACTAGTCTATACTGTTTTATTCAGCGTTTTTCCTGTCTTATTTTATTAAATTTTGAAGTAATGATTGGTATTTCCTGCTCCTAATAGTTTCATGGGATTATTCTGCAGCTTGCCCTATTTTGTGTGATGCTAGTGTTTTACGGAATCAATCTTCAAAGATTGGTCACAAGACTTCAGGTTAGTCTGAGATATCCCATCGAAAAAATTTGTTTAGTACCAGTAAAAAGAAGAGAATATGTTCAGTATCTTTTTTTTGAGCTAGTTCTCTTGCAGGGGGAAAATTGCTACCTTCGCACACTATGCAATGTTAGTGAAACCTGCAATACCTCTCAGATGAAAAAAGATATTGAATCATCTACCTCTTTCTGGTATAAGACAGATAGTAGAACAGTTGCTCTATACACTGTTGTCGTGACACTCGTGATGCCTTTTGTATTATATAAATATCTTGACCATCTTCCACAACTGAAGAAACTTTCATCAAGAATGAAAAATAACACAGAGGAGATTCCTCTAAAGAAGAGGATAGCCTATACAGTTGATGTTTGTTTTTCGCTTTACCCTTATGCGAAGCTCCTAGCCCTTCTGTTTGCGACTATATTCCTCATTGGATTTGGAGGATTGGCTCTGTATGCAGTAGGTGATGGTAGCCTTGTGGAGTCTCTTTGGCTTTCATGGACATTTGTGGCTGATTCAGGAAACCATGCTGACAGTGTTGGCACAGGGCTAAGAATTGTGTCAGTCTCCATCAGTTCAGGGGGGATGCTTATATTTGCAATGATGCTTGGGCTGGTCTCTGATGCTATTTCCGAGAAGGTTGACTCCCTACGGAAAGGAAAGAGTGAAGTTATTGAGAGTAACCATGTTTTGATTCTTGGATGGAGCGACAAGTTGGTATAAAATATCTTCTTCAATGCTGTTGTTGAGTGAACTTCTAATTTGGGTTAGATATGAAAAAGATACTTCCTTTTCTACAGAATGCTGTTTCTGCTCCAGAAAGAATACTGGTTATTTATGTACTGTAAACATGAGAAATCCATCAAATCGATATAGACTTAGTTAGTATGAGAACTGATTAAGGGTTTGGTCTAAAAAACTAATCATTCATGATTATAGTTTTGGAATTAGAGGACATAGTTTTGTACTTGGACCAAATCGGTTTCCCTCCTGCAGTCACTTTGCTGTTAATAATTGGTTATTTTCAGGGATCACTCTTGAAACAGCTGGCAATAGCTAATAAGAGCGTAGGAGGAGGTGTTGTCGTTGTTCTAGCTGAAAGAGACAAGGAGGAAATGGAGATGGACATTGCAAAGATGGAATTTGATTTCATGGGAACTTCGGTGATATGCAGAAGTGGAAGTCCTCTTATTTTGGCCGACTTAAAGAAGGTAAATCCTTCTCACTCGAGGCACTTGGTTTCCTTCCTGTTATCATAGCTCTCTTGACACCAAAGTATATTTATATTGGATAAACCAGAAGGAAACTTGTTTATTTTGTGCCCAACCTGATTTTCATTATTTTGAAATGCGCAAAGGTCTCTGTTTCAAAGGCACGGGCTATAATTGTACTGGCAAGTGACGAGAATGCAGATCAGGTTCTTTCTTCGAAACTATCATTTATTATTTTTTAATTCAATTCCTTCAAGTTACCAATCTGCTTAATTATGTTTTAGAGTGATGCACGTGCATTGAGGGTCGTGCTAAGCCTTACAGGAGTGAAAGAGCGTTTGAAAGGTCACGTGGTTGTTGAGATGAGTGACCTTGACAATGAGCCCCTGGTCAAGCTTGTTGGTGGTCAACTTATCGAGACAGTTGTGGCTCATGATGTGATTGGTCGATTGATGATACAATGTGCTTTGCAACCTGGTCTTGCTCAGGTTCTTATGTTTCCTCCATCTTGCTATTTCACTTGGCGTATTTTTCTATCATTTTCCAGGCCATGTAATTAATTGTGTCAATAATATGCAGATATGGGAAGATATATTGGGTTTTGAGAATGCTGAGTTCTACATTAAGCGATGGCCTCAGCTTGATGGTTTGCGGTTTGATGATGTTCTCATTTCGTTTCCTCATGCAATTCCTTGTGGAGTTAAAATTGCTGCCGAAAAGATAATTTTAAATCCTGATGATGGCTACATTTTAAAGGAAGGGGACGAAGTTCTTGTTATTGCTGAAGATGATGACACTTATGCTCCTGGCCCGCTTCCAGAGGTTGGTTAACTTTTCTCCCTCCCTATCTATGACTTCCTTTTAAATCCTCCGTCTTGTTTATCACAAAATTCATTTAGGTCAAGCTTTTCTACTTCAATATATATCAATTTGAATCAAACTGTTGTCTTACTTCAGGTACATAGAGGAGTTTTTCCTAAAATTGCTGATCATCCAAAATATCCAGAGAAAATCCTTTTCTGTGGCTGGCGCCGAGACATAGATGATATGATCATGGTAATGACTTGGCTTGTTGATAAGTGTAGTTAGCGAGTTTCATTTATTTATTAAGGGCATATACTCATGTATGCGACTTTGATTCTGGACTGAAGTAGGCAGTTTATTTAACTTGCTAACCTAATGAGAATGGTACTTGTTATTAATGCTGTTCCTTGTTGAAATGACTCTTGCCTCCTCCTCCTCAGGTATTAGAGGCATTCCTTGCTCCAGGATCTGAGTTATGGATATTTAGTGAGGTGGTGGAAAAGGACAGAGAGAGAAAGCTTACAGAAGGGGGACTTGAAATATCAGCATTGGAGAATCTAACACTGGTTCACCGCGAGGGTAATGCTGTCATTAGACGCCATCTGGAGAATCTTCCTCTGGAGACTTTTGATTCTGTGAGTCTCATTCACCTTAGTTATTAGTTCAATGGGTGGGTTCTTACTCATAGAAACAGCCGGACAGTCCATCTTTTTTTATTTTATTTATGGCAACCAAGCACTAACTCTAAAAGGACAGATATTGATTCTTGCAGATGAATCACTGGAAGATTCCATTGTTCATTCTGATTCACGATCTCTGGCCACACTTCTACTTATCCGGGATATACAGGTTCGTAAAGTAAAAATCACTGCTGATTTCTTTTCCCTTCTGATTCTCAAGTATTAAATAATTAAAGACAAGCTCAGCAGCATATTCATTTGTTGGTGTTCTCCTCTCTTTTTTTCTGGAGCAGTCAAAGCGTCTTCCAAACAAGGATTCAAGGTTGACAACAACCTCTTTAAGGCTGTCTGAATTTTCCCACAGCTCCTGGATTAGCGAAATGCAGCAGGCCTCCGATAAGTCGATAATTATTAGTGAGATTCTGGATTCTCGGACAAGAAACCTGGTATCTGTGTCAAGAATCAGTGACTATGTGCTATCAAATGAGCTGGTTAGCATGGCACTTGCTATGGTGGCTGAAGACAAGCAAATCAACCGTGTACTTGAGGAACTATTTGCTGAGGAGGTAGCTGTTTTTTATAAATAAATAATATTCATGCTTCTGATTGCATGCATGCCACCATGTGACTCCGCTCCTCAATGTGTATATATTATATATAGGTAGAGCAGCATTAAGTCGATTAGGGTTTAGGGTATTAATGGATGGTGGGGATTTCGTTTATTACAGGGTAATGAAATGTGCATCAAACCTGCAGAATTCTATTTATTTGACCAGGAAGAGCTATCCTTTTATGACATCATGGTAAGGGGCCGTCAGAGGCAGGAGATTGTAATAGGATACCGCCTAGCAAGTGCAGAGCGTGCTGTTATAAACCCACCAAAGAAGTCAGAGCCCAGGAAATGGTCGCTTGAGGATGTCTTTGTGGTCATAACGTCTGGTGAATAATTAATAGAGAGAAGCAAACTACAACTAGCACAACATCTGCGTACCACCCTCGGTAAGTGCTGAATCATGCTTGCTTTGACATCCATCACTACTAATGAGTATGTTGACGCTTGAGTAGAAGATTAGCAGTGGAGGAAGCAAAACGACTCAATGCGTCTTCCTCCCCCTTCTGCTTGGTGTGGCCAGATGAAGATCAGGAGTTGCATGTAAATTTGCTGGCTTCTTGGGAAGCCATCCTCCGTCTTGAACCTGGTAAGGTCAGTACATATCATTCAGATCTGTGTCCTGTCCAATCATATTGGTAGGTAGGGGGGGGGGGGGGGGGGGGGGAGGGGTAAAGGAATATAGTCTGCTCTTATGTAACTAGTGAGATGTACTGAATAAAACACCAAATATCTTCTTAGATAAAAATAAATAAGTAATTTACGTTGCTGTTTTTTTTTTTTTTAACTTTGTGTTAGTATGGGATTTCTGATTTGTTGTTTTACGTTGGAGCAAAAAAAAAAGGTTTGCTTCTTTTCTGGGACAGTAAAGAAAAAAATTGCTTCTTTTACTTTGCTTTACTGTTGTGGTGGCTACACGCAGGAGATTGTTTCAAATGGACGTAAAAAATGTGTTCTTGAATGGGGACATTTCAAAAGAAATATATATATATGCATCCTCCTCCTATATGATCTAGTACTAAGGGGAAAAAAATTATTGTCTAAAATGGACCGAAACAATCACCTCGAGCATCTCGAGCATGATTTGCAAAATTTAGCTAAGTTGTTATTAAATTTGGGTTCATTCCAAGTTCTCGTCACTGCATTATTTGTTTATAAAACTAATAAGAGACTTACTCTTTTACTTTATATTGATGACATGATAACGTTTGTTGATGATGATGTAAAATGCACGATCAATTTGAAATAAAATTGTTGGGTAATCTCAATTATTTTTCGAAGAGGTAACTTAAGTGGAAGATGGATATTATCTTTCTCAAGCTAAATATGCTTTTGATTTGTTTTCTTGTGATAGTAAAATTGTTTCTATTCATTTACCTTATAACGAGAGACTTACACCAAAAGAAGGGAAATTTCTAAACGATCCTACTCTTTATCGTAGTTTAGTAGGTGAATTAATTTATCTCAATGTTACTCGTCTAGGCATTACCTATGATGTCCATGTGGGAAGTTAAGATATGTTTGCTCCACGATCCACACACTTTGGTGCAGTTTTACACATTGAGAAATTATAACGATAAATTGATGAATAACTAAGCATCATCATGGTACTGAAATCTTGGTTCTGAAACAACCAATTGGTCCCCCCAGTAACTCAATTTTAAATAAAAAAATCACTAACTGATTGACCACTCCTGATGAAGAGGAAAACAATTCTTTAGATATCTTTGCGTAAATCTTTTCTACAAAAAATCTCATACATCTTTTGCTAATTCAAATTGGTCATACAACTTACTAATTGATGGAATAAAATTAGTAGTTATCCAGGTGATGATATGATGATTTACAATATCTCAATTGTCAAGACGTTCGACATAGGTTTCATCTATTACTTCATCATTTTTAACGTGTCTTCTTATCCATAGTAATATATCTCCAAAGTACTCACTTTTTAAAAAACTACGCGCAGCTTGTATATAATGGCTATAATTATTTGTATTGAAGATAATTTGAATTGGTTGTAAAATTTCATTAACTAATTGATTGACCATGAAAACTTGAGAACTTTTTGATTAAAATAAGAAAGTTAGATCTAGAATTGATAATTTTCAGAAAATCCAAACAGAACATCATTTGTAAAATTATGTGTTTGTAAGATCATCTATCTAATCTTTTAATTTTAATTTTTAAGTCGATATATAACCGATTTTTTATTTTATTTTTAGATTAGTTTCTCCCCAATTTGAGTCGAGGAGTAAGAGTATATAATATATATACCATAATAAAGAAGAAAGGAGAAGAGAAAAGCCCTCCCGGCCTTCTTAAAAAATTTCAATTCCAGTCACAGTTGCAGCAAGTAAAACCTAATTCTCATATCCTTAGTTTCAAAGAAGAAGAGAATGCCATCTGCCGATTCCATGCCGGTCAAGACGGGACAGGTCCAAGAACAAGACGATGACAACAGAAGCTTGGGCTCAATGCTCAAAGGCAGGAAGAGTGCAGCAGCAGCAGCTAAAGAATCTCGTGTTAAGAAAGAGGTACCTGCAGATGGCAATGTGGATTCATCGTGTCTATCCAAAGCAGGAAGTTCGTCTCCTAGCGTTGGAGGAACCAATAAGGTGAAGAAGCAAGACGACGACGATGACAATGTGCCAATCTCAGTCAAGGTATCATCCGCTGCCAAGAACGTTAAGGTAGTCCCTGATGGATCCTGGCCTAAATACCCAGGTGGGCCAGGACAGCTACCTGGCCTACCACACAAAGAAGGCCCAGGCCCAGTTATCTGGCCTACCAGCCAAGGCCCGATCAGAGGTCACGCATCGAAGGGCGCGCCGTCAGTGGCGCGCCACGCGAAGACCCGCCCATCACTCTGACAGGTTCAAGGTCCAAGGAGTGATGGGGGCTCTCCACTCTAATATGGAGCTCCGGCACGGGAAACAAGCCCACTGAGCAGCAGACACCAGGCAACACTCTGCCCAATGGGACTCCACTCAACCACGCCAGACGCCACGTCGGATAACCCGGGTCATATCCAAACTCTACTCAGGTTAAGGGTGGAGGCTATAAATACCTCCATCCATCCCTATTTCAAGCACGGACTTTCTAATTTACTATCATATACAAACGAACCTCCTCGCTCACTTAAGCTTCGGAGGGGAAACAAAGGGCATCGCCCGGGTTTTCCTTGTTGCAGGACGTCGGAGCGCCGCTAGGAGCATTTCAGGAACTCAGAATCCAACATTGGCGCCGTCTGTGGGAACCTTGAGCACGACAAGCCATGGCTCCCCCAATCACTAGAGCAAAGAACACCAAAGGACACGAGGAAGGTAGCTCGCTCCATGACCTGCAGCAACACCTGGGAGGCACCTCGGTCATACCACCCCCTTCAGAGGCAGCGCGCCCTACCGCGCACGTCCCGCATCACATCCCTGCTTCAGATGCAGCGCGCCCCACCAGGCGCTCCCCGCAACCTACAGCCGTAAGAGCTGAAACAGCCAGGCCTGCACCAGCGCAATCCCGAATCGCCTCGTCAGGGAGGCCGCCGGTGGTCGGATTAGCACCAGAGGTGCTAACCGCGCTAGAAGACATGCTCGACAGGCGAGAGCAGAGGGCAGAGGAAAAGGCTGCTCGCCGAGCAGGAAGCTCCAGGGTGGGGGTCACCAAGGTGGAGGGGGCCACCTCCCGTCCAGCACCATCAGATCGACATCCCCGTCCCCCCGCTGCCAGCGGCATTTCTTCCGCCTCCCAGCGCATAGGGAACATGACAAAGGAGGAGCTGCTGCGTTTTGTCAAGCGCCAGGTCAAGGAAGAAAAGGGCGGGCACGTCTTGGCCCCGGTTCGTGACAGGGATTCCCACCCGCTCGACCCCGAGCTACTGAGTATCACGGTCCCGCACCGCGTAAGGCCCGCGAGGATTGATATATATCGGGGTCAGGGCGATCCGGTGGAGCATGTGCAGAACCATGAGGCTTCTCTCCTTGGAAGGACGAGTGACGATAACCATTTCGCGCTTCTCTTTCCGGCCACCCTGAGCGGCGTGGCGTCCAACTGGTTCTTTGGTCTCCCCACAGCGTCGGTAAAAAGCTGGTCGGAGCTAAAAGACAAATTCATAATCCAGTATATGGGGGGAAGACAGCTTCTGAAAAGCGTAGGGACCCTGGACACGGTCAGGCAAGGGCATGATGAAAGCTTGGGCGACTTCTACACCAGGTTCAACACAGAGCGGGCTGGAATCGACCAAGTCATCACGGAGGGTGAGACCATTCGGGCCTTCGTCAGGGCTCTCGGTCCAAAGGGCGCCGCTCTGAATGACAGCCTCAGCGTCATCCCAGTGCACACGGTGGAAGACATGGCTGCTCGAGTCAAGTCGTACATCGACTTAGAGATCGCCAGAGAGGGTAGAAGGCCTGGCAAGAGGGAGTTCAAGAAGGACCCAGTAGAGGAGCAGCGACCAGATCACCGCGCTCGAAAAGGAGGTCGGGAGGAGGCGAAGCGCCGCCCTCTCATCCCACGCCCCCCTAGAGAAGTGTATGAGGCCTTCACGCCTCTTACCAAAGAAATTTCCGTGGTACTGGCAGAGATGGAGAAGAAAGACTTGGCTACGCCTCCCGCAGCGAGAAATGGTGATGCTCCAATGGGGAACGACAAGAAGGCTTACTGTCGTTACCATAGGTGCAAGGGCCATTCGACGGATAACTGTCGAATCCTCAAAAAGGATATAGAAAGCCTCATCCAGAGGGGCTACCTAAAAAACTTCATAGCTGGGCGAGAGAGAACGAGGAGCCCTAAAAGGGAGAGGCGCTCGTCGCCAAACAAAAACGCAGGTGCATCTAGTTCTAGGGAGAAGGAATTGTTTGTCATCAGCGGCGGTTTCACAGCAGGAGGTGAAACCGGCGCCGCTAGAGAGGTTTACGCGGCCCAGCTAGCAGGAACGGCCAGGGCGGGAAAGCGAGTCAGGGAGGAGGATGACGTGGTCATCTCCTTCTCAGAGAGAGAGATGGAGCATGTCACATCGCCCCATGATGACGCTCTGGTCATCACCCTGAAGGTCGAGGAGTGGACAATGCGAAGGGTGCTAGTCGACTCAGGTAGCTCCTCAGATGTGCTCTTTTTGGAGAGCTACCTGCGGATGGGCAAAAAGCAGCAAGACTTGAAGAAGGTAAACTTCCCGCTCATGGGATTTGCCTCGCTCACCACCTACCCCGTGGGAGCGGTAACTTTACCAGTCAAGATAGGAGACGGCTGGAAGGTGCTGAGTACCCACATCACGTTCATCGTCGTGGACGCCCCGGCAGCCTACAACGCCATTTTAGGGCGCTCGACCTTGAACCCGCACAAGATGGTTCACTCCACCTACCACCAGATGATGAAATTCCCAACCCCGCATGGGATTGGACTGGTAAAGGGGGATCAGCCGACGTCAGAATACTATACATCGAAAGCGAAGCCGAGTCTAAAAGAATACTAAGACTCGCCCCAAGCTACAAAATCATCGACGGAACGCTATACAAAAGGGGCTACTCAACACCTTTCCTCAAGTGCGTCGCTCACCCAGAAACTGTTACGATACTTAGGGAGGTCCATGAAGGGTACGCCGCTTGCCACGAAGGGCCACGATCAATCATCCGAAAGATACTCAACCAGGGCTACTATTGGCCTACCATGAGTAGAGAAGCGAAGGAATTGGTCCAGAAGTGCGAATCCTGTCAAAAATACGGCACGAACATAGCGCGCCCACCAGCAGACTTAACCTCTATCAGCGCGGCCTGGCCTTTCGCACAATGGGGAATTGACTTGGTAGGGCCACTTCCTAAATCCAAGCAGCGCACCTATGTCCTTGTAGCGATCGACTACTTTTCAAAATGGATTGAAGCAAAGGCACTATCCTCCACTACAGAATTCCAGATAATTAAGTTTATTAAGTCAAGAATTGTCTCGAGATATGGCATACCAAGCGTTCTAGTCAGCGACAACGGACCTCAGTTCGCGGGGAAGGAGTTGAAATGGTTCTGTCAGGAACTAAATATCCACCTTCGGCACGCCTCGGTCAGACACGCTCAAGCGAACGGACAGGTAGAGGCGGCCAACAAAACTATCATGAATGGGTTAAAGAAAAGGCTAGATGCCTTGCAGGGAAAATGGACCGAAGAACTAGAAAATGTTCTCTGGGCGCTCCGCACCACTCCTAAGCAGGCCACAGGAGAAACGCCTTTTTCCCTAGTATACGGATCAGAAGCGGTGGCACCCACCGAAGTAGCGGTCGCCTCACACAGAACGAAACACTTCGACATAATCGCAAATGATGGCCAAAGGCGCATGGAGTTGGACTTAGCGGATGAAAAAAGATGGGCATCGGAACAACTCCAAGGAAAAATGCGGCTGGCGACAGCCAGATACTACAATAGGCGAGTCTCTGCTCGCCAATTTTTTGTGGGGGAGATGGTACTAAGAAAGAACGAGTTCGCCCATCAGGACAGGATCAACAAGCTTTCACCAAAATGGGAGGGGCCATATAAGGTGATCGCCATTCCGCATCCAAACGCCTACATACTGGAAAACAAAGAAGGGAAAACACTGAAAAACACGTTCAACGCAGAACACTTGAAAAAGTTCTATTCTTAGAAAGCGTTATGAACAAATATACTAAGGCAAATACCATGGTTTGTAAGAAACTGGTACTCCTATTATATCAAAGAAAGCAGATTATATGTTCAAACATATGGGCGCTCCATAAAAGAAAAATATAAACACTTAGCCAAAAACAGGCAGTTATATGTATCAAAGTCATATTGGCGCACCAGACAAAACAAATATAAAAGCCTTAGATTAAAAATAGCTTGAAGAGAGGGGCAGACGCCCCAGTTCATTACAAAAAATATGCCTCACCAAAAAGAGGACTTTCTAAAAACAGAAAATAAACTAAGCATCTTCTGAAGGCGTGACAGGCAGCACCCCTAACGCCTGCACCGAAAGAGGAAGTATGTCTTGAGGCTCCTCGGAAGGGATTGCTCCATCTGAAGGCGGGTCTGGCTGAGAGGAAGAAGCACGCTTACGATGTAAAGGAGATGGCGCAGGAGACTCCTCTTCTTCTTCAACAAAGGATTCAGGCGCCTTTCCCCTCCTAGAAGCCTCGGTGGCCGCCGCTTTCGCCTTCCTAGCCTCAGCTTCAAGCTTCCGCTTCCTAGCCTCTCTCTTGGCCTCCATGTTGAGGAAATCACCAAAGGAGGGGAGCGCCGCTACATCAAAAGCAGGGTCAGCCTTCAACAGATCAGTCCGAATGGAGGTAAAGGCCTCCACCATAGCCTGGCGACACCAGCGAGCACATGCAGCATCAAACTCTTTGCTCCCCTTGTACTCCTCCACTGCTTCAGCGATGCGCTTGGGAGCTTCCTTCTGAAAAAGAGCGGCCTCCTCGGCCAAACGGCGAACATCCTGTTCAGCCACAGCAGTGCGCTGTTCGAAGGAATCAGCTCTCTTCTTCAGGACATCAAAATCCCTGCGAAGATTAGCGAGCTCCTCATGAGCCCTCGCCGCCTCTGCCAGCTTATCCCTCACTTGTAGCATTTCCTGAGCATGGCGAGCGGCTTCTTCTTCCTTAGCAGCTTTTTCCGCAGCTAAGTCACGGTTAGCGCGCTCCATCTCCAGCTCTCGCTGGGCAGCTAGGGCTTCGCGCTCCTCAGACAACTCCACAATGGCGGTCCCCATTTGGAGTTGCACGGGCAAAAGCTACAAGAGAGCCAAAACAGTTAGTTAAATACTTAGTCAAAAGTAATGCGAAACCAAGGAAAGGTAAAAATATACCTGAGAAAACAAGGTAAGACCCTGTTTCACCAAATTATCCAGAGCGCCGGTATCCTTCTCGATTGGCGTTCGGTCAGCAGGGGGGCAGGCGCCGGTTATCAGATGGAGACCCAAGTTAGGGTCCAGCAAAGTATTTCCCCGCACAAGGGGAACATCTTGAAGGCGCTCCCAAGGAGCCCAGGGCACACCACTCGGATCCTCCTGAGAAACCCACTCTGGAAGACCTTCAACCTTCAAGTCTCTATGAAGATCAAAGGCGGGGCCCATGTACGACCTAAAGCGCCCCTCTGAACCGCTGGGAAGAGAGGGGAGCACCTCCAAATCCGTGGAGGAAGAAGGGGCCGGCTCCCTATCCGCCCCCAGATCAGAGTCCCCCGCTGGAGAGGATAACCTCGCTGGGGTCTTCTTCTTCTTCCGGGAAGAAGGAGCGCTGGGAGCTTTACCCAGATAGGGCGCTCCATCACTCCTAACAGCTCTCTCTGTGGAAGTACCATCAGAGAAGACATGGTAAGTCCAGGCCATTCCCAAAGCCGTCACAACAGGCGCGCCCCACTTCTTAGTGTGGAGAATGTTTAACCTTCTAGTAAAAACGGAATCGTTGCAATAGCGAGAGAAAGGGACCGCACCTTTGAAAAGAGTCACTGCCTCTTGAGTATCAGGGCTCAGCGTTTGAGGATCCGCGGATAAAGGATCTATATCATCCTCAGGGCGCGCCTTCTTCTTACCAGACTGCCTTTTCCTTTTCTTGGAGCTCTCAGCGGCGCCGGCAGACGGAGAGGCGGGCAGTTCCTGTTCATCATCCGATAGGGTGAAGGCAAGAGAAAAGCGCGAAACAAGTTTATCTGCAGAAGAAAAGGAAACAAATTATTACCCGTGTCCTATATAAGCGATATTGAACGGGAGAAATGCCAGCGTTGAAAAGATCATCCTCCTTGGTCTCCTTGGATATCCACGTGGCGCGCCCCACGAGGTGATCGGCGTATACCATGTGGAGCGACTCCTTATCCCAGGGGGATAATTCGTCATCCAGGGGAAAGGGATCGCGGAGCGCCTTGGGGGTGATGCACCAAGGAACCCCGCCTTTAAAGAAAAAATAGGACTTCTTCCAATTGGAATTGCGGGTCCTAAAACCAGTGACTAAAGGGGAGGAGGATTTCCAGTGTTGGTACTTATTATCAGGAAAACGACTGACAAAGCAAAAAACGCCGAAGCGATTGGAATCTATCCTATAGAAATGGCGAAACAAGACCAAAGAATATGTATAGCCCTGTCTCTCGCACAGGCATCTAAAGCCTACCCAGGTGCGGAGAGCGCAGGGAGAGAACTGGGTAGGGGAAACGCCATAATAGCGACAGGCCTCGGCCAGGTCAGGACAAAGGGGAAACCTTAGACCAGCATCTATTTGGAAGGGGTAAATGGTTTCCTCGCCTGACCCTGGTCTTGAGATGGGCGTGGCGTTATCAGGGTCAAGCTCGTCAGGAAGAGGAAAACGGGCCATGGCGTCGCTCATACAAGACTCGTCTACTGACCTATTAAAAATAGACCTAGATATTGTGTTGGGCATAGGGTCGCTAAAACCCGGAGGAAAGAAGACGTTAGCCTCACCTCCTGTCGATCCGCCTGCCATGGGTGAAAGAAGGCGCTCGCGACGAGGGTAGAGGCTGGGCTCGAAAGGAGAGCAACGAGCTATTTTGGAAGAACGAACGAAACACTATCGGAAAATTAAGGGTGACCGGAGAAGAGTAACCGGAAAATCTAGAGAGAAGCCAGAGCTTTCTAGAGAGAGAAAGTTACTCGGAGAGGTAAAAGTAAGAAAATGAGGAGGAGGAGCTCTATTTATAGAGCTCCCCTAGGGAAGCCCAACGGTCACTTTACCCCTAGAAGCCCGATTGGACGAAACGTCCTCGGGAAGACAAGGGACACCAACGGTTGAATTGAAACCGCACGGTCCCAAGAAACGGTTCGATCGCAACGGCTAGTTTCTGGAACTCAGATCCATAGACTGACGATGAAACCGCGTAACCGCGCGCCATAATAGGCGCGCCGATTAGAAAAACAAGTAAACCAAACTGACGAAAGATAAAAGGGAACGCCATAGAGCATTTAATCGCCTCAAAAAACCTAACACGAGCGACGCTCGTATTAGGCTTCGGGGGCAGATGATGGATCCTGGCCTAAATACCCAGGTGGGCCAGGACAGCTACCTGGCCTACCACACAAAGAAGGCCCAGGCCCAGTTATCTGGCCTACCAGCCAAGGCCCGATCAGAGGTCACGCATCGAAGGGCGCGCCGTCAGTGGCGCGCCACGCGAAGACCCGCCCATCACTCTGACAGGTTCAAGGTCCAAGGAGTGATGGGGGCTCTCCACTCTAATATGGAGCTCCGGCACGGGAAACAAGCCCACTGAGCAGCAGACACCAGGCAACACTCTGCCCAATGGGACTCCACTCAACCACGCCAGACGCCACGTCGGATAACCCGGGTCATATCCAAACTCTACTCAGGTTAAGGGTGGAGGCTATAAATACCTCCATCCATCCCTATTTCAAGCACGGACTTTCTAATTTACTATCATATACAAACGAACCTCCTCGCTCACTTAAGCTTCGGAGGGGAAACAAAGGGCATCGCCAGCATACTTAAAGAAATTTTTCAAGTTGTACACTTTCAATCTACAGAGAGAACCATTGAGGATTTTCTACGAGACACTGTACAATCAAATTCCTAGTAGTGAAATGGCCCAAATTTGGTGAGTGAATCATTCGCTTCCATCATTCTTTTGTTGTGGTGTAAAAATTCCAGAGATAATCTCACAATTACATATGCTGCTGTTGCAATCTCTTATGATGAATGCACTTGATTAACTTTACTCAACTGGTTCTGGTCAAGTTAAAAAGTTCATACTACACTTTGGTTTAAGTAAGAATTGCAATTTGAGTTTGAAATCATAAAAGAAATTATCAAGATTTTTGGACCCTTGTTTACCTCTGGTGTACCTTATCTGAGTGTAAAAGGCATCTGTAAAAGGTGTTGATCATTTCAGACTGAAGCTTGTTTTCCTGATTAAAACTTAAGATCACCATCATGTTGCATTTTGGCTGCTGTTTTCTTGTCTCTGATCTCGAAACTCAAGAGTGAAAAAATAATAACTGTATTAAAAAAAAATAAAAATTGGACACGTGTTTTTTAAGTGTTGAAAGAAGTCCTACTGCAGAATGGGTCCAAATTTCAATGCATGGGGGTTGACTTAGATGTGTAATGTATGTATGCATGTAACGGCATGCAGTTTGTTTGAGAGTTGTAGTGATTTTCAGTATGCAACGTAGGATGATGGAGTCGGGATTGCTTGAAAAAGAAGAGGCAAAGAGAATTTTTGCGAGGAAGCAGAAGGGAAATCAGATACAGAAGCTATCATCTTCCCCAGCAAAGCTTGTTGGTTATAATTCAGTGCAGAGGGGCTTGCAGAATACAGTCAAGAAGAAGGTATCCACTCCGGTCTCCTCCTCCCAAAATAACAAGAAGAAGATTACTACTACTGAAGAGGGTAAAGTGGTTTCATCAAAAAAGCAGAAACACCGGAATAATAAAGATGATGGTAGCTCGGATGAGTCGGATGATGACTTTGTCCTGGCAGCTAAAGTGACGAAGAAACCGAAAAAGCAACAGCAGCTTAGGCAGGAAGATTGATTTTGATTTTTTGATTTTATTATACTACTGATGGTCTCCCATTCCTACTACTACTTCTACTACTTTTGATGCTGTATTTTTATCTAGATAACAATTTGACAAAAGATTTGGTTCAACCATTAATTAACTAGGATTCTCTGGCAGAGTTTGTATATGGATTCTCTTCAATGAGAGGCATGCAAATAGAGTAATGAATGGATGGATCGTTGCAGGTAGAAGATTTTTGCTTTGATTTTTGCAGTTGGGATGAGCTGACATTGAAATTTAAGAAGAGACTAATAAGGTTGGATTGTGCTCTTTAAGATGGTGTCTCTCTTCAATGAATGGAGCATGCAAAGGAAGGAAGATGCTTGTAGTTTTCCAATATCGAACACATCATTCTGATGCAACAGTCATTCACTCATATATGCAAGGAAACAAGCAGGTGGCAGGCAGTGACCTAAGTAGTAAGTAGTCATTTCTTTTCCCCTGAAGCTATTATTTCTCTTTATATATAGATATATATAGTTTCGTTCATTATCATCTTGACATCTTTGCAGTCTCCAGAAGAGGAAATCTTATCTACCTCTGTATCTGCTTTGCAGGTGGCTTAGATACTAGAAACAAATCAAAACAGATTGGATGGTATATCCATCAGGCTAAACTAAGCTTGGCTCCGATCTAAGCAAAACAACGACATCGTCTCTTCTCTCCCCACCACTCCAAGCGAGTGAGTGCCAGGTACAAAATCTCTCTGCTGCTTTTATGATTTTGATCTCTCTTCACTTCACTTTGATTTTATTCTGCTTCAAAAGGCCAGAAACAGATGCACAGTGTGTCGATTTGTATTCACATTGCTCACAGCATGACTGCAACGCCTCAATGAATTTTAGACACCTAAAAAGAACCAACCCATTTTCATAATCACACAATAATACGGTTGCATATATAAAAGTAAGTACATTCATTCAATCCTGAAGATTTTTACGAGGGGTGAAAGCAAAAGCTACAGGACTAAAAAACAAGCTCGGTCCTAAGACCGAAACTAAAGAACCCAATTTGATAATAGTTCGATCACGGATCTAAGAGTCGAATCAATAGATAAAAACTGGAGCCTTATCATATTCGTCCTTTTTGGAACGATCTAGTTTTATTTTTCTAATCTCTCGCTCTTATCATCCCCCTTAATTCCGCCAGTCGTTCCCATAAATTTATGTACAGATGGGAGTGGGTTTCCTTCCAAATGAATCAATGGAGATATTAAATTAAAAAAGAAGAGAGAAACAACCCTAGAAAAGGAATGAATGAATCTCAACCAAGATCAGAAAATCGCTTGGAGCGTGATAATGGTGGAATGGAAATAAATAACGGAGTGAGTATCAATGATGATAGGGAAGATGCATATGAGTAAATTTACATCCAGAGGTGTTCGTTTGAATTAATAAAGGGTTGAGGGAAGGAAATTAGGGTTACGTACTTTTGAGGGATGAAGTTGTTCTTGGTTAGACATGCTTGGATGTCGCAAGCCTGCTTCTTGCAGGGCTCCTTGCTCGATTGACCCATTCTTGTTTCTCCTTTCTTACGGTTGGGATTTGAATCCGGCCTCCGGGGGAACTCTGTCGCTGCGCTGAGACAAGCCTGCCTTGGAATTGCCGAATTGGACTTTTAGAGCGAGAAGGAGAAAAAGAAGTACTCTCCCCAGTCCCCACGTTGGATTTGAATATATATATATATATAGATATAAATACAATACATACATATATATATATTCACTTTTAAATGAAGGAACACCATTATAAAACCCTAGCATCATCATACCATAGTACCGTACTCTCCCCGCATCGCATTGACTCGCTAGTCGCTATGAGTATTGAGTAGTCTCGTATTCTCAAGTATAAGTCGAATCCGGTTGAAATTTAAAGGCGGTCATCATGAATAGTAATCTCCTATGCTCAAAGCTAAACACAGATCATGCTAATGCTCAAAGCTATACTTAGTCCGTAGTTCTAATTTGGTCGATCTTGGTTGTGTAGACCGCAAGGCAAAGTACTGATCTGCAGCGGAGTAGCACAGTCAGTTACTAAGATGGGCTAAGTATAAGTCGTAAGCTCTTATAAGCACGCAGAAGCACTGCTGCAGTGGCTCTTCTCCTACTCTCGGAGTTACGCGGCACCTCCCTCTCTCTCTTCCTCAGAGTAAGTTTCTCTCCTTCGCGTCCACCTCTTTTCACTTCTCTGATCATCTCTTTTCAAGAAATTCTGCGGATGCTGAAACTACGGCGAACCTGAGCTCCTCCTCGAGCTTTGAGTCGTCAACTTCGAAGTCGTGCTCTTCTTCTCTCACTGGCGATCTTCACTCCGAGGAAATCCGTATGCGTAGGCCCAGGCTGTCATGTAAGAAAATCCTTATTAGCAAGTCTTACAAGATACCATTGTCAGGTATGAAACCTGAAGAAGAAGAATCTTACATGACACAGGTCCATCAATGTTGCAGCTCCTTGCACGAGTTCAAACGCTAGGTAAATCGCGCTTCTCTTTTCTCAGCCGCTTCTCGTCTGAACTGAAGCATCGAATGACTCATTGCAGATTGCTGCTTTCTAAATGTAGTCTATCTCGCTATGCTGTCTTTTGCGTCACTAAGAGTAAACGCGATCAAATTTATTGTCTGCTCTTATACTAATTTGTTGTAAAAGCTGATAAAAAAAACACCACTCCTCTCCAGTTAGAGGTGGTGGTGCTTTAGCCTATCTTTGATCGTAATGCTCTGTTACTTAGACTCTGGAAATTACCAACGATCAGATTCTTATCAGTCTTCATCAATTATTCATGTTGGAATAAAATAAATAAGAACGATAATATGTATAAAATTTATTTGTTACGGTTCCTGATGCAAAGAGCCACGATTGATACTAGATCAGGAAAATCAGAAGTGTGTTGGAATAAATCAGGATGATCACATGATATATATTTTCATGATACTAATAGTGCAGGCATGGATACCTGATGCTGTCATGCTGTGGCACCAGATTTGGTGACTGGCTTGGTTTGTAGTATTACTGCTAAATTCATGAGGATCTTCATGATATGTACAACAAGATTGATGGCACTTGAATCTTCCAATTACATGGTGATATATACCATGTTACACACGGTATGTCTTCTGTGACTGCTTATTACGGAAAATTAAATTGAAGATGCTATGGGACGAATTAGTTACCATTGATGAGCTTGTGTTAATCTGTGAGGAAGATATTGCATTATTAGCAGGAAGCAAAGAACGATAGAAAATGATTCAGTTCTTGCTTGGATTGAATGATATTTTTTCTTCTGTTCGAACTAATCTCTTGATGTGCCAACCTTTGCCAAATCTGAATGTGGCTTATTCTGTTCTTTTACAGGAGGAGAATCAACGATCAATTTCTGATGATCATACTGTTGCATAGTTCTCGAATTCTGTACGATCTGGCACTTCATATAAGGGCAAGATTGATAGGTCAAGTTGGCTATATGCTCGTTTTGTGGGAGAAAAGGTAAGAGTGGATACTTGTTGGAAGAAACATGATTTGCCTGACCATATGACAAAGAAATTAGGACTTAGTGTTCATGCAAATGCTGTTCTTAATGATCCATTGCAGCAGTCTGATTCTGTGACTGATAATCCAATGCAGCTCACTTCTGAACAGTTCAGCCAGATAGGACAATTTTTGCAATATATGAAGCAGAATAAAGAGTCTACTACTGATGTGCAAGTCAACATGGCAGGTACAACGAATTCTTCTATTACAATGATTATTGATTCTGGAGCAACTAATCACATTACTTGTAATCGAGAATGGTCAACTGCTTTACGGAAAACTACTACACTATTGCAATTTGTTCATCTACCCATTGGACTGAAGTGTGTGGTAACTCATATTGGGAGTTATTCTCTTGCTAGTGGTCACTATTTGAAGAATGTTTTACTAGATCCCGAATTTAAATTGTTTGATCTCTGTTTCAAAATTACCTGTTCAATTGAATTGCAGAGTGATCTTTTCTTCTGATTCCATGGAGATACAGGACCTTTAGATGGGAGATTTTGCAGATTGGCACACAGGTTAAAGGATTGTATATTTTAAAAGTTCGATCGAGGTGGAGGATCTACCATTGTGACTTCTGTTATTACTAAGGCTGATCCACTTCTTTGGCATTCTAGACTGGGGCATGCTTTGTCTTCTCAGATGTCTATGGTATGTTATTCTTTAACATCTCACGTGATAGAATTCACAATTGTTCTATATGTCCTCTAGTTAAACCAACACACTTGCCTTTTAAAGATAGCGAGTCTCATGCATTAGTTCCATTTGATATTGTCCATCTTGATGTCTGGAGACCTTACAGAGTTCCAACTATGAAGGGCTATCGATATTTTCTAACAGTTTTCGATGATTGTACTAGGACTACTTTAATTTTCGTTATGAGAAATAAAAGTGAAGTCGTTCTACATATCAAGAACTTTTTGGTGATGATAAAAAATCAGTTTCATAGTTGTCGTTCTTTATTTCAGGAGCTTGATATTGTACATCAGACGAGTTCGTTTACTCAACAAAATGGTCGTGTTGAATGAAAGCATCGACAGTTGCTGAATATTGCTAGAGCTGTCAGATTTCAGAGTTCAGTTCCGATATGAAATTGGGTGTACTGTGTTTTAGTGGCTTGTTACATCACCGTTTTCTTGTCTTCTTCTGTACTAAATGGCAAAACTGCTTATGCATATCTCCACAATCGCGTGCCCAATTTGTCTCATCTTCGCACTTTTGGATGTCTCTGTTTTACCACAAGGCTAAACAATTCGGATAAGTTTGCTTCTCGATCTGAAGTTGCTGTTTTCATGGGCTATTTTCTTACTCAGAAAGGATACTTGGTTATGAATCTGTTAGATTCAGTTTTTCATGTTAGTAGGGATGTACTTTTCCATGAAGATGTTTCCCCATATCGATTGAGTAAAGTTGAGATTGCTGATTAGGTTCCTAAGTCGTCCCTGCATACATCATCTCCTGGACATTTCGATGTTGAGTCCTCTTCTCAGGCTCTCAGCCCTTTCCTATTTCTCATGTTGAGTCATCCTCACCTGTTCAGCCCCCTGTTGAGCTTGTTGTCAGGAGGTCTTTGCATGTTGTTCGATCTCCAGGCAGACTGAAGGATTTTGTTGTCAGGAGTCATCCTCACCTGCTGCTAGTACTAATGTTGGTTTTGGCTGAGAGAAGTTTGTTGGTTATAACAATTTCTCATGAGTTCCGATGTTTCCTTTTGAATATCGTCAAAGTACAAGAGTCTACTACATATACTGAAGCAACAAAGGATCCGAGAGGGGTAGCTGCTATGCAGGAAGAGATATCTGCGTTGCAAGCAAACAACACATGGATTGCAGTTGATCTTCCTGCGAACAAGAAACCAATTTGCTGTAAGTGGGTTTTCCAGGTCAAATACAATTCCGATGGAACTATTGAATGTTACAAGGCTCGGTTGGTTGCAAAAGGATTTACCCAGATTGAAGGAGATGATTTTACTGAAATATTCTCCTGTGGCTAAAATGACCACTGTACACACCTTGTTAGCCATTGCAGCTGCAAAATCGTGGGATGTTTTCCAAATGGATGTTAGTAATGCCTTTTTACAAGGAGATTTGATGGAAGGGGTTTGTATGAGCATATGTCAAAGATTTGTGAATTCCCGGTGTGTTAGTTTTGGCCTTCTTCGGGTTTCCTAAGCCAAGTTGCACATATTTTTTCTGTTGATACCCTTGAAAACGCTGATTGCTTTCCATGTAGATTTGGTATATTTCTGCAATCCAAAGTGTTGACGGTTTTTGTTTTATAACTTCTATAAAAATTTCTACCGCAGTAGGAGTTATAGCTGTGGGATTCAGTTCATAGTCCATCCAACCTTGGGGAGTGATAAACGCATATTCTTGTATAGTTTTGTATATATTTTTTCAGTCAATATCTTATAACGTTGTGATACTCTTGCTAATGTTGTTATATGTAGGTTGCTAACTTTTGTAACGCGAAGGATGATGGCAGTTTCTGGAGTCGATGGATAAAACCATAAGCTATCGTAGAAGCCGAGGTATGCATGCTCGTAAAATTATTGATCTTAATGGAGTGATGATTATATACTATTGGGAGATTTAGTGAGGTGGTATTGCAGATTGAGAAAGCTCATGTAAATTGTATCTTCGTTTAGCTAATTACCTGTGTAATATGTTTTATGATGTTCTACCAGGAAGCTTTAGCTCCTCGTGCTGCAAGGAACAACAAGAGCTATGCAGAGTCTAACTAACCTTTCCAATCTGAAATAGGCAGTAAGAGGAAGAAAAAGGAACCTGAGACACAAACAAGGGCCTCTAAGCGCAGGAAAGCTGAATATGCCACGCCTTATGTGCCGATGATAGATGTTTCTGCTGTTCAAGTTAGAGGATGGTCCCATGGGAATATCTCTAAGAGAGATGCATTAAGGTTTTCTCGTGCAGTAGGTCTTGTTCGTTGTTATATAGGATAGAGGAAACTTAGCATACTTTGTCCAGGCTAATTCATTTTTTGTTTTTAATATATATCATGCTCTGTTACATATTGATCCTTGAGATATATGTTTTTTTTTTTTTTTTTTTCATTATTAGTATTTTTTTCACAGATTATGAAGTTCGGTAATGAGAAGTTGGATAGACCAAATTGTTGCAGAAGTAGGTTGTGCAATTAGTATTGCGCCTCCTGATGCGCACAGGTTGAACTTTTCAATGCTTTGGTGGATGGCTGCAAAGAGGCAGTCAAGTTAGGAACTCTAGACCCCAAGGTTGGTTGCAAAGCATTCAGCTCTTATTCTTTTACATATCCATTAGTCAATCTTCTGTTACAGTCAATATTTGATTTGTGGCGTATTTTTGTTTTGTTTTATTATCTGGTAGGGTCCCGTATTGGATTTCTTTTGTGTTTTGGTGAAAACAAATGATGTTTTCACAGGTGTTCAAGAACTTGAGCTTCTTGCAAAGCGAATAAGTCACAATAAAGATCCAATTAAGCAGTTAGGGTTACGGGGTACCTCAAACCTTCAAATTGGTCGAAAGGTTTGTGTTTGGAACCAATTTAAGTTTTTTTCACTGATAGATACATCGATTGAATTCTCAAAGGTTTTGGTCATCTGAACTGAGGGTTAATGAATTGATTTTTTGTTGAATTTGACAGTCGATGATGCAAGATTGCTTGTCGGGATTCATTATCATGGGTTTCGGAATTGGGAGAACATTAGGTTAGATGAGAGGCTTGGGCTTACAAAAAAGATAGCTCCAGTTGAATTGCACCCATTATAGGACCAAAATGCCAACAGAGGAATGTGATTCATTAGCCTTAGGCCCATAATAATGGAATGGTTTCTATATTGGGTTATTAATGGGTCAAAGAGACCCTGGCTTCCACCAGAGAGAGAAGGAGAGAGATGGCAGGGGAGCACGAAGACGACGACATCCTCTGCTTGGACACGTTCTTCGTCAACGACAGGTACTTCTTTCTCCATTAGTCTTCTGTTAAATGCTGACATATGTATGAATATACTTCTATGCTGAGGCTATACTACATCGATCGCTTTTTGCAGCTACGAGCTCACCAAGTTCACCTTTGGATCTCAAGTTCTCGAGCTTTATTGCCTACAATCTGCTTCTAGTAAGTTCTAACTCTCACTAGCTTCTTACAATTATTATATCCACGATTGTTCTCAGAATTCACCAATAAAGTCTTTTACGTTGATTGCAAAGAATTATTAGATTGTGCAAATAGTTTATTGGAAATTGCAATTTGTTTCGATTCGAGCTTGGTCGGATAGTATCTAGGTGTTAGCAATATGATGTTTCTTGTAGGCTTGCTCTTTCAACCTGCAAAGATTTTGAGCTTGCTTGAATGATTAGTTGGATAGATTATAGTTGTTACTGAAATTGTTGTATGGATATGCAATAACAAGGTTGATAGTTAAACAAAAGCCTTGTTCCTAATTTTAACGCATTCTTGGTGGCATGTTTTTTTTGGACTTTTTGTAGTAATGTAGTTTTTAACTTGTAGTTTTTTGGACTACATCTTTTGCTTTTGTTGGGGAGGGGGGAAATTGCTGTTCAATTTACTCTGGTGATCTTGATCATTGTGTAGGATTCCTGATATGTGAAACTTTTTTTTTGTTTTCTGTATTTGAAACAGCTGATTTTGATCTGACGGGGCAGTTAGTATGGCCAGGGGCAATGATACTAAATGAGTACCTATCGAAGAATGTTGACTTGCTTCAAGGTTGTTCTGTTCTTGAACTTGGCTCTGGTGTTGGTGAGTTTTACTCTAAATGGTGACTGCTTTTTATATTCTGTAAGAAGCTGTTTTTCTTCTCCTTTTTTTTGCGTAAAAAATGCAGGTATTACTGGAGTGCTTTGTCGTAGATTCTGTAGAGAAGCTGTGTTGACTGACCACAGCAATGAAGTGCTCAAGGTATGGAAACGAGATGGTTATCCATTCATTGAGTTTAGGGTCGTAATAAAATAACTGCTATAACCTTTATGCAACATTCAAATTTCAGATTTTGAAGAAGAACATCGAGCTACATTCCTCTGCCCAGAGTGATAGCCATTCTTCTGGTGATATATATAGTTTAGGGTTTATGTGTGTGTGTGCGGAGAAAGTTGGTTTCTTGTGTTTGTCATGTCTTCATACACAACTTATGATTTGCAGGACTGGTGGCTGAAAAATTGGAATGGGGAAATTCTGATCAGGTTAATGAGATACTGGAAAGGCACCAAAGAGGATTCGATTTAATTCTTGGAGCAGACATATATATCCTTTCTTAAATATGCACATTAGTTGATATATCTACTCTTCATCAGTAATACCCTATATTTATGGGTTGTTATCTATTGCTTTGGTTTAGGAACATAGCATCCTTTGAACCGATTCATCTTCTTGTCCTAATTTTGTGAATGATGATAGTAGTTGAAAGCCTTCATCGAATCTAGTACGCTTTCAACAAGCGAGTGTTCCTTTGCTTTTTGATACTGTGAAGCAGCTGCTTCAACGAAGTCCGAACGGTCACTGCAAATTCATACTATCGTATGTATCCCGGGCTAAGAGGTAATTAATTTTTATTGTTAAGGTGATGGAAGAGATTAGTCTTTAATTTTTCATAATCTTTTTGAGTATTTGGTGCAGCTTGGATTCATTAGTTGTTAAAGAAGCGACGTTGCACGGAATGCAGATAACCGAGATCCCAGAAACCCGATCTGTGGTTGGAAATCTAGAAGGTTTTATTTATGAAGTGATCATATCTAAAACTTAAAAGATTGTTTTTTCATAAGAGGAAGTACCGGTCTTCATGGACTCTTCGGCCCAATGTTGACGATGTATTTGAATGGAGTATGATTAGAGGTTGTAAACCTTCTATGGACGAATGATTTTGTGTAATTCAGTCACATGTCTTCTTATGAGAAGTTTTAAACTGTTTAAGGGTAAATTGTCCCACTACACCCGGATGCTTGGGTGATGTTATTAAATGCACCCACTTATTTTAGGGTGGAGGGTTGAGGGTGGAGGATCATGGGTTGAGGGTCTAGGGATGAGGGGTGATAGGAGAGGGTCAAGGGTTGAGGGTTGAGGGTCTAGGGTTGAGAGTTGCGGGTTGAAGGTTGAGGGCTTAAGGTTTAGGGTTGAAGTTTGATGATTGAGGGTCTATTGTCGAGTGTTGACGATTTAGGGTCGAGGCTGGAGGGTCTAGGGTCGAGCGTCGATGGTGGAGAGTCTAGGGTGGAGGGTGGGTGATCGATGGTCGCGGGTTGAAGGTCGAGGGTTGAGGGTGGAAGGTGGATGGTCGAGGATCGAGGGCCGATGATTGAGGGTTGATGGTGGAGGGTTGAGGGTCGATGGTGAAGCGTCGAGTGTGGAGGGTCTAGGGTTGATGGTCGAGGGTCTACGATTGAGTGTCTAGTGTTTAGGGTCTAGGGTGGTGGGTGGTGGGTCGATGGTTGATGATTGAGAGTGTAAGGTCGAGCGTGAAGGGTCTAGGTTTGAGGGTTGAAGGTCGAGGGTCTAGGGTTAATGGTAAATGGTAAATGGTTGAGGGTCGAAGGTCAAGGTGGAGGATGGAAGGTGGAAAGTTTAGAGTTACGGGTTGAGGGGTGAGGGTGGAGGGTCGACAGTTGATGGTCGAGGGTGGAGTGTCTAGGGTTGAGGGTGGAGTGTCTATGATGGATGGTTGATAATCTAATATCGAGGGTTGAGGGTTGATGGTCGAGGGTTGAAGGTCTAGGATTGAGGGTTGATGGTTGAGGGGCTAGGGTCAAGTGTCTAGGGTTGATGGTCGAGGGTGAAGGGTCGGGGGTCTAGGATTGAGGTTCAATGGTTGATGGTCGAGGGTTGAAGGTGGAGGGTGGAGGTTTTGGGTTGAAGGTCGATGGTTGAGGGTGAAGAGTATAGGGTGGAGGGTTGATGGTCTATGTTTTAGGATGGAGGGTTGATGGTTGGAGGTTTTAGGGTTGATGGTTGAAGGTCGAGGGTTTAAGGTGAAGGGTCGAGGGTCGAGGGTCGAGGGTGGATGGTCTAGGTTCGAGGGTTGATGGTGGATGGTCGAAGGTCGAGGGGGGATGGTCGAGGGTCTAGGGTGAAGGGTTGAGGGTCGACGGTTGATGGTCGACGGTTGAAGGTCAATGATTGAGGGTTGAAGGTCAATGATTGAGGGTTGAAGGTTGAAGGTCTACGGTTGGGGGCTGAGTGTCGATGGTTGATGGTTGAGGGTCTAGGGTTGAGGGTTGATGGTCGAGGGTCAAGGGTCTAGGGTTGAAGGTTGAAGGTCTAGGATTGAGGGTTGATAGTTGATGGTTGAGGGACTAGGGTCGAGGATCTAGTGTTGAGAGTTGAGGGTCGATGGTCGAAGGTCGAAGGTTAATGGTTGATGATCGAGGTTCTTCGGTTGAGGGTCGAGGATCTAAGGTCGATGGCGGAGTGTCGAGAGTGGAGGGTCAAGCGTCGAGGGTTGTGGGTGGACAATCGATGTTAGTGTTTATGCAAATGATGAGAGAAATTTGAGTTTAATTCAATTAACAATGAGAAGATCATCTTGGTATTGCCTTAAACTTGATATTACAAGAAGATATGAAACCCTATTTATAGAGTTTCTAAGGTGATTATTCACTATTACCCTAGAATACTCTAGATCACATATGAAAACATATCATACATCCTAACATTCTCATTTCTAGATAAAACTTCTAAAACTTGTAAATAAAACAACAAAACATGACTTTAACTTCTAAACTTGCTGAAAGATTAAGACTGATTTGTACTAGGTCTACACTGCTGTTGCACTAGGTCTGCACTGAAGCTGCACGACTGGAGCACTGAAGGTGCACTACACATGCACTGATGAGGCACGGTTGGAGCACTAGTGATGCACGACTGAAACAGAACAAGCACAAGTCTGCTTGGCCAAGCACAAGTCTGTTTGTTCTTCAATGGGAACTGATCACAGGTCTGCTCAAAATGACGAGCACAAGTCTGCTCGGAAGGTGATCCAGTTGTTGTGAAGTTGATTTTGAACCTACAAACTTTGAGACTAGTGATTACTCTTCTCGAGATCTAAAGCCTCATTTCTCGCACGACCTAGCATAAGGCAACTCGAGTCACCGAATCAGCATGAATCATCATCCACAACAATGAATCGACTCAGATCATCTTCAGTCGGTTATGGCTGATCGAATTCTGATCTTCAACATCATTGTACTTTGATCGATTTCTTCCGCATCATAGCAGCTTGATCGGTTTCTTAAGCATCATAGAATCAACATGAGTCAGATCAGCTTCAGTCAGCTGATCAATTACAGTTCTGATACAGCAATGCAACCATTGTTGCATGAAGGTGACCACAGTGATTGATACAGTCAAAACAGAATGAGCAACTCCATTGATCACCAACACCAGTGCATCAACAACAGAAAGCAGAATCAACACAAAATAATCGCAGCATCAGCAAATACACACACTCCGTCCGCAACAAAACAACAGAACAAATTGAGCCGTAACAGCAGGACATCATCTACAACAACACAACATTATAATGAAAGAATCACAGTATCAGAGCGAAAGAATCACAACCGAATAGTAGCATAATCACAGCAGAGTCGCAAATATCGTGATTGAACAAAGCATAAGCAAATCACAGTAGAATCCGATCGAATAAAGCAAGAATTTCAGTAGAATCGCATCATAAATGAATTGAAACAAATAGAGAATCATCAATTACGATCTTATATGTGTTGATCATCTGCCAATTGAAGATTGCTAAAAGAAATGGCAGCATAATCGCTTGGCGATCACTTGAAGAAATTGCAACAGGAAACGTTCGGTTTTGCAGTTTTCTTGGAGAAATCGATTGATGCAGTTTGATTTCTATTCTCCTTTGCTTGAATTACTTGTGATTGCTTGAAGAAACTGCTTAGATTCCAATCGTGATTTCATTCTAAGAGCAGAGCTGTGCGGGAAGAAGCTGAAGAACAGTTGCAACCGAATTCAACTTCGGTCCTTGATCTTGTAGCTCTGATACCATGTTAGTGTTTATGCAAATGAGGAGAGAAGTTTGAGTTTAAAGCAATTAACAAAGAGAAGATCATCTCGAGGGTGGAGGGTCGAGGGTTGAAGGTGACAGGTGGAAGCTTTAGGGTTTACGGCCGAGGGTTGATGGCGAATGGTATAGGGTTGAGGGTCTAGGGTTGATGGTTGAGGGTCTAGGGTTGAAGGTGTAGGGTGTAGGGTATATCGTTCAGGGTGGAGGGTCGACGGTTGACAGTCGAGGGTTGAGGGAGGATGGTCGAGGGTGGAGTGTCTAGGGTTGAGGATTGATGGTCTACTGTTGAGGGTCTAGTGTCGAGGCTCTAGAGTTGAAGGTTTAGGCTTGAGGGTCTAGTGTCGATGGTTGATGGTCAAGGGTCTAGGGTTTAGAGTTGATGGTTGATGATTGAGGGGCTAGGGTTGAAGGTTAATGGTTTATGGTCGAGGTTCGAGGATCGAGCTTCTTTGGTTGACGGTCGAGGATCTAAGGTTGCGGGCGGAGAATCGAGGGTGGAGGATCGAAGGTCAATAGTTGTGGATGGACGGTCGATAGTCGAGGGTGGAGGTTCTAGGGTTAAAGGTTGAGGGTTGAGGGTTAATGGTTGATGGTCGAGGGTCAAGGGTCGAGGATCGAGGTTCTTTGGTTGAGGGTCGAGGATCTAAGGTCGAGGCTCGAGGGCAGAGAGTCAAGGGTGGAAGGTCGAGGGTCGAGAGTTGTGAGTGGACGGTCAATAGTCGAGGGTTAAGGGTCTAGGGTTGAAGGTGAATGGTGGAAGGTCTAGGGTTGATGGTGAAAGGTCTAGGGTTGATGGTATATGGTATAGGGTTGAGGATGGAGGGTCGAAGTAAAGGGTCTAGGTTGAGGGTTGAGTGTATAGGGTTGATGATTGATGGTTTAGAGCCGAGGGTCGAGGGTCGACGGTTGAGGGTCGAGGGTTAAGGGTTGAGGGTCGCGGTTTGAGGATTCAGGGTTTAATATTGAGCGTCTAGGGTTGATTGTTGATGGTTGAGGGTCTAGTGTAGAGGGTCTAGGGTTAAAGGTATATTGTTGATGATCGAGGGTCAAGGGTCAAAGGTCTAGGGTTGATGGTTGAGGGTCTAGTGTCAAGGGTCTAAGATTGATGGTTGATGGTCGAGGGTCTAGGGTGGAGGACCTAGGGTTGATGGTCTAGGGTTGATGGTCTAGGGTTGATGGTCTAAGGTTGATGGTTGAGGGTCGAGGGTTGAAGGTGTTGGGTGTCGGGTGGAGGATCGAGAGTGTAGGTTGGAAGGAGGGTCGAGGGTGAAGGGTCGAGGGTGGAGGGCCGATGATTAGTGTTGAGGACGGAGGGTCAAGGGTGTAGGGTTGAGGGTCAAGGGTGGAGAGTCCAGCATGGAGGGTGAATGATGGAGGGTTTAGAGTTGATGGTTGAGGGTCTAGGGTGGAGTGTCTAGGGTTGAGGATTGTTGGTTGAGGGTGAAGGGTCTAGGGTTGAGGATCTTGGGTTGAGGGTTGATGGTTGAGGGTCGCGGGTTGAAGGTGGAGGGTAAAGGTTTAGGGTTTAGGATCGAGGGTGGATGGTCGAGGGTGGAGGGTGAAGGATCCAAGGTTGAGGGTGGATGGTCTAGGGTTAAGGGTTGATAGTTGAGGGTCGAGGGTTGAGGGTCGACGACCGAGGGTTAAGGGTCAAGGGTGGAGGGTGAAGGGTTTATAGTTGAGGATTGAGGGTTGACAGTTGAGGTTAGAGGGTTGAAGGTCTAGGGTTGAAGTTGGATGGTGGAGGGTTGAGGCTTGAAGCTCGAAGGTAGAGAGTTAAGGGTGAAAAATCGAGGGTTAAGGTGGACGGTCGATGGTCTAGGGTTAAGGTGGTAGGGTCGAGGGTGGAGGGTATAAAGTGGAGGGTCTAGGGTTGATGGTTGAGGGTCGAGGGTGGACGGTTTAGAGTTGAGGGTCTAGTGTTAAGGGTCTAGGGTTGAGGTGGTAGGGTCGAGGGTGGAGGGTATAAAGTGGAGGGTCTAGGGTTGATGGTTGAGGGTCGAGGGTGGACGGTTTAGAGTTGAGGGTCTAGGGTTGAGGGTCAAGGGTCTAGGGTTGAGGGTCAAGGGTCTAGGGTTGAGGGTTGAAGGTTGATAGTCTAGGGTTATGAGGATAGGGTCAAAGGTCTAGGGTTGAATGTTGATGGTTCATAATCGAGGGTCGAGGGTCGAGGATTGGGGGTGGAGGGTGGAGGGTGGAGGGTCGATGGTTTAGGTTGGAGAGTCTAGGATTGAGGGTTGATGGTCGAGGATCGATGGTTGAAGGTGTGGGGTGGAGAGTTAGGGTTGAGGGTTAAGGTGGTAGGGTCGAGGGTGGAGGGTATAAAGTGGAGGGTCTAGGGTTGATGGTTGATGGTTGAGGGTGGACGGTTTATAGTTGAGGGTCTAGTGTTAAGGGTCTAGGGTTGAGGGTCAAGGGTCTAGGGTTGAGGGTTGAAGGTTGATGGTCTAGGGTTTAGGGTTATGCGGATAGGGTCAAAGGTCTAGGGTTGAATGTTGATGGTTCATGGTCGAGGGTGGAGGGTCGAGGATTGGGGGTGGAGGGTGGAGGGTCGATGGTTTAGGTTGGAGAGTCTAGGATTGAGGGTTGATGGTCGAGGATCGATGGTTGAAGGTGGTAGGGTCGAGGGTGGAGGGTATAAAGTGGAGGGTCTAGGGTTGATGGTTGAGGGTCGAGGGTGGACGGTTTAGAGTTGAGGGTCTAGTGTTAAGGGTCTAGGGTTGAGGGTAGGGTTAAGGTGGTAGGGTCGAGGGTGGAAGGTCTAGGGTTGATGGTTGAGGCTCGAGGGTGGACGGTTTAGAGTTGAGGGTCTAGTGTTAAGGGTCTAGGGTTGAGGGTCAAGGGTCTAGGGTTGAGGGTTGAAGGTTGATGGTCTAGGGTTTAGGGTTATGAGGATAGGGTCAAAGGTCTAGGGTTGAATGTTGATGGTTCATGGTCGAGGGTGGAGGGTCGAGGATTGGGGGTGGAGGGTGGAGGGTCGATGGTTTAGGTTGGAGAGTCTAGGATTGAGGGTTGATGGTCGAGGATCGATGGTTGAAGGTGGTAGGGTCGAGGGTGGAGGGTATAAAGTGGAGGGTCTAGGGTTGATGGTTGAGGGTCGAGGGTGGACGGTTTAGAGTTGAGGGTCTAGTGTTAAGGGTCTATGGTTAAGGGTAGGGTTAAGGTGGTAGGGTCGAGGGTGGAGGGTATAAAGTGGAGGGTCTAGGGTTGATGGTTGAGGGTCGAGGGTGGACGGTTTAGAGTTGAAGGTCTAGTGTTAAGGGTCTAGGGTTGAGGGTCAAGGGTCTAGGGTTGAGGGTTGAAGGTTGATGGTCTAGGGTTTAGGGTTATGAGGATAGGGTCAAAGGTCTAGGGTTGAATGTTGATGGTTCATGGTCGAGGGTGGAGGGTCAAGGATTGGGGGTGGAGGGTGGAAGGTCGGTGGTTTAGGTTGGAGAGTCTAGGATTGAGGGTTGATGGTCGAGGATCGATGGTTGAAGGTGTGGGGTGGAGAGTTAGGGTTGAGGGTTTAGGGTTAAGGCTTTCGGGTTTCGAGTTTTGGGTTTAGGGTTGGGGGTTTTGGGTTTCGACCCTGAACCCTGCGTAGGGCTCAGAGTTCAGGACTCAAAAACTCAGGGTTAGAGGGCTAGGGCGTAGTGCGCATGGCTTAGGGGTAAGGGTAAGGTTCAGGGCGCAGGGCTCAGGGCGCAAGGCTTAAGGCCTAGGGCGTAGGGCTCAGGGTTCAGGGCATGAGGGTCTAGGGCGCAGGGCTAAGGGCCATAGGGCTCAGGACTCAGAAGTTAGGGTTCAGGGCTCATCGCAGGGCATAGGACTCAGGGTTCAGGGCGCAAGGCTCAGCACTCAGGGCTCAGGGTTTAGAATTCAGGGGTCAGGGCGAAGGACGGAGGGCGCAAGGAGCAGTGCGTAGGGCTCAGGGTTTAGGGCTCAAGGCGTAAGGCTCAGTGCATAGGGCTCAGTGCATATGGCTCAGGGCGTAGGGGGCATGTCTCATCGCAGGGCGTAGGTCGCAGTGTACAAAAATTAGGGTTCAGGGTGTAGGGCTCAAGGCTCAGGGTGCAGGGATCATCACAGGGAAAAAGGCGTAGGTCGCAGGGCTTAGGGTGTAGGATCGGAGGTCAGGGCGCAGGGCTTAGGGTTCAGGGGCCAGGGCGCAGTGCGCAGGGCTTAGGGCACAGCACAGAGGGGTTAGGGATCAGGGATAAGGGTTGGGGGCGCAGGACTCAAGGCTTAAGGCACAAGGATCAAGGCTAAGGGCGTAGGGCTCAGAGGTCAGTGCGCAGGTCTCAGAGCATAGGGCATATGTCTCAGAGCGCAGGGCTCACGACGTAGGCTTCAGGACTCAGGGCTCAGGGCGCTAGGCTCAGGGCTCACAGACCAGGGCTCACGGTGTATGGCTCGGGGTTCAGGGCCCAGAGCGCAGAGCTTAGGGCTCAGAGGTAAGGCGTAAGGGTTCATGGCACAGGGCTCAGGGGTTAGGGCTCAGGACGCAGGGCTCAGAATCAGGGCTTATCACTTAGGGTGCAGGGCTCAGTACGAAGGGTGCAGGGTTCAAGGTTTAGGGCTAAAAAGTCAAGGCTCAGGGATCAAGGTCGGGGTGTAGGGGTCAGGGCGAAGGGCGCACGGAGCAGTGTGCATGGCTCAAAGTTCAGGGCATAGGGCTCAAGGTTCAGGGCTCAAGGGCGCAAGGCTCATCGTAGGGCGCTGGGCGTAGGTTGTAGTGCGCAGGGCTAGGAGGTCAGGGATCAGGGTTTATGGCGCAGTGCGCAGGGCTTAGGACTAAGGGGTAAGAGTTCAAGCCGCAGAGCTCAGGGCGCATGGCTCAGGGAGTAGGGCTCATGCTTACGGCGCAAGGCTCAAGACTCAGGGTGTAGTGCTAAGGGCTCAAATGTCAAGGGTCAGGGCGCAGGGTTCAGGGTTCATGGCTCAGGGTTCAGAGTTCGGGGCCATAGGGCTTAAGTCTCAGGTCATAGGGCTCACGACCTAGTGCGCAGGGCTCAGGGAATAGGGCTCATGGCGTAGGGCTCAGGGGTCAGGGCGTCGCGCTTAGGGCGCAGGGCTCACGACTCAATGCATAGGGCTCAAGGCCAAGGGCGTAGGGTTGAGGGCTCAAGGCCTAGGGCGTAAGGCGCAAGGAGAAGTTCGTAGGGCTCAGGGCTCAGGGTTCAGGGCTCAAGACTCAGGAAGTAGGGCGCATGGCTCAGGGTGTCGGGCTCATGGTTCATGGCCCAGGGCGCAGGGCTTAGGGCTTAGTGGTCATGGGTAGGGGTGTATGGCTTAGGACGCAAGGTTCAAGGCATAGGGTTCAGGGTTAAAGGCACAGGGCTCCGGGCTTAGGGCTCAAGGTGTAGGGCTCAGGACACAGAGCTTACCACTCAGTGCGCAGAGCTCAAAGGCCAGGGCTCAGGGGCTCAATACGTAGGGCGCAGTGCTCATCGCAGGGTGTAGGTCGCAGGGAGCAGGGTTCGAGGCTTAGGGTTCAGAGTTCCGGGCCATATGGCCCAGGTCTCAGGCCATGGGGCTCACAGCTCAATCCGCATGGCTCAGGGCTCAGAGCGCAGGGCTCATGGCGTAGGCTTTAGGGTGCATGGCTCAAGGCGTTGGGCTTAGAGCGCTCTACCCAGGGTGCTGGGCTCATGACGTAGGGCTCAGGGCGCTGGGCTCAGGGCTCAGGGTTCAGAGCGCAGGGCATAGGGATTAGGGCTCAGGACACATGGCTTAGGATTCAGGGTGCAGGGCGCAACACTTAGGGCGCAGGGCTCAGTGCGAAAGGCGCAGGGCTCAGGGTTCAGAGCTTAGGGCTCAGAAGTCAGGGGTCAGGGTCAGGGCATAGGGTTTAGGGCTCAAAGCGCAGTGAGTAGTGCGCAGGGTTCAGGGCGAAGGGCGCATGGCTCAGTGTTCATTGGTCAGGGTCGTGGTGCAGGGGTGAGTGCTCAGGGCGCAGGGAGCAGTGCGCAGGGATCAGGGAGTAGTGCGTAGGGCTCATGGAGTAGTGCGCAGGGCTCATGTCTCATGGCGTAGGGTACAAGGCTCATCGCAGGGTGCAGGGCTCGAGGGTCAGGGGTCATGGCGCAGGGCTCGGGGTGTAGTGCACAGGTTTTAGGGCCTAGTGCGTAGTGCATAGGGCTTAAGGCTCAGGGGTAAGGGTTCAGGGCGCAAGGCGCATGAGTCAGGGCGCATGGTTCAGGGCACAGAGCTCAGGGATGAGTGCACAAGGCTCAAGGCTCAGGGCGTGGGGTGCAGGGCTCAGGGCTCAGGGCGTAGGACTCGGGGTTCAGGGTTCAGGGCTCATCACAGGGTGCATGGCTCATTGTAGGACGCAGGGATCATTGCAGGGCGTAGGACTCATCGCAGGGCGTAGGCCGTAAAACTCAGAGTTCAGGGCTCAAAGATCAAGGACCAGGACTCAGAAGTCAGGGCGCAGAGGTCAGGGTCATGGCGAAGGGCGCATGGAGAAGTTTGCAGTGCTCAGGGGTCATGGCTCAGAGGTGAGGGCTCAGAGGTCATGGCCATAGGGATTAAGTCTTTGTTATAGGGCTCACAGCTCAGTGCGTAGGGCTCACGGCTTAGGTGTCAGAGCACAAGGCATAGGGCTTAGAGCGCAGGGCCATAGGGATCATGGTTCAGAGTTCAGGTCCATAGGGATCAAGTCTGAGGCCATAGGACTCACAGCTCAGTGCGCAGGGGTCAGGGCATCAGGCTCACAACGCAGGGCTCATGGCTTAGGCTTGAGGGATCAGGGCTCAAGGGCGCAGGGGTCAGATATTTGAGTGTAGGGAGAAGTTCGCAGGGCTCACGGTTCAGGGCGTAGGGATCATGGCTTATGGCTAAAGTCTTAGGGTGTAGGGTGCATGGTGTAGGGCTCAGAGGCCAGGAGTCATGGCGCAATGCTTAGGGTTCAGGGGGCAATGTGCAGGGATTAGGGATAAGGGTTCAAGGATAAGGGTTCAGGGCGAAGGGCTCCGGGCGCATGGCTCCGGGTGCAAGGTTTAATACTCTGTGCGTAGGGCTCCGGATTCAATCAGAGCGCAAGTCTTCAGGGCGACGAGCGCAGGGCGAAGAGCGCAGGGCGACGAGCGCAGGGCGACGAGCGCAGGGCGACGAGCGCAGGGCGACGAGCGCAGGGCGACGAGCCTAGGGCGACGAGCGCAGGGCGACGAGCGCAGGGCGACGAGCCTAGGGCGACGAGCGCAGGGCGACGAGCGCAGGGCGACGAACGCAAAGCGTAGAGCTCATGGCGCAGGGCGACGAGCGCAGGGAGACGAGCTCAGGGCGTAGAGCTCAGGGCGCACGCTGACTAGCGCAGGGCACAGGGCGACGAGCGCAGGGCGACGAGCGCAGGGCGACGAGCGCAGGGCGACGAGCGCAAAGCGTAGAGCTCATGGCGCAGGGCGACGAGCGCAGGGCGCAGGGCGACGAGCTCAGGGCGTAGAACTCAGGGCGCACGCTGACTAGCGCAGGGCACAGGGCGACGAGCGCAGGGAGCAGGGCGACGAGCGCAGGGCGTAGGGTGACGAGTGTAGGGTGCAGAGTGACGAGCGCAAGGCGTAGAGGTCAGGGCGCAGGGCGACAAGCGCAGGACGCAAGCCTACGAATGCAGGGTGCAGGGCGCAAGCTGATGAACGTAGGGCAACGAGTGAAGGGGGCAGGGCGCAGGGCGACGAGCGCATGGGGCACGACGCAGGGCGCAGGCTTCAGGGGTTAGAGCGCAGGCCTCAGGTCGTTAGGGCGTAATGCTCATTGCGCTGGGTGCAGGGTTCAAGGTTATTAGGCTTAGGGCGCCGGCCTCAGGTCGTCGGGGCGCAGGGGGAAGGACTCAGGGCGTAATGCGCATGGCCCAGGCATCAGGGGCTCAGGGCTTAAAGCGGAGGGCGCAAGGCTCCGGGCTCTGGCTGAAAGGCGCAGGGCGCAGGGTTCATAGCGTAGGGCTCAGGTCTAAAGGAGCATGGCTCAGGGCGTAGGGCTCAGGGTGCAGGGCTCAAGGCGCTGGGTTCATGGTGTCGGGCTAAGAGCTCAGAGCGCAGGTTTTCAGGGCGACGAGCGCAGGGTGACGAGCGCAAGGCGTAGAGCTCAGAGCGCAGGGGGACGAGCGCTGGGCGCAGGTCGACGAGCGCATGGCGCATGGCGACGAGAGCAGGGCGCAGGTCGACGAGCGCATGGTGCAGGTCGAGGAGCGCATGGCGCAGGTCGACGAGCGCATGGCGGAGGACGACGAGCGCAGGGCTCACAACGCAGGGTGAAGAGTGCAAGGCGTAGAGCGCAGGATGACGAACGCAAGGCATAGAGCGCATGACGCAGGGTGACGATTGCAATGCGTAGAGTTCAGGGCGACGAGCGCAGGGCACAAGGCGACGAACGCAGGGCGACGAGCGCAGGGGACAGGGCGCAGGGCGCAGGGCGCAGGTGACGAGCGCATGGGGCAGGGCGCAGGGCTCAGGACGCAGGGCACGGGCGGCAGGGCACAGCGCTCAGGGCGCAAGGCTCAGGACGTAGGGCGCAGGACGCAGGGCGCAAAACACAAGGCGCAGGATGCAGGGCTCAATGCTCAAGGGTGCAGGGCTCAAGGCTCACAGTGAAGGGTGAAAGGCGTAGGGCTCAGGGAGGAAGGCGCATGCCGTAAGATGCAGCGCTCAGGGGTTAGGGCGCAAGGCGACGAGTGCAGGGCGACGAGTGCAGGGCGCAGGGCGACGAGTGCAGGGCGACAAGTGCAGGGCGATGAGCGCAGGGCGATGAGCGCAGGGCGTCGAGCGCAGGGTGACGAGCGCAGGGCGTCAAGTGCAGGGCGACGAGCGCAGGGCGTCAAGCGCAGGGCGACGAGCGCAGGGAGGAGGGCGACTAGTGCAGGGCGACGAGCGCAGGGTGCAGGGTGACGAGCGCAGGGCGACGAGCGCAGTGCGACGAGCGCAGCGCAACGAGCGCAGCGCAACGAGCGCAGGGCAAAGAGCGCAGGGAGCAAGGCGACGAGCGTAGGGCGACAAGCGAAGGGTGCTGGGCGACGAGCGCAGGGCGCATGGCGACGAGCGCATGGCGCAGGGCGACGAGCGCATGGCGCAGGGCGACGAGCGTAGGGCGTAGGGTGACGAGCGCATGGCGCAGGGCGACGAGCGTAGGACGCAAGTCGACGAATGCAGGGCGCAGGAGGGGCGCAGGGCGACGAGCGAAGGGGGCAGAGCGACGAGCGAAGGGGGCAGGGCGCAGGGCGACGAGCGCATGGGGCAGGGCGCAGGTAGCAGAGCGCAGGGCTCAGAGGTTAGGGTGCATGCCTCAGATCGTCAGGGCGCAGGGCGACGAGTGCAGGGCGACGAGTACAGAGCGCAGGGCGACAAGTGCAGGGCGCAGGGCGACGAGCGCATGAGGGAGGGCGCAGGGCAACGAGCGCATGGGGCAGGTCGTCAGGGCGACGAGTGCATGCCTCAGGTCGTCAGGGCGCAGGGCGACGAGTGCAGGGCGCAGGCCGACAAGTGCAGGGCGCATGGCGTCAAGCGCAGCGCAGGGCGACGAGCGCAGGGCTCAGGGTGACGGGCACAGGGTGACGAGCGCAAGGCGTAGAGCTCAGGACGGATGTCGACGCAGAGTGACGAGTGCAGGGCGAAGGGCGACGAGTGCAGGGCGTCAAGTGCAGGGCGTCGAGCGCAGGGTGACGAGTGCATAGCGATGAGCGCAGGGCGCAGGCGACGACCGCAGGGTGCAGGCGACGACCGCAGGGCGCAGGCGACGACCGCAGGGCGCAGGCGACGACCGCAGGCCGCAGGCGACGACCGCAGGGCGCAGGCGACGACCGCAGGGCGCAGGCGACGACCGCAGGGCGCAGGCGACGACCGCAGGGCGCAGGCGACGACCGCAGGGCGAAGACGACGACCGCAGGTCGCAGGCGACGACCGCAGGACCGCAGGGCGCAGGCGACGACCGCAGGGGACGACCGCAGGGCGCAGGCGACGACCGCAGGGCGCAGGCGACGACCGCAGGGCGCAGGCGACGACCGCAGGGCGCAGGCGACGACCGCAGGGCGCAGGCGACGACCGCAGGGCGCAAGCGACGACCGCAGGGCGCAGGCGACGACCGCAGGGCGCAGGCGACGACCGCAGGGCGCAGGCGACGACCGCAGGGCGCAAGCAACGACCGCAGGGCGCAAGCAACGAGAGCAGCGCGCTGGGTGACGAGCGTAAGGCGTAGAACTTATGGCGCAGGGCGACGAGCGCAGGACGCAAATCGACGAATGCAGGGCGCAGGGCGACAAGCGCAGGACACAAGTAAACGAATGCAGGGCGATGAGCGCATGGGGCAGGGCGGAGGGCGACGAGCACATGAGACAGGGCAGGGCGACGAGCGCATGAGGCAGGGCGCAGGCGGCAGTGCGCAGGGCTCAGGGGTTAGGGCGCATGCCTCAGGTCGTCAGGGCGCAGGGTGACGAGCGCAGGGCGATGAGCACAGGGAGAAGAGCGCAGAGCGATGAGCGTAGGGAGCAGGGCGACGGGCGCAGGGCGACGGGCGCAGGGCGACGGGCGCAGGGCGCAGGCTGACGACCGCAGGGCGTGGGGCGACGACTGCAGGGTGCAGGGTGACGAGCAAAAGGGCGCAGGGCGACGAGCGCAGGGAGCAGGGCTACGAGCGTAGGGCGTAGGGCGATGAGCGAAGGGCGCAGGGCGACGAGCGCAGGGCTCAGGGTGACGGGCACAGGGTGACGAGCGTAAGGCGTAGAGCTCAGGACGGATGTCGACGTAGAGTGACGAGTGCAGGGCGCAGGGCGACGAGTGCAGGGCATCGAGCGCAGGGTGACGAGTGCAGAGCGATGAGCGCAGGGCGTCAAGCGCTGGGCGACGAGCGCAGGGCGACGAGCGCAGGGCGTCAAGCGCTGGGCGACGAGCGCAGGGCGTCAAGCGCTGGGCGACGAGCGCAGGGCGTCAAGCGCTGGGCGACGAGCGCAGGGCGTCAAGCGCTGGGCGACGAGCGCAGGGCGTCAAGCGCTGGGCGACGAGCGCAGGGCGTCAAGCGCTGGGCGACGAGCGCAGGGCGTCAAGCGCTGGGCGACGAGCGCAGGGCGTCAAGCGCTGGGCGACGAGCGCAGGGCGTCAAGCGCTGGGCGACGAGCGCAGGGCGTCAAGCGCTGGGCGACGAGCGCAGGGCGTCAAGCGCTGGGCGACGAGCGCAGGGCGTCAAGCGCTGGGCGACGAGCGCAGGGCGTCAAGCGCTGGGCGACGAGCGCAGGGCGCAGGGCGACAAGTGCAGGGCGCAGGGCGACGAGTGCAGGGCGACGAGCGTAGGGCGATGAGCACAGGGATCAAGGCGACGAGCGCAGGGCCACGAGCGTAGGGCGCAGGGCGACGACTGTAGGGTACAGGGTGACGAGTGCAAGTGCGCAGGGCGACGAGCGCAGGGAGCAGGGCTACGAGCGTCGACGAGCGCAGGGCGACGACTGCAAGGGCGACGATTGTAAGGGCGACGAGCGCAGGGCGTAGGGTGACGAGAGCAGCGCGCAGGGTGACGAGCGCAAGGCGTAGAGCTTGTGGCGCAGGGCGACGAGCGCAGGCCGCAAGTCGACGAATGCAGGGCGCAGGGCGACGAGCGAAAGGGGCAGGGTGCAAGGCAACGATCGCATGGGGCAGGGCGCAGGGCGACGAGCGCATGAGGCAGGGCGCAGGGCGACGAGCACATGCGGTAGGGCGCAGGGCACAGGCGGCAGTGCGCAGGGCTCAGGGGTTAGGGCGCATGCCTCAGGTCGTCAGGGCGACGAGTGCAGGGCGCAGGGCGACGAGTGCAGGGTGACGAGTGCAGGGCGACGAGTGCAGGGTGACGAGTGCAGGGCGACGAGCGTAGGGCATTGAGCGCAGGGCGACGAGTGCAGGGCGATGTGCGCAGGGAGCAAGGCGACGAGTGCAAGGAGTAGGGTGACGAGCTCAGGGCGCAGGGAGACGACCGCAGGGCGTAGGGCGACTACTGTAGGGTGCAGGGTGACAAGCACAAGAGCGCAGGGCGACGAGCGCAGGCAGCAGGGCGACGAGCGCAGGGAGCAGGGCGACGAGCGCAGGGAGCAGGGCGACGAGCGCAGGGAGCAGGGCTACGAGCGTAGGGTGACGAGCGCAAGGCGACAAGCGCAAGGCGCTGGGCTACGAGCGTAGGGCGTAGGGCGACGAGCGCAACGCGCATGGCGCAGGTCTACGAGCGCATGGCGAAGGGCTCAAGCTACAGGGCTCAAGCTGCAGGGCTCAAGCTGCAGGGCTCAAGCTGCAGGGCTTAAGGTGTAGGGCTCAAGGTGCTGGGTTCATGGTGCATGCCTAATGGCTTAGAGCGCAGGTCTTCAGGGCGACGAGCGCAGGGTGCAGGGCGATGAGCGCAGGGAGTAGGGGCGACGAGCGCAGGGTGACGAGCGCAGGGTGACGAGCGCAAGGCGTAGAGCTCGAGGCGCAGGGCGACGAGCGCTGGGCGCAGGTCGACGAGCGCAGGGAGCAGGGGTGACGAGCGCAGGGTGACGAGCGCAGGGCGTAGAGCTCGAGGCGCAGGGCGACGAGCGCTGGGCATAGGTCGACGAGCACAGGGCGACGAGCACAGGGCGCAGGGCGACGAGCACAAGTTACAGGTCGACGATCGCAAGGCGCAGGGCGAGGAGCGCAGGGCGAGGAGCGCAGGGCGAGGAGAGCAGGGCGAGGAGAGCAGGGCGAGGAACGCAGGGCGAGGAGAGCAGGGCGAGGAGAGCAGGGCGAGGAGCGCACGACGACGAGCGCAGGGCGATGACCGCAGGGCGACGAGCGATGACCGCAGGGCGCAGGGCGACGAGTGCAGGGCTCACAATGCAGGGTGACGAGCGTAGGGCACAAGGCGACGAACGCAGGGCGACCAATATAGGGGACATGGTGCAGGGCGCAGGCGACGAGCGCATAGGGCAGGGCGCAGGGCTCAGGATGCAGGGCACGGGCGGCAGGGCGCAACGCTCAGGGCGCAAGGCTCGGGACGTAGGGCGCAGGACGCAGGGCGCAAAACGCAAGGCGCAGGACGCAGGGCTCAAGGGTGTAGGGCTCTAGGCTCACAGTGAAGGGTGAAAGGCGCAGGGCTCAGGAAGCAAGGCGCAAGCCGTAAGGTACAACGCTCAGGGGTTGGGGCACAGGGCGACGAGTGCAGGGCGCAGGCGACGAGCGCAGGGCGCAGGCGACGAGCGTAGGACGCAGGCGACGAGCGCAGGGCGCAATCGACGAGCGCAGGGCGCAAGCGACGAGGGCAGGGCGACGAGCGCATGAGGCAGGGCGCAGGCGGCAGTGCGCAGGGCTCAGGGGTTAGGGCGCATGCCTCAGGTCGTAATGGCGCAAGGCGACGAGTGCAGGGCGATGAGCACAGGGAGAAGAGCGCAGAGCGATGAGCGCAGGGAGCAGGGCGCAGGGCGACGGGCGCAGGCCGACGACCGCAGGGGCGTAGGGCGACGACTGCAGGGTGCAGGGTGACGAGCAAAAGGGCGCAGGGCGACGAGCGCAAGGAGCAGGGCTACGAGCGTAGGGCGTAAGGCGATAAGCGCAGGGCGACGAGCGCAGGGCTCAGGGTGACGGGCACAGGGTGACGAGCGCAAGGCGTAGAGCTCAGGACGGATGTCGACGCAGAGTGACGAGTGCAGGGCGAAGGGCGACGAGTGCAGGGCGTCAAGTGCAGGGCGTCGAGCGCAGGGTGACGAGTGCATAGCGATGAGCGCAGGGCGCAGGCGACGACCGCAGGGTGCAGGCGACGACCGCAGGGCGCAGGCGACGACCGCAGGGCGCAGGCGACGACCGCAGGCCGCAGGCGACGACCGCAGGGCGCAGGCGACGACCGCAGGGCGCAGGCGACGACCGCAGGGCGCAGGCGACGACCGCAGGGCGCAGGCGACGACCGCAGGGCGAAGACGACGACCGCAGGTCGCAGGCGACGACCGCAGGACCGCAGGGCGCAGGCGACGACCGCAGGGGACGACCGCAGGGCGCAGGCGACGACCGCAGGGCGCAGGCGACGACCGCAGGGCGCAGGCGACGACCGCAGGGCGCAGGCGACGACCGCAGGGCGCAGGCGACGACCGCAGGGCGCAGGCGACGACCGCAGGGCGCAGGCGACGACCGCAGGGCGCAGGCGACGACCGCAGGGCGCAGGCGACGACCGCAGGGCGCAGGCGACGACCGCAGGGCGCAGGCGACGACCGCAGGGCGCAGGCGACGAGAGCAGCGCGCAAGCGACGACCGCAGGGCGCAGGCGACGAGAGTAGCGCGCAAGCGACGACCGCAGGGCGCAAGCAACGACCGCAGGGCGCAAGCAACGAGAGCAGCGCGCTGGGTGACGAGCGTAAGGCGTAGAGCTTATGGCGCAGGGCGACGAGCGCAGGACGCAAATCGACGAATGCAGGGCGCAGGGCGACAAGCGCAGGACACAAGTAAACGAATGCAGGGCGATGAGCGCATGGGGCAGGGCGGAGGGCGACGAGCACATGAGACAGGGCAGGGCGACGAGCGCATGAGGCAGGGCGCAGGCGGCAGTGCGCAGGGCTCAGGGGTTAGGGCGCATGCCTCAGGTCGTCAGGGCGCAGGGTGACGAGCGCAGGGCGATGAGCACAGGGAGAAGAGCGCAGAGCGATGAGCGTAGGGAGCAGGGCGACGGGCGCAGGGCGACGGGCGCAGGGCGCAGGCTGACGACCGCAGGGCGTGGGGCGACGACTGCAGGGTGCAGGGTGACGAGCAAAAGGGCGCAGGGCGACGAGCGCAGGGAGCAGGGCTACGAGCGTAGGGCGATGAGCGAAGGGCGCAGGGCGACGAGCGCAGGGCTCAGGGTGACGGGCACAGGGTGACGAGCGTAAGGCGTAGAGCTCAGGACGGATGTCGACGTAGAGTGACGAGTGCAGGGCGCAGGGCGACGAGTGCAGGGCGTCGAGCGCAGGGTGACGAGTGCAGAGCGATGAGCGCAGGGCGTCAAGCGCTGGGCGACGAGCGCAGGGCGTCAAGCGCTGGGCGACGAGCGCAGGGCGTCAAGCGCTGGGCGACGAGCGCAGGGCGTCAAGCGCTGGGCGACGAGCGCAGGGCGTCAAGCGCTGGGCGACGAGCGCAGGGCGTCAAGCGCTGGGCGACGAGCGCAGGGCGTCAAGCGCTGGGCGACGAGCGCAGGGCGTCAAGCGCTGGGCGACGAGCGCAGGGCGTCAAGCGCTGTGCGACGAGCGCAGGGCGTCAAGCGCTGGGCGACGAGCGCAGGGCGTCAAGCGCTGGGGGACGAGCGCAGGGCGTCAAGCGCTGGGGGACGAGCGCAGGGCGCAGGGCGACGACCACAGGGCGCAGGGCGACGACCACAGGGCATAGGGGGATGACTACAGGGTGACGAGCGCAAGGCGGAGAGCTCGAGGCGCAGGGCGACGAGCGCTGGGCGCAGGTCGACGAGCGCTGGGCGCAGGTCGACGAGCGCAGGGAGCAGGGGCGACGAGCGCAGGGTGACGAGCGCAAGGCGTAGAGCTCGAGGCGCAGGGCGACGAGCGCTAGGCGCAGGTCGACGAGCACAGGGCGCAGGTCGACGAGCACAGGGCGCAGGTCGACGAGCACAGGGCGCAGGTCGACGAGCACAGGGCGCAGGTCGACGAGCACAGGGCGCAGGTCGACGAGCACAGGGCGCAGGTCGACGAGCACAGGGCGCAGGTCGACGAGCACAAGTCGCAGGTCGAAGATCGCAAGTCGCAGGTCGATGATCACAAGGCGCAGGGCGACAAGCGCAGGGGGAGGAGCGCAGGGCGAGGAGCGCAGGGCGAGGAGCGCAGGGCGAGGAGCGCAGGGCGAGGAGCGCAGGGCGAGGAGCGCAGGGCGAGGAGCGCAGGGCGAGGAGCGCAGGGCGAGGAGCGCAAGACGACGAGCGTAGGGCGCAGATCGACGACCGCAGGGCGTAGGGCGATGACCGCAGGGCGTAGGGCGATGACCGCAGGGCGCAGGGCGACGAGTGCAGGGGACGGGCGCAGGCGACGGGCGCAGGCGACGGGCGCAGGGCGCAGGCGACGGGCGCAGGGCGCAAGGCGAGGAACGCAGGGCGAGGAGCGCAAGACGACGAGCGCAGGGCGCAGATCGACGACCGCAGGGCGTAGGGCGATGACCGCAGGGCGCAGATCGACGACCGCAGGGCGTAGGGCGATGACCGCAGGGCGACGAGCGATGACCGCAGGGCGCAGGGCGACGAGTGCAGGGGACGAGCGCAGGGCGCAGGCGACGGGCGCAGGCGACGGGCGCAGGCGACGGGCGCAGGGCGCAGGCGACGGGCGCAGGGCGTAGGCGACGGGCGCAGGCGACGGGCGCAGGCGACGGGCGCAGGCGACGGGCGCAGGGCGCAGGCGACGGGCGCAGGGCGCAGGGCGCAGGCGACGGGCGACGGGCGACGGGCGCAGGGCGCAGGGCGCAGGGCGCAGGGCGCAGGGCGCAAGCGACGGGCGCAGGGCGCAGGGCGCAAGCGACGGGCGCAGGGCGCAGGGCGCAGGCGACGGGCGCAGGGCGCAGGCGACGGGCGCAGGGCGCAGGCGACGGGCGCAGGGCGCAGGCGACGGGCGCAAGGCGCAGGGCGCAGGGCGAGGAACGCAGGGCGAGGAGCGCAAGACGACGAGCGCAGGGCGCAGATCGACGACCGCAGGGCGTAGGGCGATGACCGCAGGGCGACGAGCGATGACCGCAGGGCGCAGGGCGACGAGTGCAGGGGACGAGCGCAGGGCGCAGGCGACGGGCGCAGGGCGCAGGCGACGGGCGCAGGGCGCAGGCGACGGGCGCAGGGCGACGGACGACGGGCGCAGGGCGCAGGCGACGGGCGCAGGCGACGGGCGCAGGCGACGGGCGCAGGGCGCAGGAGACGAGTGCAGGGCGACGAGCGCTGGGCGACGAGCGCAGGGCGACGAGCGCTGGGCGACGAGCGCTGGGCGACGAGCGCAGGGCGTCAAGCGCTGGGCGACGAGCGCAGGGCGTCAAGCGCTGGGCGACGAGCGCAGGGCGTCAAGCGCTGGGCGACGAGCGCAGGGCGTCAAGCGCTGGGCGACGAGCGCAGGGCGTCAAGCGCTGGGCGACGAGCGCAGGGCGTCAAGCGCTGGGCGACGAGCGCAGGGCGTCAAGCGCTGGGCGACGAGCGCAGGGCGTCAAGCGCTGGGCGACGAGCGCAGGGCGTCAAGCGCTGGGCGACGAGCGCAGGGCGTCAAGCGCTGGGCGACGAGCGCAGGGCGTCAAGCGCTGGGCGACGAGCGCAGGGCGTCAAGCGCTGGGCGCAGGCTGACGACCGCAGGGCGTGGGGCGACGACTGCAGGGTGCAGGGTGACGAGCAAAAGGGCGCAGGGCGACGAGCGCAGGGAGCAGGGCTACGAGCGTAGGGCGTAGGGCGATGAGCGAAGGGCGCAGGGCGACGAGCGCAGGGCTCAGGGTGACGGGCACAGGGTGACGAGCGTAAGGCGTAGAGCTCAGGACGGATGTCGACGTAGAGTGACGAGTGCAGGGCGCAGGGCGACGAGTGCAGGGCGTCGAGCGCAGGGTGACGAGTGCAGAGCGATGAGCGCAGGGCGTCAAGCGCTGGGCGACGAGCGCAGGGCGTCAAGCGCTGGGCGACGAGCGCAGGGCGTCAAGCGCTGGGCGACGAGCGCAGGGCGTCAAGCGCTGGGCGACGAGCGCAGGGCGTCAAGCGCTGGGCGACGAGCGCAGGGCGTCAAGCGCTGGGCGACGAGCGCAGGGCGTCAAGCGCTGGGCGACGAGCGCAGGGCGTCAAGCGCTGGGCGACGAGCGCAGGGCGTCAAGCGCTGGGCGACGAGCGCAGGGCGTCAAGCGCTGGGCAACGAGCGCAGGGCGTCAAGCGCTGGGCGACGAGCGCAGGGCGTCAAGCGCTGGGGGACGAGCGCAGGGCGTCAAGCGCTGGGGGACGAGCGCAGGGCGCAGGGCGACGACCACAGGGCGCAGGGCGACGACCACAGGGCATAGGGGGATGACTGCAGGGTGACGAGCGCAAGGCGGAGAGCTCGAGGCGCAGGGCGACGAGCGCTGGGCGCAGGTCGACGAGCGCTGGGCGCAGGTCGACGAGCGCAGGGAGCAGGGGCGACGAGCGCAGGGTGACGAGCGCAAGGCGTAGAGCTCGAGGCGCAGGGCGACGAGCGCTAGGCGCAGGTCGACGAGCACAGGGCGCAGGTCGACGAGCACAGGGCGCAGGTCGACGAGCACAGGGCGCAGGTCGACGAGCACAGGGCGCAGGTCGACGAGCACAGGGCGCAGGTCGACGAGCACAAGTCGCAGGTCGAAGATCGCAAGTCGCAGGTCGATGATCACAAGGCGCAGGGCGACAAACGCAGGGGGAGGAGCGCAGGGCGAGGAGCGCAGGGCGAGGAGCGCAGGGCGAGGAGCGCAGGGCGAGGAGCGCAGGGCGAGGAGCGCAGGGCGAGGAGCGCAGGGCGAGGAGCGCAGGGCGAGGAGCGCAGGGCGAGGAGCGCAGGGCGAGGAGCGCAAGACGACGAGCGTAGGGCGCAGATCGACGACCGCAGGGCGTAGGGCGATGACCGCAGGGCGTAGGGCGATGACCGCAGGGCGCAGGGCGACGAGTGCAGGGGACGGGCGCAGGCGACGGGCGCAGGGCGCAGGCGACGGGCGCAGGGCGCAGGCGACGGGCGCAGGGCGCAAGGCGAGGAACGCAGGGCGAGGAGCGCAAGACGACGAGCGCAGGGCGCAGATCGACGACCGCAGGGCGTAGGGCGATGACCGCAGGGCGCAGATCGACGACCGCAGGGCGTAGGGCGATGACCGCAGGGCGACGAGCGATGACCGCAGGGCGCAGGGCGACGAGTGCAGGGGACGAGCGCAGGGCGCAGGCGACGGGCGCAGGCGACGGGCGCAGGCGACGGGCGCAGGGCGCAGGCGACGGGCGCAGGCGACGGGCGCAGGGCGCAGGGCGCAGGCGACGGGCGCAGGGCGACGGGCGCAGGCGACGGGCGACGGGCGACGGGCGACGGGCGCAGGGCGCAGGGCGCAAGCGACGGGCGCAGGGCGCAGGGCGCAGGGCGCAGGGCGCAAGCGACGGGCGCAGGGCGCAGGCGACGGGCGCAGGGCGCAGGCGACGGGCGCAGGGCGCAGGCGACGGGCGCAAGGCGCAGGGCGCAGGGCGAGGAACGCAGGGCGAGGAGCGCAAGACGACGAGCGCAGGGCGCAGATCGACGACCGCAGGGCGTAGGGCGATGACCGCAGGGCGACGAGCGATGACCGCAGGGCGCAGGGCGACGAGTGCAGGGGACGAGCGCAGGGCGCAGGGGACGGGCGCAGGGCGCAGGCGACGGGCGCAGGGCGCAGGCGACGGGCGCAGGGCGCAGGCGACGGGCGCAGGGCGCAGGCGACGGGCGCAGGGCGCAGGCGACGGGCGCAGGGCGCAGGGCGCAGGCGACGGGCGCAGGGCGCAGGGCGCAGGGCGCAGGCGACGGGCGCAGGGCGCAGGCGACGGGCGCAGGGCGAGGAGCGCAGGGCGAGGAGCGCAGGGCGAGGAGCGCAAGACGACGAGCGTAGGGCGCAGATCGACGACCGCAGGGCGTAGGACGATGACCGCAGGGCGTAGGGCGATGACCGCAGGGCGCAGGGCGACGAGTGCAGGGGACGGGCGCAGGCGACGGGCGCAGGGCGCAGGCGACGGGCGCAGGCGACGGGCGCAGGGCGCAGGCGACGGGCGCAGGGCGCAAGGCGAGGAACGCAGGGCGAGGAGCGCAAGACGACGAGCGCAGGGCGCAGATCGACGACCGCAGGGCGTAGGGCGATGACCGCAGGGCGCAGATCGACGACCGCAGGGCGTAGGGCGATGACCGCAGGGCGACGAGCGATGACCGCAGGGCGCAGGGCGACGAGTGCAGGGGACGAGCGCAGGGCGCAGGCGACGGGCGCAGGCGACGGGCGCAGGCGACGGGCGCAGGGCGCAGGCGACGGGCGCAGGGCGTAGGCGACGGGCGCAGGCGACGGGCGCAGGCGACGGGCGCAGGCGACGGGCGCAGGCGACGGGCGCAGGGCGCAGGGCGCAGGCGACGGGCGCAGGGCGCAGGGCGCAGGCGACGGGCGCAGGGCGCAGGGCGCAGGCGACGGGCGACGGGCGACGGGCGCAGGGCGCAGGGCGCAGGGCGCAGGGCGCAGGGCGCAGGGCGCAGGGCGCAAGCGACGGGCGCAGGGCGCAGGGCGCACGGCGCAAGCGACGGGCGCAGGCGACGGGCGCAGGGCGCAGGCGACGGGCGCAGGGCGCAGGCGACGGGCGCAGGGCGCAGGGCGCAGGCGATGGGCGCAAGGCGCAGGGCGCAGGGCGAGGAACGCAGGGCGAGGAGCGCAAGACGACGAGCGCAGGGCGCAGATCGACGACCGCAGGGCGTAGGGCGATGACCGCAGGGCGACGAGCGATGACCGCAGGGCGCAGGGCGACGAGTGCAGGGGACGAGCGCAGGGCGCACGGGACGGGCGCAGGGCGCAGGCGACGGGCGCAGGGCGCAGGCGACGGGCGCAGGGCGCAGGCGACGGGCGCAAGGCGCAGGGCGCAGGGCGAGGAACGCAGGGCGAGGAGCGCAAGACGACGAGCGCAGGGCGCAGATCGACGACCGCAGGGCGTAGGGCGATGACCGCAGGGCGACGAGCGATGACCGCAGGGCGCAGGGCGACGAGTGCAGGGGACGAGCGCAGGGCGCACGGGACGGGCGCAGGGCGCAGGCGACGGGCGCAGGGCGCAGGCGACGGGCGCAGGGCGCAGGCGACGGGCGCAGGGCGCAGGGCGCAGGGCGCAGGCGACGGGCGCAGGGCGCAGGCGACGGGCGCAGGGCGCAGGCGACGGGCGCAGGGCGCAGGGCGCAGGCGACGGGCGCAGGCGACGGGCGACGGGCGCAGGGCGCAGGCGACGGGCGCAGGGCGCAGGCGACGGGCGCAGGGCGCAGGCGACGGGCGCAGGGCGACGGACGACGGGCGCAGGGCGCAGGCGACGGGCGCAGGGCGCAGGGCGCAGGCGACGGGCGCAGGCGACGGGCGCAGGGCGCAGGAGACGAGTGCAGGGCGACGAGCGCTGGGCGACGAGCGCAGGGCGACGAGCGCTGGGCGACGAGCGCTGGGCGACGAGCGCAGGGCGTCAAGCGCTGGGCGACGAGCGCAGGGCGTCAAGCGCTGGGCGACGAGCGCAGGGCGTCAAGCGCTGGGCGACGAGCGCAGGGCGTCAAGCGCTGGGCGACGAGCGCAGGGCGTCAAGCGCTGGGCGACGAGCGCAGGGCGTCAAGCGCTGGGCGACGAGCGCAGGGCGTCAAGCGCTGGGCGACGAGCGCAGGGCGTCAAGCGCTGGGCGACGAGCGCAGGGCGTCAAGCGCTGGGCGCAGGCTGACGACCGCAGGGCGTGGGGCGACGACTGCAGGGTGCAGGGTGACGAGCAAAAGGGCGCAGGGCGACGAGCGCAGGGAGCAGGGCTACGAGCGTAGGGCGTAGGGCGATGAGCGAAGGGCGCAGGGCGACGAGCGCAGGGCTCAGGGTGACGGGCACAGGGTGACGAGCGTAAGGCGTAGAGCTCAGGACGGATGTCGACGTAGAGTGACGAGTGCAGGGCGCACGGCGACGAGTGCAGGGCGTCGAGCGCAGGGTGACGAGTGCAGAGCGATGAGCGCAGGGCGTCAAGCGCTGGGCGACGAGCGCAGGGCGTCAAGCGCTGGGCGACGAGCGCAGGGCGTCAAGCGCTGGGCGACGAGCGCAGGGCGTCAAGCGCTGGGCGACGAGCGCAGGGCGTCAAGCGCTGGGCGACGAGCGCAGGGCGTCAAGCGCTGGGCGACGAGCGCAAGGCGCAGGGCGCAGGCGACGGGCGCAGGCGACGGGCGCAGGCGACGGGCGCAAGGCGCAGGGCGCAGGGCGAGGAACGCAGGGCGAGGAGCGCAAGACGACGAGCGCAGGGCGCAGATCGACGACCGCAGGGCGTAGGGCGATGACCGCAGGGCGACGAGCGATGACCGCAGGGCGCAGGGCGACGAGTGCAGGGGACGAGCGCAGGGCGCAGGGGACGGGCGCAGGGCGCAGGCGACGGGCGCAGGGCGCAGGCGACGGGCGCAGGGCGCAGGCGACGGGCGCAGGGCGCAGGGCGCAGGGCGCAGGCGACGGGCGCAGGGCGCAGGGCGCAGGGCGCAGGCGACGGGCGCAGGGCGCAGGCGACGGGCGCAGGGCGCAGGCGACGGGCGCAGGGCGAGGAGCGCAGGGCGAGGAGCGCAGGGCGAGGAGCGCAAGACGACGAGCGTAGGGCGCAGATCGACGACCGCAGGGCGTAGGGCGATGACCGCAGGGCGTAGGGCGATGACCGCAGGGCGCAGGGCGACGAGTGCAGGGGACGGGCGCAGGCGACGGGCGCAGGGCGCAGGCGACGGGCGCAGGGCGCAGGCGACGGGCGCAGGGCGCAGGCGACGGGCGCAGGCGACGGGCGCAGGGCGAGGAACGCAGGGCGAGGAGCGCAAGACGACGAGCGCAGGGCGCAGATCGACGACCGCAGGGCGTAGGGCGATGACCGCAGGGCGCAGATCGACGACCGCAGGGCGTAGGGCGATGACCGCAGGGCGACGAGCGATGACCGCAGGGCGCAGGGCGACGAGTGCAGGGGACGAGCGCAGGGCGCAGGCGACGGGCGCAGGCGACGGGCGCAGGGCGCAGGGCGCAGGCGACGGGCGCAGGGCGCAGGGCGCAGGCGACGGGCGACGGGCGACGGGCGCAGGGCGCAGGGCGCAGGGCGCAAGCGACGGGCGCAGGGCGCAGGGCGCAGGGCGCAAGCGACGGGCGCAGGGCGCAGGGCGCAGGCGACGGGCGCAGGGCGCAGGCGACGGGCGCAAGGCGCAGGGCGCAGGGCGAGGAACGCAGGGCGAGGAGCGCAAGACGACGAGCGCAGGGCGCAGATCGACGACCGCAGGGCGTAGGGCGATGACCGCAGGGCGACGAGCGATGACCGCAGGGCGCAGGGCGACGAGTGCAGGGGACGAGCGCAGGGCGCAGGGGACGGGCGCAGGGCGCAGGCGACGGGCGCAGGGCGCAGGCGACGGGCGCAGGGCGCAGGCGACGGGCGCAGGGCGCAGGCGACGGGCGCAGGGCGCAGGCGACGGGCGCAGGGCGCAGGCGACGGGCGCAGGGCGCAGGGCGCAGGGCGCAGGCGACGGGCGCAGGGCGCAGGCGACGGGCGCAGGGCGCAGGCGACGGGCGCAGGGCGCAGGGCGCAGGCGACGGGCGCAGGGCGCAGGCGACGGGCGCAGGGCGCAGGGCGCAGGGCGCAGGCGACGGGCGCAGGGCGCAGGCGACGGGCGCAGGCGACGGACGACGGGCGACGGACGACGGGCGCAGGGCACAGGCGACGGGCGCAGGGCGCAGGGCGCAGGCGACGGGCGCAGGGCGCAGGCGACGGGCGCAGGGCGCAGGAGACGAGTGCAGGGCGACGAGCGCTGGGCGACGAGCGCAGGGTGACGAGCGCTGGGCGACGAGCGCTGGGCGACGAGCGCAGGGCGTCAAGCGCTGGGCGACGAGCGCAGGGCGTCAAGCGCTGGGCGACGAGCGCAGGGCGTCAAGCGCTGGGCGACGAGCGCAGGGCGTCAAGCGCTGGGCGACGAGCGCAGGGCGTCAAGCGCTGGGCGACGAGCGCAGGGCGTCAAGCGCTGGGCGACGAGCGCAGGGCGTCAAGCGCTGGGCGACGAGCGCAGGGCGTCAAGCGCTGGGCGCAGGCTGACGACCGCAGGGCGTGGGGCGACGACTGCAGGGTGCAGGGTGACGAGCAAAAGGGCGCAGGGCGACGAGCGCAGGGAGCAGGGCTACGAGCGTAGGGCGTAGGGCGATGAGCGAAGGGCGCAGGGCGACGAGCGCAGGGCTAAGGGTGACGGGCACAGGGTGACGAGCGTAAGGCGTAGAGCTCAGGACGGATGTCGACGTAGAGTGACGAGTGCAGGGCGCAGGGCGACGAGTGCAGGGCGTCGAGCGCAGGGTGACGAGTGCAGAGCGATGAGCGCAGGGCGTCAAGCGCTGGGCGACGAGCGCAGGGCGTCAAGCGCTGGGCGACGAGCGCAGGGCGTCAAGCGCTGGGCGACGAGCGCAGGGCGTCAAGCGCTGGGCGACGAGCGCAGGGCGTCAAGCGCTGGGCGACGAGCGCAGGGCGTCAAGCGCTGGGGGACGAGCGCAGGGCGTCAAGCGCTGGGGGACGAGCGCAGGGCGCAGGGCGACGACCACAGGGCGCAGGGCGACGACCACAGGGCATAGGGGGATGACTGCAGGGTGACGAGCGCAAGGCGGAGAGCTCGAGGCGCAGGGCGACGAGCGCTGGGCGCAGGTCGACGAGCGCTGGGCGCAGGTCGACGAGCGCAGGGAGCAGGGGCGACGAGCGCAGGGTGACGAGCGCAAGGCGTAGAGCTCGAGGCGCAGGGCGACGAGCGCTAGGCGCAGGTCGACGAGCACAGGGCGCAGGTCGACGAGCACAGGGCGCAGGTCGACGAGCACAGGGCGCAGGTCGACGAGCACAGGGCGCAGGTCGACGAGCACAGGGCGCAGGTCGACGAGCACAAGTCGCAGGTCGAAGATCGCAAGTCGCAGGTCAATGATCACAAGGCGCAGGGCGACAAGCGCAGGGGGAGGAGCGCAGGGCGAGGAGCGCAGGGCGAGGAGCGCAGGGCGAGGAGCGCAGGGCGAGGAGCGCAGGGCGAGGAGCGCAAGACGACGAGCGTAGGGCGCAGATCGACGACCGCAGGGCGTAGGGCGATGACCGCAGGGCGTAGGGCGATGACCGCAGGGCGTAGGGCGATGACCGCAGGGCGCAGGGCGACGAGTGCAGGGGACGGGCGCAGGCGACGGGCGCAGGGCGCAGGCGACGGGCGCAGGGCGCAGGCGACGGGCGCAGGCGACGGGCGCAGGGCGCAGGCGACGGGCGCAGGGCGCAAGGCGAGGAACGCAGGGCGAGGAGCGCAAGACGACGAGCGCAGGGCGCAGATCGACGACCGCAGGGCGTAGGGCGATGACCGCAGGGCGCAGATCGACGACCGCAGGGCGTAGGGCGATGACCGCAGGGCGACGAGCGATGACCGCAGGGCGCAGGGCGACGAGTGCAGGGGACGAGCGCAGGGCGCAGGCGACGGGCGCAGGCGACGGGCGCAGGGCGCAGGCGACGGGCGCAGGGCGCAGGCGACGGGCGCAGGGCGCAGGCGACGGGCGCAGGCGACGGGCGCAGGCGACGGGCGCAGGCGACGGGCGCAGGCGACGGGCGCAGGGCGCAGGGCGCAGGCGACGGGCGCAGGGCGGAGGGCGCAGGCGACGGGCGACGGGCGCAGGGCGCAGGGCGCAGGGCGCAAGCGACGGGCGCAGGGCGCAGGGCGCAGGCGACGGGCGCAGGGCGCAGGCGACGGGCGCAGGGCGCAGGCGACGGGCGCAGGGCGCAGGCGACGGGCGCAGGGCGCAGGCGACGGGCGCAGGGCGCAGGCGACGGGCGCAGGGCGCAGGCGACGGGCGCAGGGCGCAGGCGACGGGCGCAGGGCGCAGGCGACGGGCGCAAGGCGCAGGGCGCAGGGCGAGGAACGCAGGGCGAGGAGCGCAAGACGACGAGCGCAGGGCGCAGATCGACGACCGCAGGGCGTAGGGCGATGACCGCAGGGCGACGAGCGATGACCGCAGGGCGCAGGGCGACGAGTGCAGGGGACGAGCGCAGGGCGCAGGGGACGGGCGCAGGCGACGGGCGCAGGGCGCAGGCGACGGGCGCAGGGCGCAGGGCGCAGGCGACGGGCGCAGGGCGCAGGGCGCAGGCGACGGGCGCAGGGCGCAGGCGACGGGCGCAGGGCGCAGGGCGCAGGCGACGGGCGCAGGGCGCAGGCGACGGGCGCAGGGCGCAGGCGACGGGCGCAGGAGACGAGTGCAGGGCGACGAGCGCTGGGCGACGAGCGCAGGGCGACGAGCGCTGGGCGACGAGCGCTGGGCGACGAGCGCAGGGCGTCAAGCGCTGGGCGACGAGCGCAGGGCGTCAAGCGCTGGGCGACGAGCGCAGGGCGTCAAGCGCTGGGCGACGAGCGCGCTGGGCGACGAGCGCAGGGAGCAGGGGATCGAGCGCAGGGCGACGACCACAGGGCGCAGGGGGATGACTGCAGGGTGATGAGCGCAAGGGCGCAGGGTGACGAGCGTAGGGCGACGAGCGAAAGGCACAGGGCGACGAGCGTAGGGCGACGAGCGCAGGGCGACGAGCGCAGGGCGACGAGCGCAGGGCGACGAGCGCAGGGCGACGAGCGCAGGGCGACGAGCGCAGGGCGACGAGCGCAGGGCGACGAGCGCAGGGCGACGAGCGCAGGGCGACGAGCGCAGGGTGCAAGGCGACGAGCGCAGAGTACAGGGCGACGAGCGCAGAGCGCAGGGCGGGCGCAGGGAGACGAGCGAAGGGTGCAGGGCGACGAGCGCATGGGGCAGGGCACAGGCGGCAGGGCTCAAGGGTTAGGGCGCATTCCTCAGGTCATCAGGGCGCAGGGCGACAAGTGCAGGGCGCAGGGCGACGAGTGCAGGGCGACGAGCGTAGGGCGATGAGCACAGGGATCAAGGCGACGAGCGCAGGGCCACGAGCGTAGGGCGCAGGGCGACGACTGTAGGGTACAGGGTGACGAGTGCAAGTGCGCAGGGCGACGAGCGCAGGGAGCAGGGCTACGAGCGTCGACGAGCGCAGGGCGACGACTGCAAGGGCGACGATTGTAAGGGCGACGAGCGCAGGGCGTAGGGTGACGAGAGCAGCGCGCAGGGTGACGAGCGCAAGGCGTAGAGCTTGTGGCGCAGGGCGACGAGCGCAGGCCGCAAGTCGACGAATGCAGGGCGCAGGGCGACGAGCGAAAGGGGCAGGGTGCAAGGCAACGATCGCATGGGGCAGGGCGCAGGGCGACGAGCGCATGAGGCAGGGCGCAGGGCGACGAGCACATGCGGTAGGGCGCAGGGCACAGGCGGCAGTGCGCAGGGCTCAGGGGTTAGGGCGCATGCCTCAGGTCGTTAGGGCGACGAGTGCAGGGCGCAGGGCGACGAGTGCAGGGCGACGAGTGTAGGGCGACGAGTGCAGGGTGACGAGTGCAGGGCGACGAGTGCAGGGTGACGAGTGCAGGGCGACGAGCGTAGGGCATTGAGCGCAGGGCGACGAGTGCAGGGCGATGTGCGCAGGGAGCAAGGCGACGAGTGCAAGGAGTAGGGTGACGAGCTCAGGGCGCAGGGCGGCGACCGCAGGGCGACGACCGCAGGGCGTAGGGCGACTACTGTAGGGTGCAGGGTGACAAGCACAAGAGCGCAGGGCGACGAGCGCAGGGAGCAGGGCGACGAGCGCAGGGAGCAGGGCGACGAGCGCAGGGAGCAGGGCGACGAGCGCAGGGAGCAGGGCTACGAGCGTAGGGCGACGAGCGCAAGGCGACAAGCGCAAGGCGCTGGGCTACGAGCGTAGGGCGTAGGGCGACGAGCGCAACGCGCAGGGCGCAGGTCTACGAGCGCATGGCGAAGGGCTCAAGCTACAGGGCTCAAGCTGCAGGGCTCAAGCTGCAGGGCTCAAGCTGCAGGGCTTAAGGTGTAGGGCTCAAGGTGCTGGGTTCATGGTGCATGCCTAATGGCTTAGAGCGCAGGTCTTCAGGGCGACGAGCGCAGGGTGCAGGGCGACGAGCGCAGGGAGCAGGGGCGACGAGCGCAGGGTGACGAGCGCAAGGCGTAGAGCTCGAGGCGCAGGGTGACGAGCGCAGGGCGACGAGCGCTGGGCGCAGGTCGACGAGCACAGGGCGCAGGGCGACGAGCACAGGGCGCAGGGCGACGAGCACAAGTTACAGGTCGACGATCGCAAGGCGCAGGGCGAGGAGCGCAGGGCGAAGAGCGCAGGGCGAGGAGCGCAGGGTGAGGAGCGCAGGGCGAGGAGCGCAGGGCGAGGAGAGCAGGGCGCGGAGAGTAGGGCGCGGGACGCAGGGCGCAAAACGCAAGGCGCAGGACGCAGGGCTCAAGGGTGTAGGGCTCTAGGCTCACAGTGAAGGGTGAAAGGCGCAGGGCTCAGGGAGCAAGGCGCAAGCCGTAAGGTGCAACGCTCAGGGGTTGGGGCACAGGGCGACGAGTGCAGGGCGCAGGCGACGAGCGCAGGCGACGAGCGCAGGCGACGAGCGCAGGGCGCAGGCGACGAGCGTAGGACGCAGGCGACGAGCGCAGGGCGCAGGCGACGAGCGCAGGGTGCAAGCGACGAGCGCAGGGCGCAGGCGACGAGCGAAGGGCGCAAGCGACGAGCGCAGGGCGCAAGCGACGAGCGCAGGGCGCAAGCGACGAGCGCAGGGCGCAAGCGACGAGGGCAGGGCGACGAGCGCATGAGGTAGGGCGCAGGCGGCAGTGCGCAGGGCTCAGGGGTTAGGGCGCATGCCTCAGGTCGTCATGGCGCAAGGCGACGAGTGCAGGGCGATGAGCACAGGGAGAAGAGCGCAGAGCGATGAGCGCAGGGAGCAGGGCGCAGGGCGACGGGCGCAGGCCGACGACCGCAGGGCGCAGGCCGACGGGCGCAGGCCGACGACCGCAGGGGCGTAGGGCGACGACTGCAGGGTGCAGGGTGACGAGCAAAAGGGCGCAGGGCGACGAGCGCAAGGAGCAGGGCTACGAGCGTAGGGCGTAGGGCGATAAGCGCAGGGCGACGAGCGCAGGGCTCAGGGTGACGGGCACAGGGTGACGAGCGCAAGGCGTAGAGCTCAGGACGGATGTCGACGCAGAGTGACGAGTGCAGGGCGAGGAGCGCAGGGCGAGGAGCGCAGGGCGATGAGCGCAGGGCGAGGAGCGCAGGGCGAGGAGCGCAAGACGACGAGCGTAGGGCGCAGATCGACGACCGCAGGGCGTAGGGCGATGACCGCAGGGCGTAGGGCGATGACCGCAGGGCGCAGGGCGACGAGTGCAGGGGACGGGCGCAGGCGACGGGCGCAGGCGACGGGCGCAGGCGACGGGCGCAGGCGACGGGCGCAGGCGACGGGCGCAGGGCGCAGGCGACGGGCGCAGGCGACGGGCGCAGGGCGCAGGCGACGGGCGCAGGGCGCAAGGCGAGGAACGCAGGGCGAGGAGCGCAAGACGACGAGCGCAGGGCGCAGATCGACGACCGCAGGGCGTAGGGCGATGACCGCAGGGCGCAGATCGACGACCGCAGGGCGTAGGGCGATGACCGCAGGGCGACGAGCGATGACCGCAGGGCGCAGGGCGACGAGTGCAGGGGACGAGCGCAGGGCGCAGGCGACGGGCGCAGGCGACGGGCGCAGGGCGCAGGCGACGGGCGCAGGCGACGGGCGCAGGCGACGGGCGCAGGCGACGGGCGCAGGGCGCAGGCGACGGGCGCAGGGCGCAGGGCGCAGGCGACGGGCGCAGGGCGCAGGCGACGGGCGACGGGCGCAGGGCGCAGGGCGCAAGCGACGGGCGCAGGGCGCAAGCGACGGGCGCAGGGCGCAGGGCGCAAGCGACGGGCGCAGGGCGCAGGACGCAGGCGACGGGCGCAGGGCGCAGGCGACGGGCGCAGGGCGCAGGCGACGGGCGCAGGGCGCAGGCGACGGGCGCAGGGCGCAGGGCGCAGGCGACGGGCGCAAGGCGCAGGGCGCAGGGCGAGGAACGCAGGGCGAGGAGCGCAAGACGACGAGCGCAGGGCGCAGATCGACGACCGCAGTGCGTAGGGCGATGACCGCAGGGCGACGAGCGATGGCCGCAGGGCGCAGGGCGACGAGTGCAGGGGACGAGCGCAGGGCGCAGGGGACGGGCGCAGGGCGCAGGCGACGGGCGCAGGGCGCAGGCGACGGGCGCAGGGCGCAGGCGACGGGCGCAGGGCGCAGGTGACGGGCGCAGGGCGCAGGCGACGGGCGCAGGGCGCAGGGCGCAGGGCGCAGGCGACGGGCGCAGGGCGCAGGCGACGGGCGCAGGGCGCAGGCGACGGGCGCAGGGCGCAGGCGACGGGCGCAGGGCGCAGGGCGCAGGCGACGGGCGCAGGGCGCAGGGCGCAGGCGACGGGCGCAGGGCGCAGGGCGCAGGCGACGGGCGCAGGGCGCAGGGCGCAGGCGACGGGCGCAGGGCGCAGGCGACGGGCGCAGGGCGCAGGCGACGGGCGCAGGGCGACGGACGACGGGCGCAGGGCGCAGGCGACGGGCGCAGGGCGCAGGGCGCAGGCGACGGGCGCAGGGCGCAGGAGACGAGTGCAGGGCGACGAGCGCAGGGCGACGAGCGCTGGGCGACGAGCGCTGGGCGACGAGCGCTGGGCGACGAGCGCAGGGCGTCAAGCGCTGGGCGACGAGCGCAGGGAGCAGGGGATCGAGCGCAGGGCGACGACCACAGGGCGCAGGGGGATGACTGCAGGGTGATGAGCGCAAGGGCGCAGGGTGACGAGCGTAGGGCGACGAGCGAAAGGCACAGGGCGACGAGCGTAGGGCGACGAGCGCAGGGCGACGAGCGCAGGGCGACGAGCGCAGGGCGACGAGCGCAGGGCGACGAGCGCAGGGTGCAAGGCGACGAGCGCAGAGTACAGGGCGACGAGCGCAGAGCGCAGGGCGGGCGCAGGGAGACGAGCGAAGGGTGCAGGGCGACGAGCGCATGGGGCAGGGCACAGGCGGCAGGGCTCAAGGGTTAGGGCGCATGCCTCAGGTCATCAGGGCGCAGGGCGACAAGTGCAGGGCGCAGGGCGACGAGTGCAGGGCGACGAGCGTAGGGCGATGAGCACAGGGATCAAGGCGACGAGCGCAGGGCCACGAGCGTAGGGCGCAGGGCGACGACTGTAGGGTACAGGGTGACGAGTGCAAGTGCGCAGGGCGACGAGCGCAGGGAGCAGGGCTACGAGCGTCGACGAGCGCAGGGCGACGACTGCAAGGGCGACGATTGTAAGGGCGACGAGCGCAGGGCGTAGGGTGACGAGAGCAGCGCGCAGGGTGACGAGCGCAAGGCGTAGAGCTTGTGGCGCAGGGCGACGAGCGCAGGCCGCAAGTCGACGAATGCAGGGCGCAGGGCGACGAGCGAAAGGGGCAGGGTGCAAGGCAACGATCGCATGGGGCAGGGCGCAGGGCGACGAGCGCATGAGGCAGGGCGCAGGGCGACGAGCACATGCGGTAGGGCGCAGGGCACAGGCGGCAGTGCGCAGGGCTCAGGGGTTAGGGCGCATGCCTCAGGTCGTCAGGGCGACGAGTGCAGGGCGCAGGGCGACGAGTGCAGGGCGACGAGTGTAGGGCGACGAGTGCAGGGTGACGAGTGCAGGACGACGAGTGCAGGGTGACGAGTGCAGGGCGACGAGCGTAGGGCATTGAGCGCAGGGCGACGAGTGCAGGGCGATGTGCGCAGGGAGCAAGGCGACGAGTGCAAGGAGTAGGGTGACGAGCTCAAGGCGCAGGGCGACGACCGCAGGGCGTAGGGCGACTACTGTAGGGTGCAGGGTGACAAGCACAAGAGCGCAGGGCGACGAGCGCAGGGAGCAGGGCGACGAGCGCAGGGAGCAGGGTGACGAGCGCAGGGAGCAGGGCGACGAGCGCATGGAGCAGGGCGACGAGCGCAGGGAGCAGGGCTACGAGCGTAGGGCGACGAGCGCAAGGCGACAAGCGCAAGGCGCTGGGCTACGAGCGTAGGGCGTAGGGCGACGAGCGCAACGCGCAGGGCGCAGGTCTACGAGCGCATGGCGAAGGGCTCAAGCTACAGGGCTCAAGCTGCAGGGCTCAAGCTGCAGGGCTCAAGCTGCAGGGCTTAAGGTGTAGGGCTCAAGGTGCTGGGTTCATGGTGCATGCCTAATGGCTTAGAGCGCAGGTCTTCAGGGCGACGAGCGCAGGGTGCAGGGCGACGAGCGCAGGGAGCAGGGGCGACGAGCGCAGGGTGACGAGCGCAAGGCGTAGAGCTCGAGGCGCAGGGTGACGAGCGCAGGGCGTAGAGCTCGAGGCGCAGGGCGACGAGCGCTGGGCGCAGGTCGACGAGCACAGGGCGCAGGGCGACGAGCACAGGGCGCAGGGCGACGAGCACAAGTTACAGGTCGACGATCGCAAGGCGCAGGGCGAGGAGCGCAGGGCGAGGAGCGCAGGGCGAGGAGCGCAGGGCGAGGAGCGCAGGGCGAGGAGCGCAGGGCGAGGAGCGCAGGGCGAGGAGAGCAGGGCGCGGAGAGTAGGGCGCGGGACGCAGGGCGCAAAACGCAAGGCGCAGGACGCAGGGCTCAAGGGTGTAGGGCTCTAGGCTCACAGTGAAGGGTGAAAGGCGCAGGGCTCAGGGAGCAAGGCGCAAGCCGTAAGGTGCAACGCTCAGGGGTTGGGGCACAGGGCGACGAGTGCAGGGCGCAGGCGACGAGCGCAGGCGACGAGCGCAGGGCGCAGGCGACGAGCGTAGGACGCAGGCGACGAGCGCAGGGCGCAGGCGACGAGCGCAGGGCGCAAGCGACGAGCGCAGGGCGCAGGCGACGAGCGCAGGGCGCAAGCGACGAGGGCAGGGCGACGAGCGCATGAGGTAGGGCGCAGGCGGCAGTGCGCAGGGCTCAGCGGTTAGGGCGCATGCCTCAGGTCGTCATGGCGCAAGGCGACGAGTGCAGGGCGATGAGCACAGGGAGAAGAGCGCAGAGCGATGAGCGCAGGGAGCAGGGCGCAGGGCGACGGGCGCAGGCCGACGACCGCAGGGCGCAGGCCGACGGGCGCAGGCCGACGACCGCAGGGGCGTAGGGCGACGACTGCAGGGTGCAGGGTGACGAGCAAAAGGGCGCAGGGCGACGAGCGCAAGGAGCAGGGCTACGAGCGTAGGGCGTAGGGCGATAAGCGCAGGGCGACGAGCGCAGGGCTCAGGGTGACGGGCACAGGGTGACGAGCGCAAGGCGTAGAGCTCAGGACGGATGTCGACGCAGAGTGACGAGTGCAGGGCGAAGGGCGACGAGTGCAGGGCGTCAAGTGCAGGGCGTCGAGCGCAGGGTGACGAGTGCAGAGCGATGAGCGCAGGGCGCATGCGACGACCGCAGGGTGCAGGCGACGACCGCAGGGCGCAGGCGACGACCGCAGGGCGCAGGCGACGACCGCAGGGCGCAGGCGACGACTGCAGGCCGCAGGCGACGACCGCAGGGCGCAGGCGACGACCGCAGGGCGCAGGCGACGACCGCAGGGCGCAGGCGACGACCGCAGGGCGCAGGCGACGACCGCAGGGCGCAGGCGACGACCGCAGGGGACGACCGCAGGGCGCAGGGGACGACCGCAGGGCGCAGGCGACGACCGCAGGGCGCAGGCGACGACCGCAGGGCGCAGGCGACGACCGCAGGGCGAAGGCGACGACCGCAGGGCGCAGGGCGACGACTGCAGGACCGCAGGGCGCAGGCGACGACCGCAGGACCGCAGGGCGCAGGCGACGACCGCAGGGGACGACCGCAGGGCGCAGGCGACGACCGCAGGGCGCAGGCGACGACCGCAGGGCGCAGGCGACGACCGCAGGGCGCAGGCGACGACCGCAGGGCGCAGGCGACGACCGCAGGGCGCAGGCGACGACCGCAGGGCGCAGGCGACGACCGCAGGGCGCAGGCGACGACCGCAGGGGACGACCGCAGGGCGCAGGCGACGACCGCAGGGCGCAGGCGACGACCGCAGGGGACGACCGCAGGGCGCAGGCGACGACCGCAGGGGACGACCGCAGGGCGCAGGGGACGACCGCAGGGCGCAGGCGACGACCGCAGGGCGCAGGCGACGACCGCAGGGCGCAGGCGACGACCGCAGGGCGAAGGCGACGACCGCAGGGCGCAGGCGACGACCGCAGGGCGAAGGCGACGACCGCAGGGCGCAGGGCGACGACCGCAGGACCGCAGGGCGCAGGCGACGACCGCAGGACCGCAGGGCGCAGGCGACGACCGCAGGGCGCAGGCGACGACCGCAGGGCGCAGGCGACGACCGCAGGGCGCAGGCGACGACCGCAGGGTGCAGGCGACGACCGCAGGGCGCAGGCGACGACCGCAGGGCGCAGGCGACGACCGCAGGGCGCAGGCGACGACCGCAGGGCGCAGGCGACGACCGCAGGGCGCAGGCGACGACCGCAGGGCGCAGGCGACGACCGCAGGGCGCAGGCGACGACCGCAGGGCGCAGGCGACGACCGCAGGGCGCAGGCGACGACCGCAGGGCGCAGGCGACGACCGCAGGGCGCAGGCGACGACCGCAGGGCGCAGGCGACGACCGCAGGGCGCAGGCGACGACCGCAGGGCGCAGGCGACGACCGCAGGGCGCAGGCGACGACCGCAGGGCGCAGGCGACGACCGCAGGGCGCAGGCGACGACCGCAGGGCGCAGGCGACGACCGCAGGGCGCAGGCGGCGACCGCAGGGCGCAGGCGACGACCGCAGGGCGCAGGCGACGACCGCAGGGCGCAGGCGACGACCGCAGGGCGCAGGCGACGACCGCAGGGCGCAGGCGACGACCGCAGGGCGCAGGCGACGACCGCAGGGCGCACGCGACGACCGCAGGGGACGACCGCGGGGCGCAGGCGACGACCGCAGGGCGCAGGCGACGACCGCAGGGCGCAGGCGTCGACCGCAGGGCGCAGGCGATGACCGCAGGGCGCAGGCGACGACCGCAGGGCGCAGGTGACGACCGCAGGGCGCAGGTGACAACCGCAGGGCGCAAGCAACGACCGCAGGGCGCAAGCAACGAGAGCAGCGCGCTGGGTGACGAGCGTAAGGCGTAGAGCTTATGGCGCAGGGCGACGAGCGCAGGACGCAAATCGACGAATGCAGGGCGCAGGGCGACAAGCGCAGGACACAAGTAAACGAATGCAGGGCGATGAGCGCATGGGGCAGGGCGGAGGGCGACGAGCACATGAGACAGGGCAGGGCGACGAGCGCATGAGGCAGGGCGCAGGCGGCAGTGCGCAGGGCTCAGGGGTTAGGGCGCATGCCTCAGGTCGTCAGGGCGCAGGGTGACGAGCGCAGGGCGATGAGCACAGGGAGAAGAGCGCAGAGCGATGAGCGCAGGGAGCAGGGCGACGGGCGCAGGGCGACGGGCGCAGGCTGACGACCGCAGGGCGTAGGGCGACGACTGCAGGGTGCAGGGTGACGAGCAAAAGGGCGCAGGGCGACGAGCGCAGGGAGCAGGGCTACGAGCGTAGGGCGTAGGGCGATGAGCGAAGGGCGCAGGGCGACGAGCGCAGGGCTCAGGGTGACGGGCACAGGGTGACGAGCGTAAGGCGTAGAGCTCAGGACGGATGTCGACGCAGAGTGACGAGTGCAGGGCGCAGGGCGACGAGTGCAGGGCGTCGAGCGCAGTGTGACGAGTGCAGAGCGATGAGCGCAGGGCGTCAAGCGCTGGGCGACGAGCGCAGGGCGTCAAGCGCTGGGCGACGAGCGCAGGGCGTCAAGCGCTGGGCGACGAGCGCAGGGCGTCAAGCGCTGGGCGACGAGCGCAGGGCGTCAAGCGCTGGGCGACGAGCGCAGGGCGTCAAGCGCTGGGCGACGAGCGCAGGGCGTCAAGCGCTGGGCGACGAGCGCAGGGCGTCAAGCGCTGGGCGACGAGCGCAGGGCGTCAAGCGCTGGGCGACGAGCGCAGGGCGTCAAGCGCTGGGCGACGAGCGCAGGGCGTCAAGCGCTGGGCGACGAGCGCAGGGCGTCAAGCGCTGGGCGACGAGCGCAGGGCGTCAAGCGCTGGGCGACGAGCGCAGGGCGTCAAGCGCTGGGCGACGAGCGCAGGGCGTCAAGCGCTGGGCGACGAGCGCAGGGCGTCAAGCGCTGGGCGACGAGCGCAGGGCGTCAAGCGCTGGGCGACGAGCGCAGGGCGTCAAGCGCTGGGCGACGAGCGCAGGGCGTCAAGCGCTGGGCGACGAGCGCAGGGCGTCAAGCGCTGGGCGACGAGCGCAGGGCGTCAAGCGCTGGGGGACGAGCGCAGGGCGCAGGGCGACGACCACAGGGCGCAGGGGGATGACTGCAGGGTGACGAGCACAAGGCGGAGAGCTCGAGGCGCAGGGCAATGAGCGCTGGGCGCAGGTCGACGAGCGCTGGGCGCAGGTCGACGAGCGCAGGGCGTCAAGCGTTGGGCGACGAGCGCAGGGCGTCAAGCGCTGGGCGACGAGCGCAGGGCGTCAAGCGCTGGGCGACGAGCGCAGGGCGTCAAGCGCTGGGCGACGAGCGCAGGGCGTCAAGCGCTGGGCGACGAGCGCAGGGCGTCAAGCGCTGGGCGACGAGCGCAGGGCGTCAAGCGCTGGGCGACGAGCGCAGGGCGTCAAGCGCTGGGCGACGAGCGCAGGGCGTCAAGCGCTGGGGGACGAGCGCAGGGCGCAGGGCGACGACCACAGGGCGCAGGGGGATGACTGCAGGGTGACGAGCACAAGGCGGAGAGCTCGAGGCGCAGGGCAACGAGCGCTGGGCGCAGGTCGACGAGCGCTGGGCGCAGGTCGACGAGCGCAGGGAGCAGGGGCGACGAGCGCAGGGTGACGAGCGCAAGGCGTAGAGCTCGAGGCGCAGGGCGACGAGCGCTAGGCGCACGTCGACGAGCACAGGGCGCAGGTCGACGAGCACAGGGCGCAGGGCGACGAGCACAAGTCGCAGGTCGAAGATCGCAAGTCGCAGGTCGATGATCACAAGGCGCAGGGCGACAAGCGCAGGGCGAGGAGCGCAGGGCGAGGAGCGCAGGGCGAGGAGCGCAGGGCGAGGAGCGCAGGGCGAGGAGCGCAGGGCGAGGAGCGCAGGGCGAGGAGCGCAGGGCGAGGAGCGCAGGGCGAGGAGCGCAGGGCGAGGAGCGCAGGGCGAGGAGCGCAGGGCGAGGAGCGCAGGGCGAGGAGCGCAGGGCGAGGAGCGCAGGACGACGAGCGCAGGGCGCAGATCGAAGACCGCAGGGCGTAGGGCGTAGGGCGATGACCACAGGGCGACGAGCGATGACCGCAGGGCGCAGGGCGACGAGTGCAGGGGACGAGCGCAGGGCGCAGGGGACGGGCGCAGGCGACGGGCGCAGGGCGCAGGCGACGGGCGCAGGGCGCAGCCGACGGGCGCAGGGCGCAGCCGACGGGCGCAGGGCGCAGCCGACGGGCGCAGGGCGCAGCCGACGGGCGCAGGGCGCAGCCGACGGGCGCAGGGCGCAGCCGACGGGCGCAGGGCGCAGGCGACGGGCGCAGGCGACGGGCGCAGGCGACGGGCGCAGGCGACGGGCGCAGGGCGCAGGCGACGGGCACAGAGCGCAGGCGACGGGCGCAGGGCGCAGGGCGCAGGCGACGGGCGCAAGGCGCAGGGCGCAGGCGACGGGCGCAGGGCGCAGGGCGCAGGCGACGGGCGCAGGGCGCAGGCGACGGGCGCAGGGCGCAGGCGCCCTGCAGGGCGAGGAACGCAGGCCGAGGAACGCAGGGCGAGGAGCGCAAGACGACGAGCGCAGGGCGCAGATCGACGACCGCAGGGCGATGACCGCAGGGCGTAGGGTGATGACCGCAGGGCGACGAGCGATGACCGCAGGGCGCAGGGCGACGAGTGCAGGGGACGAGCGCAGGGCGCAGGGCGCAGGCGACGGGCGCAGGGCGCAGGGCGCAGGCGACGGGCGCAGGGCGCAGGGCGCAGGCGACGGGCGCAGGGCGCAGGGCGCAGGGCGCAGGCGACGGGCGCAGGGCGCAGGCGACGGGCGCAGGGCGCAGGCGACGGGCGCAGGCGACGGGCGCAGGGCGCAGGCGACGGGCGCAGGGCGCAGGGCGCAGGCGACGGGCGCAGGGCGCAGGCGACGGGCGCAGGGCGCAGGCGACGGGCGCAGGGCGCAGGCGACGGGCGCAGGGCGCAGGCGACGGGCGCAGGGCGCAGGCGACGGGCGCAGGCGACGGGCGCAGGGCGCAGGCGACGGGCGCAGGGCGCAGGGCGCAGGCGACGGGCGCAGGGCGCAGGGCGCAGGCGACGGGCGCAGGGCCCAGGGCGCAGGGCGCAGGGCGCAGGCGACGGGCGCAGGGCGCAGGGCGCAGGGCGCAGGCGACGGGCGCAGGCGACGGGCGCAGGGCGCAGGGAGCAGGCGACGGGCGCAGGGCGCAGGGCGCAGGCGACGGGCGCAGGGCGCAGGCGACGGGCGCAGGCGACGGGCGCAGGGCGCAGGGCGCAGGCGACGGGCGCAGGGCGCAGGCGACGGGCGCAGGCGACGGGCGCAGGGCGCAGGGCGCAGGGCGCAGGCGACGGGCGCAGGGCGCAGGGCGCAGGCGACGGGCGCAGGCGACGGGCGCAGGGCGCGGGCGACGGGCGCAGGGCGCAGGGCGCAGGCGACGGGCGCAGGGCGCAGGGCGCAGGCGACGACCGCAGGGCGCAGGCGACGACCGCAGGGCGCAGGCGACGACCGCAGGGGACGACCGCAGGGCGCAGGCGACGACCGCAGGGGACGACCGCAGGGCGCAGGGGACGACCGCAGGGCGCAGGCGACGACCGCAGGGCGCAGGCGACGACCGCAGGGCGCAGGCGACGACCGCAGGGCGCAGGCGACGACCGCAGGGCGCAGGCGACGACCGCAGGGCGCCGGCGACGACCGCAGGACCGCAGGGCGCAGGCGACGACCGCAGGGCGCAGGCGACGACCGCAGGGCGCAGGCGACGACCGCAGGGCGAAGGCGACGACCGCAGGGCGCAGGGCGACGACCGCAGGACCGCAGGGCGCAGGCGACGACCGCAGGACCGCAGGGCGCAGGCGACGACCGCAGGACCGCAGGGCGCAGGCGACGACCGCAGGACCGCAGGGCGCAGGCGACGACCGCAGGGCGTAGGCGACGACCGCAGGGCGCAGGCGACGACCGCAGGGCGCAGGCGACGACCGCAGGGCGCAGGCGACGACCGCAGGGCGCAGGCGACGACCGCAGGGCGCAGGCGACGACAGCAGGGCGCAGGCGACGACCGCAGGGCGCAGGCGACGACCGCAGGGCGCAGGCGACGACCGCAGGGCGCAGGCGACGACCGCAGGGCGCAGGCGACGACCGCAGGGCGCAGGCGACGACCGCAGGGCGCAGGCGACGACCGCAGGGCGCAGGCGACGACCGCAGGGCGCAGGCGACGACCGCAGGGCGCAGGCGACGACCGCAGGGCGCAGGCGACGACCGCAGGGCGCAGGCGACGACCGCAGGGCGCAGGCGACGACCGCAGGGCGCAGGCGACGACCGCAGGGCGCAGGCGACGACCGCAGGGCGCAGGCGACGACCGCAGGGCGCAGGCGACGACCGCAGGGCGCAGGCGACGACCGCAGGGCGCAGGCGACGACCGCAGGGCGCAGGCGACGACCGCAGGGGACGACCGCGGGGCGCAGGCGACGACCGCAGGGCGCAGGCGTCGACCGCAGGGCGCAGGCGATGACCGCAGGGCGCATGCGACGACCGCAGGGCGCAGGAGACAACCGCAGGGCGCAAGCAACGACCGCAGGGCGCAAGCAACGAGAGCAGCGCGCTGGGTGACGAGCGTAAGGCGTAGAGCTTATGGCGCAGGGCGACGAGCGCAGGACGCAAATCGACGAATGCAGGGCGCAGGGCGACAAGCGCAGGACACAAGTAAACGAATGCAGGGCGATGAGCGCATGGGGCAGGGCGGAGGGCGACGAGCACATGAGACAGGGCAGGGCGACGAGCGCATGAGGCAGGGCGCAGGCGGCAGTGCGCAGGGCTCAGGGGTTAGGGCGCATGCCTCAGGTCGTCAGGGCGCAGGGTGACGAGCGCAGGGCGATGAGCACAGGGAGAAGAGCGTAGAGCGATGAGCGCAGGGAGCAGGGCGACGGGCGCAGGGCGACGGGCGCAGGCTGACGACCGCAGGGCGTAGGGCGACGACTGCAGGGTGCAGGGTGACGAGCAAAAGGGCGCAGGGCGACGAGCGCAGGGAGCAGGGCTACGAGCGTAGGGCGTAGGGCGATGAGCGAAGGGCGCAGGGCGACGAGCGCAGGGCTCAGGGTGACGGGCACAGGGTGACGAGCGTAAGGCGTAGAGCTCAGGACGGATGTCGACGCAGAGTGACGAGTGCAGGGCGCAGGGCGACGAGTGCAGGGCGTCGAGCGCAGGGTGACGAGTGCAGAGCGATGAGCGCAGGGCGTCAAGCGCTGGGCGACGAGCGCAGGGCGTCAAGCGCTGGGCGACGAGCGCAGGGCGTCAAGCGCTGGGCGACGAGCGCAGGGCGTCAAGCGCTGGGCGACGAGCGCAGGGCGTCAAGCGCTGGGCGACGAGCGCAGGGCGTCAAGCGCTGGGCGACGAGCGCAGGGCGTCAAGCGCTGGGCGACGAGCGCAGGGCGTCAAGCGCTGGGCGACGAGCGCAGGGCGTCAAGCGCTGGGCGACGAGCGCAGGGCGTCAAGCGCTGGGCGACGAGCGCAGGGCGTCAAGCGCTGGGCGACGAGCGCAGGGCGTCAAGCGCTGGGCGACGAGCGCAGGGCGTCAAGCGCTGGGCGACGAGCGCAGGGCGTCAAGCGCTGGGCGACGAGCGCAGGGCGTCAAGCGCTGGGCGACGAGCGCAGGGCGTCAAGCGCTGGGCGACGAGCGCAGGGCGTCAAGCGCTGGGCGACGAGCGCAGGGCGTCAAGCGCTGGGCGACGAGCGCAGGGCGTCAAGCGCTGGGCGACGAGCGCAGGGCGTCAAGCGCTGGGCGACGAGCGCAGGGCGTCAAGCGCTGGGCGACGAGCGCAGGGCGTCAAGCGCTGGGCGACGAGCGCAGGGCGTCAAGCGCTGGGCGACGAGCGCAGGGCGTCAAGCGCTGGGCGACGAGCGCAGGGCGTCAAGCGCTGGGCGACGAGCGCAGGGCGTCAAGCGCTGGGCGACGAGCGCAGGGCGTCAAGCGCTGGGGGACGAGTGCAGGGCGCAGGGCGACGACCACAGGGCGCAGGGGGATGACTGCAGGGTGACGAGCACAAGGCGGAGAGCTCGAGGCGCAGGGCAACGAGCGCTGGGCGCAGGTCGACGAGCGCTGGGCGCAGGTCGACGAGCGCTGGGCGCAGGTCGACGAGCGCAGGGAGCAGGGGCGACGAGCGCAGGGTGACGAGCGCAAGGCGTAGAGCTCGAGGCGCAGGGCGACGAGCGCTAGGCGCACGTCGACGAGCACAGGGCGCAGGTCGACGAGCACAGGGCGCAGGGCGACGAGCACAAGTCGCAGGTCGAAGATCGCAAGTCGCAGGTCGATGATCACAAGGCGCAGGGCGACAAGCGCAGGGCGAGGAGCGCAGGGCGAGGAGCGCAGGGCGAGGAGCGCAGGGCGAGGAGCGCAGGGCGAGGAGCGCAGGGCGAGGAGCGCAGGGCGAGGAGCGCAGGGCGAGGAGCGCAGGGCGAGGAGCGCAGGGCGAGGAGCGCAGGGCGAGGAGCGCAGGGCGAGGAGCGCAGGGCGAGGAGCGCAGGGCGAGGAGCGCAGGGCGAGGAGCGCAGGGCGAGGAGCGCAGGGCGAGGAGCGCAGGACGACGAGCGCAGGGCGCAGATCGAAGACCGCAGGGCGTAGGGCGTAGGGCGATGACCACAGGGCGACGAGCGATGACCGCAGGGCGCAGGGCGACGAGTGCAGGGGACGAGCGCAGGGCGCAGGGGACGGGCGCAGGCGACGGGCGCAGGGCGCAGGCGACGGGCGCAGGGCGCAGCCGACGGGCGCAGGGCGCAGCCGACGGGCGCAGGGCGCAGCCGACGGGCGCAGGGCGCAGCCGACGGGCGCAGGGCGCAGCCGACGGGCGCAGGGCGCAGCCGACGGGCGCAGGGCGCAGCCGACGGGCGCAGGGCGCAGCCGACGGGCGCAGGGCGCAGCCGACGGGCGCAGGGCGCAGCCGACGGGCGCAGGGCGCAGCCGACGGGCGCAGGGCGCAGGCGACGGGCGCAGGCGACGGGCGCAGGCGACGGGCGCAGGCGACGGGCGCAGGGCGCAGGCGACGGGCACAGAGCGCAGGCGACGGGCGCAGGGCGCAGGCGACGGGCGCAGGGCGCAGGGCGCAGGCGACGGGCGCAGGGCGCAGGCGACGGGCGCAGGGCGCAGGCGACGGGCGCAGGGCGCAGGCGCCCTGCAGGGCGAGGAACGCAGGCCGAGGAACGCAGGCCGAGGAACGCAGGGCGAGGAGCGCAAGACGACGAGCGCAGGGCGCAGATCGACGACCGCAGGGCGATGACCGCAGGGCGTAGGGTGATGACCGCAGGGCGACGAGCGATGACCGCAGGGCGCAGGGCGACGAGTGCAGGGGACGAGCGCAGGGCGCAGGGCGCAGGCGACGGGCGCAGGGCGCAGGGCGCAGGCGACGGGCGCAGGGCGCAGGGCGCAGGCGACGAGCGCAGGGCGCAGGGCGCAGGCGACGGGCGCAGGGCGCAGGCGACGGGCGCAGGGCGCAGGCGACGGGCGCAGGGCGCAGGGCGCAGGCGACGGGCGCAGGGCGCAGGCGACGGGCGCAGGGCGCAGGCGACGGGCGCAGGGCGCAGGCGACGGGCGCAGGGCGCAGGGCGCAGGGCGCAGGGCGCAGGCGACGGGCGCAGGGCGCAGGCGACGGGCGCAGGGCGCAGGCGACGGGCGCAGGGCGCAGGCGACGGGCGCAGGGCGCAGGCGACGGGCGCAGGGCGCAGGCGACGGGCGCAGGGCGCAGGCGACGGGCGCAGGGCGCAGGGCGCAGGCGACGGGCGCAGGGCGCAGGGCGCAGGCGACGGGCGCAGGGCGCAGGGCGCAGGCGACGGGCGCAGGGCGCAGGGCGCAGGCGACGGGCGCAGGGCCCAGGGCGCAGGGCGCAGGCGACGGGCGCAGGGCGCAGGCGACGGGCGCAGGGCGCAGGCGACGGGCGCAGGGCGCAGGCGACGGGCGCAGGGCGCAGGGCGCAGGCGACGGGCGCAGGGCGCAGGGCGCAGGCGACGGGCGCAGGGCGCAGGGCGCAGGCGACGGGCGCAGGGCGCAGGGCGCAGGCGACGGGCGCAGGGCGCAGGGCGCAGGCGACGGGCGCAGGGCGCAGGGCGCAGGCGACGGGCGCAGGGCGCAGGGCGCAGGCGACGGGCGCAGGGCGCAGGGCGCAGGCGACGGGCGCAGGGCGCGGGCGACGGGCGCAGGGCGCCGGGCGCAGGCGACGGGCGCAGGGCGCGGGCGACGGGCGCAGGGCGCAGGGCGCAGGCGACGGGCGACGGGCGCAGGCGACGGGCGCAGGGCGCAGGCGACGGGCGCAGGGCGACGGGCGACGGCCGCAGGCGACGGGCGCAGGCGACGGGCGCAGGCGACGAGTGCAGGGCGACGAGCGCTGGGCGACGAGCGCAGGGCGACGAGCGCTGGGCGACGAGCGCAGGGCGACGAGCGCTGGGCGACGAGCGCAGGGCGACGAGCGCTGGGCGACGAGCGCAGGGCGACGAGCGCTGGGCGACGAGCGCAGGGCGACGAGCGCAGGGCGACGAGCGCTGGGCGACGAGCGCAGGGCGACGAGCGCTGGGCGACGAGCGCAGGGCGACGAGCGCTGGGCGACGAGCGCTGGGCGACGAGCGCAGGGCGACGAGCGCTGGGCGACGAGCGCAGGGCGACGAGCGCTGGGCGACGAGCGCTGGGCGACGAGCGCAGGGCGACGAGCGCTGGGCGACGAGCGCAGGGCGACGAGCGCTGGGCGACGAGCGCAGGGCGACGAGCGCTGGGCGACGAGCGCAGGGCGACGAGCGCTGGGCGACGAGCGCAGGGCGACGAGCGCTGGGCGACGAGCGCAGGGCGACGAGCGCTGGGCGACGAGTGCAGGGCGACGAGCGCTGGGCGACGAGCGCAGGGTGACGAGCGCTGGGCGACGAGCGCAGGGCGACGAGCGCTGGGCGACGAGCGCAGGGCGACGAGCGCTGGGCGACGAGCGCAGGGCGTCAAGCGCTGGGCGACGAGCGCAGGGTGTCAAGCTCTGGGCGACGAGCGCAAGGCGTCAAGCGCTGGGCGACGAGCGCAGGGAGCAGGGGATCGAGCGCAGGGCGACGACCACAGGGCGCAGGGTGATGAGCGCAAGGGCGCAGGGTGACGAGCGTAGGGCGACGAGCGAAAGGCACAGGGCGACGAGCGTAGGGCGACGAGCGCAGGGTGCAAGGCGACGAGCGCAGAGTACAGGACGACGAGCGCAGAGCGCAGGGCGGGCGCAGGGAGACGAGCGAAGGGTACAGGGCGCAGGCGACGACCGCAGGGCGCAGGCGACGACCGCAGGGCGCAGGCGACGACCGCAGGGCGCAGGCGTCGACCGCAGGGCGCAGGCGACGACCGCAGGGCGCAGGCGACGACCGCAGGGCGCAGGTGACGACCGCAGGGCGCAAGCAACGACCGCAGGGCGCAAGCAACGAGAGCAGCGCGCTGGGTGACGAGCGTAAGGCGTAGAGCTTATGGCGCAGGGCGACGAGCGCAGGGCGTCAAGCGCTGGGCGACGAGCGCAGGGCGTCAAGCGCTGGGCGACGAGCGCAGGGCGTCAAGCGCTGGGCGACGAGCGCAGGGCGTCAAGCGCTGGGCGACGAGCGCAGGGCGTCAAGCGCTGGGCGACGAGCGCAGGGCGTCAAGCGCTGGGCGACGAGCGCAGGGCGTCAAGCGCTGGGCGACGAGCGCAGGGCGTCAAGCGCTGGGGGACGAGCGCAGGGCGCAGGGCGACGACCACAGGGCGCAGGGGGATGACTGCAGGGTGACGAGCACAAGGCGGAGAGCTCGAGGCGCAGGGCAATGAGCGCTGGGCGCAGGTCGACGAGCGCTGGGCGCAGGTCGACGAGCGCAGGGCGTCAAGCGCTGGGCAACGAGCGCAGGGCGTCAAGCGCTGGGCGACGAGCGCAGGGCGTCAAGCGCTGGGCGACGAGCGCAGGGCGTCAAGCGCTGGGCGACGAGCGCAGGGCGTCAAGCGCTGGGCGACGAGCGCAGGGCGTCAAGCGCTGGGCGACGAGCGCAGGGCGTCAAGCGCTGGGCGACGAGCGCAGGGCGTCAAGCGCTGGGCGACGAGCGCAGGGCGTCAAGCGCTGGGCGACGAGCGCAGGGCGTCAAGCGCTGGGGGACGAGCGCAGGGCGCAGGGCGACGACCACAGGGCGCAGGGGGATGACTGCAGGGTGACGAGCACAAGGCGGAGAGCTCGAGGCGCAGGGCAACGAGCGCTGGGCGCAGGTCGACGAGCGCTGGGCGCAGGTCGACGAGCGCAGGGAGCAGGGGCGACGAGCGCAGGGTGACGAGCGCAAGGCGTAGAGCTCGAGGCGCAGGGCGACGAGCGCTAGGCGCACGTCGACGAGCACAGGGCGCAGGTCGACGAGCACAGGGCGCAGGGCGACGAGCACAAGTCGCAGGTCGAAGATCGCAAGTCGCAGGTCGATGATCACAAGGCGCAGGGCGACAAGCGCAGGGCGAGGAGCGCAGGGCGAGGAGTGCAGGGCGAGGAGCGCAGGGCGAGGAGCGCAGGGCGAGGAGCGCAGGGCGAGGAGCGCAGGGCGAGGAGCGCAGGGCGAGGAGCGCAGGGCGAGGAGCGCAGGGCGAGGAGCGCAGGGCGAGGAGCGCAGGGCGAGGAGCGCAGGGCGAGGAGCGCAGGGCGAGGAGCGCAGGGCGAGGAGCGCAGGGCGAGGAGCGCAGGGCGAGGAGCGCAGGGCGAGGAGCGCAAGACGACGAGCGCAGGGCGCAGATCGAAGACCGCAGGGCGTAGGGCGTAGGGCGATGACCACAGGGCGACGAGCGATGACCGCAGGGCGCAGGGCGACGAGTGCAGGGGACGAGCGCAGGGCGCAGGGGACGGGCGCAGGCGACGGGCGCAGGGCGCAGGCGACGGGCGCAGGGCGCAGCCGACGGGCGCAGGGCGCAGCCGACGGGCGCAGGGCGCAGCCGACGGGCGCAGGGCGCAGCCGACGGGCGCAGGGCGCAGCCGACGCGCGCAGGGCGCAGCCGACGGGCGCAGGGCGCAGCCGACGGGCGCAGGGCGCAGGCGACGGGCGCAGGCGACGGGCGCAGGCGACGGGCGCAGGCGACGGGCGCAGGGCGCAGGCGACGGGCACAGAGCGCAGGCGACGGGCGCAGGGCGCAGGGCGCAGGCGCAGGGCGCAGGGCGCAGGCGACGGGCGCAGGGCGCAGGGCGCAGGCGACGGGCGCAGGGCGCAGGGCGCAGGCGACGGGCGCAGGGCGCAGGGCGCAGGCGACGGGCGCAGGGCGCAGGCGACGGGCGCAGGGCGCAGGCGCCCTTCAGGGCGAGGAACGCAGGCCGAGGAACGCAGGCCGAGGAACGCAGGGCGAGGAGCGCAAGACGACGAGCGCAGGGCGCAGATCGACGACCGCAGGGCGATGACCGCAGGGCGTAGGGTGATGACCGCAGGGCGACGAGCGATGACCGCAGGGCGCAGGGCGACGAGTGCAGGGGACGAGCGCAGGGCGCAGGGCGCAGGCGACGGGCGCAGGGCGCAGGGCGCAGGCGACGAGCGCAGGGCGCAGGGCGCAGGCGACGGGCGCAGGGCGCAGGCGACGGGCGCAGGGCGCAGGCGACGGGCGCAGGGCGCAGGGCGCAGGCGACGGGCGCAGGCGACGGGCGCAGGGCGCAGGCGACGGGCGCAGGGCGCAGGCGACGGGCGCAGGGCGCAGGGCGCAGGGCGCAGGGCGCAGGCGACGGGCGCAGGGCGCAGGCGACGGGCGCAGGGCGCAGGCGACGGGCGCAGGGCGCAGGCGACGGGCGCAGGGCACAGGCGACGGGCGCAGGGCGCAGGCGACGGGCGCAGGGCGCAGGCGACGGGCGCAGGGCGCAGGCGACGGGCGCAGGCGACGGGCGCAGGGCGCAGGCGACGGGCGCAGGGCGCAGGGCGCAGGCGACGGGCGCAGGGCGCAGGGCGCAGGCGACGGGCGCAGGGCGCAGGGCGCAGGCGACGGGCGCAGGGCGCAGGGCGCAGGCGACGGGCGCAGGGCGCAGGGCGCAGGCGACGGGCGCAGGGCGCAGGGCGCAGGGCGCAGGCGACGGGCGCAGGGCGCAGGCGACGGGCGCAGGGCGCAGGGCGCAGGCGACGGGCGCAGGCGACGGGCGCAGGCGACGGGCGCAGGGCGCAGGGCGCAGGGCGCAGGGCGCAGGGCGCAGGCGACGGGCGCAGGGCGCAGGGCGCAGGCGACGGGCGCAGGGCGCAGGCGACGGGCGCAGGCGACGGGCGCAGGGCGCAGGCGACGGGCGCAGGGCGCAGGGCGCAGGCGACGGGCGCAGGGCGCAGGGCGCAGGCGACGGGCGCAGGCGACGGGCGCAGGGCGCAGGGCGCAGGCGACGGGCGCAGGGCGCAGGGCGCAGGCGACGGGCGCAGGGCGCGGGCGACGGGCGCAGGGCGCAGGGCGCAGGCGACGGGCGCAGGGCGCAGGCGACGGGCGCAGGGCGCAGGGCGCAGGCGACGGGCGCAGGGCGCAGGGCGCAGGCGACGGGCGCAGGCGACGGGCGCAGGGCGCAGGCGACGGGCGCAGGGCGACGGGCGACGGCCGCAGGCGACGGGCGCAGGCGACGAGTGCAGGGCGACGAGCGCTGGGCGACGAGCGCAGGGCGACGAGCGCTGGGCGACGAGCGCAGGGCGACGAGCGCTGGGCGACGAGCGCAGGGCGACGAGCGCTGGGCGACGAGCGCAGGGCGACGAGCGCAGGGCGACGAGCGCTGGGCGACGAGCGCAGGGCGACGAGCGCTGGGCGACGAGCGCAGGGCGACGAGCGCTGGGCGACGAGCGCTGGGCGACGAGCGCAGGGCGACGAGCGCTGGGCGACGAGCGCAGGGCGACGAGCGCTGGGCGACGAGCGCAGGGCGACGAGCGCTGGGCGACGAGCGCAAGGCGTCAAGCGCTGGGCGACGAGCGCAGGGAGCAGGGGATCGAGCGCAGGGCGACGACCACAGGGCGCAGGGTGATGAGCGCAAGGGCGCAGGGTGACGAGCGTAGGGCGACGAGCGAAAGGCACAGGGCGACGAGCGTAGGGCGACGAGCGCAGGGCGACGAGCGCAGGGTGCAAGGCGACGAGCGCAGAGTACAGGGCGACGAGCGCAGAGCGCAGGGCGGGCGCATGGAGACGAGCGAAGGGTACAGGGCGCAGGCGACGACCGCAGGGCGCAGGCGACGACCGCAGGGCGCAGGCGACGACCGCAGGGCGCAGGCGTCGACCGCAGGGCGCAGGCGACGACCGCAGGGCGCAGGCGACGACCGCAGGGCGCAGTTGACGACCGCAGGGCGCAAGCAACGACCGCAGGGCGCAAGCAACGAGAGCAGCGCGCTGGGTGACGAGCGTAAGGCGTAGAGCTTATGGCGCAGGGCGACGAGCGCAGGACGCAAATCGACGAATGCAGGGCGCAGGGCGACAAGCGCAGGACACAAGTAAACGAATGCAGGGCGATGAGCGCATGGGGCAGGGCGGAGGGCGACGAGCACATGAGACAGGGCAGGGCGACGAGCGCATGAGGCAGGGCGCAGGCGGCAGTGCGCAGGGCTCAGGGGTTAGGGCGCATGCCTCAGGTCGTCAGGGCGCAGGGTGACGAGCGCAGGGCGATGAGCACAGGGAGAAGAGCGCAGGGCGACGAGCGCAGGGCGACGGGCGCAGGCTGACGACCGCAGGGCGTAGGGCGACGACTGCAGGGTGCAGGGTGACGAGCAAAAGGGCGCAGGGCGACGAGCGCAGGGAGCAGGGCTACGAGCATAGGGCGTAGGGCGATGAGCGAAGGGCGCAGGGCGACGAGCGCAGGGCTCAGGGTGACGGGCACAGGGTGACGAGCGTAAGGCGTAGAGCTCAGGACGGATGTCGACGCAGAGTGACGAGTGCAGGGCGCAGGGCGACGAGTGCAGGGCGTCGAGCGCAGGGTGACGAGTGCAGAGCGATGAGCGCAGGGCGTCAAGCGCTGGGCGACGAGCGCAGGGCGTCAAGCGCTGGGCGACGAGCGCAGGGCGTCAAGCGCTGGGCGACGAGCGCAGGGCGTCAAGCGCTGGGCGACGAGCGCAGGGCGTCAAGCGCTGGGCGACGAGCGCAGGGCGTCAAGCGCTGGGCGACGAGCGCAGGGCGTCAAGCGCTGGGCGACGAGCGCAGGGCGTCAAGCGCTGGGCGACGAGCGCAGGGCGTCAAGCGCTGGGCGACGAGCGCAGGGCGTCAAGCGCTGGGCGACGAGCGCAGGGCGTCAAGCGCTGGGCGACGAGCGCAGGGCGTCAAGCGCTGGGCGACGAGCGCAGGGCGTCAAGCGCTGGGCGACGAGCGCAGGGCGTCAAGCGCTGGGCGACGAGCGCAGGGCGTCAAGCGCTGGGCGACGAGCGCAGGGCGTCAAGCGCTGGGCGACGAGCGCAGGGCGTCAAGCGCTGGGGGACGAGCGCAGGGCGCAGGGCGACGACCACAGGGCGCAGGGGGATGACTGCAGGGTGACGAGCACAAGGCGGAGAGCTCGAGGCGCAGGGCAACGAGCGCTGGGCGCAGGTCGACGAGCGCTGGGCGCAGGTCGACGAGCGCAGGGCGTCAAGCGCTGGGCGACGAGCGCAGGGCGTCAAGCGCTGGGCGACGAGCGCAGGGCGTCAAGCGCTGGGCGACGAGCGCAGGGCGTCAAGCGCTGGGCGACGAGCGCAGGGCGTCAAGCGCTGGGCGACGAGCGCAGGGCGTCAAGCGCTGGGCGACGAGCGCAGGGCGTCAAGCGCTGGGCGACGAGCGCAGGGCGTCAAGCGCTGGGCGACGAGCGCAGGGCGTCAAGCGCTGGGCGACGAGCGCAGGGCGTCAAGCGCTGGGCGACGAGCGCAGGGCGTCAAGCGCTGGGCGACGAGCGCAGGGCGTCAAGCGCTGGGCGACGAGCGCAGGGCGTCAAGCGCAGGGCGACGAGCGCAGGGCGTCAAGCGCTGGGGGACGAGCGCAGGGCGCAGGGCGACGACCACAGGGCGCAGGGGGATGACTGCAGGGTGACGAGCACAAGGCGGAGAGCTCGAGGCGCAGGGCAACGAGCGCTGGGCGCAGGTCGACGAGCGCTGGGCGCAGGTCGACGAGCGCAGGGAGCAGGGGCGACGAGCGCAGGGTGACGAGCGCAAGGCGTAGAGCTCGAGGCGCAGGGCGACGAGCGCTAGGCGCAGGTCGACGAGCACAGGGCGCAGGTCGACGAGCACAGGGCGCAGGGCGACGAGCACAAGTCGCAGGTCGAAGATCGCAAGTCGCAGGTCGATGATCACAAGGCGCAGGGCGACAAGCGCAGGGCGAGGAGCGCAGGGCGAGGAGCGCAGGGCGAGGAGCGCAGGGCGAGGAGCGCAGGGCGAGGAGCGCAGGGCGAGGAGCGCAGGGCGAGGAGCGCAGGGCGAGGAGCGCAGGGCGAGGAGCGCAGGGCGAGGAGCGCAGGGCGAGGAGCGCAGGGCGAGGAGCGCAGGGCGAGGAGCGCAGGGCGAGGAGCGCAGGGCGAGGAGCGCAGGGCGAGGAGCGCAGGGCGAGGAGCGCAGGGCGAGGAGCGCAGGGCGAGGAGCGCAGGGCGAGGAGCGCAGGGCGAGGAGCGCAGGGCGAGGAGCGCAAGACGACGAGCGCAGGGCGCAGATCGAAGACCGCAGGGCGTAGGGCGTAGGGCGATGACCACAGGGCGACGAGCGATGACCGCAGGGCGCAGGGCGACGAGTGCAGGGGACGAGCGCAGGGCGCAGGGGACGGGCGCAGGCGACGGGCGCAGGGCGCAGGCGACGGGCGCAGGGCACAGGCGACGGGCGCAGGGCGCAGGCGACGGGCGCAGGGCGCAGCCGACGGGCGCAGGGCGCAGCCGACGGGCGCAGGGCGCAGCCGACGGGCGCAGGGCGCAGCCGACGGGCGCAGGGCGCAGCCGACGGGCGCAGCCGACGGGCGCAGGGCGCAGCCGACAGGCGCAGGGCGCAGCCGACGGGCGCAGGGCGCAGCCGACGGGCGCAGGGCGCAGCCGACGGGCGCAGGGCGCAGCCGACGGGCGCAGGGCGCAGGCGACGGGCGCAGGCGACGGGCGCAGGCGACGGGCGCAGGCGACGGGCGCAGGCGACGGGCGCAGGCCGACGGGCGCAGCCGACGGGCGCAGGGCGCAGCCGACAGGCGCAGGGCGCAGCCGACGGGCGCAGGGCGCAGCCGACGGGCGCAGGGCGCAGCCGACGGGCGCAGGGCGCAGCCGACGGGCGCAGGGCGCAGGCGACGGGCGCAGGCGACGGGCGCAGGCGACGGGCGCAGGCGACGGGCGCAGGGCGCAGGGCGCAGGCGACGGGCGCAGGGCGCGGGCGACGGGCGCAGGGCGCAGGGCGCAGGCGACGGGCGCAGGGCGCAGGCGACGGGCGCAGGGCGCAGGGCGCAGGCGACGGGCGCAGGGCGCAGGGCGCAGGCGACGGGCGCAGGCGACGGGCGCAGGGCGCAGGCGACGGGCGCAGGGCGACGGGCGACGGCCGCAGGCGACGGGCGCAGGCGACGAGTGCAGGGCGACGAGCGCGGGGCGACGAGCGCAGGGCGACGAGCGCTGGGCGACGAGCGCAGGGCGACGAGCGCTGGGCGACGAGCGCAGGGCGACGAGCGCTGGGCGACGAGCGCAGGGCGACGAGCGCTGGGCGACGAGCGCAGGGCGACGAGCGCAGGGCGACGAGCGCTGGGCGACGAGCGCAGGGCGACGAGCGCTGGGCGACGAGCGCAGGGCGACGAGCGCTGGGCGACGAGCGCTGGGCGACGAGCGCAGGGCGACGAGCGCTGGGCGACGAGCGCAGGGCGACGAGCGCTGGGCGACGAGCGCAGGGCGACGAGCGCTGGGCGACGAGCGCAAGGCGTCAAGCGCTGGGCGACGAGCGCAGGGAGCAGGGGATCGAGCGCAGGGCGACGACCACAGGGCGCAGGGTGATGAGCGCAAGGGCGCAGGGTGACGAGCGTAGGGCGACGAGCGAAAGGCACAGGGCGACGAGCGTAGGGCGACGAGCGCAGGGCGACGAGCGCAGGGTGCAAGGCGACGAGCGCAGAGTACAGGGCGACGAGCGCAGAGCGCAGGGCGGGCGCATGGAGACGAGCGAAGGGTACAGGGCGCAGGCGACGACCGCAGGGCGCAGGCGACGACCGCAGGGCGCAGGCGACGACCGCAGGGCGCAGGCGTCGACCGCAGGGCGCAGGCGACGACCGCAGGGCGCAGGCGACGACCGCAGGGCGCAGTTGACGACCGCAGGGCGCAAGCAACGACCGCAGGGCGCAAGCAACGAGAGCAGCGCGCTGGGTGACGAGCGTAAGGCGTAGAGCTTATGGCGCAGGGCGACGAGCGCAGGACGCAAATCGACGAATGCAGGGCGCAGGGCGACAAGCGCAGGACACAAGTAAACGAATGCAGGGCGATGAGCGCATGGGGCAGGGCGGAGGGCGACGAGCACATGAGACAGGGCAGGGCGACGAGCGCATGAGGCAGGGCGCAGGCGGCAGTGCGCAGGGCTCAGGGGTTAGGGCGCATGCCTCAGGTCGTCAGGGCGCAGGGTGACGAGCGCAGGGCGATGAGCACAGGGAGAAGAGCGCAGGGCGACGAGCGCAGGGCGACGGGCGCAGGCTGACGACCGCAGGGCGTAGGGCGACGACTGCAGGGTGCAGGGTGACGAGCAAAAGGGCGCAGGGCGACGAGCGCAGGGAGCAGGGCTACGAGCATAGGGCGTAGGGCGATGAGCGAAGGGCGCAGGGCGACGAGCGCAGGGCTCAGGGTGACGGGCACAGGGTGACGAGCGTAAGGCGTAGAGCTCAGGACGGATGTCGACGCAGAGTGACGAGTGCAGGGCGCAGGGCGACGAGTGCAGGGCGTCGAGCGCAGGGTGACGAGTGCAGAGCGATGAGCGCAGGGCGTCAAGCGCTGGGCGACGAGCGCAGGGCGTCAAGCGCTGGGCGACGAGCGCAGGGCGTCAAGCGCTGGGCGACGAGCGCAGGGCGTCAAGCGCTGGGCGACGAGCGCAGGGCGTCAAGCGCTGGGCGACGAGCGCAGGGCGTCAAGCGCTGGGCGACGAGCGCAGGGCGTCAAGCGCTGGGCGACGAGCGCAGGGCGTCAAGCGCTGGGCGACGAGCGCAGGGCGTCAAGCGCTGGGCGACGAGCGCAGGGCGTCAAGCGCTGGGCGACGAGCGCAGGGCGTCAAGCGCTGGGCGACGAGCGCAGGGCGTCAAGCGCTGGGCGACGAGCGCAGGGCGTCAAGCGCTGGGCGACGAGCGCAGGGCGTCAAGCGCTGGGCGACGAGCGCAGGGCGTCAAGCGCTGGGCGACGAGCGCAGGGCGTCAAGCGCTGGGCGACGAGCGCAGGGCGTCAAGCGCTGGGCGACGAGCGCAGGGCGCAGGGCGACGACCACAGGGCGCAGGGGGATGACTGCAGGGTGACGAGCACAAGGCGGAGAGCTCGAGGCGCAGGGCAACGAGCGCTGGGCGCAGGTCGACGAGCGCTGGGCGCAGGTCGACGAGCGCAGGGCGTCAAGCGCTGGGCGACGAGCGCAGGGCGTCAAGCGCTGGGCGACGAGCGCAGGGCGTCAAGCGCTGGGCGACGAGCGCAGGGCGTCAAGCGCTGGGCGACGAGCGCAGGGCGTCAAGCGCTGGGCGACGAGCGCAGGGCGTCAAGCGCTGGGCGACGAGCGCAGGGCGTCAAGCGCTGGGCGACGAGCGCAGGGCGTCAAGCGCTGGGCGACGAGCGCAGGGCGTCAAGCGCTGGGCGACGAGCGCAGGGCGTCAAGCGCTGGGCGACGAGCGCAGGGCGTCAAGCGCTGGGCGACGAGCGCAGGGCGTCAAGCGCTGGGCGACGAGCGCAGGGCGTCAAGCGCTGGGCGACGAGCGCAGGGCGTCAAGCGCTGGGGGACGAGCGCAGGGCGCAGGGCGACGACCACAGGGCGCAGGGGGATGACTGCAGGGTGACGAGCACAAGGCGGAGAGCTCGAGGCGCAGGGCAACGAGCGCTGGGCGCAGGTCGACGAGCGCTGGGCGCAGGTCGACGAGCGCAGGGAGCAGGGGCGACGAGCGCAGGGTGACGAGCGCAAGGCGTAGAGCTCGAGGCGCAGGGCGACGAGCGCTAGGCGCAGGTCGACGAGCACAGGGCGCAGGTCGACGAGCACAGGGCGCAGGGCGACGAGCACAAGTCGCAGGTCGAAGATCGCAAGTCGCAGGTCGATGATCACAAGGCGCAGGGCGACAAGCGCAGGGCGAGGAGCGCAGGGCGAGGAGCGCAGGGCGAGGAGCGCAGGGCGAGGAGCGCAGGGCGAGGAGCGCAGGGCGAGGAGCGCAGGGCGAGGAGCGCAGGGCGAGGAGCGCAGGGCGAGGAGCGCAGGGCGAGGAGCGCAGGGCGAGGAGCGCAGGGCGAGGAGCGCAGGGCGAGGAGCGCAGGGCGAGGAGCGCAGGGCGAGGAGCGCAGGGCGAGGAGCGCAGGGCGAGGAGCGCAGGGCGAGGAGCGCAGGGCGAGGAGCGCAGGGCGAGGAGCGCAGGGCGAGGAGCGCAGGGCGAGGAGCGCAGGGCGAGGAGCGCAGGGCGAGGAGCGCAAGACGACGAGCGCAGGGCGCAGATCGAAGACCGCAGGGCGTAGGGCGTAGGGCGATGACCACAGGGCGACGAGCGATGACCGCAGGGCGCAGGGCGACGAGTGCAGGGGACGAGCGCAGGGCGCAGGGGACGGGCGCAGGCGACGGGCGCAGGGCGCAGGCGACGGGCGCAGGGCACAGGCGACGGGCGCAGGGCGCAGGCGACGGGCGCAGGGCGCAGCCGACGGGCGCAGGGCGCAGCCGACGGGCGCAGGGCGCAGCCGACGGGCGCAGGGCGCAGCCGACGGGCGCAGGGCGCAGCCGACGGGCGCAGGGCGCAGCCGACGGGCGCAGGGCGCAGCCGACGGGCGCAGGGCGCAGCCGACAGGCGCAGGGCGCAGCCGACGGGCGCAGGGCGCAGCCGACGGGCGCAGGGCGCAGCCGACGGGCGCAGGGCGCAGCCGACGGGCGCAGGGCGCAGGCGACGGGCGCAGGCGACGGGCGCAGGCGACGGGCGCAGGCGACGGGCGCAGGCGACGGGCGCAGGCGACGGGCGCAGGCGACGGGCGCAGGCGACGGGCGCAGGCGACGGGCGCAGGGCGCAGGCGACGGGCACAGGGCGCAGACGACGGGCGCAGGGCGCAGGGCGCAGGCGACGGGCGCAGGCGACGGGCGCAGGGCGCAGGGCGCAGGCGACGGGCGCAGGCGACGGGCGCAGGGCGCAGGCGACGGGCGCAGGGCGCAGGCGCCCTGCAGGGCGAGGAACGCAGGCCGAGGAACGCAGGCCGAGGAACGCAGGGCGAGGAGCGCAAGACGACGAGCGCAGGGCGCAGATCGACGACCGCAGGGCGATGACCGCAGGGCGTAGGGTGATGACCGCAGGGCGACGAGCGATGACCGCAGGGCGCAGGGCGACGAGTGCAGGGGACGAGCGCAGGGCGCAGGCGACGGGCGCAGGGCGCAGGCGACGGGCGCAGGGCGCAGGCGACGGGCGCAGGGCGCAGGCGACGGGCGCAGGGCGCAGGGCGCAGGCGACGGGCGCAGGGCGCAGGCGACGGGCGCAGGGCGCAGGCGACGGGCGCAGGGCGCAGGGCGCAGGCGACGGGCGCAGGGCGCAGGCGACGGGCGCAGGGCGCAGGGCGCAGGCGACGGGCGCAGGCGACGGGCGCAGGGCGCAGGCGACGGGCGCAGGGCGCAGGCGACGGGCGCAGGGCGCAGGGCGCAGGCGACGGGCGCAGGGCGCAGGGCGCAGGCGACGGGCGCAGGGCGCAGGGCGCAGGCGACGGGCGCAGGGCGCAGGCGACGGGCGCAGGGCGCAGGCGACGGGCGCAGGGCCCAGGGCGCAGGGCGCAGGCGACGGGCGCAGGGCGCAGGCGACGGGCGCAGGGCGCAGGCGACGGGCGCAGGCGACGGGCGCAGGGCGCAGGCGACGGGCGCAGGGCGCAGGGCGCAGGGCGCAGGCGACGGGCGCAGGGCGCAGGGCGCAGGGCGCAGGCGACGGGCGCAGGGCGCAGGCGACGGGCGCAGGGCGCAGGGCGCAGGCGACGGGCGCAGGGCGCAGGCGACGGGCGCAGGGCGCGGGCGACGGGCGCAGGGCGCAGGGCGCAGGCGACGGGCGCAGGGCGCAGGCGACGGGCGCAGGGCGCGGGCGACGGGCGCAGGGCGCAGGGCGCAGGCGACGGGCGCAGGGCGCAGGCGACGGGCGCAGGGCGCAGGGCGCAGGCGACGGGCGCAGGGCGCAGGGCGCAGGCGACGGGCGCAGGCGCAGGCGACGGGCGCAGGGCGCAGGCGACGGCCGCAGGCGACGGGCGCAGGCGACGAGTGCAGGGCGACGAGCGCTGGGCGACGAGCGCAGGGCGACGAGCGCTGGGCGACGAGCGCAGGGCGACGAGCGCAGGGCGACGAGCGCTGGGCGACGAGCGCAGGGCGACGAGCGCAGGGCGACGAGCGCAGGGCGACGAGCGCTGGGCGACGAGCGCAGGGCGACGAGCGCAGGGCGACGAGCGCTGGGCGACGAGCGCAGGGCGACGAGCGCTGGGCGACGAGCGCAGGGCGACGAGCGCTGGGCGACGAGCGCTGGGCGACGAGCGCAGGGCGACGAGCGCTGGGCGACGAGCGCTGGGCGACGAGCGCAGGGCGACGAGCGCTGGGCGACGAGCGCAGGGCGACGAGCGCTGGGCGACGAGCGCAGGGCGACGAGCGCTGGGCGACGAGCGCAGGGCGACGAGCGCTGGGCGACGAGCGCAGGGCGACGAGCGCTGGGCGACGAGCGCAGGGCGACGAGCGCTGGGCGACGAGCGCAGGGCGACGAGCGCAGGGCGACGAGCGCTGGGCGACGAGCGCAGGGCGACGAGCGCTGGGCGACGAGCGCAGGGCGACGAGCGCTGGGCGACGAGCGCAGGGCGTCAAGCGCTGGGCGACGAGCGCAGGGTGTCAAGCTCTGGGCGACGAGCGCAAGGCGTCAAGCGCTGGGCGACGAGCGCAGGGAGCAGGGGATCGAGCGCAGGGCGACGACCACAGGGCGCAAGGTGATGAGCGCAAGGGCGCAGGGTGACGAGCGTAGGGCGACGAGCGAAAGGCACAGGGCGACGAGCGTAGGGCGACGAGCGCAGGGCGACGAGCGCAGGGTGCAAGGCGACGAGCGCAGAGTACAGGGCGACGAGCGCAGAGCGCAGGGCGGGCGCAGGGAGACGAGCGAAGGGTACAGGGCGCAGGCGACGACCGCAGGGCGCAGGCGACGACCGCAGGGCGCAGGCGACGGGCGCAGGGCGCAGGGCGACGGGCGCAGGGCGCAGGGCGCAGGCGACGGGCGCAGGGCGCAGGGCGCAGGCGACGGGCGCAGGGCGCAGGCGACGGGCGCAGGGCGCAGGGCGCAGGCGACGGGCGCAGGGCGCAGGCGACGGGCGCAGGGCGCGGGCGACGGGCGCAGGGCGCAGGGCGCAGGCGACGGGCGCAGGCGACGGGTGCAGGGCGCGGGCGACGGGCGAAGGGCGCAGGGCGCAGGCGACGGGCGCAGGGCGCAGGCGACGGGCGCAGGGCGCAGGGCGCAGGCGACGGGCGCAGGGCGCAGGCGACGGGCGCAGGGCGACGGGCGACGGCCGCAGGCGACGGGCGCAGGCGACGAGTGCAGGGCGACGAGCGCTGGGCGACGAGCGCAGGGCGACGAGCGCTGGGCGACGAGCGCAGGGCGACGAGCGCAGGGCGACGAGCGCAGGGCGACGAGCGCAGGGCGACGAGCGCAGGGCGACGAGCGCTGGGCGACGAGCGCAGGGCGACGAGCGCTGGGCGACGAGCGCAGGGCGACGAGCGCTGGGCGACGAGCGCAGGGCGACGAGCGCTGGGCGACGAGCGCAGGGCGACGAGCGCTGGGCGACGAGCGCAGGGCGACGAGCGCTGGGCGACGAGCGCAGGGCGACGAGCGCTGGGCGACGAGCGCAGGGCGACGAGCGCTGGGCGACGAGCGCAGGGCGACGAGCGCAGGGCGACGAGCGCTGGGCGACGAGCGCAGGGCGACGAGCGCTGGGCGACGAGCGCAGGGCGACGAGCGCTGGGCGACGAGCGCAGGGCGACGAGCGCAGGGCGACGAGCGCTGGGCGACGAGCGCAGGGCGACGAGCGCTGGGCGACGAGCGCAGGGCGACGAGCGCTGGGCGACGAGCGCAGGGCGACGAGCGCTGGGCGACGAGCGCAGGGCGTCAAGCGCTGGGCGACGAGCGCAGGGTGTCAAGCTCTGGGCGACGAGCGCAAGGCGTCAAGCGCTGGGCGACGAGCGCAGGGAGCAGGGGATCGAGCGCAGGGCGACGACCACAGGGCGCAGGGTGATGAGCGCAAGGGCGCAGGGTGACGAGCGTAGGGCGACGAGCGAAAGGCACAGGGCGACGAGCGTAGGGCGACGAGCGCAGGGCGACGAGCGCAGGGCGACGAGCGCAGGGTGCAAGGCGACGAGCGCAGAGTACAGGGCGACGAGCGCAGAGCGCAGGGCGGGCGCAGGGAGACGAGCGAAGGGTACAGGGCGCAGGCGACGACCGCAGGGCGCAGGCGACGACCGCAGGGCGCAGGCGACGACCGCAGGCGACGACCGCAGGGCGCAGGCGACGACCGCAGGGCGCAGGCGACGACCGCAGGGCGCAGGCGACGACCGCAGGGCGCAGGCGACGACCGCAGGGCGCAGGCGACGACCGCAGGGCGCAGGCGACGACCGCAGGGCGCAGGCGACGACCGCAGGGCGCAGGCGACGACCGCAGGGCGCAGGCGACGACCGCAGGGCGCAGGCGACGACCGCAGGGCGCAGGCGACGACCGCAGGGCGCAGGCGACGACCGCAGGGCGCAGGCGACGACCGCAGGGCGCAGGCGACGACCGCAGGGCGCAGGCGACGACCGAAGGGCGCAGGCGACGACCGCAGGGCGCAGGCGACGACCGAAGGGCGCAGGCGACGACCGCAGGGCGCAGGCGACGACCGCAGGGGACGACCGCAGGGCGCAGGCGACGACCGCAGGGCGCAGGCGACGACCGCAGGGCGCAGGCGACGACCGCAGGGCGCAGGCGTCGACCGCAGGGCGCAGGCGACGACCGCAGGGCGCAGGCGACGACCGCAGGGCGCAGGTGACGACCGCAGGGCGCAAGCAACGACCGCAGGGCGCAAGCAACGAGAGCAGCGCGCTGGGTGACGAGCGTAAGGCGTAGAGCTTATGGCGCAGGGCGACGAGCGCAGGACGCAAATCGACGAATGCAGGGCGCAGGGCGACAAGCGCAGGACACAAGTAAACGAATGCAGGGCGATGAGCGCATGGGGCAGGGCGGAGGGCGACGAGCACATGAGACAGGGCAGGGCGACGAGCGCATGAGGTAGGGCGCAGGCGGCAGTGCGCAGGGCTCAGGGGTTAGGGCGCATGCCTCAGGTCGTCAGGGCGTAGGGTGACGAGCGCAGGGCGATGAGCACAGGGAGAAGAGCGCAGAGCGATGAGCGCAGGGAGCAGGGCGACGGGCGCAGGGCGACGGGCGCAGGCTGACGACCGCAGGGCGTAGGGCGACGACTGCAGGGTGCAGGGTGACGAGCAAAAGGGCGCAGGGCGACGAGCGCAGGGAGCAGGGCTACGAGCGTAGGGCGTAGGGCGATGAGCGAAGGGCGCAGGGCGACGAGCGCAGGGCTCAGGGTGACGGGCACAGGGTGACGAGCGTAAGGCGTAGAGCTCAGGACGGATGTCGACGCAGCGTGACGAGTGCAGGGCGCAGGGCGACGAGTGCAGGGCGTCGAGCGCAGGGTGACGAGTGCAGAGCGATGAGCGCAGGGCGTCAAGCGCTGGGCGACGAGCGCAGGGCGTCAAGCGCTGGGCGACGAGCGCAGGGCGTCAAGCGCTGGGCGACGAGCGCAGGGCGTCAAGCGCTGGGCGACGAGCGCAGGGCGTCAAGCGCTGGGCGACGAGCGCAGGGCGTCAAGCGCTGGGCGACGAGCGCAGGGCGTCAAGCGCTGGGCGACGAGCGCAGGGCGTCAAGCGCTGGGCGACGAGCGCAGGGCGTCAAGCGCTGGGCGACGAGCGCAGGGCGTCAAGCGCTGGGCGACGAGCGCAGGGCGTCAAGCGCTGGGCGACGAGCGCAGGGCGTCAAGCGCTGGGGGACGAGCGCAGGGCGCAGGGCGACGACCACAGGGCGCAGGGGGATGACTGCAGGGTGACGAGCACAAGGCGGAGAGCTCGAGGCGCAGGGCGACGAGCGCTGGGCGCAGGTCGACGAGCGCTGGGCGCAGGTCGACGAGCGCAGGGAGCAGGGGCGACGAGCGCAGGGTGACGAGCGCAAGGCGTAGAGCTCGAGGCGCAGGGCGACGAGCGCTAGGCGCAGGTCGACGAGCACAGGGCGCAGGTCGACGAGCACAGGGCGCAGGTCGACGAGCACAGGGCGCAGGGCGACGAGCACAAGTCGCGGGTCGAAGATCGCAAGTCGCAGGTCGATGATCACAAGGCGCATGGCGACAAGCGCAGGGCGAGGAGCGCAGGGCGAGGAGCGCAGGGCGAGGAGCGCAAGACGACGAGCGCAGGGCGCAGATCGACGACCGCAGGGCGTAGGGCGATGACCGCAGGGCGTAGGGCGATGACCACAGGGCGACGAGCGATGACCGCAGGGCGCAGGGCGACGAGTGCAGGGGACGAGCGCAGGGCGCAGGGGACGGGCGCAGGCGACGGGCGCAGGGCGCAGGCGACGGGCGCAGGGCGCAGGCGACGGGCGCAGGGCGCAGGCGACGGGCGCAGGGCGCAGGCGACGGGCGCAGGGCGCAGCCGACGGGCGCAGGGCGCTGGCGACGGGCGCAGGGCGCAGCCGACGGGCGCAGGGCGCAGGCGACGGGCGCAGGGCGCAGGCGACGGGCGCAGGGCGCAGCCGACGGGCGCAGGGCGCAGGCGACGGGCGCAGGCGACGGGCGCAGGCGACGGGCGCAGGGCGCAGGCGACGGGCACAGGGCGCAGGCGACGGGCGCAGGCGACGGGCGCAGGCGACGGGCGCAGGCGACGGGCGCAGGGCGCAGGCGACGGGCACAGGGCGCAGGCGACGGGCGCAGGGCGCAGGGCGCAGGCGACGGGCGCAGGCGACGGGCGCAGGCGACGGGCGCAGGCGACGGGCGCAGGCGACGGGCGCAGGCGACGGGCGCAGGCGACGGGCGCAGGGCGCAGGGCGCAGGCGACGGGCGCAGGGCGAGGAGCGCAAGACGACGAGCGCAGGGCGCAGATCGACGACCGCAGGGCGATGACCGCAGGGCGTAGGGTGATGACCGCAGGGCGACGAGCGATGACCGCAGGGCGCAGGGCGACGAGTGCAGGGGACGAGCGCAGGGCGCAGGGCGCAGGCGACGGGCGCAGGGCGCAGGCGACGGGCGCAGGGCGCAGGCGACGGGCGCAGGGCGCAGGCGACGGGCGCAGGGCGCAGGGCGCAGGCGACGGGCGCAGGGCGCAGGGCGCAGGCGACGGGCGCAGGGCGCAGGCGACGGGCGCAGGGCGCAGGCGACGGGCGCAGAGCGCAGGCGACGGGCGCAGGGCGCAGGGCGCAGGCGACGGGCGCAGGGCCCAGGGCGCAGGGCGCAGGCGACGGGCGCAGGGCGCAGGGCGCAGGCGACGGGCGCAGGCGACGGGCGCAGGGCGCAGGGCGCAGGGCGCAGGGCGCAGGCGACGGGCGCAGGGCGCAGGGCGCAGGCGACGGGCGCAGGGCGCAGGCGACGGGCGCAGGCGACGGGCGCAGGGCGCAGGGCGCAGGCGACGGGCGCAGGGCGCAGGCGACGGGCGCAGGGCGACGGGCGACGGCCGCAGGCGACGGACGCAGGGCGCAGGCGACGAGTGCAGGGCGACGAGCGCTGGGCGACGAGCGCAGGGCGACGAGCGCTGGGCGACGAGCGCAGGGCGACGAGCGCTGGGCGACGAGCGCAGGGCGACGAGCGCAGGGCGACGAGCGCTGGGCGACGAGCGCAGGGCGACGAGCGCAGGGCGACGAGCGCTGGGCGACGAGCGCAGGGCGACGAGCGCTGGGCGACGAGCGCAGGGCGACGAGCGCTGGGCGACGAGTGCAGGGCGACGAGCGCTGGGCGACGAGCGCAGGGCGACGAGCGCTGGGCGACGAGCGCAGGGCGACGAGCGCTGGGCGACGAGCGCAGGGCGACGAGCGCTGGGCGACGAGCGCAGGGCGACGAGCGGCTGGGCGACGTGCGCAGGGGCGACGAGCGCTGGGGCGACGAGCGCAGGGCGACGAGCGCTGGGCGACGAGCGCAGGGCGACGAGCGCTGGGCGACGAGCGCAGGGCGACGAGCGCTGGGCGACGAGCGCAGGGCGTCAAGCGCTGGGCGACGAGCGCAGGGCGTCAAGCGCTGGGCGACGAGCGCAGGGCGTCAAGCGCTGGGCGACGAGCGCAGGGAGCAGGGGATGGGCGACGAGCGCAGGGAGCAGGGGATCGAGCGCAGGGCGACGACCACAGGGCGCAGGGTGATGAGCGCAAGGGCGCAGGGTGACGAGCGTAGGGCGACGAGCGAAAGGCACAGGGCGACGAGCGTAGGGCGACGAGCGCAGGGCGACGAGCGCAGGGTGCAAGGCGACGAGCGCAGAGTACAGGGCGACGAGCGCAGAGCGCAGGGCGGGCGCAGGGAGACGAGCGAAGGGTACAGGGCGACGAGCGCATGGGGCAGGGCACAGGCGGCAGGGCTCAGGGGTTAGGGCGCATGCCTCAGGTCATCAGGGCGCAGGGCGACAAGTGCAGGGCGACAAGTGCAGGGCGCAGGGCGACGAGTGCAGGGCGACGAGCGTAGGGCGATGAGCACAGGGATCAAGGCGACGAGCGCAGGTCCACGAGCGTAGGGCGCAGGGCGACGACTGTAGGGTACAGGATGACGAGTGCAAGTGCGCAGGGCGACGAGCGCAGGGAGCAGGGCTACGAGCGTCGACGAGCGCAGGGCGACGACTGCAAGGGCGACGATTGTAAGGGCGACGAGCGCAGGGCGTAGGGTGACGAGAGCAGCGCGCAGGGTGCCGAGCGCAAGGCGTAGAGCTTGTGGCGCAGGGCGAGGAGCGCAAGACGACGAGCGCAGGGCGCAGATCGACGACCGCAGGGCGTAGGGCGATGACCGCAGGGCGTAGGGCGATGACCACAGGGCGACGAGCGATGACCGCAGGGCGCAGGGCGACGAGTGCAGGGGGCGAGCGCAGGGCGCAGGGGACGGGCGCAGGCGACGGGCGCAGGGCGCAGGCGACTGGCGCAGGGGACGGGCGCAGGCGACGGGCGCAGGGCGCAGGCGACTGGCGCAGGGCGCAGGCGACGGGCGCAGGGCGCAGGCGACGGGCGCAGGGCGCAGGCGACGGGCGCAGGGCGCAGGCGACGGGGCGCAGGGCGCAGGCGACGGGCGCAGGGCGCAGGCGACGGGCGCCAGGGCGCAGGCGACGGGCGCAGGGCGAGGCGACGGGCGCAGGGCGCAGGCGACGGGCGCAGGGCGCAGGCGACGGGCGCAGGGCGCAGGCGACGGGCGCAGGGCGCAGGCGACGGGCGCAGGGCGCAGGCGACGGGCGCAGGGCGCAGGCGACGGGCGCAGGGCGCAGGCGACGGGCGCAGGGCGCAGGCGACGGGCGCAGGGCGCAGGCGACCGGGCGCAGGGCGCAGGCGACGGGCGCAGGGCGCAGGCGACTGGGCGCAGGGCCGCAGGCGACGGGCGCAGGGCGCAGGCGACGGGGCGCAGGGCGCAGGCGACGGGCGCAGGGCGCAGGCGACGGGCGCAGGCGACGGGCGCAGGGCGCAGGCGACGGGCGCAGGGCGCAGGCGACGGGCGCAGGGCGCAGGCGCCCTGCAGGGCGAGGAACGCAGGGCGAGGAGCGCAAGACGACGAGCGCAGGGCGCAGATCGACGACCGCAGGGCGTAGGGTGATGACCGCAGGGCGCCGAGCGATGACCGCAGGGGCGCAGGGCGACGAGTGCAGGGGACGAGCGCAGGGCGCAGGGGCGCAGGCGACGGGCGCAGGGCGCAGGGCGCAGGCGACGGCGCAGGGCGCAGGCGACGGGCGCAGGGCGCAGGCGACGGGCGCAGGGCGCAGGCGACGGGCGCAGGGCGCAGGCGACGGGCGCAGGGCGCAGGCGACGGGCGCAGGGCGCAGGCGACGGGCGCAGGGCGCATGGCGCAGGGCGCAGGCGACGGGCGCAGGGCGCAGGCGACGGGCGCAGGGCGCAGGGCGCAGGGCGCAAGGCGACGGGCGCCAGGGCGCAGGGCGCAGGGCGCAGGGCGCAGGCGACGGGCGCAGGGCGCAGGGCGCAGGCGACGGGCGCAGGGCGCAGGGAGCAGGGCGCAGGCGACGGGCGCAGGGCCGCAGGCGACGGGCGCAGGGCCCAGGGCGCAGGCGACGGGCGCAGGGCGCAGGGCGCAGGCGACGGGCGCAGGGCGCAGCGACGGGCGCAGGGCGCAGGCGACGGGCGCAGGGCGCAGGGCGCAGGCGACGGGCGCAGGGTGCAGGCGACGGGCGCAGGGCGCAGGCGACTGGCGCAGGGCGCAGGGCGCAGGCGACGGGCGCAGGGCGCAGGGCGACGGCGGCAGGGCGCAGGCGACGGGCGCAGGGCGCAGGCGACGGGCGCAGGGCGCAGGCGACGGGCGCAGGGCGCAGGCGACGGGCGCAGGGCGCAGGCGACGGGCGCAGGGCGACGGCCGCAGGCGACGGGGCGCAGGGGGCGCAGGCGACGGGCGCAGGGCGCAGGCGACGGGCGCAGGGCGCAGGCGACGAGTGCAGGGCGACGAGCGCTGGGCGACGAGCGCAGGACGACGAGCGCTGGGCGACGAGCGCAGGGTGTCAAGCGCTGGGCGACGAGCGCAAGGCGTCAAGCGCTGGGCGACGAGCGCAGGGAGCAGGGGATCGAGCGCAGGGCGACGACCACAGGGCGCAGGGTGATGAGCGCAAGGGCGCAGGGTGACGAGCGTAGGGCGACGAGCGAAAGGCACAGGGCGACGAGCGTAGGGCGACGAGCGCAGGGTGCAAGGCGACGAGCGCAGAGTACAGGGCGACGAGCGCAGAGCGCAGGGCGGGCGTAGGGAGACGAGCGAAGGGTACAGGGCGACGAGCGCATGGGGCAGGGCACAGGCGGCAGGGGTTAGGGCGCATGCCTCAGGTCATCAGGGCGCAGGGCGACAAGTGCAGGGCGACAAGTGCAGGGCGCAGGGCGACGAGTGCAGGGCGACGAGCGTAGGGCGATGAGCACAGGGATCAAGGCGACGAGCGTAGGGCCACGAGCGTAGGGCGCAGGGCGACGACTGTAGGGTACAGGGTGACGAGGTGCAAGTGCGCAGGGCGACGAGCGCAGGGAGCAGGGCTACGAGCGTCGACGAGCGCAGGGCGACGACTGCAAGGGCGACGATTGTAAGGGCGACCGAGCGCAGGGCGTAGGGTGACGAGAGCAGCGCGCAGGGTGACGAGCGCAAGGCGTAGAGCTTGTGGCGCAGGGCGACGAGCGCAGGCCGCAAGTCGACGAATGCAGGGCGCAGGGCGACGAGCGAAAGGGGCAGGGTGCAAGGCAACGATCGCATGGGGCAGGGCGCAGGGCGACGAGCGCATGAGGCAGGGCGCAGGGCGACGAGCACATGCGGTAGGGGCGCAGGGCACAGGCGGCAGTGCGCAGGGCTCAGGGGTTAGGGCGCATGCCTCAGGTCGTCAGGGCGACGAGTGCAGGGCGCAGGGCGACGAGTGCAGGGCGACGAGTGGAGGGCGACGAGTGCAGGTGACGAGTGCAGGGCGACGAGTGCAGGGGTGACGAGTGCAGGGCGACGAGCGTAGGGCATTGAGCGCAGGGCGACGAGTGCAGGGCGATGTGGCGCAGGGAGCAGGCGACGAGTGCAAGGAGTAGGGTGACGAGCTCAGGGCGCAGGGCGACGACCGCAGGGCGTAGGGCGACTACTGTAGGGTGCAGGGTGACAAGCACAAGAGCGCAGGCAGCAGGGCGACGAGCGCAGGGAGCAGGGCGACGAGCGCAGGGAGCAGGGCGACGAGCGCAGGGAGCAGGGCGACGAGCGCAGGGAGCAGGGCGACGAGCGCAGGGAGCAGGGCTACGAGCGTAGGGCGACGAGCGCAAGGCGACAAGCGCAAGGCGCTGGGCTACGAGCGTAGGGCGTAGGGCGACGAGCGCAACGCGCAGGGCGCAGGTCTACGAGCGCATGGCGAAGGGCTCAAGCTGCAGGGCTCAAGCTGCAGGGCTCAAGCTGCAGGGCTCAAGCTGCAGGGCAAGCTGCAGGCTAAGGTGTAGGGCTCAAGGTGCTGGGTTCATGGT